>OZ004707.1:160291055-160891055 GCA_963924515.1 Vespertilio murinus | reverse complement strand
ATTTATTTATCTCCAGGCACTACTGAAAAGTTCAATAATTTAAGTTCCCAAGCTAGTTAAAGCAAGAACAGAATTGCCTTGTCATTACCTCAGCCTACTTGATTTTAAAATTTAGCAACTTGACCATGGTGACTCCATTTTGTTTCTTCACTCTTTTCTCACAAAGAGGGAACACCTTCCTCGGGTGGAATGATCTCTCCTTGGATACATGCTGCCGAGTACGTGCTACTTTTTAGTGCTTTTTCAGCCTTCCTGGTAGGTTAATTTATTGTTTGTATCACTGTCCTCCCTTTGTAAGCTCTTGAAAGTTGGAAGCCAGTCTTGCCATCTCTTCAGGATGCTGCTCATTTATCAAAAACAGGTCTGTGAAGCACGGAAGGAAGGCGGGGGCTGTGCTGGTGGCTGAGGATTCAGCAGTGAACACTCGCACCAGACAAGTGACAGGACAATCAGAGGGACAGATAAATGCTAAGACGGAGTTAGTTCTATGACAGCACCCATGGAGGGGGTGGGCCGAGCAGGTCAAAGAGAAAAGGGTGATCTGTTAGGGACTTCGGATAGTGTGGGATGGCTACGTGGAGAATGCTGAGGGGTACGTGTAGAGCAGGGGTTGGCAAACTTTTTCTACAAAGGACCAGATAGCAAATATTTTAGAGTTTGTAGGCCATACTACACTGGCTTAGTCACAACTACTCAACTTTTATCTCAAACGCAACCAAAGACAATATAATAGGAGCTGGAATAGAATATTGTGGAGCAGCTAATTGTAAGAAATATTCATCATGCTCTGTTAACCGTGATTGTTGTGTTCTGATGGAAGAAAGCACAGGGCCGAGACCGGTTTGGCTCAGTGGATAGAGCATCGGCCTGCGGACTGAGGGGTCCCGGGTTCAATTCCGGTCAAGGGCATGTACCTTAGTTGTGGGCACATCCCCAGTAGGGGGTGAGCAAGAGGCAGCTGGTCAATGTTTCTCTTTCATCGACGTTTCTAACTCTCTATCACTCTCAATTCCTCTCTGTAAAAAATCAATTAAAAAAAAATTTTTTAAAAGAAAGCACAGGGACCTGGGAGCCTACCCGGAAATGCAGCCCATCCCATTTGGAGCTGCCTACAGACAGTCCTTGGGTTATGTCAGACTCGACATACATTGTTTTGTGGTTATGTCACCATCTCCCATTTATTTATTAAAAAAAAAGTTCCATCATTTCAATATATGTACATATGTGCTTTATGTTTTTTATTATTTATTTACCACAAGTAAAGGTCAGGATTTGTTATCTTTCTTTCAGATTTCTTTTGTTCTTTTTAAAAAAATATATTTTTATTGATTTCAGAGAGGAAGGAAGAGGAAGAGAGAAAGAGAAACAGCAATGAAGAGAAAGAATCATTGATGAACTGCCTCTTGCATGCCCCCTACTGGGGATAGAGCCTGCAACCCAGGCATGTGCCCTTGGCTGGAATTGAACCCAGGACTCTATCCATTGAGTCAAATCAGCTAAGGCTTGAATTTCTTTTACTGTTTCACTTCATTACTGCTGTGTACGTGCTCCATGTGAGTGACGTAGGTGCTTAGGCAGGTGGGTTCCGACTTATGGCGAAAGTTGCATTACTTTGCGACACTGTAGGAACGGATCTCCAATGTAAGCCAAGGATCTACATTATTATCATGAAAAGATAACAAACTTGTTGCAGAAACTAGAATGGCAGCCTTTTGAAGACCGTTTGTATATTATTAAGCCCTTTGAAGACCCCAGCCCTCTGCTTACCTGTAAGTGCCCATTTGGCTGGATCCCTAGTAGGGGCTGGCTGTTCAGGAGGCAGCTCGTTGATGATGTTTCTCATTGATGTTTCTGTCTCTATCCTTCTCTCTTCTTCCCTCTCTAAAATTCAATAAAAACATATTTTAAAAAAACAAGGCAGGGCCCTGTGCAACTGCACAAATGGCCTTACCCATGAAGGTGGCTCTTGGTGCATCAAGCTTAGGACTTCACAAAGAAAGTCAGGTCCAGCCGAGACCGGTTTGGCTCAGTGGATGGAGCGTGGGCCTGCGGACTGAAAGGTCCTGGGTTTGATTCCGGTCAAGGGCTTGTACCTTGGTTGTGGGCACATCCCTGGTGGGGAGTGTGCAGGAGGCAGCTGGTCGATGTTTCTCTCTCATCGATGTTTCTAGCTCTCTATCCCTCTCCCTTCCTCTCTGTGGAAAATCAATAAAACAAATTTAAAAAAAAAAAAAGTCAGGTCCAGCTACAGACTGCTCAGGAACTCTCCGTCAAAATAAAATTCAGTGATAGTATCCATACAAGGAGACGTTTTTACCAGCTGTGAAAGGGAACCAGATTTTCAGAAGTAGTGGCTCATCAAATAGAGTAAGAAGAATTTGTAGATCACATGATAGGACAGATGTTTATAGCCCAGATATGGCAGTTGACAGTTCAGATTGGGTAAGAACAAGATGTTCCTGTCTTTTGGGGAGGAAAACAGGATGTTATTATTTTCTGTGGCTTATCTTGGGAGCAAAGCTTTTAGGATTTCCTGTTAGTCAAAGCTTTTAGGAATTTCCTGTTATTCATGGTTTATCTTGGAATGCAACGTTATTAAGAGTGAAAGTCTAGCCAAAACCGGTTTGGCTCAGTGGATAGAGCGTCGGCCTGCAGACTGAAAGTCCCGGGTTCGATTCCGGTCAAGGGCATGTACCTTGGTTGCGGGCACATCCCCAGTAGGGGGTGTGCAAGAGGCAGCTGATTGATGATTTTCTTGTCGATGTTTCTAGCTCTCTATTCCTCTCTCTTCCTCTCTGTAAAAAAATTAATAAAATATATATTTTTTAAAAGAGTGAAAGTCTGACCCTAGCCGGTTTGGCTCAGTGGATAGAGCGTCAGCCTGCAGACTGAAGGGTCCCAGGTTCGATTCCAGTCAAGGGCACATGCCCGGGTTGTGGCTCGATCCCCAGTAGGGGGCATGCAGGAGGCAGCCCATCAATGATTCTCTCTCATCATTGATGTTTCTCTCTCTCCCTCTCACTTCCTCTCTGAAATGAATAAAAGTAAAATAAAGAGTGAAAGTCTCTTCTGGAACATGGGAGGTGACTGGACAGGGCGAGGCTAAGGGCAGGATGTCATTTTCCTTTCTCATTTTGCTTGCTGTGCCCACTTTGCTGTAGTTTCCTCTAGCTCAGAACATTCTCCATTTTCTACCCTGGTACCAAATAAAGAAAACTTTATTATAATTTGTTCCTCTGGATAGGTTATCCTGTATCAGTGGTCGGCAAACTGCAGCTCGTGAGCCACATGCGGCTCTTTGGCCCCTTGAGTTTTTAGCAAAGGCCAGCTTAGGAGTCCCCTAATTAAGTTAATAACAATGTACCTACGTATATAGTTTAAGTTTCAAAAATTTGGCTCTCAAAAGAAATTTCAATCATTGTACCATTGATATTTGGCTCTGTTGACTAATGAGTTTGCCGACCACTGTCCTATATAATAAAAGAGTATTATGCAAATTGACCCTAAGGGCAGAACGACCAAAACGACTGCTCAACCAGTCACTATGAGGCACACTGACCACCTCTCGGTCCATTCCCCCAGCTGGCAGGCTCTGATCTGATGGTGAATGGGGAACTGGGGGTGGGTGGGAGGGGACAAAGGTGGCACCAGGCCGAGGCCCCCACCCCACCATTCGCCCCCCACACAGAGGGCAACCTGAGGCGGGGGGGGGGGGGGGGGAGAACCGGTGAGCAGGCAGAACAGTTAATCTCTTGGTTCCTCCCCCCAGCCAGCAGGCTCCGACTACCCAATGGCAAATAGGGAACTGGGGGTGGGTGGTAGCTAGGGGCAGCCAGGGAAGATGGTCTTGATAACAGGCCAGGCCTAGGGGCCGTACTTGCACACAGATTTCCTGCACCGGGCCTCTAGTACAAGAATAATAAGCACAGTTGGTGTTGCTCCTTGGTTGAGAATTGGCCTATGAATCAGGCCACAGTTCAATTTCTGGTCAGGGCACATGCGGGCTCAATCCCCAGTAGGGGGCATCAGAAGGCAGCCAATTAATGATTCTCTTTATATATATATATATATATATATATATATATATATATATATATACACACACACACACACACACACATATACATACACACACATATATATAATATATATTACATATATATTATATATTATATATCAATTATTTATATATAATATATATGTAATATATATTATATATATCAATAATGAAAGAGAATCATTATATATATATATGTACATCAATAATGAAAGAGAATCATTATATATATACATCAATATATATAATTGGTCTCAGAAAGGGAAGGAGAGGGAGAGAGAGATAGAAACATCAATGATTGACATTTATTGAGTGGTTAGAATAATGCCTTGCACACAATAAACATCTTACAACGTTTTAAATTATTTAATCCTCAAAGCCACCCTGGTTGGTAGGTATTTTTACCATTATCACTCATTTTCCAGATGAGGAAACGGAAATGCAATGAGATTAAGACACATCACCAAGCCCATGTGGCTAATCAGTTGTAGAGCTGGGATTTGAAACCAAGAAATTAGGATGCAGGCCTGAATTCTTTTTTTTTTCATTTTTAAAAAAATTTATTAAGGTATTATATGTGTACATAGCTTACCATTGCCTCCCCCCCCTTCACACCTCCCATACATGCCCTCCCTCCCCAGAGTTCTGTGTTCGTTGGTTGTACTTATATGCATGCATCCCAGTCCTTCGGTTGATTTCTTATCTCCCCCCAGGTCTCCTTCCCCTCCCCGCTGTCATTTGACAATCTGCTTGTTTTATGGTGACTATCTCAGGACCACACGAATAGAATCCGCTCCTCATTTGACAGTCTGCTTGTTTTATGGTGACTATCTCAGGACCACACGAATAGAATACGCTCCTCATTTGACAGTCTGCTTGTTTTATGGTGACTATCTCAGGACCACATGAATAGAGTCCGCTCCTCCTCTGGTTCACCCCAGCCCCCTCTCCCCCCTGGGTCCCATTGCTTCCCTGGGGCACACAGCTCTCCCGGGGCACATGGCAGGCCTGAATTCTTAAGCATGACTGTGTATATTGCTGACTCCACATCTTTAAAATAAAAACTTCACTGTATTCACAATTATAAAATATAGATATTAAAAGACTTAGAGCTAATGGATATCTTAGCTATAATTTATCCCAACATCTTACTTTTGAAGTTTGAGAAACTTTCAGAAAAAGTTTCTTTTCTTTCAGAAAAGATTTCTGGCAAAGAGGAGACTAGGACCTCAGTTTGCCAATCTCTTGATCAGTATATAATTATAAACCTGAGCCTGGCCGGGTGGCTCAGTGGTTGTCGACCTATGAGCCAGAAGGTCACTGTTCAATTCCAGTCAGGGCACATGCCATGGTTTTGGGCCTGATCCCCAGTAGTGGGCATGCAGGAGGCAGTTGGCAAATGATTCTTTTTCATCATTGATGTTTCTACTTTTCTCTCCCTCTCTCTTCTTCTCTGAAATATATATATATATATATATATATAGATAGATATATAGATATATAGATATATAGATATATAGATATATAGATATATAGATATATAGATATATAGAGGGCTGAAGATAAACAGCATGAAGGTAAGCCAGATGAGCCACTACTCAATAGCCTACTATGTTCAGGTTATTTCCAAATAGGAGTGCCCTTAACACATGCCAACGTGAAAATAACACATGCCCTTTTTATTTAATGTTTTTATATCTCATATTATGTTTTACTCTAAATTGGAAACAACAGTGCCCATGCTCATGAATTCTTGTGCATTTTTTTAACTTAATTGATTTATTCTTTTTTAAAAATTTTTTAAAATATATTTTATTGATGTTTTACAGAGAGGAAGGGAGAGAGATAGAGAGCTAGAAACGTCGATGAGAGAGAAACATCGACCAGCTGCCTCCTGCACACCCCCCACCCGGGATGTGCCCGCAACTAATGTACATGCCCTTGACCGGAATCAAACCCAGGACCTTTCAGTCCACAGACCAACACTCTACCACTGAGCCAAACTGGTTTCGGCTAATTGATTTATTCTTATTCATTTTTTCAAGCCCTGCCCATTTCTCCCTGTCTCCAACTGACAATGTTCCCTCGCAATTCCTTGTCCTAAAACTGATGCCAGCCCCACCTACCTTACCCTAAGTTTTTTTTTCCTTTTTATTAAATTTATATTGGTGACTCTGGTTAACAAAATTATACAGGTTTCAGGTGCAAAATTCTACAATATGTTCTCTGTAAATTGTATTGTGTGTTCACCAACCACAGTCAAGTTTGCCATCCATCAAAATTTATCCCCACTATCTTTCCTCCTCCACCCAACCGCTTCCCCAGGCAGTCATATTGTTGTCCATGCCCATGAGCTCTTTCTCTTTTTTTCTTTTGTGCTCAATCCCTCCATCTCTTCCCAGCCCCACCCACCCAACTACCGTGTTTCCCCCGGAAATAAGACATCCTCCGAAAATAAGACCCACTTACAGGTTTCCTTCTGAGTGAAATATAAGGCACCCCCCCCGAAAATAAGGCCCCCAGGATTCACAGTTTGTCTGGTTTGTGCTGACAACTACCGTACTACCGTACCATATACAGGTAATACATTTCCTTTATTTTCATTTAACAATACATGTGTACCGTATTCTTCTTCATGGAAAAATAAGACATCCCCTGAAAATAAGACCTAGCGCATCTTTGGGAGCAAAAACTAATATAAGACACTGTCTTATTTTCGGGGAAACAGGGTATTAGCCTATTCTGAGTCTGTCTCTATTTTGCTTATTAGTTCATTTTGTTCGTTAGATGCCTCATATGAGTGAAATCATATGGCACTTGTCCTTCTCTAACTGGCTTATTTCACTTAGCATAATGCTCCCCAGGCCCGTCCATGCTGTTGTGAGGGGTAAAATTTCTTTCTTTTGAGTAAAAACAGCTGTGGTCCATTTACAATGGAATTTTGTGCATTGTTAAAATTTTCCATTGGCTAAACCTTTGATTTAATTTAGTCCTACTATTGTGAGGGCTAAAAAAAAAAGTTGAACACTTTTCCTCCCATCTTCTAAATTCTTCTAGCTGGGCTAATCCAATTAACAGAGACAGATGGACAGGAGAAAATAAAAGGTTAATACATGTGCTAGGGAATTCACATAAACATGAAAATTCTAAAGACACTGAGGCAATATAAGGTATAAATGACATTTTTGGACAAAGGAGAAAAGGGGTGGGGGGGGGCAGGAACAAGGTATTAGATTTCAGAAGTGAAAATGGGCCATTACAAGTAGCTGAGGAAGAACAGAACACACATGGAAGGCCAATTCTTGCTAGACGACCCAGAAAACAATGGAACGCATGGGGTAACTAACTAGCTAACAAGTCCCTGCCCGAAGCCCTCCTATTCCCTGTACTTCATCCAAATCGGGCTGTTCAAGCTCAGGAGATCCTCCCAAGATCTCCCTGCCTGCAGTAGGGTCTTTCCATCTGCATTTCTTAGGCAAGAAGTGGGAAGGTCAAAGGCTCTTTCCGAAGGTGTTTCTGAATAACCAGCTCAAAATCAGTGTCCCCCAAAAGGCAGCCTCAGGGTGGCAAAGCTTTGGTTCCCCTCACCATAGACATCCCCCCCCCCTCCCCCCCCGTCTTTCAAATTTCCGGGAGTTTGAGGGCGTACAGTGTCTGACTCAGGATCCCAGCAGGAGAAAACTGGGCAAGTCCAAACGGGATACACAAGGAGATATTACCAGAAGAGGCTGCTTACGGAGGAGAGGGTAGAAGGAAGGGAAGGCAGGGCTGGGGATGGTCCAGTAACCTGGGGCTCAAAATAGCAGCAAGCCCTTCCCTCTCCTGGGCATAAAAGGGAGGCAGAGAGTCGTTACCAAACCCTGGCGAGAGCGGCCACTTGAAGGAGCTACGGCTTTGGGGTCGGTAAGAGGACATAGATCGTCTGTGGCAACCCAGTCAGGAGGGAGCTGCGGAGCAAATGTGCTCACCCCTCCTCCCTCCTCCTTTTGCCCTCCTACCGGTGCCTCTCAGAGTTTCCACCCAAACCAGAAGTTAGAGGTCAGGGGTCCCCGTGTACGCATTTGGAATCCATACCAGAAAAGGACAAGAGGGGGCAAATTCTCAATTCATAAACAGACCCATGATTTTTGGACAAAGTAACTAAATCACAAACATTTTGAAAGTTAGTAATAATAATACCCTGAGGCCAAATGATAACATATTCTATTGGAATTTACATCTAGCATGAGAGATATAAGAAGAATATACAAACAAAGCTATGTAGAGAGGGAGAGTATACATAAGACGGGACTGGGAAGAGAGGCGGGAGGGGGTCGATGAAGCGGGGTTACAGGTGTGACTGTTTTATTGTGCTTTGCTTTACTGTGTTTTACAGGTGTTGAGGTTTAGGCTTGAGCCTTACAAAATCTAACAAATGTCAAAGGGAAAGCTCGTTCTCTTAGCCTAAGCTTGCACAAGCATGCTCCCCCTGAATGGGTATTTTACAGAAATTCCTGAAGACCATCGCCCCTGCACAGCCCCCTGAGAATGCACGTCTGGCGCCAGCAGAAGGACAAAGGGCGAGGTCATAAAACTATGATAACCTAACCTTTTGGCTCAGCGGATAGAGAATGGGCCTGGGGACTGAAAGGTCTCAGGTTCCATTCCGGTCGAGGGCATGTACCTTGGTTGCGGGCACATCCCCAGTAGGGGGTGTGCAGGAGGCAGCTGGTCGATGTTTCTTTCTCATTGATGTTTCTAACTCTCTCTCTCTCTTCCTCTCCCTTCCTCTCTTTAAAAAAATCAATATATTTAAAAATAAATAAACCTACGATGAGGGGCACGGTCCTGCTACCTGGGTGTAGCTGAAGCCCGGCCTGCGGCTCTCTCTGAGTGCATAAAAAGCCTGCTCCCTCCCCAATTCATCGCTGCCTCTTTCTCCAGTCAGACCGCCTGCCTGGCCCAACTCCGAACCTTTCAATAATAACTCGTTTTATTGTGGTACTTGCTTTACTGCCGTAGTCTGGAATTGAACCTGCAACATCTCTGAGGCGAACCCATACTTGTGCTTGTGTGGGACCTAGTGTTGCAGAAGACCAAAGAAAAACCAAGAGACGCTTTAAAAAAAAGGAAGGACGCTGTATAACACACAGGCAGACTCAGGGAACAGCCTTCCAAATCTGAATGAAGGAACATGCATGGGGCTTTCCTTTATATCCCCCTGTGGTCTTTGTCCCGAAAATATGGATTATGCTTCCTGTCCTTTTCGCGGGCCTTGCAAGAAGGCCCCAGGTGTTGGGGGTCTGCAGGCCACATCTATGGTCTGGCCTGGCGCCAGCGTTAACAACCCTCCCTCCGGGGCAGTGCACGGGGTTCCCAGTAACAGGTTCTGCAAGACCAGTATCTGGGAAGGAGGCAGAGACTTAATTATAGGTTATCAGGAATGTTCACTGAGCTTGATTCAGATCACTAGCCTCCAAATATCAGGCTTAAATTGGAATTAGCACTTTTTAGCCTTCTCACTAGCGCCAAACCAGAAGTAGGAGCATTCTGCAGACAGGACATTGGGGGAGGAGAGGAGAAGTATAGGGAACGTGTGGAAGCAAAGAAAGGAAATTATTTGGGAGCTCCAGTGGTGCAATCGGTTAGTGTGGGGGTACTTATAGGAAATTATTTGATTGGCCACCTTGAAGTTTAATTGGTGGTTTGTGAGTGCTTGTCCTACAGGCTTAGATTTTGGTTTGCTTCTATAGGCAGCCACACATTAGAAAAACCTCAATCTAACGGCCTCTCTCCTTTTTTTTCTCTCTTCCTTTTCTTTTCTTTTCTTTTTTTTTAAATATATATTTTATTGATATTTTACAGAGAGGAAGAGAGAGAGATAGAGAGCTAGAAACGTCAATGAGAGAGAAACATGAACCAGTTGCCTCTTGCATACCCCGTACCGGGGATGTGCCCGCAACCAATGTACATGCCCTTGACCGGAATCGAACCTGGGGCCTTTCAACCCGCAGACCAACGCTCTACCACTGAGCCAAACCGGTTTCGGCTTCTTTTCTTTTTTAATATATCGTTATTGATTTCAGAGAGGAAGGGAGAAGGAAAGAGAGATAGAAACATCAATGATGAGAGAGAATCATTGATTGGCTGCCTGCTGCACATCCTCTACTGGGGATCAAGCCCGAAACCCAGGCATGTGCCCTTGCCTGGAATCAAACCTGGGACCCTTCAGTCCACAGGCTGAACCTCTATCCACTGAGCCGAGCCAGCTAGGGTAAGGCTTCCTTAATTAATTTAACACATATGAAGGATTTAACAGATATGCAGAGATCTGGGGACAGAAGGAAGAGAAAGATTCTAAAGCAAAAATGTGCTCGGTAGCCCAGCGGGTGTGGCTCAGTGATTGAGCATTGTCCTATGAACCAGGAGGTCCCAGTTCAATTCCCATGCACGGGGCACATGCCCCGGTTGTGGGCTTGATCCCCAGGGTGAGGCCTGCAGGAGGCAGCTGATCAATGACTCTCATATAGATGTTCCTATCTAACTCTCCCTCTCCATTCCTCTCTGAAATCAACAGAAACATATTATTTTATTTATTTTTTATTTTATTATTTTATTTTTTTACAGAGAGGAAGGGAGAGAGATAGAGAGCTAGAAACGTTGATGAGAGAGAAACATCGGCCAGCTGCCTCTTGCACACCCCCCAATGGGGATGAGCCTGCAACCAATGTATATGCCCTTGACTGGAATCGAACCTGGGACCTTTCAGTCCGCAGACCGACGCTCTAACACTGAGCCAAACCGGTTTCGGCGAAACATATTATTTTAAATGTGCTTGGTAAAGTTTGAAAGACTGAAGGGAGTTCATATGGCTGAATGAAGGCTGGAATAGTGGAAGATAGGATCAGAAAAGCCAGATCAAACTTCAATTGTCAAAGGACTGAATTTGAATGTTATTCAAAATGAAATGGAAGACATTGAAAGTTTGAAAAAGGAGATTGTTGCCGAAACGGTTTGGCTCAGTGGTAGAGCGTCGGTCTGCGGACTGAAAGGTCCCAAGTTCGATTCCGATCAAGGGCATGTACCTTGGTTGCGGGCACATCCCCAGTAGGGGGTGTGCAGGAGGCAGCTGGTCCATGTTTCTCTCATCATCGATGTTTCTCGCTCTCTATCTGTCTCCCTTCCTCTCTGTAAAAAATCAATAAATATTTTTTAAAATAAAATAAAAATTAAAAAAAGGAGATTGGACCAGTTGGGTTTGTAAATATAAGAAACATTAAAACCTGCAGATAATTTTTGTGTTATTTGAGCCAAACTGATGACATTTGCCAGAAAGCAAAAACTCAACGGATTGAGGAAATGCTCCAGAGAATGGCAGTTTTGAACCTTATTTTATACATTACAATCAAAAGAGAAGAAAGACATAGCCAGGATGGTGTAGCTCAGTCGTTGAGCATCAACCCATGAACCAAGGGGTCATGGTTCGATTCCCATCAGAGCACATGCCCAGGTTCAATCTCAGCAGTGAGCGTGCAGGAGGCAGCCAGTCAGTCAATGATTCTCATCACTGATGTTTTCATCCCTCTCTCCCTCTCCCTTCTTTATGAAATTAATTTAAAAAGAGAGAGAGAGAGAAGACATAGCCCTGGCTCAGTGGCTCAGTTCATTGTAACATCATCCAGTACACCAAAAGGTTGTTGGTTTGATTCCTGGTCACGGTACATACCTAAATGGTGGGTTTGATTCTAGTTGACGGTACAGAAGGCAATCAACTGATGTTTCTTTCTCACATTGATATTTCTCTCTCTCTTTCACATCCTCTCTCTCTCTCTCTCAAAAGTCAATAAAAAGATGTTCTCAGTGAGAATTTTTTTTTTTTAAAGGGAGAGAAACCGCAAGTGGGTTACATGAAGAGTGGGTTGGGGAGGTAAAGGAGGGAGGAAACCTCTGGGATTGGATAAAAAGTAAAATGTCTTTTACACAGGTGAATACAGGATAGTTAACAGTCAGCAATTAACATGATAACAATAACAACGAGGGAAGCTGTGGTCTCTGCGGAGCGGTGACAGCGCTTTGAGGGGAATCAGGAAAAGGAAATTACTTGGACATTTCAAAGGTGTGTTATCATAGAAGCAAAAAGGCAATAGACGGGCTCACATAAGGTAAAGATTGACACTTTTTTTTTTAAACAGTGGTCTCCATCACATCCTTTTTCTTTTTTTCTTTTTCTTTTTTTAAATATACTTTATTGATTTTACACAGAGAGGAATTGAGAGGGATAGAGAATTAGAAATGTTGATGAGAGAGAAACATCGATCAGCTGCCTCTTGCACACCCCCCAGTGGGAATGTGCCCGCAACCAAGGTACATGCTCTTGATCGGAATCGAACCCGGGACCTTTCAGTCCGCAGACCGACGCTCTATCCACTGAGCCAAACCGGTTTCGGCAAGATTGACTTTTGTTAGGGAAAAATGCTGCCTTAGGACTCACTACCTGCCATAAACTGCTTTTAGTTAAAAGTTTTCATTTCACAGCATCTGTCTGGCTCCTTTGGGTCTCTGAGTGTGTGAGGCCGCCTTGCAGGCCTTCCCTGGGCACGTCAGGTTTAACACGTGGCCCCTTCTCGTCCACAGGCTGCAGTGTTACGAACAGAGGGGCTGTGGGGAGGGACGCCCAGCATGTAATGAACAGAGCTGAGCCTGGTGGTGGTGGCTTCCCTCAAAGGCCCCACCCCTCTTTACTCCCTCCCAGCATCCTCAGCAGGGGGAAGGTGCCCTCCAGGAAAAGACTCCCTGCTGGTGGCAAGCAGGAGGTGCATCGACGGGACCTCCTTGTCTGGGGCTCTGCAGCCTTCATTCCTGGGCTGCTGACATGCCAGTGATGGTGTTAGGAGCAAAAATAGAATATTAGACACTAATTCTAACAATAAGAAACATCAGCCATGCTCTGTTCACCATGATGGTTCTGTTCTGATTGGAGAAAGCACATTCTATAACTTGGCTGAGAGTTGTAAGCCCTGGGGCACGGGAGCGAACATCGGAATGCGGCCCATCCTCCTGTCCCGAGAACTGCCCACCGTTGTGGAAAGATTTACAACCTCGGGTCCGAAACAATCTAATCCAGGAGGCGCCGGTTCTTTACAGCCCCAGCCCCTATTACCTGTAATCTGGGCCCCCGGGGTGCGTGCCATCTCCGTGACATCACTCCACCCTGGCCTGCATGGCCTGCGTGACGTGTAACCTGTAAAGATTACCCCGAGCCCGCGTTCCCATGTCTGTGATTCCTACTTCCCCACGTCATCTTTGTCCTTTAACCGCTATTTTATAGTGCGGGGCAGAGCAGATCTTTGCGGATGACCTGCTGCTCTCCCATGCTGCTGGCAGTGTTGGAATAAAGGCTCAGATATGATCCAACCCTGTCTCTGCTTAATTGGCTCACGTAGTGACAGGCAGCCCAGACCCCTCGGTTGCCTGGTTACAATAGCACTTGGAATGTCTGCAGGACAGACTGCTAAACCTCAGAACCATGGAGCCTGCATGCGGCCAAGAGCTCGGGCTCTGGTCTGAAAGTCAACCCCTTATTTTTGCCTAAGATGAGTGTGATATTATCTGTGGTAAATATATACTTGGTCTTCATCTTGTTTCTGGCACAGAGCTCCCAACACCTTTGGAATTTCCTAAGAGCGATGGGAATATCTCTTGTGACAGTCTTTGTGGTCTTCTGTCCTTGGTTCCTGAAATAGCTCCAGAGCCAGGAAGGTTAAAGGACTGTCTTGTTATTGATTCATAACGAGCCCCTTGCAGCTACCCCTGAGTTTGTGTTAATGAGGTGACTACTGGGAAACTCCTAAGAATGGGGGCTGAGAATCCAAGCACCTAATTAGAGGGTTGGAATTTTCAGTCTCACCCCTCACCTCTGGGGAGGAGAGGGGAGAGCAGATGGATGTTAGGTCTATCACCAATGGCCAGTGATTTCATCAATCCGGCCTATGTAGTGAAGCCTCCATAAAATCTCAAAGAACAGGGCTTGGTGAAATTCTAGATTGGTGAACATGTAGAGATTTGGGGAGATTTGGTCTAGGAACACCATTCTCCCCAAATCTCTACATGTCCCTTCCCACAAAAGTTGCCCTATGCATTACTTCCATCTGGCTGCTCCTGGATTATATTATTTTACACTAAACTGGTAATTTAATAAGTAAAATGTTTTTCTGAGTCCTGTGAGCCACACTAACTAATTTAACCCAAGGTGTGTGGGGGGGGAGAGGGGGAGGAACTTGTGAGATTGACCTACTATCTCCTGGTGGATCTGACACTATATCTCCAGATAGATAGTGTCAGAATTGAAATTGTAGGACACCCAGCTGGTGTCAATGAATTGCTTGATGTGTGGAAGAACCAGACAACTGGTGTCAGAGTGAAATGGTGTAGTTGTGAAGTGTTGAGAGTAGAGGAGAAACACGTGGAGGTGAGTTTTCTGTAGACTGAATCGCTTCTCGGTAAGTCCATTTCTTCACTCGTAAAATGGGGATAGTAATGTAGTACTGTTATTGGCCCTGCCTGGGCACGGTCTGGTCTGGGACCTTTCTGACGTCAGGTGACCTCCTGTTTCTTTACTTTTCCAGGAAATTTTCGAGGGTTAGTCAGAGTGAGAAAAAAGTATGTTTTATTCGGGTAGAGAAAAGGACACCAGGGTGCAGGCGCGGCTGTGAAAAAAGCAAAAGTTTCCATCTGAGTGAACATGGACCAAGTCACCAGTGAGTTGCACACCTACCTGGTCAGTGAATTCTTGGGATTTTGTTTCCATAGTGGTGGGGGGGCGAGGTTGTTGCTGAGTTTTGTGGTACCAAATTCCCACCCCACCTTCTAGCTGGGAGGAGAGGGTCTTGTTCCTAAAATGGCCCATTCAAAGTGCTATGGCGGTCATTCCCCTGGCGTGGGGGACCTTCTGTTTGTGGTGTCAGTTGTTATAACGATGGTATAATGTGCTTTGGGGTTGTTCGCTGGTCAGTTTTGCTTCTATCTTGGATTGGTCTGGATCTAAGGAGCTTTCGTTATCTACCTTCCTGACTCTGGCGATTTAAACCATCTGCAATTAGGCATTCCAGTTAGGGAGGATAAGAGTCTTGTGATTTACTAGCGGGCTGTTAATTGCTCAGCTGTTCTGGCCATTTGTTTCACCATTTGTCTGACTCCTCATTCCACTTGCCTGGGAATTTCCTAGTTTCTTACTAACCTATCTCAGGACCTTATCCCAAACCCATGAGACCAGCCCTAGATGGTTGTTTAGTGGGTAGGTCTCAAACTAAAAGGTCATGGGTTCGATTCCAGTCAAGGGCAAGTACCTCGGTTGCAGGCTCAGTCCCCAGCCTGGTCAGAACATGTGAAGGAGGCAACCAATCAATGCGTCTCTCTCACATCCATGTTTCTCTCTCTGTCTCTCACCTTCCCTTTCACTCTCTCTAGAAAAAAAAAATCAATTTGAAAAATTGGTTCATGGTTCATATACCAGGTATTATGAAACACCTCCATGAAAGACATAACCAAACATTAACATTCCTGCATTGGAAGATATTATGGTAGATGGACTCATAAGGTGGCCCCTGGTGTTCGCTTCTTTATGTGTTCTTGTCCCTTCAGGTGTGAGAAGGACCTGTGAGTTGCTTCTAACCGAAAGAATAGAGTGAAGATAATAGGATGTATGTGGTTACACGGGCATGATTATGTGCTTATGTTACACTAGAGGCCCAGGGAATGAAAATTCATGCACTGGAGGGGGCAGTCCCTCAGCCCGGCCTGCCCCACTCTCAGTCCAGGAGCCCTCAGGGGTAGGAGGTGACATGGTGATTAGGGTAGGCAATGCCCCCATCATACCTCTGCTACCGCCACTGTCAGCAGCACAAGCCTCAGCCGGCCCTGGGCAGCTGGGCAGCTGCCATCTGAGGCTTGCCTGCACCTCAGGCTGGCCCTTAGCGGCTGGGGGGCCGAGGAGACTGGGGGACTCTGGAGGCTGCCCAGCCATGCCTCATACCTGCCACCCCAGTGGGTCTGAGGGGACTGGGCACCTCCATCTTATGGCTGTGGGTGCCACCATCTTTGAGGGCATGGCAGTCAATTAGCATATTCCTTCCTTATTGGCTATGGGTGCTGCCATCTTTGTGAGGGCCCAATGGTCAATTAGCATACTCCCTCTTTATTAGGTAGGATAAGCATGTAGTATCCATCTTCTTGGAGTCTCAGTCTCTCTACTCCTTCCCCCTTACTGGTTTTTAAGAAGCAAATGGCCATGGTAGGGGACCCCACACAACAAGAAATGTGGGCTGCCGAAACTGGTTTGGCTCAGGGGATAGAGCACTGGCCTGTGGACTGAAAGGTCCCAGGTTCAATTCCAGTCAAGGGCATGTACCTTGGTTGTGGGCACATCCCCTGTGCAGGAGGGTGTGCAGGAGGCAGCTGGTCGATGTTTCTCTCTCATCGACATTTCTAGCTCTCTATCCCTTTTCCTTCCTCTCTGTGGAAAATCAATAAAATATATTAAAAGAAAAAGAGATGTGGACAGTTCTAAGAGCCAAAGACAGCCTCTGGCTAATAGGCAGGAAATCACACACACACACACACACACACACACACACACACACACACACCAAAAAGCAATGGGAGGCCCTCAGTCCTACTACAAGAAACGGAATTCTGCCAATAGCATGAGTGAGCTTGGAAGTGCCTTGGAGGTGGGAGAGGCTCCCGCCACTGCCATTGTGCCTGCCAGCCATGATCCCGGCTTCTGGCTGAGCAGCACTTCCCCTGTGGGAGCGCACTGACCATGAGGGGTCAGCTCCTGTGCTGAGCATCTGCCCCCTGGTGGTCAGTGCGCATCATAGTGACCAGTCATTCCACTGTTGGGCCAATTTGCATATTAGCCTTTTATTCTAGAGAAGGAGCAGAAAAAACTCCTCTACTACTTCTCTTCCATATACCACATGCGTGCCAAAAACTGATTCATGTTCTGCACATTAGGGATTAGTGACTTTATCCAACTCTACACAGACTATTTGCTAGCAGAGGACAAGAATTCCTCTTTCACACTGAATTCCATTGACATTACACATGACAGATAAGCTGACAATGGAATTTTGCCAACACCTTGTTTTACTTTCTCTCTGAGCATATTTTCAATAACTTTGCAGCTGAATGTTGCAAACGTTTCGACAATTGTGAGAACTATCTGTTTTAGCATATAAGGAGTGCAACTTTGAATAAAATATCTGAAGTTTTGGCCTCTTTCTGACTTTAGCAAGGAGAATTATTTAATTTTGTACAATGTTGTTTATTTTGGTAATGAAAAATGAAATTGAATTGCCAGAGGTCACAGTGTTTTGTTAGAAGTTGAGTTGAAAACATATTTGACTTCATGCCAAAACCTGACAGGGTTTCTTAGAAAATAATATCATGAGAAAAAATAGCTGGATTGCTAATTTTAAGAATTATATTTAGATTCTATTCTATTCATATTTTTCTTTTTCACTTGTTTCTATGAAATTATCACATTTGCTTCGTCACTTACCTAAAAATAGAAGTCCTATTCATTTTTTACATTTGACATTCTGAACTTTAATATTTATATTACCATTTCATCATTATGCTTTTGCTTTAGTAAAACACTTTCAAAGTCCTTGATACCATTTTTTTAAAATAAATCTTTATTGCTCAGATTATTACAATTGTTTTTCCTTTTTCTCCCCCAAAGCTCCCTTCCACCCAGTTCCCATCCCACCCTCTGCCCTTACCCCCTCCCCCCCCATTGTCCTTATCCATTGGTTATACAATTTCAATCCAGTCTCTTACTGCACCCCCCACAACCCTTTCCCCTGATAATTATCAATCCACTCCCTTTCTTTGCCCCTGATTCTATTATATTCACCAGTTTATTCTGTTCCTCAGATTTCTTTCTTTCTTTCTTTCTTTCTTTCTTTCTTTCTTTCTTTCTTTTTTTTTCTTCCGTATTTGAATTTCAAGTGGGACACTCTCTCCCATTTGCTTTTATAAGGAAATACAACAAAGTGTTCTGTAGCAAATGGCTGCAGACTGTCCAAATTTCTCAGGACCACACGAATAGAATCTGCTTCTCCTCTAGTTCACACCACCCCTCCGGGTCAAACGGCTCCTCTGGGTCACCCTGCTCCTCCGGGTCATACCGTTCCCCCAGGTCACACAGCTCCTCCAGGTCACACGACTCCCCCAGGTCACACCGCTTGATAACATTTTTTAAACATTAGAGATGTAAGACCACATTGTGGAAACCACACATAAAATTAAAGTGTTATGACAATATTTTAAACCAAGATGAGTTGCACCTGGTAGTTGAATATTAGGGGAGACAAACTGCCAAACACCATTTTTGTTTTTGTTTTGTTTTTTTTAATATTTTAAAAGATAGTTTTTTAGAGAGAGAGAAATATCAATGTGAGATCGAAACATCTATTGGCTGTCTTCTGCACATCCCCTACTGAGGATTGAGCCCACAACCTACTCATGTGCCCTGATGGGGAATTGAACCAGCAACCTTTCAATGCTCAACCAACTGAGCCACATCAGCCAGGGCCAAACACCAGTAAAAGTGCATAAATATAGTGAGGTTTAAGATTTGAAGATAGTAGTGTAAAGTTAGCATTTTTCCTTTTTTTGGGGGGGGGAGGGTGGGGGGAAGGGTAACCATCCAAAGGTAATAAGCAGAATGAGAATAAAAAGCTATGAGACAGATCTCTGAATTACAAAAGAATCCTTAGGGTTGAATAGGGGAGGATGTTAAGAGTGCATATTTTAGGAAGATCTCATTAGATTGATTTTGGGTTAGGAATAGGGCTAAATAGCATAACATACAGCTTCAAGGTTAAGTACATAACTTAATCTGTGGAGAGCCTAAATCTTTTGTTTCAAAGATAGGAATGAGATTCACAGGCAGTTGCTGGAGCTTCCTTAAACTACATAAGGTTCCAAGAAGCAGAGAGAGTGCAGCAACAGGGTCAAGTTGTATTTGCAGAAAACAGTCTGCACCTGTGACAGTCCGGGACCACAGGGAGTTTGCATTGTGGACATCCCTGTAATGTCCTATCTCCATTGGCTGGGGAGAGGTCAAGGTCAAACTCACACACAAAGTTTTGGTCATACGCCAAATTTCTGCTGGCTTGGAAAACAGTAGGAAGCCAGAGACGGGCAGGAAGCCAGGAAATACAGTGTTGGCCTGAGAAAGCGTTCCTATAGCAACACAACTGTTGTGGACAGAAAAACTTGGCACAGCAGCTGTGTGGCCAAGCTGAACATGGGATACCCTAAACCAAAAAATACCAAGGAGGAAATAGTCTTGGTTACTGGTAAAAATAGAAACAGACCTTATATGGAGGAAAGCTCTCCAAATTTGGTTCAGTGGATTCCCACAGATTATGGTTAAGCAATGAACTCATAAGGATTACCAAACACATGAGAAGATAACCGTGAGTGAGAGTCAGCAGAAACAAGAAACAACAGATTTAGATTCCCCAACAATTTCAAGTATTGGAATTATAAATACATATAAGTACGTTAAGACAGCTATGTGTCTAACCTAATATGAAAATTGACCGAACAGCAGAACGACTGGTCATTATGACGTGCACCAACCACCAGGAGACAGACACTCAATGCAAGAGCTGCCCCTGGTGGTCAGTGCACTCCCACAGGGGGAGCACCGCTCAGCCGGAAGCCGGGCTCACAGCTGGTGAGCTCAGCAGCGGGAGCAGGAGCTTCTCCCACCTCCATGGCAGCGCTAAGGACCCCGAGGCGGATGTCCAACTGCAAGAGGGCACAGGCTGGGCTGAAGGACACTCCTCCCCCGACAGTGCATGAATGTCACGCACCAGGCCTCTAGTGTTTAAATAAAGCATGAAGTGAATGTTCAACTAGAAACGATTTGGAAATGACTGAACAGAAGCATTATGGAATCGATTCCAAGGAAATCAGAAATCCTATATAATAAAAGCCTAATATGCAAATTGAATGACTGGTTGCTATGATGTGCACTGACCACCAAGGAGCAAATGTTCCACGCAGGAGCTTCCCCCTGCCTGCAGGCCCAGGCCAGCCAGTGGGTGCCAGTGTGTGTGTGTGTGTGTGGGGGGGTGACCGATTGCCCCACTGGTTGCCCCACAGAGGGAGGTAACTGGTGGTGGCAGGGGTAGGGCTGGTGAATGGGCAGCACTAGGCCGGCCAAGGTGGGTGCCAGTGGGAAGACCCCCAATCTCCTCACCAGTCACCCTACAGATCAGCCCTAATTACTGGCCAGGCCTAGAGATCCTACCATACATGAATTTTGTGCACTAGGCTTCTAGTAAAAGATATAATTGTTGTTGGCAAAAACAAAACAAAACAAAAAAACACACAGAAACCCAGAAAAACCTCAGTGAAAGGATGGAGTAGATTAGATAATTCAAATGAGAACCAGAAGATTTATCTGAAGAACTGATCCAGCAGTAAAGAGAAACAAGGAAATGGAAAATATGGGGGGGGGGGGGGGGTTAAAATACATGGAAACTAAAATGAGAAGATCTGCCCTAGCTGGTTGGACTCAGGATAAAGTATTGGCCCAAGGACTAAAGGATACCTGGTTCAATTCAGGAGCAAGTACCTTGGGTTGCAGCTCAATCCCCAGCCAGAGTGGCTTAGTGGTTGCTTTGGTTGCGTGGATCTATAAACCAGGAGGTCAGGGTTTGATTCCTGGTTCCGGCTTGATCCCCAGTAGGGGGCGTGCAGGGGACAGCTGATCAACGATTCTCTCTCATCATTGATGTTTCTCTCTCTCCTTCTTTCCTCTCTGAAATAAATAAATAAATAGATAGATAGATAGATAAATAAATTTACTTAATATATATAAAAGAAATAGACAGAAACATTAGTGGCAGGGTAGTTTAATTCACCCTTAGCCCATGACTAAGCATACCTCCCCCCCCAAAATAAGAAAAAAGAATAATATAGTGGACTTAACATAATTAATAAGATGGCACTAATTGGTGCATATCAAACTCTGTGATTCTGAAAATAGATATACCTACTTTTTATATTCCCAATTGAAAAGGAAACTTAAAAAAAAAAAAGGAATCCTCAATACATTCAAAAAATATAAAATAAATAGTCCAGACAACTTTCTCTAGTAGCAGTGTAATAAAATAAAAGTATAACAGGGAAACAAAAGACCCTACTCACTTGGAAATAAAATACTTTGGGTTAAACAGCTCTTAGTCTCAAGAGAAAAATCCAAATAGAATTGTAGACTATTTAGAAAAGGATGATAATAAAAACATTACATATCCCAGGTGACACTGCTAAAGCAGTGTTTAGAGGAAACATTATATTTTAAATACTTATGTCATATGCCACACTAGCAGGTTTATTGACCTGGATTTATTCAGAATTGCTAGGGATTGTACTAGGAGATTCCAAAAATAGCTACATTTATAAATATATTTAATAAGCAAAAATTGCTAGCAGCAAAATGACAACCTAAAATCAATGGCATTTCAGGAATCAAAGTGTCTTTTAAACGCATGGTGTCAAGCAAAATGCAATTCTGGATAAGGAATAAGGCAAGACTTTATTAAGGGAGACGATTGCAATAAGGAGACACTCAAGACCTAAGCTGAAAACATCTCTGAGAAGGAACGAGCAAGCGTAACTTTTACACGCGGAGACCATGGGACAGGTGCTGTACAAAGAGGAAGAGTATTACTAAAACTGCTGGAGGGCGTCTTGAATTTAATGAATTGTGTCAAATACTGAAACAATAGTAAGGTCAAGGCAGGCTGTTTTAGCTGGTGTTAGGCACATGGAGTGCAGTTTAGGTCTGAGACGGAACAAACCAGTTACCGTACAAAGAGTCTAAAACGTTCAATGCCTATCTGTCCTTTGCCACATCAAAGGTATGTCATGCACTAAGTTTGACCAGCCTTGTCACTGGTTGTCTGTGCTTGTTTAAATTATTTTGGTTTTTTAACCAGCTGTAAATTACTCATAATCCAGGTCATAGTGACACAAGCATAGTCTAGAAATTGGCTCCACAAATATTCCAAAGTGGGTCTTATCCAGAGGTGAGTAAATCACAAACCAGCTGAAAAACTTTCACAATACTAACGAATAAGAAAGAGTGAAAACAAATGAAGTAAGCACCTAAATGAAGTTAAACAGAAATCAGCAAACTAAATAAACAAGCAGAGACAAGAGGTTAAAAAGATAAAGGTAGCTTGGCCTTTATCTTTTTAACCACATGACTCAGTGGTTGAGCGTCATGGTTCGATTCCCAGTCAGAGCACATGCCCGGGTTGCGTGCTTGATCCCCAATAGGTGGTGTGCAGGTGGTAGCTGATCAATGATTCTCATCATTCATGTTTCTCTCTCTCTTTCCCTTTCTCTCTGAAATCAACAAAAATATATTTAATACAAAAAAGATATAAAAATAGAAACTACTTAATTAGAAAACAAAACAAAATGTTAGAATTAAATAATCCAAGAGCTGGTTGCTTAGGAAATCCTATATAATAAAAGTCTAATATACAAATCGATCGAAAGGTGGAACGATCAGACACTATGATGCACACTGACCACAGGGGCAGACGCTCAATGCAGAAGTTGGCCTCTGGTGGTCAGTGCGTTTCTATAGAGGGAAGCAGCACTCAGCTAGAGGGAGTCTCTCCCACCTCTGTGGCAGCCCTAAGCCGGCAGGCGGACATCCCCAGAGGGGTCCCAGACTGCAAGAGGGTGCAGGCCAGGCTGAGGGACACCCCTCCCCAGTGCACGAATGTTGTGCACTGGGCCTCAAGTAAATAGATAAAAGTTTAGCTAAGTTAATTAAGAAAAAAAGCAAAAATACACTTCATGCAATCATTTGCAAATTCTAAACAAAATGGACTTTTTCTCAATTACATTTTATTGGGGTGACATTGGTCAACAAACAACATATAGGTTTTATGTGTGGATCTCTAGGTTACAAAATCTGTACACATCACCTTGTGTCCACCACCCAAAGTCAGATCTTCTCCTGCCACCTCATATTTAGGACTCCCTTTTCCCCCAACCTGCCAACCACCACACTGCTGCTTGTGTTCATAAGTTTTAGTTTTATATCCTACATATGAAAGAAATCGTATGGTTCTTAGCTTTTTCTGTCTGACTTATTTCACTTAGCATAATGCTGTCAAGATGGATCCATGTTGTTGTAGATGTTGGTATTTCATCCTTTTTGTGGCTGAGTAGTATCCCATTGTGTATATGTACCACATCTTCTCTATCCAGTCCTCTATCGTAGGGCACTTTGGCTGTTTCCATGTCTTGGCCATCATGAATAATGCTGCAGTGAACATAGGGGTGCATATATCTTTGCATATAAATGATTTTGAGTTTTTCGATTTTATACCCAGGAGTGGGGTTGTTGGGTCACATGGTAGCTCTATTAATTTTTTTGAAGAATAGCTAGACTGCTTTCCATAGTGGTTGTACCAATCTACATTCCCACCAGCAAGTGAATGAGGGTTCCCTATTTTCTACAACCTCTCCAATACTTATTAATTGCTTGTCTTGTTGATAATGGCCACTCTGAATAGGTATAAGGTGGTATCTCATTGTAGTTTTAATTTGCATTTCTCTAATTGCCAGTGAGGTTGAACATCTTTTCATATATCTATTGGCTGTTTGTATGGCTTCTTGGAAGAGATGTATTTTCAGGTCTTCTGCCCACTCTTTGATTGGATTGTTTATTTGTTTGGTGTTAAGTTGTACAAGTTCTTTATATATTTTGGAAATTAAGCTGCCTTTGTTGAAGCTACTGTTTGCAAATATCATCTTCCATCTGGTTGGCTGCCTGTTTGTTTTGTTGTTCATTTCTTTTTCGACGCAGAAGCTCTTCAGTTTGATATAGTCCCATTCATTTATTTTTCCCTTTACCTCCCTTGCCTTTGATGTCAATTCCTTAAAATGTTCTCTACCCCTACCCCCCAGGTCCCTAAGTTTGGTACCTATATTTTTTTCTATGTAACTTATAGTTTTGGGTCTTACGTTTGGTCTTTGATCTATTTTGAATTAATTTTTGTACATGGGGATGAACTGTAATCCAGTTTCATTTGTTTGCATGTGGCTTTCCATTTCTTTCTTTCTTTCTTTTTAAAATATATTTTATTGATTTTTTTACAGAGAGGAAGAGAGAGGGATAGAGAGCTAGAAACATTGATAAGAGAGAATCATCAATCAGCTGCCTCTTGCACACCCCCTACTGGGGATGTGCCTGCAACCAAGGTACATGCCCTTGACCGGAATCAAACCCGGGACCTTTCAGTCCGCAGGCTGACGCTCTATCCACTGAGCCAAACAGGTTTCGCCTGGCTTTTCATTTAAAATGGACTTTTAAAGAAACTATAACTTACTAAAACTGATCTCAAAGGAAACAGAAAGTATAAACAAATCACTTACCATAAAAGAAAGTAGAGAACTGCCCCACAAAAAAAGCATCAGGTACTTCCTTTTTTTTTTTTTTTTTTTGGCATCAGGTACTTTCCATAGCTGCTTATGTGCAGCTTTAAAGAACAGATAATCTCAAAACTATTTAAGCTATTTCAGTACTTAAAGAAAGAAACCTTTCCAAGTTCTTTATCTGAAGCAAGAATGATGTTGACAACAAATCTGACAAAGGCTCTACTCTCACTTATAAATATTGACAGAACAATACTAAATAAAATACTAGGAAAAAGAATCCTGCAATGTTTTTAAAAGTAACATGACAAAATGAAGTTTATTTCATATACAGTATATAAGAAAGATTAAATATTAGGACATCTATTTTGTGAATAGATCTAAGGAAGATCAACTCTTTGGACTTTGAAAAAAGTTGATGAAAACTTTTAACATCTATTTTTGAATTAAAAAATGTTCATAAGAGCCGAAACCGGTTTGGCTCAGTGGTAGAGCGTCGGTCTGCGGACTGAAAGGTCCCAGGTTCGATTCCGGTCAAGGGCATGTACCTTGGCTGCGGGCACATCCCCGGTAGGGGGTGTGCAAGAGGCAGCTGGTTGATGTTTCTCTCTCATCGACATTTCTAGCTCTCTATCTCTCTCCCTTCCTCTCTGTAAAATATCAATAAAAATATTTTAAAAAAATGTTCATAAGAGAATAAGAATGTATTTCACAAATCTATTTAACCTCCAGACCAACTTATGTTCAATAGGAAAGTAGGACAACTATTACACTCTTTTTGGCTCAGTGAATAGAGCACCGGCCTGCGAACTGAAGGGTCCCAGGTTCAATTCCAGTTAAGGGCATGTACCTTAGTTTCGGGCACTTCCCCAGTTGCGGGTGTAGGAGGCAGCTGATTGATGTTTCTCTCTCATTGGTGTTTCTAGCTTTCTATCTCTCTCCCTTCCTCTCTGTAAAAAATCAATAAAATATATATTTTTTAAAAAGACAATAACAAGTGTTGGCAAGAATGTGGGAAAATAGGGTTCCTCATACATTGCTGAGAGGAATAAAAAATAGTTCAGTGGATGTGGAAAATAATATGACAATTTCTTAAAAAATTAAGCCTACAGTTATTATATGAACAAGCTGACGAATCAATTCTCCTAGGTATATATCTTAGAGAAATAAAAATATGTAACTGCATAAAATCTTGTACACAAGTATTCATAATAGCATTGTCCAAAATAGCCCCAAAGTGGAAACAATCCAAATGTCCAATTCTGATCAACTGATGAATGGATAAAAAGTATGATAAATACATAAAAACAGAGTATTGTTTTGCATAATAATCTGGCCACTCAGTATATATATTAGAGACCCAGTGCATGAATTCGTGCATGGTTGGGGTCTGGCCAGCCTGGCCAGGGGGAGGGGACATGAGCAGTTGGCCGGCCTGCCTGCTGGTCAAACTCCTGGTCGAGGGGACAATTTGCATATTAGCCTTTTATTATATAGGATATACACTGAGTGGCCAGATTATTATGTGTTCAGAGATAATCATAATCTGGCCACTCAGTGTTTCTGTTGGCCATTTGTATGTCTCCTTGGGGAAGTCTTCTTCCCCATTTTTATTGTGTTTTTAAAAATTATATATTTTATTGATTTTTTTTTTTTACAGAGAGGAAGGGAAGGGATGAAGAGAAACATCAATGAGAGAAAAACATTGATCAGCTGCTTCTTGCACACCCCCTATTAGGGATAGACCTGCAATTAAGGTACATGCCCTTGATTGGAATTGAACGTGGGATATTTCAGTCCGCAGGCCGACGCTCTATCCACTGAGCCAAACCAGTCAGGGTTCTTCCCATTTTTAAATTGAATTATTATTTGTTTGGTGTTGAGTTGTATAAGTTTGTTATATGATTTGGTTATTAACCCTTTGTCAGAGCTTTTGTTTGCAAATAACATATCACATTTGGTTGGTTTTTTTGTTTTTGTTTTGTTGTTAAGTTTCTTTTGCTGTGCAGAAGCTTTTTAGTTTGATCTAGTACCATTCAATTATTTTTGCCTTAACTTTCCTTGGCTTTAGTGTCAAATTCATAAAAATTTTCTCTATAAGGAGGTCCCATAAGTTTAGTACCTATGTTTTCTTCTATATAATTTATTGTTTCGGATCTTATATTTTGGTCTTTGATCCATTTGGAGTTAATTTTTGTACATGAAAACAATCTGTAATCCAGTTTCATTCTTTGGCACAAGACTTTCTAATTTTCCAGCACTATTTAGTGAAGAGGCTTTCTTTTCTCCATTATATGTTTTTGACTTCTTTGTCAAAAATCATTTGCCTCTATTCATGTGATTTTATTTCTGGGCTCTCAATTCTGTTCTTTTGGTCTGTATACCTGTTTTTCTGCTAATGCAATGCTGTTTTGATCACTCTGTAGTATAATGTGGAGTCAGGTAAGTGTGATCCCTACAGCTTTGTTCCCCCCTCTAGGTTTGCTTTGGCTATTTGGCATCTTTTGTGGTTCCATGCAGATCTTGTGATTTTTTTTTTTTTGTTCTATTTCTTTAAAACATGACATTGAGCTCTAGCCGGTTTGGCTCAGTGGACAGAGAGTCAGCCTGCGAACTGAAAGGTCCCAGGTTCGATTCCGGTCAAGGACACATGCCCAGTTTCGGCAAGGAGCAGCTTTTAATTTTAAAGATGGCTATGGCATGAACTGTCTCCCTCCAGCTTAAGTTTTCAATAAACGAAATAATTAGTGCGCTTCTGATTCTCTCAGAAGCTAAAACACAATTGGAACTTTACTGGTTCTTTGGTGACCCTTCAAGACATCCCTCAGCTTCCCAGGGCGTGTCCCTCCCTTAGTTTGCATCATAGAACTTCTGGCATCATCTCAGAAGATTCTCAGGAATGTCCTCTCCTCAGATCTTACCACCTGGTTCTCCTGGCCTCCCTCTCTTCCCTAGTTAGGCGGCCTGGCCTATCATCCATCATTATTTCCGGTATTCTCAGCTCTCTCCCAGTTTTACTCTTCCGTTTTATTTGTACTATTACCCCTACCCCCACCTCCCGTGGATGAAGCATGAATTTCTTCATGGAGTCCCTGGCCAGTTTTGAACCCGAGAAGAGCAGTAACACTGCTGACTGGTCTCTGGGCAGACTCTGACTAGATGAGCTGAAGTACAGAGGAGGTCTCATCAGTCCTAGAATGGAGGCTCTGGAGAGGCAGCTTGTGGAGAAGTTCTGAATGCACAGCCTCAGTACCAGAGATGTCACTGGCAAAAATAACATTCATGGCCCTGGCCAGTGTGCTCAGTGGTGAGGGTGTCAGCTTGTTCACCAAAGGATCTCAGTTTGATTCCCAGTCATATGTCCACTCCAGTCAGGGCATATGCAGGAGGCAGCCAATTGATATGTCTCTCTCCCGTTGATATTTCTCTCTCTCACCCTCTCTTTCTCTCCCCTTCCACTCTCTCTCTCTCTCTCTCAAAAAAAAAATCAATGGAAAAAGTACACTCTGGTAAGGTTGACCAGACCTCTGGTTTTGCTCTTGAGGAAGGGCACATACCAACACGGAAATGTTAAAACTTTCTTTCTATGTATAGAAACAGCAGACTGCTGCCTGGAGGCCTTTGATGGGGCATTACGATGCTTCTGACCATGACAAACTCCTGCTCACAGCACATTTACAGGGTAGAAACATGGGGCAGCAGGAATAGCCGTGGTAGTAGCAGCTGCATTATCATTCTCTGCATAAACCAATTTTAGGGGGGAGCCTCCTGCTCTTATTTATGTTAAACAAAGATCCTATATAACAAAAGGCTAATATGCAAATAAGCCGAACAGCAAAACAACCAGGACAACCGAACAATCGGTCGCCATGATGTGGGCTGACCACCAGGGGCCGTGTGCAGACCATGGCAGGTGTTGGCCACTGCCGGATGGTGGAGCAGGTGAGCGGGGGTGCCAGACCAAGGCAGGGCACTGGTCTCTGTCATTGGGGCCATTCTCTGAAAATTCTTTGCTCCCATGCACTGGGGTCCTGCCCAGTGTTTGCACCTGCTGCCAACATCAGCCCCACTCGCACCTGCTTCTGGTGCCCAGTGCTGGTCCTGATCGCTGGGCACCATCACCTCTGAGGGCTTCTCCACCTCCCCTGCTCCTGAGGGGCAATCAGGGCAGCAGCTGCCACTCACTCCCACTTTGGGCACCGGCCCCAATTGCTTCGCACCTTCAGTGGGTAAGAGCAGGGCTTGCACATGGGAGCAGTGGCGGTGGGAGCGGGGCTGCCGGCAGACAGGTGACCAGCAGTCACAGTGGGAGGGGCCAGACGGGGGGCGTAGAGAATGGGCTGAGACTTGCCTCCGTGCCTACTGCAGTCTTACAGCCCACAATCCCTTTCAAGGTGCATGAACGAATTCATGCACCAGGCCCCTAGTAATAAATAACGATTTGATGGACATATTGGTGGCTTCCTCTGGGGAGGGAGGGAAACTTTTGCTGTGTCCATATTCCATCATGCCCTTGCACTAAGCGTTGTACCAAATGGATAAAACTCTTTGGAGATAAGGTGTTTTTTTTTAAGAATATATATTTTAAGAAGTTTCCTCTCCCAATTAGTTCTCAGAAGTAAATGGTACCCTCAAATTGAGCCAACATATCTATCAATTGAGAAACTGGTGGAACTTTGACATTCCTTTTTTTCCCCCTCTTTAAAATATATTTTTATTTATTTTAGAGAGGACAGGAGAGGGAGAGAAAGATAAAAACATCAATGATGAGAGAGAACCATTGATTGGCTGCCTCCTGCATGCCCCCCTACTGGGGATCAAGCCCGCTACTCAGGCATGTGCCCTTGATCGGAATCAAATCAGGGACCATTCAGTCTGCAGGCTGATGCCCTATCCACTGAGCCAAACCAGCTAGGGCGCTTTCACACTCTTAAGCAAGGAGTTGGTTCTAGTGTGGAAGTCAAGAAAGAGGACTCATTTGGGAATTTAGGTTTATCAGTTAGCAGCGTACAGATGGTAGCTAACGCCACTAATTTAGAAGAAATTATAAAGTGACAATGCTTAGAATAACAAAAGACAGGTGAGGGTTGAATTGTAAAGAATACCAATATTTATAGAGAGGTAAAGGAAGAATTTCAGCAGTGGAGGCTGAGAAAGTCATGAAGGGGTTAAGACAAAAGGCAGGGATGAGCTGTATCACCCGGCCAGGGGAAAGGAGTTGCATGGAGTGCTATAGAGCTTGAGGGCTGAAAACACATAGGAATTTTCAACCACAAAGCTCTTGCCAATGTCACAGTGACCTGGGGATCACAGAAGTTGGGGTGCAGGTCAAACTGTGTGGCCTTCTTCAGGAGAGTGGCCCTGGCGATGAGGTGGCAGAGCCCATAGTGTAGGAAGAGTTGTCTTTTTTATTTTTCCCCCAAGAAGGTATAAAAGTGAAGCGTCTGAGTTAAACCAAGTTAGGAAAGAGCTAGTAAAGAGGAAGGCGTCAAAGTGTAGGAGCAAAAGGCTGATTGATGGAAGTGGGAGAAGGGATAAAATTCTTTGGAGATAAGGTTTTTGGTAGGTTTTTTTTGTGTGTGTGTGTGTTTTTTTTTTTTTTTAGAATACTTTTTTTTTTAAAGTTTCCTCTCCCAATTAGAAGTTCTCAGAAGTGATCCCCTCAAAGTGAGCCAACACATATATCAATTGAGAAATTGGTGGGGCTTTGACACTTGTTTTTCTCTTTTTTAAATCTATTTTTATTGATTTTAGAGAGGAAGGGAGAGGGGAGAGAAAGATAGAAACATCAATGATGAGAGAGAATCATCGATTGGCTGCCTCCTGCATGCCCTCCTTCTGGGGAATCAACCCCAAAACGTAGGTATGTGCCCATGACCGGAATAATATCTGGTTCCCTCTAAGGCAGGGGTCAGCAAACTCACTAGTCAACAGAGCCAAATATCAACAGTACAACGACTGAAATTTCTTTTGAGAGCCAAATTTTTTAAACTTAAACTTCTCCTAACGCCACTTCTTCAAAGTAGACTGGCCCAGGCCACACTATTTTGTGGAAGAGCCACACTCAAGGGGCCAAAGAGCCGCATGTGGATGGCAAGCCTCGGTTTGCTGACCAAACGGTTCTAAGGGAACTTCCTTCAAGCGGAATAATATAACCCAGATGGGAAAATATAACCTATTGCCCCTTTTCCTGCAGCCTGGCTAGCTAGCAAGATTTGTTGCCTGTTTGCTCACATGTTACAGAGGCCATAAACTGTAAGAGGACACATGCACTCCGGACGGACAGGGCTGTCGGTGCTGGCACCAGACCAGGCCCTTAGATATGGCCTCACCACCCCCATCCCCACACATGGGGCTTTTTGCAAAGCCCCCCAAAGGTCCAGAAGTCCCATCTATAGTTTGAGTCCGCAGGCGTGATAAAGCTGTGTAACTCCGTTTCTCTAAGCGTTCCTTGTTTTTTTTTTCCTCTGGACTTCCATAACACACACACTTATGTCATCCCCTCCCAGGTTGCCCCTGGGATGGCCTGTGCGTCTGGTTGAGTGTGGCAGGAGTGGCTGCTTTTGAGATGAGGATATCAAAGACACCATGGCTTTTTTCTTGGTGGTTTGCTGGCTTCCTCCTCCCCGCTTCCCCAACCCACCATCCTCCTCACGCCCCCCCCCCCCAATCATTCGCTCTGAGGGAAGCCACCTGCCATGTCATAAGCAACCCTGTGGAGAGGCACAAGTGGTGGGAAACTGAGGCTTCTTGCTGACCACCAGGTGAGTGAGCCTGGAAGCAGATCCTCCAGCTCAGGGGGCCTTCAGGTGACGGCAGCCCTGTTGGCATTTTGGCTGTAACCGCATGAGCCACTCTGAGCCAGACACACTCCGCGAAGCTGCTCCCAGATTCCGCACCACCTGAGCTGACACGAGATAATAAATGTTTACTGTTTAAACTGCTAAGTCTCGAGCAATTATGCAGTGTAGGGAAGGAAAAGGTTTCCTCAGCCCTCTTAAGGTCCCTGATGGGGTCTGCAAATGAAACTCACAGAGACAGATTAGCAGGAAAAAAGCATACAGACTTATTTCATACTAGTGACCCGCGCATGAAATTCATGCCCGCGGGAGGGGAGGTGTCCCTCAGCCCAGCCTGCATCCTCTCCAATCTGAGACCGCTCGAACATCCTTCTCGTAATCCAGAACTGCTGGCTCCTAACTGCTCACCTGCCTGCCTGCTTGATCACCCCAACCACTCTGCCTGCCAGCCTGCTTGCCCCCAATTGCCCCCCCCTTGCAGGCCTGCTCACCCCCAAATGTCCCCCCTGCTGGCCTGCTCGCCCCCAACTTCCCCCGTAAGCCTGATCACCCCCAAGTGTCCTCTCCTGCGGGCCTGATGGCCTCAGCTCTGCCATCATGGCTTTGTCCAGAAGGTCATCCGGAAGGTTTCCTAGAAGGTGTCCCGGTCTAATTAGCATATTATCCTTTTATTAGTATAGGTAAGTTTTACATGACATGAGACCCAAAGAAACAGTGAAACCTGAGTATTTGATGCTAAGTTTGGTGAAGAGTGGATAGTATTAGAGAAATGATAGGCTGAAGAATACGAGGTCATTGTAATCTGGACCACTCAGCAAGAGCTGTTTGTTTGGATTTCTCTTGGTGCCCCTTGTCTTTGGAGATAAAGATGCTGCCTGCCTCTGGGTGTAGAAAGGGCACTTCTGACGTGAGGATTCTATGACCGGTTTCAAGAAGGACAGGGTCAGAATGACCTTCTTGCCTCAGCTGTTTTTTTCACATTCCTTCAGCTTCAAAATATTCGATATGCCAAGGCGCCATATTTGGGGTTGCGTATTCTGAACCTATCAATAGGTGGAGCAGTAAAAAATCTAAATTTCTACTTTCTTGATTCCCAAAATGTTAACTTTACTAAAATTGTGGACATAAGATATCTTCATAGCTATCAAGCTGATTTAAAAAAAAAATGCTTTTATTGATTTTTAGAGAGAGGGGAAGAAGGGAGAGAGATAGAAACATCGATGAGAGGGAAATAGATCAACTGCCTCCTGCACACTGGGAATCGAGCCCAAAACCCAAGCATGTGCCCTGACCAGGAATCTAACCGTGACCTCCTGGTTCATAGGTTGACAGTCACTGAGCCACCCTGGCCAGACTCTGATGCCGATTTTTAAAAGTTTTGTGCAGCCCTAGCTGGTTTGGTTCAGCTGGTTTGGTTCAGCCTGTGGACTGAAGAGTCCTGGTTTTGAATCTGGTCAAGGGTGCATGCCCAGGTTGCAGGCTCAGTCCTCAGTAGAGGGCATGCAGGAGGCAGCTGATCAATGATTCTCTCTCATCATTGATATTTCCATCTCCCTCTCCTTCTTTCTCTGAAATAAATAAAAATATATAGTTTAGAAAAATAGCCGAAACTGGTTTGGCTCAGTGGTAGAGCGTCGGTCTGCGGACTGAAAGGTACCGGGTTCGATTCCGGTCAAGGGCATGTGCCTTGGTTGCAGGCACATCCCCAATGGGGGGTGTGCAGGAGGCAGCTGGTCGATGTTTCTCTCTCATCGATGTTTCTAGCTCTCTATCTCTCTCTCCCTTCCTCTCTGTAAAATATCAATAAAATATATATTTTTAAAAATATATATATAGTTTAGAAAAATAAAAATGAAAATTGTGTGCAGATTGTTTATTAAGCTGAAGTAATTAATAGCTTTGCAGTGAGGTTAATATCTTTGTGTGAGATAAAGAAGCAAAGCCTTATGTATTGACTGAGGCTGAGCCTATTGGCAGAAATAGGTAAATGATATGGTAAGGATTAGCTTTGGGCAGGAGGATGGACTCTGCTTCTTCAGAGAAGCTATTTTGTCTGGCCATTTTTATTAGTTCTTGTTCTTTAAACATACCTTTTAAGCTGAAACCGGTTTGGCTCAGGGGTAGAGCATCGGTCTGCGGACTGAAGGGTCCTGGGTTGGATTCCGGTAAAGGGCATGTACATTGGTTGTGGGCACATCCCCGGTAGGGGGTGTGCAAGAGACAGCTGGTTGATGTTTCTCTCTCATTGACGTTTCTGGCTTTCAATCTCTCTTCCTTCCTCTCTGTAAAATATCAATAAAATATATATTTTTTTAAAAACCATACCTTTTAAAGTGATTAGCAGAATGAGAGATGAGCTATTTGCTAATATATCTCAGTTGTCCAGCAATAAGGCTGTTCTGGACAAAGCAGTGTGGCTGTTAGCATGAAAGAACGAACAAATACTACTCAAATGGTGACAAGGTAATTATCCAGGCAGAGGGAAAATAATGATGCATTTAAAAAAACCCATGCATGCGTGAAGAGCAATCTGAGAATGTATAAATCAAAATTGTGTTCAAAGCAAAAATCATGCTTGCATGACGAATGGTAGAGTCTCGGTGAAGACAAATGAACACCCTGATCACAGAACTAGGAGAACTTCTTCCTGCCAGTGGATGTAACTGCCAAATGGGATCATATAAAAGAAGGATGAATGGATAACTAATTTTGAGGTTAGAACCAGGTAGCACTGAAGTTCTGCTTCAGGTTGCCCAAGAGAGTGGTACTCCCCTTTAAACCATGTATGACAAACATGAGATTCATCACAATAAAGTATTCTGCTGGTGGATGCCACTTATTGTAGTAATAACTTGTAAATTTTTCGGTCATTTCCATTATTTATCTCAGACCTTTACTCTTATATTCATTTTAGGAGGACATATGCACAAACCCTTATACAAATTTAAAAATGACAAAATACGCCTTAAAGAAAGTTTTGTTGTTGTTGTTTAACAAAAGTTTTTTTAAATTTATTTATTGGTAGCCAATCAATGATTCTCTCTCATCATTGATATTTCTGTCTCTCTCTACCTCTCTCTCTCTGAAATCAATAAAAATATATATTTTTAAAAGTAATGTGGAGCTGAAACTGGTTTGGCTCAGTGGATAGAGCGTCAGCCTGCGGACTAAAAGATCCCAGGTTCGATTCCGGTCAAGGGCGTGTAGGGGGTGTGCAAGAGGCAGCTGATCGATGATTCTCTCTCAAGGATGTTTCTGACTATCCCTCTCTCTTCTTCTCTGTAAAAAATCAATAAAATATATATTTTTTAAAAAGTAATGTGGAAAAAAATGTGGACTGACCAAGTAAATTTGATACTTAAGTGAAAATCCCCAAGTAACAAAATTTATTAGTTGACTGTTAAAAAAAAAAAAGCACTAATAAAAACTGTTTCTTGAGAGATTACTCTATGGCCTATAGCTTCTCCTTTTATATCTATAATAGAAGATCAGTGCACAAAATTTATGCATGGGGGGAGGGGTCCTCAGCCCGGCCTGCACCCTCTCCAATCTGGGATCCCTTGGGAGATGTCATTTTGTTGTATCTGTTTAAGATGGTGGGCTGAGAGGGCCGTGTGCCCCGGGTGAGCCGTGTGCCCTGGGGGAGACATGTGCCCCGGGAGAGCCGTGTGCCCCAGGGAAGCAGTGGGACCCAGGGGGAGGGGCGGTGTGAACCAGAGGAGGAGCGGATTCTATTCGTGTGGTCCTGAGATAGTCTCCATAAAACAAGCCGATTGTCAAATGACAGCCGGGAGGGGAAAGAGACCTGGGGGGAGATAAGAGAACACTGAAGGACTGGTATGCATGCATATAAGTACAACCAATGAACACGAACACTCTGGGGAGGGAGGGCATGAATGGAAGTGGGGGGGGGTGCAATGGTAAGCTATGTACACAAGTAATACCTTAATATATTTTTAAAAATGTAAATTGAAACAATAAAAAAGAAAATAAAAATAGATAAATAAATCAGGAACTATTATTGTATTAAAAAGAAAGAAAAAAGAAAGCTAACTTTGGGTCAGATATCAAGGTCATGTTGACCCTTTTATGAAAGGGAAGTTCAAATAGCTGAGAGTGGAACTACAATGTAGTTGAGGAAGTAAAAATGCTTAGTAGAGGAAAATAGTAGAAGCAGAAAGGGAAATTGGCTCACAGGATTGCTTTTTATATTGCTTCCCTTTTCTTCTTCCTCTTTCTCTCAACAAATACTATATAATAAGCAGTAAGAGTACTCATAAGTGCTTATTATATGAACAAGTGATCTCCAAGTAAGGCTGGATCATATGTGTTTAGATGTTTTCCTAATGTGTGTAAAACCTCTCAGTTTGCTGAATTTGTGCCAAGGGATCTTAAAGGAAAAGATATTGATTGGGACAATAGGTTAATATGTAACTTTGGGGAGGCCTAGATGTTTGGCTTTTGACTCTTGGCCCACATAAGGGCAGTGGAAGATAATGGTGTGCTGTTTAAAAATCTGAATCTCCCCTAGTTAACCCCAAAGTTAGTTTCTTTGCTGATGGTTTTTTACTAGCCTAACCAATTAGATCACATGACTTGATTATGTGACCAGAGGAACAAAATCCCTTCTGGAAACTTCTGCTTTTGCCTCTTCTGAAGCCAAGATTCTCTGCACATGTCTTGATGGTTCAATCTAGTGAGGAAGCCACATTTCACCATGAGTGAGGGCCACGGGTAGCATGTGTTTATTGTGTTAAACTTCTAATTTAGGGAATAAGTTTTGTTGTGAGGTCAAACCCTGGGTTCAAAATAAGACCACCGGAGGCTGATGATTGATTTTTAAAAAGCAGGCAAGGATTTATTGAAAAACTGGCCAGGGCCAAAACCGGTTTGGCTCAGTGGATAAAGCACCCTCTTAAGGTCCAACACCCAAAATTTTGTATGCAGCCACTCACCTTGGGCTCTGGCAGAGGGAGGACAGAATGGTCTGGAGCTGTGTAAGCAGAAGCCAGAATTGAGGGCTCTGGGGTAAGACCTTGGAAGACAGCCACCCTGGTTTCCTGGGCTAAGTCATTGTGGTGGGCTGTGGAAGTCATATTTCTTAAACAGAACTTTTCTATCCAGGTGGTTTTGCCTGGGGAGGAGACAGTTGCTCCACCCTATTATAAAAACCCCTCGCCTCTCCCTAAGATGTTTCCGAGGCCTATTAAGAGATTGAGAATAACAATCAGCCTGCAGGCAAAAGCAATTGCCCCACCCTGTTGAAAAACCTCTTGCCCCACTGTAGAGGATAGCCTGAAGCTAATCAAGACTGAATACAATCAGAATGCAGGTCTCTAGAGGTTTTGAGTCTTTTCCTAGTCAAATTTGGGGCCCCAAGACTAGGAAACAGATTAGTTCACATCTTGGTTCTTTCCAAAGGCTCCCAGCCCCAGCAGAGAGAGCCACAAGTGGTGGATTGCTGATAGCTCCAAACGAGGTACACAGGGCCAGCCAAAAACAACATCCATTGAATTTTATTTTTTAAATATATTTTATTGATTTTTTACAGAGAGGAGGGGAGAGGTTAGAGAGTTAGAAACATCGATGAGAGAGAAACATAGATCAGCTGCCTCCTGCACACTCCCTACTGGGGATGTGCCTGCAATCAAGGTTACATGCCCTCGATCAGAATCAAACCTGGGACCCTTCAGTCCACAGGCCGACGTTCTATCCACTGAGTCAAACCAATTAGACCAGTGGTCAGCAAACTCATTAGTCAACAGAGCCAAATATCAATAGTACAATGATTGAAATTTCTTTTGAGAGCCAAAATTTTTAAACTTAAAACTTCTTCAAAGTAGACTGGCCCAGGCCAGTGTTTTGTGGAAGAGCCACACTCAAGGGGCCAAAGAGTCCTATGGGGCTCACAAGCCGCAGTTTGCCAACCACGGGGTTAGAACAACATCCACTGAATTTTAGAGAGCGGCAGAGAGACGGAAAGACAGAAACACTGATGTGAGAGAAACATCAAGAACTCCAACCAGAGCCTGGGCTGGGGTGGAGCCCACAACTAAGGTCTGTGCCCTTGATCAGAATCAAACCCAGGATCCTTTAGTTCAAGGGCCAACACTCTATCCATTAAGCCAAACTGACTAGGGCTAGATATTTTTTAAAAAGAAAAACAATTTATTTTTGCAAATTCAGTGCCTAAGAAATGCTACCTCCTGTCTTTAATTTTTATTCTTTCATTTGCAACGACACTAAACATTTTTTCATATATTTACTATGGTTCCTATTTTAAAAGCTTTTGCCCATTATTATTTTTAGTTATTTATTTAATGAATTTTTGTGAGTTTCTTTTAGTAAAACTGACATATGCTAGGGGGCAGGTTCTTAAATATTCTACCTTATGTATGTACTTATTTATTTTTGCAGTAATTCTTTATATGTCCTGGATATTACTCCTTTCAGTTACATGATTTGCAGATTTTATTTTTATTTACTTTGCGGTATTCCTTGATAAATAGATGTTCTTCATTTTGATGTTGTTCAATTTGTCAATCTTTTGCCAAATGTTTTTTAATGCATTTTTTTAAAAATATTTTTTATTGATATTTTACAGAGAGGAAGGGAGAGAGATAGAGAGCTAGAAACGTCGATGAGAAAGAAACATCGATCAGCTGCCTCTTGCACACCCCCTACCGGGGATGTGCCCGCAGCCAAGGTACATACCCTTGACCGGAATCGAACCTGGGACCTTTCAGTCCGCAGACCGACGCTCTACCACTGAGCCAAACCGGTTTCGGCTTTAATGCATTTTTAAATAGCATTTGCCTACTTGAAATTTTAAAATATTTGTCTCCCAAGTGTTTTATAATTTTGTGTTTCATATTTGGGGCTTTAATTTATCTAGAACTCTTTTGTTTCAGCAACACTGACTCAAAAGCCATCTACCGATCTGTAGTACCATTCTACCATGTCATGTTTCTATATATGCAAGAGACTTTTTTCTCAGCTCCCATTTATGTTCCACTGATCCATTATTTAAAAATCTATAGCTAATACTACACTTTTAAAAACAGTAATGGGTTGTGACTTGCCTTTTGTTCTTCAATAATAATTTTAGAATCAGTTGATTAAGTCATAAGTTAATCTTGGGAGACTTTAGAGATATTGGCTCTTATTAAAAAAATGGTGTTTCTACTTCTTTAGATTTTCTTTAATGTAGCTGAATTAGCTTTTATAATTTTTTCCAAAAAGAGTTTGTACACCTTTTGTTAGATTTATTGCTAAGCACTTGAAATTTCTTACAAAATATGCTTTTATAGGTGTATTTTCCCCAAATTTTCTTTTTTATTACTACATTTTTATTAATTCCCAACTTTTCAAAAAACCTTTTAAACGCACAGAAAAATTAAAATAATCCAATATCTATATGATCCTGACCTGGATTTAATCACTGTTAATGCAGTCATATTTGTTTTAATGTTCGTGTGTGAAATTTTTTGTTGTCTCTCTCTCTCTCTCTCTTTTTTTTAATCCTTACTGGAGAATATTTTTTCCGTTGATTTCTGATAGATCCTCCCTTCCCCCAACTGGTGGGCAGAGTATGACGTGGCCTGGACATACCTGAGTACCTAACCAGGCACCTTACATGAACTATACATTGAACCACCAATCAGCGCCCACCGAGTGCCCTAAGCCCCATCCCTTCCCATTCCTCCCCTCAAAAGGTGTGTTCTCCTCTGCTCCGGTTGCTGCCCTCCCCTTGTGAGACAGCCCGGCAGGTCCTTCTCCTCTAATAAAGCCTGTCGACCTGGTTTTCGGCCTCTGCCTGATCTTCCAATTTCTAGAGAGAGTGGAAATGGGGAGAGATGTGAGAAAGACGCATCGAATGATTGCCTTCCATACGTACCCCCACCAGGTCTGAGAAACTTGCAACTGAGGTACATGTCTTTGACCTGCAATCACACCTGGGACCCCATGGTCCCCAGGCTGACGCTCTAACCACTGAGAAAAAATTGGCCAGGGCTTGTGTCATTTCCACAAACTTTGCAAGTGATGGAGTCATCATTTAAAACTAGGGAATCTACACCGGCTGGCATGGATCAGTGGTTGAGTGTTGATCTGTGAACCTGTTACAGAATTCCCGGACAATCAAACAATGCAGGAGGAGAGTTTGGAGAGACTTACTTTATTCATCGAGCGATGGGCTTAGAGAAAATGAATTCAAATTCTAAGCAAGGCTACAAGCAGACCTTCCCTTTTTATTAAAGAGCCAGCCCTATGTGCACTTAGTGGTTATCTCGATGCTGGCCTTGAAAACAATACCGTTCTAGCCAATTAAAAAATGCACCTGGCATGGCATTGAGATTATGGGCATATCTAGTCTCCGGCCTACAAGGTCATACAGCTAAGTTTATTTTTAGTATTATTCAAACAGGCTAAAGCAGACTAGAAAACAAACAATATAGAAGAAGAGGCCATCTAAGAAACAGCAGGAAATTCCAAACAACAGGGTTTTGTTTTGTTTTTTTACAAAATAGGGGTTTTCCTCTTCAAACCAAGAGGTCACGGTTTGATTCCCATTCAGGGCACATGCCCAGGTTGCAGGGTTGATTCCCGATGTGGGGCGTGCAGGAGGCAGCCGATCAATTGATTCTCTCTTATCATTGATGTGTCTATCTCCCTCTCCCTTCTCTAAAATCAATTAAAAATATTTTTTTAAACAACAATAACTATTGATTCTATTTTAAGGTCATAGCAAGACATTCTAAGCTCATCTTATATTTTCTGACCAAGTGTTCCCAATTATCCATTTCCCCCCCTTTGGTCTGTCTTGATCAAACTTTAGTCAGGTTTCTTTTTTTCCTACTGCTCCCAGAACTCGGCTGGGCCCCAAGCCTCAGCAGTCACACGTACAAGAAAGTGAAATATGCCCCCTTATCAGCTTTTCCTGGGAACTGGTTGACAAGAACCAGACCCTTTTCCTGTCATGTTCCCACAGATCCTTTCTTTTGTTTATCCAGCTTCCCCTTTATCAGATTCTGCTCATCTGTTTCCCTTTCTTTAAAGATAAGCCTTTTTTCTCTTTGAAATTTAAATGCTTGCAGATTCCGGAGATCAGAGTGTCTCCCTATTGCAATGGTCATTATTTCTGATTAAGTCTCTCCCTAAGTCTAGCTTTGTTTTTATTTGACATCTCCCTGTGTTGTGATGTACCCCGAATCTCACAAAGGACACCTCAAAAAAAAGGTTGAATTGTGGAGTCATTTATTAAAGGCCGGAGGAATGGGAGGGGCTAAAGCTCCAAATCTCGCAGCCTCAAACAGCTTGCCACATCTGGCTTATATTGGCAGAATATCACAAAGGTATGGATTATACCGTTGGGTTTGGAATGAGTAACTGGTTTTGTGAGCAAGTTAGTTATCTAAAGTATCTATGAATCACTGAATCAACAGAAACATGTTATCTGGGACCACCGGGGCAATTTAGAATACGGTAATTGTGCTGTCCAGATTCTGGGATCACTGAGTCAACCGGAATGCATTATCTGTAGCTACTGAGGCAATTTAGGGTCTGTTCTGATTCCCGGATCACTGAGTCAACCGAAACTCAGTTATCTGTGCTACTGAGATAATTTAGAATAACTGATCTGCCCTGGGTCCCAGAAGAATGTGCTTCAGTGACCACTGAGATCACAATCAATGGGATATTCAAGCCACCATCAATGGACTTTTGGGATAGCATACATAAGTTCAGAAAATCAAAATAACTTTTTATTGTTTCAGTAAACAAGTAAGTACAGAACCCAAACAGCAGTTTCTACGTGAGGTGATTGCTACCATACTTCACCTGCCCCACGCTTGGAACCAGCCATTTCTCCTTAAAAAGTAAATTATTCAATTTAATGTATTTGTGTGTGTGCGCACTTAAAAAAAAAAAATCTAGCCCAAACCGGTTTGGCTCAGTGGTAGAGCATCAGTCTGCAGACTGAAAGGTCCTGGGTTCGATTCCGGTCAAGGGCATGTACATTGGTTGCGGGCACATCCCCGGTAGGGGGTGTGCAAGAGGCAGCTAGTTGATGTTTCTCTCTCATCGACATTTCTAGCTCTCTATCTCTCTCCCTTCCTCTCTGTAAAATATCAATTATATATATGTGTGTGTGTGTGTGTGTGTGTGTGTGTGTGTGTATATATATATATATATATATATATATATATATATATATATATAAATCTAACCATTAGAGAGTAAGTCCCAGATACCATGACACTTCACCTCTAAAGATCTCAGCAATTACAGGTATCTTTTAGAAGAGTCTACTCATAAACACAATCTATTATCCCACCCAATAAGTTAATTCTAATTCTATACCTCCTAATATCTAGTCCAACGAGTTTCAGACTTTTCCATCTCATGACACACAAACTAATTACTAAAATTCTGTGGCAAACACAAAAATATATTTTGCCGATATATTGACAAAAAATAGGCCCCCCCCCAAAAAGGTGACAAAAACATGACAAAAAAATAGGTATAATTTTTATTGATTTATATTTTTTAAAAATAATAGTAATAACCTACCCTTTTTGACCCAAAGTGACTTTTTAAAAAATCAGGTGCCACACTGGCCCTGTGAGTTTGGATTGAGGGGCCAGGAGGGCAAACCTCCCCGTGCCTCTGTATCTGCGTGAGCCAGACGAGTCCTGCACGAAGATAAGCAAGCAGGCCACGGTCTGAGCCCGGGCAGCATTTTTTTTTTTTTTTTTAACTTTTTGTTCCAACTCATCCTCAGGTGGGAACTTGATGCACAGGTAACTGGGGTCCCTCAGCCAGAGAACTGGACTTATACAGGTTGCTCACAGTACTTAACTAAAATTTGAGCATAAACTAAACACAGAAACAAGAGTCAGAATGCACGAATCCCAAGGTTTATTTACCAGAGTCCTGGTGGTTTCCAGAAGCCTAGGCAGATCACCTGGAGATCCTCGCCCACAGACACACACACTGGACAGGAACACGCCGCGGCAGCGTCTGGGTCAGGAACCAGGCCTCAGAGGCTCGGCTCACGGGCAGAGTGACAGCTCACTCGGGCAGAGCTTCTCGCAGGACAGGAAGGAAGAGAGCGGGAGAACACGCGGGTGGAGGAGCCCGCTGTGGTCTCCGACCAGGTGCTTCAGGGGTCCTTCCTTTAAGGCCATTTTCTGCTGCGTCACGATGAATCTTCAGTGTGTCTGTCTATCGGGGCTCTCCGGGTACTTTTTGCCTCGCTTTTGGTAAACAATTTCAAACTTAAATGTAAGAGGGGAAAATGTTTACAACTTAAATTCAAGAGGAGAAAATGTTTACAACTTTCCAGATCAGCATATGTTAGGGCGTTCACATGCAGTCAGGGCTCAAGGTACTTCCCTTTCAGGTCACACAAAAATAAATTTACGTATACTAAGCTTCAAACATACTTTAGTTTCTTTCACTCAAAATCAAATCAAAACTATCATTCACACTTTAAATATTAAATCGCTCACAAAATAAATGCTTTCATTCCTATTTTAAATCACACAAATAATTATTTTCACACTGTTTTAAATCCTTAAACTATAAATCAAACTCCACACTAATAAAACTATAACACTTTTGTGTCACCATTTTATTATTATTATTATTAACCTTTATTATTGAAAATATTACATACAAAGGTATGTTCCCTTTCATGGCAGCACTTTTATTTCAAGTTTTTATAACTGTGAAATGGAATTTTTGGGTTGGAACCTGGATTCTTTGTCCACCGGAATAGAAGAATGAATCCACGGACAGAAAGTGGTATAGCAAAGGTGGAGATTTATTGAAGAGCAAGTACAGCCTCCCATGTGGGGAGTGGGAAAGAGTCCCACAGAATGGACTCCCACGTGGGGTGGGGGAAAGGGTCCCGCTGAGTTCCTTTTCCCTGTGGCTTATAAAGGCTGCAGATCCTGGTGTCTTGATAGCCCCTCTGATTGGTCACTATTCCCTTGGACTGGTTACTATAGGAACTCCTGGGCTCAAAGGTTGAACCTCACATGTATGTGAGGTTCTCCCCCGCTCCTTCCTTATTGTTTTCCTATTTCCTTTGGGCTTTCTTCTCCTTCTGGATGAAGGGCTTCCTTCCCCTTATTTTGTAAATATAGACGTTTTGCTGTTCCCAGCTCCCTCTTTCCATGGAAATGTACCTTTGCAGCTTTTCACCTTCCCTGTTCTATGGAAATACACCTTCTGCTGCTCTGCAGCCCTGTGCTTCCTCCATGGTCCCCTTGATTTCTAAAATTTCCTAAACGTGTCCTATTTTACCCCTAAAATTCCTATTTCAGCTGTATGTGTTGAAAACCAAATGACATCTTTCTGAAGCTTGTTCATAAAAACATAGATGTCTTTTATAGTGGAAAATCATGTGGGGGGAAATTATTTATTTTGATGCAGCATTTGATTATGATAAAACAGCTCACTCTTTATAGTGCATAGAGAGAATGAGGTCTGGGGTAGGGAGAACAATGGTCAATCCTGCTGGTTTGGCTCTGATAGAGCGTTGGCCTGCAGACTGAGGGGTCCCAGGTTCAATTCTGATCAAGGGCATGTACCTTGGTTGCTGGCACATCACCAGTAGGGGGTGTGCAGGAGGCAGCTGATCAATGTTTCTCTCTCATGGTTGTTTTAACTCACTATCCCTCTCCTTTTCTCTCTGTAAAAAATCAATAAAATATATTTTAAAAAGAAATAGAAAAAAGATCAATTCTGTTTTTGTTTTCTTTTAGAATCATTACCTTTTACCAGCTTTTAACCATCTGATATCTACACTGGACAGACTATCATAGTACACATAGTTAGATTCTGCACTTTTCTCATTTTAATGTGAAGATTTGCTTCTGGTTTTCCTACAGGCAGTCTCTCTCCTTCCTCAGAGTCCCACTGTGCAGGTGCTACTGTTGCTCTTATCAATATTCTCAGAAATGTTATTCAGCCTGCACTTTGATGTCATGTCCCCTTTGTCTTTCAAATTCCCAAGTTTCTCCCCCTTGCTCCAGGAAGTCTTATTGGAGACCCTTTACCCCTAGCTGTTGGATTGTATACTATAAATAATTTAACTACCCATTATTAAAAAGCTTTATCATTTTCATAATGGGTTGTCAATTTCAGTCCTGTCGGGTTTCTTGTCTAAATAGGGCTGAGCAAGGAAAAAGACAACAAAGACACCGCGTTTAGCAGTGCAGTTGAGTTGTGTGTGTAATAATTAGACTACCCTTTGTAAGCAGCACATTAACAGCTTTCTCTGCTTCTGTATATGAAGTGTACCATCTTGGTTGTACATGAGGTCTCAGCATATAGGTACTTACTTGCTCCTGTGATCTTCCTGTGCCTCAAAAGTATTTTATCCTTTTTAAAAAATATATACCGTATTTGCCGGCGTATAAGACGATTTTTTGGCCCTGAAAAATACGTATTTGCCGGCGTATAAGACGACTGAGCGTATAAGACGACCCACTAAAATTTCCACTAAAAATACAGAGTTTGTTATATACTCGCCATATAAGACTACCCCCCACTTGGAGGCATATTTTTCAGGGCCAAAAAGTCGTCTTATACGCTGGCAAATACGGTATTTTATTGATTTTTTTACAGAGAAGAAGAGAGAGGGATAGAGTTAGAACTATCAATGAGAGAGAATCATCGATGTCCCCTACTGGGGATGTGCCCACAGCCAAGGTACATGCTTTTGACTGGAATCGAACCCAGGACCCTTCAGTCTGCAGGCCAACACTCCATCCACTGAGCCAAACCGGTTTCAGCAGTATTTTATCCTTGATTATGCTGTTTGAGTGGAAGAAATTCTTTGAAGTAGATGTGTGAAAAACTGCATGCCTTTTGAAGCCCATTATTAGAACTTGCTACTGCAGGTACTGGGAGTTAGGGTCACTGAAGGAGGAACGTACAAGGCCAAAAGGGATAACGAATTATACATTTATTAGGTCATCTGGGAAACCAGATGGGCTGAGCTCCAAAATGGCGCCAGCACCAGGGATAGGGAGTCAGAGATTTTTAAAGGACTCTAAGGGGGCATTTTCTGAGCAGATAATTCTCTGGGCAGGTCCTGAGGGGAAAGATAATGGTCTTAGCTAGAGGAATGTGGTCTAAGCAAAAGGAAGTGTTGGTTGTAAAGTTGTGTGGTCTAAAGATAACTTCCCAGGGGCAAAGGGTATTGATTCAATTATTTGGTCAGGGACTTAAGGAAAAATATAAATTCATTTCTGTGGCCCAGGTAAAATACTTCTGGTTTCATTTTAAATTGCTCTTGGCTGGGTCAAAATGTTGCTCTTGTGTTGCTTACGTTTGACACTCCCAGGTAAGACAGTTTGAAGAGTCTGTTAGCTACCAGGGAAAGTAAATGGAAGCCAGTGACTAAGCTTTTGTTACTTCCATGGCAATTATTTGCATCACCTGCCTAGGGTTGGAATTCGGGACGATTCATTCAGGTGAACTTGAGGTGCTGTCATTTTGTTGTATCTGTTTAAGATGGTGGGCTGAGAAGCCTTTGTCATGAACCTGTTACAGAAAACCGAAGAACAAAGCAATACTTAGAGAGATGGAGTTACATTTATTACGCGCGGGTCCAGATTCTGTATCTCAAATTCTGGGCCCCAACATGCAGGAATTCTTTCTATTTATATGATTTTACCTTCTTTGTCTCCCAAATATGGAGTGTTTCCAGCCCGCTTTTGCAAGTTCTTAAAGAGCCCATATATACTGGGGCCTTAAGACCTCAACCAGAGGCCTGGCCTGGCGCCAGCACTGATAACCTTGTCTGGGGAAGGTACCATAAAGAGTACCCTTTATGACCCAAATGATGTAAAGCATTTAACTTTCTTTTAACAAGTAAATTCCTAACTAGCAGGCCCTGATTCTTTTCTCAAGTGAAAATTATTAAAAATCTGTTTCTGTGAGGAGAAAATGTGATTCCAATCTGAAAGCCTCTTTTTTTAAAAAAAAAATTATAGGTTCTTCTTAGTCTCTACTATGTATTTTAGATAAGCAAACTGCAATGTACATAGCCATCAGTGTGCTAGAGAAAGAGACACACCATTCACCTCTCACTATAAGTGCTGTTCTTAAAAACTACCCCCAAGCATGATAAAAATCATCTTGCTAACTCACAGATGAACTGGGAAGCATAAACGACACCTTTACTGAAAACATCTTCATAAAGAGGGTTCACCAACTTGGAGCCATTCACTAGAAACGTGACAACAGGTTTAGGATACCCCAATAGTGAACCTAGAAGTTGTATGAGCACCCAGAAGAAAACAAGATTCCATGTTATCCTGGATACCATATTGTAGAATATGAAGAGGAGGAGATCCAACATGGTCCACACTATGAAACGTGTCCAGCTCTACTTACAGTGCATATTATAGAAATTATTGGCTACCCAGCACTGAGAGATGCCTGGCACATGGCTCATTTCCAACCACTTGAGAACCATAGATTCCCCTCCTTCCCCTGCCTCTCTACACGGCTTGTCCCGGGGATCTTACTACTTCCACCTCCAACCCCAAACACGGCCTTTACACCTTGGTTTCTCTCTTTCTTCCCCTCTCTCTAAAAATCAATTTTATAGCCAGGACCAGTTTGGCTCAGTGGATAGAGGATTGGCCTGCGGACTGGAAGGTCCCAAGTTCAATTCTGGTCAAGGGCATGTACCTTGGTTGCGGGCACATCCCCAGAGGGAGGAGTGCAGGAGGCAGCTGCTTGATGATTCTCTCTCATCGATGTTTCTAACTCTCTATCCCTCTCCCTCTTTTTCTCTCTGTGAAAAATCAACAAAAACTATATTTTAAAAAAATAAAAAATAAAAATCAATTTTACAAGACATATTTTTTTTAATTACATTCATCACTTCACACTTACTAGGAGGGCTATAATGTTTTTTAATGGAAAATATGTGTTGGTATAAATGTGGAGAATTTGCTATATGTTGCTAATGAGCATGTATAATAGTATAGCCAAAACAAAATATATTTTGGCAGTTCCTCAAAAAGCTAAACATAGCCAAAACCCGTTTGGCTCAGTGGTAGAGCGTCGGTCTGCGGACTGAAAGGTCCCGGGTTCGATTCCGATCAAGGGCATGTACACTGGTTGCGGGCACATCCCCGGTAGGGGGTGTGCAAGAGGCAGCTGGTCGATGTTTCTCTCTCATTGACGTTTCTAGCTCTCTATCTCTCTCCCTTCCTCTCTGTGAAATATTAATAAAAATATATTTAATAAATAAATAAATAAATAAATAAATAAAAAGCTAAACATATATTATCCCGTGACTCAACAATGTCATTAATAAGAATAAACCCAGCCCTGGCTGGTTTGGCTCAGTGGATAGAGTGTTAGCCTGCGGAATGAAGGGTCCTGGGTTTGATTCTGGTCAATACCACGTGCTGGGTTACAGGAGGCACTCAATCAATGATTTCCTCTCATCATTTATGTTTCTATCTCTCTCTCCCTCTCCCTTCCGGCCTGAAATAAAATTTTTTTAAGTTTTTTTTTAAAAAAATAAGCATAAAACCAAAGGAACTGAAACCAGATATTTGCAAGCCAATACTCATTGCAGAATTATTTACATGAGACAAAATGTGAAAATAGTCTAAATGGAAAAACAGATAAATGGAGAAACAAAATGTGATATACATATATATATATGGTTCAGTCATAAAAGAAATGAAGTTCTGACACATGCTACAACATGGATAACCTTGAAAACATTATGTTAATTGAAATAAGCCAGGCACAAAAAGATAAATATTATATAATTCCACTTACATAAAATATCTAGATTGGACAAATTCATAGAAACAAAAGAGTTTCTATTTGAGTTCTGGCAGGTGTGATTCAGTTGGTTGAATGTCCTCCCTTGCACCAAAAGGTCACAGATTTGATTTTCAGTCAGGACACATACCCAGGTTTCAGGTTCCATCCCATCAGGTGCATGTGGGAGACAACCAATCGATGTTTCTCTCTCACATGGATCTTTCTTTCTTTCTTTCTCTCTCCTTTCCCCACTCTCTAAAATATCAACAAAAATCATATTTTAAAAAGAGTTTCTTTTTAAGGTAATAAAGAAAAATGTTTTCTAAATACAAAAATTAATATAGCAAATTAAAACCAATTTTTGAACTTCAGAGGGAGAGTGGATAAGAAATCAACCAATGGACTTGTATCTATGCATATGAGCATGACTAATAAACACATGGGGGAGGGGGGCATGTACTGGGGGGGGTGAGTGGTCAGGGAGAGGTCAGTGGGGGGGAAAGGAGACATATGTAAAACTTTCAACAGTAAAGAATTTGGGGAAGGAAAACATAAAATTAAGTTGCAAAAAAAACCCCAACAATTCTTGCATGTCTTCATATTTAAAAAACAAGACAGTTACTTTTCTTTTTTTAAATATATATTTCTATTGATTTCAGAAGGGAAAGGAGAGGAAGAGAGAGAGAGAGAAATATCAATGATGAGAAAGAACCATTGATCGATTGCCTTCTGTACGCCCCCTACTGGGGACCGAGCGTACAACCAGGGCATGTGACCCTGACCAAAATCGAATCTGGAACCCTTGAGTCTGGCTAGGGCAAGACACTTACTTTTCAATAATCCTCTGCATAGTTAGGCAAAGATGTTGTATTATAAATCAGTGACCCAGACAAGACTAATGAGCCAATTAGTTAAGAGTCATCTTTATAACCTTGAGTATATATCATTTTTATACAGACATCTGTAACCTTGAGTAGTATATCTATATAGGCACCTGGCATCAATGTCAGTATATCAGATTTCTAGCTTGCAAGGTCAGACAATTAAGTGTATCTTTTCTATTCAAGCAAAAAACAAAGTTATTTTACAGTAAAAAAAGTAATAGAGTTGACCTATAGAATAAGAGACTAAGAATAACAGAGTAGTTCAAACAGCAGTTTTCCAAAGGAGGGATTACTATGCTTCAAAAACACAACAAAAATAAATTTTGTTTCTCGGGGCGGGGGAGGGGGGGCAGAGAACAATCAAGGGGAATATTTTCTAATTTATTCTTCACTGCATATACCGTGTTTCCCCGAAAATAAGACCTATTTACAGGTTTCCTTCTGAGTGAAATATAAGGCATCTCCCTGAAAATAAGGCCCCCAGGCTCTGTCTCAGAATGAAAATTAATTTACCATAAACTGGTCGCTAGGGCCACCCCAACTGGCATCTAGCAACCAGTGACGTTACACGGAGTCCTGGCGTCACTGCTGTGTGAATGGAGAGAAATCAGCATGGAAACTTTGTGAAACCTAAACTGCAAGAAGTTGTGACTTGGGTGAAGAGTTCATGGGAGAAAATCACTGACAGTTGCATTGCAAAAGCACTGTGAGCAGGCTACCTTGACAAGAAGTACTCATTTAAAGACAGTGCTATTGCTAAACACGAGAGATTTGGTCCACTTATTCTGAAAGAAATGGAGTCACAAGAAATTCACCAGGAAATTCAGGAATTGGATTGTTATGATGATGTTCCAGAAGATGATGATATGATTGTCATCGAATACATGGGTAAATTCTTGATACTGTAGGATTCACAGTTTGTCTGGTTTGTGTTGACAACTACCGTACTACCGTACCGTATACAGGTAATAAATTTCTTTTATTTTCATTTAACAATAAATGTGTATCGTATTCTTCTTCATGGAAAAATAAGACATCTCCTGAAAATAAGACCTAGCACATCTTTGGAAGCAAAAATTAATATAAGACACTGTCTTATTTTCGGGGAAACAGGGTACACACATACCACTTGCACAAATTCACATTTACCAAATTAACAAACAAAAAAAGCAAAAACAAAAAAACTCCCTCCCCAAATAAAAACAATAATAACAAAATAATCCATCAAGCCATATCTATACTTTGTATTTAAACAGAGATCCTAGGAGTAAATACAAAATGTAAAGTTAATAGATGGGAAAATGATAAATAAACAGCATTATTAATATGGAAAAGATTCCTATTACATAAGTATTTATAGACGATGTTCTCTGTTCTCTACAACTTTGGAGCCAGAGAGCTGGATTGTTACATCAACTCCATGTGTGCTTCAAGAACCAGAAAAAACTTTACTATCATTCTTTGATGTCACATAAAAAATGGCTAGAGCCGAAACCTGTTTGGCTCAGTGGATAGAGCATCGGCCTGCAGACTGAAGGGTCCCAGGTTCGATTCCAGTCAAGGGCATGTACCTTGGTTGCGGGCACATCCCCAGTGGGAAGTGTGTAGGAGGCAGCTGATCGATGTTTTTAACTCTCTATCCCTCTCCCTTCTTCTCTGTAGAAAATCAATAATATATATATATATATATATATATATATATATATATATATATATATTTAAATGGCTAGAGTATCTAGGCTGAGAGATTAAGTATGGGAGCTGAAAATAGCCAGACTATACATAAAAATAGAACTCTAACCCACATTCTGCAGTAACTAGCCAGGAGGTCATGTTTGTTGGAGTTACATTTGTAGGAAGTCAGATTGCTATCTCTAGCAAACATTCCAGGAAGCCAAATAACCCTGTAACAATTGTCTCCAAATGTCTAGGACTTGATTAATATCTGATAGCTTTCCTTATTTTTGCCCATACCTCCAACTTAGGCCAAGTAGAAAAGGACAAATATGTAGCCCTCACCAGCCACATAGGATATTCCCCTTCTAGCTATAAACCAGACACAAAAGAGTCCTACTACCTTTAACTATCAGAGTCAAATAACTAGAGAAGAGGTTGAATCTTTTATTTTTCTCATTTTTTTTATTTTTATTTTTTTTAACTAATTCTTTATTGTTCATATTATTACAAATGTTCCTCATTCCCCCCCCCAATTGCTCCCCTACACCAAGTTTCCATTAAATTCTCTGCCCTTTCCCCATCCCCCATTGTCCTCATCCATAGGTGCAGTTTATGTTCAGTCTCTTCCCGCCCCGCTCCACTCCCCATTTCCCCGAGAATCATCAGTCCACTCCCCTTCCATACCTCTGATTCTATTATATTCAACAGTTAATATTGTTCATCATGATTTTTACTTCCCTTGGTTTTTAGACTCACTTGTTGATAGTTACATGTTTGTTCATATTTTTATCTTTATTTTCTTCCTCTTCCTAAAGAACCCCTTTCAGCAATTCATATAATTCTGGCTTGGCAGTGATGAACTCCTTTAGCTTAAATTTATTTGTGAAGCTCTTTATCTGGCCTTCGATTCTGAGTGATAGCTTTGCTGGGTAAAGTATTTTTGGCTGTAGGTTCTTGTTATTCATCACCTTGAATATTTCTTGCCATTCCCGTCTGGCCTGCATGGTTTCTGTTGAGAAATCAGCTGACAGTCGTATGGGTGCCCCTTTATAGGTAACTACCTGCTTTTGTCTTGCTGCTTTTAATATTTTCTCTTTGTCTTTAGCTCTTGGAATTTTAATTATGATGTGTCTTGGTGTGATTCTTTTTGGATTCCTTTTGTTTGGGGTTCTGTGTGCTTCCTGGACATGTAAGTCTATTTCTTTCACCAGGTGGGGGAAGTTTTCTGTCACTATTTCTTTCAATATGTTTTCGGTATCTTGCTCTCTGTCATCTTCTGGGATGCCCATAATTCTGATGTTGGTTCGCTTGAAGTTGTCCCAGAGGTTTCTTACATTATCTTCAACTTTCTGGATTCTCTTGTCTTCTTGCTTCTGTGGAGGAGTGTCCTCTGGCTCTTTGTGTTGCAAATCTTGGACTTGATTCTTACAATCTTCCATTCTGTTTTTAGGACTCTGTATAATATTATTTATTTCAGAGATTGTATTCTTTATTTCTAGTTGACCTTTTATTATTTCTTGTTGACCCTTTATTATTTCTTGTTGATCCTTTATTATTTCTTGTTGATCTTTTTTCATATCCTCATAGGTCTCATTTATTTTATCGGCCTTTTCTAGGAGATTGTTGAACAACCTTATAAGCGTGGCTTTGAACTCTATATCCCGTCGCTTTTTGTCCTCCATTTCTTTCGTTTGTGATCTGTTTCCTCGTTTCGACATTTCCGCTGCTTCCCTGAGTTGGTAGGTTGGGAGGATCAGCTGTGTCTATGCCAGGAGACAACCTTATTCCACTAGACTTGGAAACCTGCAAAAGCCTCTCTGAGTTCAGCTTGGAAGGGGCAGAGTTTCTGGGTGGAGCCTACAGCCTTGGCTTCCGGTTAGCCCCGCCCTCCAAGGTTCCTGAGTCTCAGTGTACCTCAGTGTCCTTTGGTACTCGCTGCAAGCACCTCTGAGAGAAAGGCACCCTAGAGCTTCGCCCGCTTCCAGACAGTGTAGTCTCTCCCCCAACAAGCCCACAACTGGGGTTCAGAGCAGTTGGAAGTGGGGTTAAGAACAGTCCAGAGCTTATGTCTCCTTCCCGCTAGGGCAATCTCGCGGCCCAAACAACAGTCTGTCCTCTGTGCGCGCAATGTGCGTGACTCAGGGGATCTGCTTTTCGCTCCCCTGAGCTTCTGCCTTACAGCCCAGATTCCCCCTCTATGAGGCTGGGGCCCGAGGGTCTTGCCCAGGACTGGGGTTCAGTGCAGTCAGAACTGGGGCTCAGCACATTCCTGAGCTTTTGAGTCCTTCCCGCTAAGGCAATTCAGCAGCTCAGAGAACAGTCCCTCCTCTGCGCGCAAATGTGCGCGACTCCGGGGCTCTGCCTTTCTCAATGCTCTGCTGAGCTTCCGCCTTACAGCCCAGATTCCCTCTGTATGAGCCTGGACCCCAGGGTCTCGCCCAGAACTGGGGTTCAGTGCAGTCGGAGTTGGGGTTCAGCACGGTCCGGAGCTTTTATCTCCTTCCCGCTGGGGAACGCCAGCCAGGCACTCAGCCGCCCCTCCTCTCCTGCTCTGTCCTCTCCCCGCACGCGCACCACACCTCTGTACCTTAGGCTTTTACAGCTCCTCTGGTTTTCCTTCTGGTTTTCTCTTTCCTTCTAGTTGTAGCGTTTCCAGTCAGTCAACTTTCCTGTAGTTCTGGATAGTGTCCACTCTATATTTTAGTTGTATTTTTTGAAATTGTTGAGTGCGGCTGCAGTTAGGCTTTTACCTCTGTCGCCATCTTGTTGTCTCCTTCGAGGTTGAATCTTTGTGGTACTTTTTATTATTCAGACTAGATGCCCGGTGCATAAAATTTGTGCAAGCGAGTGTGTGTCCCTCAGCCCAGCCTGCACCCTCTCCTATCTGGGACCCCTCTCACCCTCCAGGACCACTGGCTCCCAACCACTCTCTTGCCTGCCTGCCTGATTGCCCCTAACTCCTGTCTACCAGCCTGGTCACACCCTAACCACTCCTCTGCCAGCCTGATTGATGCCAACTGCTTCCCTGCTGGCCCGATTGCCCCTAACTGCCCTCCCTTGCCAGCCTGGTCACCCCCAACTTCCCTCCCCTGCAGGCCTGGTCCCTCCCAACTGTTCTCCCCTGGCTGGCCTGATTGCCCACAACTGCCCTCCCCCTGCTGGCCATCTTGTGGCGGCCATCTTGTGTCCACATAGGAGTGGCCATCTTGTGTGTTGGAGTGATGGTCAATTTGCACCTCTTTTTATATAGGATGGTCAGTGATCTGAGAGAGCAATAGATGTAGTGCCCTGAAAAGAGCACTCTGACATTTCATCTTAAGCCAGCGCTTATATAGGGTTAGAGGATGGGAAAAAATCCTAAAAACTAGTGAGCTCCAGGGTCTGCCTTCTATCATTGTTGCTGCAAAGATTAGCCTTGGAACATTGTCTGCCTTCAAAGAGATTCTATCCTTGATCTGGGCTTAAGATGTAAAATTATCTTCTCTACTCTTATTGATTTTAGAGGGAGGAGAGGGAAGAGGGATAAAGAGATAAAAACATGAATGAGAGGGACACTTCAATTGCATGCCCCCTACCCCTTCCACTGGGGATCAAGTCCCACACTGGGGGATCAAGCCCATAACCCAGGCAATGTGTCTGACCAGGAATCGAACCTGGGACATACTGTTTCATGGGTCAATGCTCAACCACTGAGCCAGGCCAGCCAGAAGATACATTTTGTTTCTTTTGAGAGACAGGCTCAACTGGGCTTCAAGGCTGCCTTATCTTTTAGGCCCTGTTCTTTTTGCAACTCCTCCTCCAGTTGCCCAGGGTGTGTAAGAAAAATCTCTTTTCTATGTCAATAGTTATAAAGCAGCTGTGATTCTATTTCTATTATGTGCCCCCACCCCCTATCAGTTAGCCCACCTAAAGCTTCCCCACGCCAACATCCTCCAATCAGAGAACACCCAAAACCCTCCCCTTTTCTCCACTACTAAAGCTTTCCCACTTTTCCCAAACACAAGTGATGTGGCTGACTCCGCTATGGTGAGTTCATAATAAACAGCATCGCCTTTGCTTGTTCTCCTTCGGGTAGTCTTTGCGTATTTCCACCAGACCCTGATTATCTTCATCGTCAGTATCTTCTAGCTTTGCTTCTTTGCTATTTAACACTTGCTGTGGGAAAGACTGTTTCCCTAACATCCTAGCACATGTAACACTCAGTGCCCAGCTGCCTTCATACTCCAGGGAGCATTTCTGAGACTTCTTTGGCTTTGCATAGAGGAAGGCCTAGGCCCTGGGAGTCCCCCTTCACTTTTTAAAGAATTTTTATTTTCTTATTATTTCAATTTTTGTTGTTGTTGTTTGTTTCAGAGAGGAAGAGAGGGATAGAAACATCAATGATCAGCTGCCTCCTGCACACACCCTACTGGGGATTGAGCCTGAAACCCAGGCATGTGCCTTAACTGGGAAGCCACTGTGACCTCCTGGTTCATAGGTCGACGACCCTCAAACGCTGAGCCACACCAGCTGGCTCCCGTTCACTTTTAATTAGGTTTATTTCTTCCACTCGAGTAATATCATAGCTATTTTTTAAAAAAGAAAACTGGGGCTGAAACCGGTTTGGCTCAGTGGTAGAGCGTCGGTCTGCGGACTGAAGGGTCCCGGGTTCGATTCCGGTCAAGGGCATGTACACTGGTTGCAGGCACATCCCCAGTGGGGGGTGTGCATGAGGCGGCTGGTCGATGTTTCTCTCTCATCGACGTTTCTAGCTCTCTATCTCTCTCCCTTCCTCTCTGTAAAATATCAATAAAATATATTAAAAAAAAAGAAAAGAAAACTGGGGGAGGTTTTTTGGTTTTGGGTTTTTTTTCCTGTGTCTTCTTTTTTCTTTTTTGTCATTTGCTGTGACTCTGGTATGCCTCACCTTCTTTCTGTAAGGTCGGATGTACTCCTGTCTCCATTCCTGAGCTGAGCATGAAGTCTGCCCACCTTTTTGTAATTTATATTGTTGGTCCATCTGAAGCAGGAGGGTCTGTAAACACAGGCAGGAGGCAAGAGCAAAATGGCTGCTTTGGTGAAGATAGAGAAAGGAGACAGCTAGTTTGAAGAAAATGAATTTCCAGATCCTCAATTCTGTATGTGTTTTTCTTCTCTCTCTCTCTCTCTCTCTCTCTCTCTCTCTCTCTCTCTCTCTCTCTCTCTCTCATTGTTATAGAGAGACCCCCAGAGAAGACCACCAAGACGCCAGATTAAAATTTATGCCTTTATTAATGAATTCGAATCCAGGCTCTCCCCCTACTGTCGCAGCAGTGAGAAAAGAAAAAAAAGAGAGCCCCAAGCACACAGGAAAGCCTGCTTTTATCTTTTTTTGAGGCTTAGCCTATTTGGCAAATTCTAATTGGTTAACCTTTTAAACACTAGTCTATGAGCTAAAGTTTACATAACAGGAAAGCTGAAGGCTATTCCTCTACCATTATAGTTTGTTTTGAGACCTTGGCTTATTGTGATTTGGGCTAGCTGGCAGTTGTTTTGCAATGGTGGGGGGAGGTATAGCTGACTAGGCAGAGTTTTTTGTCTGTCCTAGGGTCATGGTGACCCATCACACTATGAACTATGAAAAATTCCACTAGTACAGTAACATCATTAAAAGTTTGCACAACACCTGGGGTGGGGGGCTTATTTTCAGTTTAAGCGGTTTCTGTTTGACCTGGTGGTCTGTTCTGTTTGTGCTGCCTTGCGATTACTTGGAACAGGACATGCCTGGGGGTTGGGGATTGCAGACAGAGTCAGCTTAGACTAACATAATGTGCATCATGCTACATTCTTTGTTGTGGGTCTGGGAGCTCATTCCTCCCCTGGGCTGGAGTCCTGCCTCAACAGGGTCCTGCCAGCTATAACATCATCAGTAGACTTTTAAAAAAATGTTTATTGATTTTTAGAGAGAGAGGAAATGAGGAGAAACATTGATGTAACAGCAAAAAAATCGATAGGCTGCCTCCTGCACGCCCCCAACCCGAGATAGAGGCTGCAACTTAGGCATGGGCCCTAACCAGGAATTGAACCAGCAGCCTTTCCACGCATGGGGCGACCCCAACCAACTGAGCCACACCAGCCAGGGCTGTATAGACTTTTCTTAAACTAGATCTGCCGGAGAACTAGATCTGCTTAAGCTAGACTACTTGGCTGTAGTCTAGCCATGGTGCTGGTTCTCAGATGCTTTACAGGTCTTACCTTTCTAGCTCCCCTTTAAGTCCACTCTCCTCCCGCTGACAGAACATGTGATGGGGCACTGCTAGAGGGATAGGAAGGCTTCTGGGCAGGGGAAGGACACACTTGGGAAAAGCTAACAAGGAGCTGAATGCCTCAAATGATGGACTAACACATCCTTTGCCAGCTAGATATTCCCAAATTCTTTGCTTTCAACAAAGTTGAAGGAGTATTCAAAGAAGTTGACAGTAAAAATTGCATTAAAAAACAGCATTTGATTATTAATAACTATGTAATTTTTGGCAAGTACCTCAGAAAGAGTTCAAATAATTGAATAATACCACTCTCATAAAACCCCTTCCATTCCATCTACTTGTTTATGCTATAAGACAGCCATGGACAAACTACGGCCCGCAGGCCGGATCCGGCCTGTTCGTCTGTTCTGTCCAGCCCGAGGAGCCAAAAGAGCGGAGGGTTCTCTTGCTCTCCCCTCCGCTCCTTCACCAGCAGCCCAAGATGAGGGTGCCAGCATGGTCAGGTTGCTTTTGTTCCAGTCCTCCAGTCCAGTTTAAGAACCCATTGTGGCCCTCGAGTCAAAAAGTTTGCCCACCCCCCACAAAAAAAAAGTTTGCCCACCCTTGCTATAAGATGTTAATGTCAAGTAAAAATAAATCCAACATGGCCCCAGTATGGCTCAGTTTTTGAGCATGGACCTATGATCCCCAGTAGGGGGCGTGCAGGAGGCAGCCAATCAAAGATTCTCTGATCATTGATGTTTCTATTTCTCCCTCTCCCTTCCTTTCTTAATCAACTTTTAAAATATTTAAAAAAATAAAAATAAAATAAAAAACCACCTCAGTCCCTCACAGAGATAGGATCATTAGCCCTCGCGGCACCTTTTCTCCCCTGGAAAGTGAATAAATGTTTTACTCTTCCCTGTAAATTCTTTGACAACCCACGGCTTAAACTGAGAAACCGATCAGAGCCCACCTAACACGTAACACTAACTTTGTTCACCGGATTGTCTGGGATGAGAGGCTCATGTCCACAATACTTGGTATAAGGTAGTAGATTGTTGGGGGTGGGAGGGAGGGATCTAGGATATAGTGTGGGAGAAATACAGTGCATGATGCCTTCAATTGGCATATGCTGCACATCCTCACAGCGTGTAAATTATACAACCACAAATCAGCTGTTGTATAGAACAGTAGATGACTTCCTAGGTTTCACTCTCTTTAGAGTTACTAGATCCAGACATTTGACATTTTTTGACTTGACATTGATTTCAGAAAGAATCTTTGATACTTAGAATCTTCAGTCTCTATTTCAAAGCAACACTGGATAATGGCTTTGAAGAAAAAAAATTGGAGCAACTATAAACAGAAATGCCAAATCACTGATGGTTATTGTTGCTGCTTCAAATCAGTATAAGATTAATGACCAGAAAGCCCACTCTTTCATGTAGAATACTTGGTGTGGAGGAGGAGGAGAGGGGAAACTTTTCATAAAATTAAAGCAATTACTGCTATTTTAAAAGCTCTTGATCATTGAATGTGAGACTCTTCTAAGGTGATTTGAGAAGTTGTGTAAGTATAGGCAGAGTTATTTGTCTGTTTACTCTTTGGGTGGATTGTTTTTGGGGAAAAATTGATAGGTATCTAATTACTATTTACCTCCTTGTGATACTGCAGTATAAGTTTTAAAGTTGCATCGCATGTTTGGTGTTGAGGTGCCCCTTTGTGAAATGAGCTCTGTGGGGCTCCGGAGAAATGCAGCAAGTACCCTTCCCCCCTCCCTCCCTCCCTCCCTTCCCTCAGCAGAAATGTGTCAACAAGTCGTGAGTTCAAACAACTGCCTTTTATAAAAACCCACAAAATGCTGACTTAGTACAAAATTAATGCGAATGTTTCCAAAGTGGATTTCTGATATTTATAAATGTCTTTCTTTATTAGATAAGAATGTATGACCATTAAAGTCATTAGGATTTTATTGTGTATGTTTTTTTTAATTTTTAAAAATATATATTTTATTGATTTTTTTACAGAGAGGAAGAGAGAGATATAGTTAGAAACATTGATGATGGAGAAACATCGATCAGCTGCCTCCTGCACACCCCCCACTGGTGATGTGCCCACAACCAAGGTACATGCCCTTGACCGGAACCGAATCCTGGACCTTTCAGTCTACAGGCTGACGCTCTATCCACTGAGCCAAACCGGTTTCGGCTGTGTTTTTTTTTTTGTTGTTGTTGTTGTTTTTTTTTAAGTTGGGCAGAACTGTAATCCAGCATCTTTTATTGAATTTGAAAGACTTATGAAACCTTTTGGAAAGATTGGGAGATGTGGCTGGAAAAGCACTTGGAAAATATACAAGCAGGACATCTCATGCATATTAAAAGAAAAAAGTAATAGCAAAGAAGAAGGAGAAAGAGGAGGTGTGAAGAAGGAGGGGGAGGAGGAGAAGAAGGAAGGAATAGGGGAGGAGGAGGGTAAGAAGACAGCTAAATAAAATGTGGGATCCTTAATTGGATCCTGGACCAAAGGGGGAAAAAAAGGATGATATTGGAAGATGGGCTTAGAGTAGATCGTAGTATTGTATCAGTGTTAATTCCCAGGAATTGATCATTATGCTATAGTATGTAAAATGTTAACATTAGAGGAAGCTGGGTAAGAGATATATGGGAACCCTAGTATTTTTGCAACTTTGTAGTAAGTCTAAAAGTTGTTTGTTTTTTAATCCTCACCAGAGGATATCTCTTCCATTGATTTTTAGAGAGTGGAAGGGAGGGAGAGTGGGGAGAGGGAGAAGCATCGATATGAGAGAGACTATTAATGTAAAAACCATTGGAACCTGTAAAGAATTTTTGTGAGTTTATTTGAGCCAGACTGTGGACATATGCTGGGAAGCAGGACCTCAACGAATTGAAGTAATGCTCAGAAGAATGGCAGGTTACCTCTGTATTTATACATAGCAACCAAGGGAAAGGGACAGATTAAAGAGGTGGGATAAAGCAAAGGGGTGTGGGGGGAAAGACCTCTGGGATAGGATAAAAAGGGAAATGACAGACATATGCTTCTTTTACAAATAGGTAGATGGATACAGGATGGTTTAACATAATTAACAGTTGATGATTAACTTGATAACAATAACAATGAGGGAAAGTCCTAGTGCCATTTGGCCCTGAGGGGTCCAGAGAAAAAGGGAAGTTGCAGGTTACCCAGACATCTCACAGATATGTTATCTTTGAGGCCACCAGACAAATGGGCTCAGTAAAGCTCTAAGTTGATCTTTGTCTGGGGAAATACTGGCCTAGGACAATCTTACCCACTATAACCTGTTTGTAGTTAAATATTTAATTTTCAGACCATCGTTTGTGGTTATTTTAGGTTTCTGAGTTTGCAAGACTGCCACGCAGGAGGCCTCCCCTGAGATTCTCCGGTTAGCATGTGCTCCCTTTTGTCCACAGACACATCAATTGGTTGCCTCCCACTCATGCCCCGACGAGGCCAGGGATCAAACCTGCAACCGAGGTACATACCTTTAGCTGGGAATCTGCAATTTTTTCCTTCGTGTATAGGCTATCTCCTCCTGGGTTAAAGACTTATATTTCCCTGTCTCAGTTATCATTTTAGGTTGAATTGTGCCTTCCCAAAATTTCATCTGTTGAAGTCCTAATCCTCACTGTTGACAATTGCCGGGAAGCAGAACCTCAAAGGATTGAGATAATGTCCGGAGAATGGCCGGTTACATTTCTGTATTTATACATTGCAATCAAAGGAGGGACAGAGGTGGGTTACATGAAATTCATTGGTGATGGAGTAAGGAGGCGGGAGAAAGCAAGCCGGTGGGAAACCCCTGGGATAGGGTAAAAGGTGAAATGATGGACAGGAGCTTCTTTTACAGAGATGAATACAGGCCACTCCAACGCAATTAACAGTTGACAATAACAATGAGGGAATGTCTCAGGGCCATTTGCTGTGCTCTCAGGGGTCCGGGTAAAGAGGAAGCTACAAGTTACTCAGACATCTCACAGATAGGTTATCTTAGTGGCAGGAAGGCAGATGGATTCAGTAAAGATCAAAGTTGATCTTTGTCTGGGAAAACATTGGCCTAGAAAATGACTGACCACTATAACCTGTTGGTAGTAAGTTATTTAATTTTCAAACCATCCTTTGCCGTTACTTTAGATCTCTGAATTTGCAAGACTGCCACGCAGGCCTTCCTTGAACTTATCAGGTCAGCATGTGGCTCTTTTCGTTCACATAGGGAAGACTTTTGTGTGTGTGTGTGTGTGTGTGTGTGTGTGTGTGTGTGTGTGTGTGTTTTCCCTCCAAACAGCCCTCAGTCAGGAAAAACGGTTTGGGGGGTAGGGGTAAGTGGTTATTTAGGATTTCAAAGTTCTTGACCTTATTTGTGTCTGCCAAATGAGTCTTATCCTATCTCAGGGTCTACCTCTTACTCACAAATACTTTTACTTTCACAAAAGAGATCCTGAAAGGACTGAATATCAGTTTTGTTAGAACTCTGCTATCATTAAATTTAACCCCGGTGCTTGATGTTTCGCTCTGTTGGCTCTGCAACGTCAAAGTTGCCATGGAGGCTGTCTGATTTCACTAAGTTTCTGAATCAAGCATGCAATTTATCCTTTGGGATACCAGAAATCACCAACTGGCCCCCAAATTTTCACAATTTATATTGTCAGCACAGCAACTAAATGCCATAGTAATCAGATCTCTCAATGCCTTCAACCTGCACATCACCCTACCAGTGATCGGCAAACTCATTAGTCAACAGAGCCAAACATCAGCAGTACAATGGTTGAAATTTCTTTTGAGAGCCTAAAACCCACTTCTGCGCATGGGCCACGAAGTTTCAATCACACTGTATGTGCGCACCCACATGTGGTATTTTGTGGAAGAGCCATACTCAAGGGGCCAAAGAGCCGCAGTTTGCCGACCACTGTCCTAGGCTCCTACTTATATTTGAGTGATCATGAAGCCACTATATGCGGTGGATTACCACGGTTCACTGTCCTCCAAGAAGGGGGTTAGCCACTGCTCCTCAAATGTTAGCACCTTAATCCCAGAATTTCATTTTAAAAAAAATATATTTTATTGATATTTTACAGAGAGGAAGGGAGAGAGATAGAGAGGTAGAAACGTCGATGAGAGAGAAACATCGACCAGCCGCCTCCTGCACACCCTCTATCGGGGATGTGCCAGCAACCAAAGTACATGCCCTTGACCGGAATCTAACCTGGGACCTTTCAGTCCACAGACTGACGCTCTAACACTGAGCCAAACCGGTTTCGGCCCAGAATTTCATCTTAAAGAAGCTTCCTGAGACTACCAAAATAGTCTGGTACCAGTTACTATCTCAATCCAGGTCTAGTAGGAAACATTGCACATTTAAATAGAGACATTAAAAAGTTTAAGAAAAATATAGGTCAATTGACCTTCCACAAGGGTGGTAAGACAATTCAGTGGGGGAATGAATACTAGCGGGACAATTAGATATGCAAAAGAAAAGAAAAAAAGATGTTGGACCCTCTACTTGATCCTTCCTCCTCTAAACATTCCATTTTCTTTGCATAAAAATGGACTCAACAGGGGAAGTTGGGAGGGCCTGGGGATAAGAGATTAAACAAAGGACTTGTATGCACACATATGAGCATAACCAATGGACACAGACAGTAGGGGGGATGAGGGCTTGTGCTGGGGGTAGGAGAGGGTGGGGAGAAGTAAATGGGGAGGAAAGAATTTTTTAAAATCAATAGAAAAATATCCTCGGGTGAGAATTTAAAAAAACAAAAACAAAATAAGAATATATGGACTCGCCAAAACCGGTTTGGCTCAGTGGATAGAGCGTCGGTCTGCAGACTGAAGGGTCCCGGGTTCGATTCCGGTCAAGGGCATGTACAGTGGTTGCGGGCACATCCCCAGTGGGGATGTGCAGGAGGCAACTGGTCGATGTTTCTCTCTCATTGACGTTTCTAGCTCTCTATCTCTCTCCCTTCCTCTCTGTAAAATATCAATTAAAAAATATATGAAAAAAAAGAAGAATATATGGACTCAAAATAAATCAAAGACCTAAACTCTTAGAAGTAAACTTAAGTGTAAATCTTCAGGACCTTGAGATAGGCAATGATTTTTTTTTTAGATATGAAAAATACTTAGGCCGAAACCGGTTTGGCTCAGTGGATAGAGGGTCAGCCTGCAGACTGAAGGGTCCCAGGATTCAGGTCAAGGGCATGTACGGTACCTTGGTTGTGGGCACATCACCAGTAGGGGATATGCAGGAGGCAGCTGGTTGATGTTTCTGTCTCGTCGATGTTTCTATCTATTTCTCTCTGTAAAAAAAAATCAATAAAATATATTTAAAAGAAAAAGAAAAATACTTTGACTTGCCCTGACCGGGTGTTCAATGGTTAGAGCACCAGCCTACATATCGAAGGGTCTCAGGTTCGATTCCCAGCTAAAGGTATGTACCTCTGTTGCAGGTTTGATCCCTGGCCTGGTCGGGGCATAAGTGGGAGGCAACCAATTGATGTGTCTTGTGGACAAAAGGGGGCACCTGCTAACCTGAGAATCTCAGGGGAGGCCACCTGTGTGGCAGTCTTGCAAACTCAGAAACCTAAAATAACCACAAAAGATGGTCTGAAAATTAAATATTTAACTATAAACAGGTTATAGTGGGTAAGATTGTCCTAGGCCAGTATTTCCCCTGACAAAGATCAACTTAGAGCTTGTATTGGCGGGAATCTGAGGAACAGGTATATGTTTGGGTTCCACAGGTGTTACACCAGTGATGATAAATACAAGATTTGATCAGGTCAAAGTTATCAGTTGGGTGCACTCCCCTGGGGATCAGAATTTAATGTGTTGACTCAAGCACCTCGAAGAAGCATAAATGTTCTCCTAGGTTGGCTAATTGAATACTGGGCCCAAATCACTGCCCACCAATTTGACCTGGCTGAACTTTCCTGACTCTGTAGAGCAGTGTTTCCCAAACTTTTGACATGTGTGTACCCCTTCTATAATTTTCGTAACACTGAGTACCCCTCATCAAAAAAAAAAAAAAAAAAAGGATGTATTTTAATAACAATCAAAATATACTTATTTTTTTGGTACAACAATCAAAATATATTTATTTTTTATTTTTTGGTACATTTTTTGGTACAAAATAATAATAAACAAAAAATAAAATTATTCATAATAAAATATAAATAAAAATTATATTATAAATAACATTTATTTGGATCAATGAGAAGGATGAAATTGACTTGACTCATGAGAACGTAGAATCAGGTGCAGCTAAGCACAGTGCAGTGCATATTCAAACCAAACTCCAGTGCAACGCGTACCCCCCCCAAACTCTTCCCGTACCCTTGGGGGTACATGTAGCACACTTTGGGAAACACTGCTAGAGGAAGGCCACTGCTGGATAGCCCCACTTGGGGATAATTCTGAGAATGGTTGAGGGATACCCTCCCAAGGGCAGAAATCTGGAAGATATATTTGGTTGTGTACTTCACATTAAAAAAAAAAAAAGAGGTAACTTGAGATATATATCTAAACTGACTCATGGATTGTGGCTAATGGCTCACTAGTTATGCAGAGACTTGATAAGAAGAGAATTAGAAGACTGAGAACATATGGGAGAACATATTTGCAAATGTTATCACTGATAAAGGTTTAATCTCCAACATCTACAGACAGCTTATACAACTTAATAAAAGGAAGATAAATGATCCAATTAAAAAATGGGCAATGGACCTAGTAAATAGAATCTTTTCAAAAGAAGACAGAAGGAAGGCCAAGAGGCACATGAAAACATGCTCGAAGTCACTAATTATCCGAGAGATGCAAATCAAAAAAGACTGAGAACAGAGGATAGGGGGAGAGCCAGTAGGATGGACTTCTCAGAATGGGTAAGAATGTGGCAATAACACTGTTTCATGTAAGTGCCACCAGAGGGCATCTACTCTTTTTTTTTTTTTTAATTGATTTCTTACTGAGAGGAAGAGAGAGGGATAGAGAGTTAGAAACATCGATGAGAGAGAATCATCGATCAGTTGCCTCTTGCACACCTCCTACTGGGGATGTGCCTGCAACCAAGATCGGAATCGAACCCGGGACCTTTCAGTCCCCAGGCCGACGCTCTATCCACTGAGCCAAACCGGTTTCGGCAGAGGGCATCTACTCTTTTTTTTTTTTTCTTTAATATATTTTATTGATATTTTCCAGAGAGGAAGGGAGAGAGATAGAGAGCTAGAAACGTCAATGAGAGAGAAACATCGACCAGCTGCCTCTTGCACACCCCCTACTGCGGATGTGCCCGCAACCAATGTACATGCCCTTGACCGGAATCGAACCTGGGACCTTTCAGTCCGCAGCCCGACGCTCTACCACTGAGCCAAACCGGTTTCGGCAGGGCATCTACTCTTGAGGGAAAGAGGTCAGGTAGAGAATGGCCGAAGTGGGTTAGGACTCTGGTGCCACTGGAATAAGGGTTACTGTATTTTGTATGTGAGAAAGACCAATCCAGTGACCAGTGTGGGCTGCAGCTCCACCCGCCCACCAAACCGTCCCTCTGCTGGCCAGTCACCCTGACTCCCAGGAGGCCTCTTTCCTCACGTCTCTGAAAACAAGAGCTTGTGAGAGGCCCGCACCCTGCTTCTTCCTGACGTTCAGTTCACTTTGTTGCCCTTGGAAAAGGCTGCTTTTCTTTAACTAAAAATAACTGAAACGTGAAAAAAGAAAAGAAACATCAATGATGAGAGAGAATCATTGATCGGCTGCCTCTTGCATGCTCCACCCTGAGCATTGAAGCCAGCAACCCAGGCATGTGCCCTGACCGGGAATCGAACCTTGACCATCTGGTTCATAGGTTGGCGCTCAACCACTAAGCCAGACTGGCCGAGCCATAAATTTTCTCTTTTTAAATAAAAAGGGAGCGCTTTTGGTTTCAGGTTGGGAGTGTGACGGAACTGAAATCATCCCATGATAAATGTGGTTAAGGGGACTTTGTGTGTCTCGAGTGTTGAGGAACAAATTTCTCATTTGTCCAAGGACAGAATGTGTGTAAAAGGAGTTGTAAAAAGTGTGGGAAATGTGCTGTGTAGTTCCTGTTTGCTCCATGGGTCAACTAACTCCCTGTCCTTTTCCACTGTGTTCTGTGTCTATGAGACTGGGCCATTATGGTCTACATCAGTAGGCTTGCCCTTGGTTTCTGTATTAGTTTTGCAATGCTGCTATAACAAATTATCACAAATGTAATGGCTTAAAACGACACACACTTGTTAGAAGTCTGAAACGAGTTTCACTAAGCTAACATCAATGTGTTGGCTTGGCTGCATCTGTTTATTTGCTTTTTCTAGCGTCTAAAGGCCATCTGCATTCCTTGGCTTATGGCCCCGGCCTCTGTCTTCAGATTCGGCAGCAGAGCATCTTCAGTCTCCCCCCCCACCCCCTTTCTCTTTTTCTGACACGCCTGCCTCTCTTTCACTCTCATGGACCTTTATGATTACAGTGGGTCCACTTGGGTGTTCCCCACCTCAAGATTCTTCATCTCACCTGTAAAATCTCTTGCTTTGAAAAGTAACATATTCAGCCCAAACCAGTTTGGCTCCGTGGAGATAGAGCGTCGGCCTGCAGACTGAAGGGTCCCGGGTTCGATTCAGGTCAAGGGCATGTACCTTGGTTGGGAGCACATCCCCAGTGGGGGTAGGGGGTGCAGGAAGTGGCTAATCGATGTTTCTCTCTCATCGATGTTTCTAACTCTCTATCCTTCCCCCTTCCTCTCTGTAAAAAATCAATTAAAAATATATTTTTAAAAAGTAACATATTCACAAGTTTTAGGGATTAGAACATGGGCATCGTGGAGGGTCCTAATTGTGCCTAATGTTGTTTCCAATTGGATTTGGCCAGCTGGTAGGCGCTGCTAGAGAGTCCAAAGCATGAGGAGAGGAAGTATGAAGTATTTCTTCCGCTGGCTCCCTACCAGCTGGTCACTATGTCCCTTTCTGGAGGCCATGATTCCCATCGGGCAGCCCTCTCTTCCATCTCCACTACATTCTTTGGGTTCTTATAACTATTCCCTCTCCTTGCCCTTTGGGGCCCAAAGACGATCACTTCTCCAGGCTCTTGCTAACCCTGAGAAGCTCCCCCATCCTTTCCTGGTTTGCCGTCAGCCTGCCCACATCATTACAAATATTTCCTTTTAAAAAAAAAAATAAATTGCTTTCATTTTACTTTTCTTTTTTTAAAATGTTTTTATTGATTACAGAGAGAAGAATGGGGAGGGAGAGAGAGATAGAAACATCAATGATGAAAGAGAATCACTGATCGGCTACCTCCTGCACACCCCACACTGGGGATCGGGCCCAAAACTCAGGCCGGTGCCCTGACCAGGAATCTAACCCTGACCTCCTGGTTCATAGGTTGATGCCCAACTGCTGAGCAACACCTGCCAGGCTAAATCCTAATTTCAAATCCCTTGCCTCTCAAGAGTTCAAATGTAGGCTATTATATCACAATGAGATCCCATATTATACCCTCCATGACAGTTTTACCATAGAGAACAAAACAGAAACTAAGGATGGGAAGAAATTGTCGAAACCCTGGTGCATTGCTGGTGGGAATGTAACATGATGCAGTGCTATGGAAACAGTTTGGAGGCTTCTCAAAAAGCTAAACATACCATGATCACATGACCCAGCAATTCTACTCCTAGGAATACACCCAAGAGGATTGAAAGCAGGGACTCAAATAGAAATGTGTGCACCAATGTTCATAGAAGCATTATCCTCAGTAGATAGAATATCTATCAGTAGATGAATGGTTAAATAAAGTGTTGTATATACCCAATGGAACATTATTGCACCTCTAAAAGGAATGAAATTCTGACACATGCTATAACATGGATAAAACTTAAAACCACTTAGATGAGGCATGTAGCGAATGGGGAAATTCATAGAGACAGAAAGTATAATAGAGATTATCAGGAGATAAACGAGGGGCGTATTAGGGGCTATTGTTTAATCGGTAAAGAGTTTCCATTCGGGATGATGAGTAAGCTCTACCAATGGACAGTGGCGATAGTCATGATAGAGGGAAAGGGCATGTATTAAGTAGAGCCACCGGTGTTTAATAATTATTCACCTTACTAACTACAGAGAAGAGGTTTTCTTTTATATATATATATATATATTTTATTGATTTTTTTTAACAGAGAGAAAGGGAGAGAGATAGAGAGTTAGAAACATCGATGAGAGAAAGTCATCGACCAGCTGCCTCCTGCACACCCCCCACTGGGGATGTGCCTGCAACCAAGGTACATGCCCTTGACCAGAATCGAATCCGGGACCCTTCAGTCCTCAGGCTGACACTCTATCCACTGAGCCAAACCGGTTTCAGCCAGAAGAGGTTTTCTTACAGACCCTGGGAAACTGGAGGAGGAAACAAGGCTGTAAAAAGATAAGATGCCTCCATAGTCAATTACTCAGGAAAGAAACATATTTGGGAATAAACCAAGGACAGGACTCGCTCTGATTTGGTTGCTGTGCCCCATGCTGACCTCCTGGGGGGCGGGTTGGGGTGGGGGGAGTTTGCCTCAGGAATGCAGACTGTTCTCTGGTCCCAGGAACAGGCTGAGCTGTTTGTAACATCCCACAAGATGGGCCACCTTGTTTCAGAACTCGGAGCTCCTAAAGGCTGGACGCCCCTCCCCTTTCCTGGCTACTTGCAGCTCGCAGCTGCTGCCCTTACCTTCTCCCTCCCGTGTGGAGGGGAGTGAGGGCAGAATTTCCAGCTTGACCCACTGCTCTCCCCATACTGCTGGCATTAGTGGAATACACGCTCATACGCTGGGCTCGCTGTGTCCAGGATCAGTTGTACAACACTGTGAGTGAAGTAAGTGCCACCGAATCTTATGCTTAAAAATGCTTACCATGGCCGAAACCGGTTTGGCTCAGTGGATAGAGCGTCGGCCTGAGGACTGAAAGGTCCCAGGTTCGATTCTGGTCAAGGGCATGTACCTTAGTTGCGGGCACATCCCCAGGGGGATGTGTGCAGGAGGCAGCTGATCAATGATTCTCTCTCATTGATGTGTCTGACTCTCTACCCTCTCTCTTCCTCTCTGTAAAAAATCAATAAAATATATATATTTTTAAATGCTTACTGAAAGGTTGTAAGGTCCCGACGGAGAGGTTTGTAAGATCCCAGCTGAGAGGTAGGCGGCGCAGAAGCAAGACACGGAATCTGGTCCGAGGGTGGGCCAGGGAAGTTCTCGCCCAAAAGTGGCATAGGTACTTCTTTTATACAGCTGTTTAGGGAGGGGAGGGCGGAGGGCATGAGAGGTGTGGAATTCCTGCCTCGGGCCAGGGGTCTAGGAAGGCCCTAGGAAGGCGCCAGCTAGCCAGTTATCTTTGTCACCATCCATCCTGCAGATGCTTGCATCTGCTCTGGGCTACCTCCCTCCCCCTGCCTCAACCTAACATCCCAGCCTTTTGGTGGTAGGGGGCACCGAAATCGTCTGACTGCTTGGATGCTGAAATTGGTCGGAGAGGGTGGGGTCAAAGGCTAGGATCAGGCAGAGGCGTTTGGGGGTTGGGCTTGAAGGGGAGCCTTAGGGATGGAGCAGGGTGCTTGCGTCACTGGAGAGATTTCAGCGAGTTGCAGTAAACTGGAGACATATCAGCGATCCAGTATGGAGCGGAGCTGGGGGAAAAACACACAGATCCAGAAAGAGAGAGAGACCAGGCCTGACATTGTAGGGGTAGTGGCAACCAGAGGGCAGTCACGGGGGTTGCCCAGAGCTGAAAGGAGGAGGGGGAGGGTGACTAAGGCAGGCCTTCGTGGGGCCCAGAAGACGCCAGCTAGCCAGTTATCTTTGTCACCATCCATCCTGCAGATGCTTGCATCTGCTCTGGGCTACACCCAGATGCTTGCCTCAAGCTAACACTTACCAGGGTAAATTTTATGTCATATATACATATCTGTATGTATTGAACCGTGCCCAGCACGGCCAGGGGTGAACCTGAGTAGGGGACGGTGAAGGATTAAAGAAAGCAGACAAGAGAATACAGTTGGCATCAGGATGGGGAAACAGTGACACAGCCTGCAAACCGAAGCTTTAGTTTATAGTCCCATCACACAAAGCAAAACAAGGGCAAGATGTTTACAATGTTCTTGTGAATTTCAAATCTGCTTCCTTCCTGTTGTTGCCATTGTCTGAACTCTATCAAGCCTTGTTTTGGCAGCACTTGCGGCACCCCCTGCAGCCCACATCCCTTAGCTACCTAGGTCTGCAGGGTGGGACCAGATACAGGGGTGGGCAAACTTTTTGACTTGAGGGCCACAATGGGTTCTTAAACTGGACCGGAGGGCCGGAACAAAAGCAACCTGACCATGCTGGCACTCTCATCTTGGGCTGCTGGTGAAGGAGCCGAGGGGAGAGCAAGAGAACCCTCCGCTCTTTCGGCTCCGCGGGCCAGATAGGACAGCCGGACGGGCCGATTAGGCCCGCGGGCCTTAGTTTGCCCACGGCTGGACTAGAAGGTCAAGCTTACAACAATAGCCTTTTGGTTGTAATTGTGCTGGGAGGGCCCTCCAAGCTGGGACGTGTATGTAGCTTTGCCACAAGTCAGTCCGAGGTTTGATCTGTGCGAACACTATAGCGCCCCCCCCCCCTCTCTCTATATATATATATGTATGAAACCACAATAAAAAATGTAGATGATTAATATTTTAGCTCTATTGTTTTTATTTATTTTTAGGGCAAGAGGAAGGGAGAAGAAAGAGGGAGAAGAGAGATGTGAGGAGTGGGAAACACCGATGGGCTGTCTCCTGCACGCCAGTATTGGGGGGTAGAGCCCACAACCCTGGAAGCCCTGAGCCTTCAACATTTCCATGCATGGGACCACACCCAACCAACTGAGCCAGCCAGCACAGCTAGCTCTATTGTTTTAACTTACACACAAGTGTAAGTTTTCCTGTCATTTTATGGTAGCCATGGTAGATAATAAAATAAAAAAATAATTTAAAATATTTCTTGCTGTCATTAAACTCTAGAAGGGAACACCAAAATAAAAAATAAAAAAAACTCACAAACTTTTTAAAATGCCTAATAAACCCTGGCTGCTGGGGCTGAGTGGTTGAGAGTTGACCCATGAACCAAGAGGTCAGGGTTCAATTTCCAGTCAGGGCACATGCCCAGATTGTGGGCTTGATCCCCAGTGAGGGACTTGCAAGAGGCAACCAAACATTGATCCTCCCTCATCATTGATGTTACTCTCTCTCTCTGAAATCAATAAAAAATATTTTTAAATGAGTAACAAAATATACCCCACAATATATATTCAGCATTTCTTATTTTTAATTTTTTATACCCATGTACATAACTTTGCTATAAAAAACTTAAAAATATGTGTAATTGGTTGTGGAAAATGCCATCTTCCATAAGGAAAAAGAAAAGTTATGTGAAAGAAGAAACAACAAAAAGTAACTGTTGTGTAAGATTGAAAATCATCTTAATCAATTTAGAACACTCACTGAGCTTTAACCAGTAAGCAGAGGATGTGGTTAGAGAGTGTCTGTTGGATATCAGAAAAAACATGTAAGACCAGAACATCTGATATTAAAAGATAAATAGCAGCAGTTTAATAATTTTTGTAATGTTGCTTCAGTGATGACTTGAAATAGTCCAAAAGGAAGATAATTTCAAATGCCTGAGTGTTTTCAACAAGTGCTGAATGTTTTATGTAAAGTGATAATAGAGTATTAAGTCAATGTATGACCCAGTGGCAATAAATGGCATTTAGGCAGTTGACTACCAAAAGGGAAAATTCTTCGTTCAACAAACCTCATGTGAGTGCTCACACGACATAGGCCAGCCATGGGCAAACTACGACCTGCGGGCCGGATCTGGCCTGTTCGGGTGTTCTATCCGGCCTGCGGAGCCGAAAGAGCAGAGGGTTCTCTTGCTCTCCCCTCCGCTCCTTCACCAGCAACCCAAGATGAGCGTGCCAGCATGGTCAGGTTGCTTTTGTTCCAGCCCTCCGGTCCAGTTTAAGAACCCATTGTGGCCCTCGAGTCAAAAAGTTTGCCCACCCTGGCATAGGCTGTGGGGCTGACAAACACTGGCTTCTTCTCTTGGTGCTACTACTTGCAGATGGGGTCTTAGGAAAAGTTACTTCATTATTTGGTTCCTCAATTTCCTTCTCTGCAAAATGGGGGTTAATAATGGACTCGTTGAGACGATTAAATAAGATTCTATGTAATAAAAGCTTAATATGCTAAGTGTCTGACCATTTAACCACTTGACCAGTTGCTATGGTGTGCACTGACCACCAGGGGGCAGACACTCCAACCAGTAGGTTTGCTTGCTGCTGGGGTCCTGCTGATGGGGACTGGACAAGAGGGCCAGACATGCCCTGTAGTCCTCCCTCGGTCCCTCCCTGGCGGGCTGGGCCCCTATCAGGACTGGATGAGACAGCTCTGATCCCTGATCGTCAGCCAGGCCAAGGGACCCTACCCATGGATGAATGCATGCACCGGGCCTCTAGTTATATATATCTTAGTATTGTGCCTGGCACACAGTCAACCATTGTAAATGCTGTCTATTAGTGTTAGGAGCAACGCACTATATAGGGAGCTAAATATTAGCTATATGCATGAGTTTGAGTTTTAGCCTATGTGCCACTCACTCTAGATTCAGGCAAATGCTGCATGTCAGTTGGGATAGTGGCTGGTTGTAAGAGGAAAATAGGAACCTCTTTCAAGAGGAAGAAAGAGTTAAGGACAGGTTTTGTTCAAGGAACAGGGGCTGGACTAAGAAAAAAGGATAACAATGCCTAGCATTCAGAATACTCTACTGGCCATGGTCTCTGACTTGAATTCAGTTAAGTGAAAAGGTAACTTAAAGCCCTAGCCGGTGTCGCTCAGTGGTTGTATTACAGAACTTACCAGGCGACCGAAAAACACACAGGAGTACTTGGAGGTCCAGGTTAAACCCATTTATTTTCAGATGTTTCACATGTACTAGTACAGTGACTCAGGGGTCAGTTCTCCAAATACTGAGTGAGTGAATATGGAGGAAGCTTTCCTTTTATACCTTTTGGTTTCTTTGTTTTCTGTTTCTAACTACCAGGCTTTTGTGGTGAGCTTCCTCAGCCCCTCCTGAGTCAGTTAGAAGGGGAAGTTAGATTGTATCTAAATTCCTGGTCAGGGTGGTGTCAGTGACCTCCGCTGTAGCTAAGCTGTTACAGCCTTTGTTGATGGCCCCTTTGTACATTGGGAGTAATTAGGAAAACAGGTCTTGCTAGACCAGATTGTGGAGAAAGGGACAGTGACTTAATTATACGCTATCCAGAATGTACATTAAGTTACTGGCACAGATTCAGATTGCCAGCCCCCCAAAAATGTCTTATTTTCCCCATCAGTTGGAGTGCCTGCCATGGACCAAAGGGTTGCGGGTTTGATTCACAGTCAAGGGCATGTACTTGGGTTGCAGGTTCAATCCCCAGCCCCCAGGAGAGGCAACCAATTGATGTGTCTCCCTCACATTGATGTTTCTCTCTCTTTTTTTTTTCTTTTTTTTTTTTTAAATATATTTTATTGATATTTTACAGAGAGGAAGGGAGAGAGATAGAGAGCTAGAAATGTTGATGAGAGAGAAACATCAACCAGCTGCCTCCTGCACACCCCCTACCGGGGATGTGCCCGCAACCGATGTACATGCCCTTGGCCGGAATCGAACCCGGGACCTTTCGGTCCGCAGACCGACGCTCTACCACTGAGCCAAACCGGTTTCGGCTGATGTTTCTCTCTTTAAAAAAAAAAAAAAAGTATGAAATCTATAAAAATATATATTTTTTAAAAAGACAAGAAGGTAAAAAGATGGGGCACACAACAATAAACCTTTGGGAGCTGGAAAGCAAACTAGCTTAGAGAAAGCTGAATTCTATTGGCAACAATGTGTAAAATTGAAAACAGGCACCATTATACTGCATCGTCACCCATAGACTCACAGACTCAAATCCTTCTTCCGTCCTCTCCTATCTCCATTGTCCTGGATGACTGCTTCTCCTTGACTCCAACAGAGGATGGAGTCCCTGAAGAGGATGAATATGAACGTCTCTAGGCTGGGGCACAGCAGGCACAGTTGAGGACATTGGTACCCTAAAAAAAAAAAAAAAAGAGTTTACATAATCACATGCGTCCTACCTGCTAAGCTCCACCTCCTGCTTCACCACTCTCATCAACTACTTGGTCCTCATACCATAGCAGCCAGGTCCTTATCCTTCTAGGCAGGAGATTGGCAAACCTCTCTCTGGAGAAATCTGTGCAACCCAAGAGAGAGGAAGCAGAGAAATTGACCTTTGGCATTGCCCAACAAAGAAGTGGCCCTACAATAAACTCAGAATCCGGAAGAGTTCTCCATGGAGAACTTCTTCTTTAATAAAGAATTGAGCCGATACCGGTTTGGCTCAGTGGTAGAGCGTCGGTCTGCGGACTGAAAGGTCCCAGGTTCGATTCCGGTCAAGGGCATGTACATTGGTTGCGGGCACATCCCCGGGAGTGGGTGTGCAAGAGGCAGCTGGTCGATGTTTCTCTCTCATCGACATGTTTCTAGCTCTCTCTCTCTCCCTTCCTCTCTGTAAAATATCAATAAAATATATTTTTAAAAATAAAGAATTGAGCCCTAGCTGGTTTTGTTCAGTGGAAAGAGTGTCATCCTGCAGACTAAAGGATCCTGAGTTCGATTTCAGTCAGGGGCACTTGCCTGGGTTGAGGGCTTAGTCTCTGGTGGAGGGCAGGGAGAAAGCAAACAGTCGATGGTTCTCGCTCATCATTGATGTTTCTATCTCTCCCTTCCTCTCTGAAATCTATTTAAAAGAAAAAAATAAATAATTGAAAGATAAAGTTGAAGAACTTACTCAAGCAAAAAAAAGGGTGTGTGTGTGTGAAGGAACAGTAAAAAGACAAGAAGATATGAAATAAGAGAAAAAAATATAAGAAAATTAAACCAGTCTATGAAGTCCAGCAGCCAAATAATGGAATTTAATCATGAGCAGAAAACCAAAGATAGCCAGAACATTAGAGAAAGTCTCTATCATGCAAGACAAAGACCAAACCAGTAGGGGGAAAAAACACCTTGGAGAAAGCAGCAAATGTAGATGAAAGAAAACTTTATATAACGGTTCAGTTGCTTTGAGAGAGGAGATCACTAAAGACATCTGTTACGATTACAACAACAAACACCAAACTTATCCTACTAGAAATGTGCTGAGGAAGGGAGGCACGGGCCAAATGAACTGAGAAGCTTTGGAACTTGCGTTTTATAAAGTTTGGTTGGGGAGGAGTCAGTGAAAAGATGGTTTGAGAGGAACAATTGGCAAGGGTGGAGGAGGGGCCGGAAGGAAGGAAGGAAGGGTGGGGCTCAAACAGGAAAGAACTGGTCAGGTTTTGCAATTGAGTTGAGTCTCTGCCAGCTCTGATAGGCCAGGCCAGGCTGTTTGTGAAAAAGTCTGGTTTTATCTTTACCAAGCACAGGGGTGTCTGCTGAGCTGTTGCTGACACCGTTTGCCTGTTTTTTAATTGTGGTTTCAGGACAGTTTTGCAGTTTTTCTAGTTGGGGTTTCTGTAGCTTTTCAATTCTCAGTCCTGAGAGAGGTGAGAAAAGAAATTGCATCCTTAAAACAAGAACAGGATGTTCTTTTTAATTGGCCCTGTCTGGGTAGAGCAATTGCTTTAGGGCATCATCCCCATAACACTGAGACTGTGGGCTTGATCCCCAATCAGGGCACATAAAAGAATCAACCAATGAACTTATAAATGCCATGCAACCAACTAATGTGGTTTTTTTTTCTCTCTCCTTTCCTCTCTCTCTCAAATCAATTAAAAATAATAAATTAATTAAGTGGAGCATTCATAGTGTAAAAGAAAAGAGCCACATGCTAACCTGACAAGCTCAGGGAAGGCCTGCGAGGCAGTCTTGCAAACTCAGAGACCTAAAATAACCACAAAGATGGTTTGAAAATTTAATATCTGACTATAGACAGGTTATAGTGGGAAGTCATGTCCCAGATATTTCACCTAACAAAGATCAATTTGGATCTGCTTTACTGAACCCATTTGCCTTCCTGCATCTAAGATAACCTATCTATGATATGTCTGGGTAACTTGTGACTTCCTTTTTACCCCAACCCCTCAGAGTACAACAAATGGCCCTGAGACATTCCCTCATTGTTATTATCAAGTTAATTGTCAACTGTTAATTACATTAGCGTATCCTGTATCCATCTCTGTAAAAGAAGCTCACGTCCGTCATTTCACTTTTTACCCTATCCCAGAGGTTTCCCCCCCCCCCTTTTGCTCTGTCCCACCTCCCTAATCTATCACCAATGAATTTCATGTAACTCACCTACCTCCCTTTCCTTTGATTGCAATGTATGAATATAGAAATGCAACCCACCATTCTCCAGAGCATTATCTCAATCTGTTGAGGTTCTGCTTCCCAGCATATACCAACAGTTTAGCTCAAATAAACTCACAAAAATTCTTTACAGGTTTCAATGGGTTATTCTCCCCCCCCCCCCCCCCCCCCGTTAACAATAGAGTAAAAAATGGCTTTTGAAAGTTAAAAATACAATAAGAAATGAAAACTTAAAAAAGAATTGAAATAGAATTAAGGAAGTTACCACAATAAAGAACAGTGAAAACACAAGGAGATAAGAAATAGGAGGGAAAAACAGAGGAAGAAATCAACAGTGAAATAATTCAATAAAAATTCTCCAAACTGAAAGACACAGACTTCCAAGTTGAAAGAACCTATCATAATGATAACAGTGAACCAAGGTTTTCTCCTGGGGTCCTGTCTCCGAGACCGAAGAATGAGCTCCGGGAACCAGAAGATGTAAGCAGAAATGTGGGAAATGTTTAAAGGGCCCGATAAAGGGCTGCCCGTGAAGCCCTGTGGTCCAGGGGTTTGTATTTGCTCCTAGCCTGCTCTATATCTACCTGAGTGGCCCCCTGGTTGATTCTCTCATTGTTCTTGCCCAGCAATGGACCTGAACTTTCCCTGTTTCTATGTGTTCTTACACCTTGGTTTCCCATGCCTCCTGCTCTGTGTCCAAAAACATCCTATTATTTCTGCCTGGTTGGTTTCTGTGATTAGGCTGCTCAGAATGTCTGCCCCTGCTATGATCCACTATAACAGAAAACTGGAGAAGAACCAAGCAATACTTAGAGAGATGGAGTTACACTTATTACATGCAGGTCCAGAGGAAAATGTCTCTCAAATTCTGGGCCCCAACATGCAGGAATTTTCCCTATTTATATGTTTTTACCTTCTTTGTCTCCCAAATATGGGGTGCTTCTGGCCCCTTTTGCAAGTTCTTCTTTCTTTTCTTTTTTTTTTTAATATATTTTATTGATTTTTTACAGAGAAGAAGGGAGAAGGATACAGAGCTAGAAACATCGATAAGAGAGAAACATTGACCAGCTGCTTCCTGCACACCCCCTACTGGGGATGTGCCTGCAACCAAGGTACATGCCCTTGACCGGAATCAAACCTGGGACCTTTCAGTCCACAGACCGATGCTCTATCCACTGAGCCAAACCGGTTTCAGCCTTTTGCAAGTTCTTAAAGAGCCCCTATCTGCTGGGGCCTTAAGAGCTCAACCAAAGGCCTGGCCTGGTGCCAGCACTGATCATTTTGTTTGGGGAAGGTTTAATGGCCTTTCTGAAGTGGGAGTGGTATTATTTTCCTTATTACTTAAGCAAGCAAGCACTTACAGAAGCCAAATAGCAGGGTTAAAATTTCAAACTGCAGTTTTTATATAAGATGGATGCTTCACCACCTGCCTTTGTTTTCCGCTGGACCCCTCTCTGTGTGCTTGTGGGTCAATAACAGATTAAAATTGTTCTCACCAAAACATATGATTGTGAAACTTAAAACATTGAGGATAGCGCCAGCTCCCTCCCAGGAGCATGTGGCACCTTCCCCTTCCCCTTCCCCTTCCTCCACAGGCAGGCATCTCCTAACCCAATGGTGGGCAAACTGTGGCTCGAGAGCCACATGTGGCTCTTTGGCCCCTAGAGTTATTAGCAAAGGCCAGCTTAGGAGTACCCTAATTAAGTTAATAACAATGTACCTACCTATATAGTTTAAGTTTAAGAAATTTGGCTCTCAAAAGAAATTTCAATTGTTGTACTGTTGATATTTGGCTCAGTTGACTAATGAGTTTTGCCGATCACTGTCCTAACAGTGTTTCCCAAACTTTTTACATATAATTTTCATAAAGCTGAGTACCCCTCGTCAAAAAAAAAAACAAGGATGTATTTTAATAACAATCAAAATATATTTATTTTTAATTTGGGGGGGTACATACACAAAATAATAATAAACGAAAAATAAAGGTATTCAAAATAAAATATAAATAAAAGTTATATTATAAATAACATTTATTTGCACACCGGACCATCTCACGCCTCACAAGACTGTGTTGACTTGACTCATGAGAACGTAGAATTAGGCGCAGCTAAGCACGGGGCAGTGCATATCCCCACCAAACTCCGGTGCAATGCGTACCCCCACCAAACTCTTCCCGTACCCCTGGGGGTACACGCACCACACTTTGGGAAACACTGCTCTGAGGGTCCCTATGAGACTTGCAACCAGGTGAGCAATGGGCAGCGGCAGCTCGTCCCCAGCTCACCCCCGGAACCTGTCTCCACAGCCCCCTTTTCTGACTTCCCCGTGAGCCGAGCAGCCCAGCCGAGGCTCTCCTGCTGCTTCTTCCATCCTACGCCCTTCCTTACGTCACTGTCCTCAGCTTTAATCAACATCCTCTCAAAATCCAACAAACAGATAAATAAGATATTGGGGACAAAAGTGGAGATTCTCAGGCTTCCAGAAAAGGAGATGAGAGGGGACGGGGCACAGAAAGGGAAAAAAAAATGGAATTGGAATTGTTTTGGACTTCTATCAATAGCAACGTGGTTCTATTCAAAATGTTCTCTTCCACCCTCTTAGGCTCCCTGATTAGGTCTGAAATTTACACTGACAAGGACAGATTAATAGGAGAAAAACATATAAATTGTATAGGACATTTACACGAGCCTAGGAGCTTTTAGGAGAGAATGAAAAGCAGAAAGCTTTTATTCATTGTAGACAAAGAGACACTAAGTTTCTGAAGAATTGACAAGACAAACAGGCTTGGGCTATGGGTCCTAAAAAATGAAGAAATAACAATAAGCCCTGGCCTGGTGGCACAGTTGCATATAAAGACTTACAAAGAGCCGAAACCGGTTTGGCTCAGCAGATGGATGGAGCTTCAGCCTGCGGACTGAGGCATCCTGGGTTCGGTTCTGGTGTGTGTGTGTGGGGGGGGGGGGGGGGGGGGGGCGGGGCTTGTGCCTTGGTTGCGGGCACATCCCCAGTGGGGGGTGTACAGGAGGCAGCTGGTCAATGTTTCTCTCTCATCGATATTTCTGGCTCTCTGTCCCTCCCCCTTCCTCTCTGTAAAAAGATCAATAAAATATATTTAAAAAAAAAAAAAAAAAAGACTTACAAAGAGTGAAAAAATACTTTCCATGTCTCCTTCCTGAAGACACGACTGGAGGATATATGCCACCAACATGAGAAAACTAAGAAAGAAGAAGGTATGAAATACAATAAATGAAAAGGAGGTAAAAGGAATGCCCGAAATGACAGTGAGAGAAAAATCACAGGATGGAAACTAGGTGATTCAGATTGAAAGCCTTATAACTCAAGAGACCGACATATTGAGAAAGTCATCCCATGTTGAACCTGAGGTCAAAATCTTGTTGGCGCCTGGCTTGTTTCTACAGCTTGCTCCTTCCCCCTGGCTGCCTGGGTCACCTGAGGATCTGCATTTTGTCTCACCGAAGGGCTCTGCATTGATCAACTGCTGAGACCTAGATGTAGGCCACAGTTCGCTAGAAATGGGAAATACAGAATGTCGCATGCTTCCTGGCCATTCCTGCTGGCTGGCCATTCCTGGGCCCACACTGCAACCCGGTGGATGTTTTCCAGGCCTCATGACCTTGTCCTCAAACTGCCCCAGATTAAGTTCTTTTTCTTTTTTTAAAATTTCTTTATTGATGCCGAAACCGGTTTGGCTCAGTGGTAGAGCGTCGGTCTGCGGACTGAGAGGTCCCGGGTTCGATTCCGGTCAAGGGCATGTACACTGGTTGCGGGCACGTCCCCGGTGGGGGGTGTGCAGGAGGCAGCTAGTCGATGTTTCTCTCTCATCGACGTTTCTAGCTCTATATCTCTCTCCCTTCCTCTCTGTAAAATATCAATAAATATATATATTTTATTGATTATAAATATATATATTTTATTGATATTTTAAAATATATAAATATATATTATTGATATTTTTAAATATATAAATATATATATATTATTGATATTTTAAAATATATAAATATATATTTTATTGCTATTTTATAGAGAAAGGGAGAGAGATAGAGAGCTAGAAACGTCGATGAGAGAGAAACATCGACCAGCTGCCTCTTGCACACCCCCTACTGGGGATGTGCCCGCAACCAATGTACATGCCCTTGATCGGAATCAAACCCGGGACCTCTCAGTCCGCAGACCGACGCTCTACCACTGAGCCAAACCGGTTTTGGCCTTATCTTTTTTTTTAATATATATATTTTTTATTGATTTTTTTACAGAGAGGAAGGGAGAAGGATAGAAAGCCAGAAACATCGGTGAGAGAGAAACATTGACCAGCCGCCTCCTGCACACCCCCACCGGGGATGTGCCAGCAACTAATGCACATGCCCCTGACCAGAATCGAACCTGGGACCCCTCAGTCCGCAGGCCGATGCTCTGTCCTCTGAGCCAAACCGGTTTCAGCCTTTTCTTGATCTAAATCGCTAGCATACAATGATAAACACTTTGTCCAGGGTGGTAAGGCCACAAGAATACAGGTGAGAAAAGAGAATGCTACATTTGCTGGTAGCTGGAGTATCAGTCAGAAATTGAGATGGCTCACTTCCTTCCCCCTTTCTGATAGCAGAAATATTATGGGTAATAAAGGACATAAAGGAACAAGAAAACAAAAATGTAACCTGTGCACCCAGCTGGCATGGCTCAGTGGTTGAACATTTGATAGGGAAGATGAGACATTTTCCTCATGCAGTGACCTGCTTTCTACTGCACTCTCTTGTTAGCTGATAATTAACTCCATTTGTGAAAGAATGTGGGAGACAGATCTGCTCTGTTCTTAGTTCCTCCCATGCTAGGTGTCTCCTGGTGATCTGAGCTTTGCCGTGCTCAAGGCTGCAATCTTTCTACAAGATATCTGCTAAGCACAATAAATCTTTCTCTGCCCTGTTTTGCTCTTTTTGATCCCTTCAATAAATATTTATTGAGAGCCAAGACCGGTTTGGCTCAGCGGATAGAGCATCGGCCTGCGGACTGAAGGGTCCCAGGTTCGATTCCCGTCAAGGGCATGTACCTTGGTTGCTGGCACATCCCCAGTAGGAGGTGTGCAGGAGGCGGCTGATGGATGTTTCTCTCTCATCGATGTTTCTAACCCTCTATCGCTCTCCCTTCCTCTCTGTAAAAAAAAAAAAAAAAAATCAATAAAATATGTTTTAAAAAATATTTATAGAGAAATTCTCATTGTCCAGGCTGTTCAGAATCTGGATCTTTGAGTGCCCTGAACCAGCAGTAAAGCTCTTTTCCGAACCTCACAGTGTCCAACTGTCAGTTCCCCGCCAATTTCATAAATTCCATATTCCATAACACATTGACCTATGAACCAGGAAGTCACACTTTGATTCCTAGCCAGGGCACATGCCCCGATTGTAGGCTGGAGGGCGCGTGCAGGAGGCAGCCTATCAATGATTCTCTCTCATCATTGATGGTTATCTCATTTTCTCCCTCTCCTTTCCTTTCTGAAATCAATAAGAAAACATATTTTTTAAAATGTAATCTGTGAGACGAGGCAATAATGTTCTGCTGTAGTTATCTAAGGTAGATGGCTTAACAGTTAGCCAGGTTCAAGTTTAGCAAGGAATTTAAGCTAGTTTTGGAGAACCATTCCTTGGCTTCCATATTAGCCAGATAAATGAGGGCTTTGGCCTGGGTCCTGCAACTTTGTTATGGAAAGATGGTAAGAGATTTTAATGCAAGGAGGGAAAACGTTTGTTTCTGTTTGGGGGCCCACATTCTTCCGTTTTGGTGGTCTACCTCAGAAAATCCATCTTTTGAGTGCCTGTTAGGTCATGCTAAACTCAAGAGACCTGCACTTTTTATCCTGATTTAACACTAGGAAAAATTGTGGCAGAGATTGACACAGAGAGTCCAGGCGATTAAAAGGGGGGAGGCTTTTGGCCGGAACCGGTTTGGCTCAGTGGATAGAGCGTCGGTCTGCGGACTGAAAGGTCCCAGGTTTGATTCCCATCAAGGGCATGTACATTGGCTGTGGGCACATCCCCTGTGGAAGGTGTGCAGGAGGCAGCTGATTGATGTTTCTATCTCATCGATATTTCTAACTCTCTATCCCTCTCCCTTTCTCTCTGTAAAAAAAAAAAATCAATAAAATATTTAAAGAAAAAAAGGGGGCGGGGTGGCTTTTAATCTTGTGCTCCCTGGAGAAAGTCGCTGGTCCGAGGGTGGGCCAGGGAAGTTTGGCACCAAAAGGGGGCATGGGTACTTCTTTTACATACATGGCTGTTTAGTGGGGGGAGGGAGAGGGCTTGAGAGGTGTGGAATTTCCGCCTGGGGCCTGGGGTCTAGGAAGGCGCCAGTTATCTCTGTCACCATCTACCTTGCAGATGCCTGCCTGGGCTCTGGACTACCCCCTGCCTCTACCTAACAGTAACCATTAATATCCTCAATGTGACCATTAACAGCCTTTGATCTAAGACTTAACTGGGATCAGACCTGCCTGATTTCTTAAAATTCCAATTTTTAACTCAGAAAAATTACAAAATGCTAAAAAGGACATTTCTGATGAATTCTTCAAACCATAAATGTTAACCCCAACATTTCAAGAATCTACTATACCTTAAATAAATACTCTTGCCCGGCTGGCCGACATGGCTCAGTGGTTGAGCGTTGACCTATGAACCAGGAGGGCACAGTTGGATTTCCGGTCAGGGCATGTGCCCAGGTTGTGGGCGTGATCACCAGTGTGGGCATGCAGGAGGCAGCTGACCAGTGATGCTCTCTCATTATCGATATTTCTATCTATCTCTCTCTCTCTCTCCCTTCCTCTCTGAAGTCAATATAAATAAATAAGTAAATACTCTCCCAGACAGAATCCTAAAAGAGGTCTTTTTGAGCTAGTAAACTCAAAGTTAGTCTGTAAGATAAAAATTGATCCCTTAATAGCCATTTAAGACACTATAGTTCACCCTGGACAGGTGGCTCAATAGGTTTGAATGTCGTCCCGAACACCAAAAGGATGTGGGGTTTTTTTGTTTGTTTTTTTTTTAAATATATTTTATTGATATTTCACAGAGAGGAAGGGAGAAAGATAGAGAGCTAGAAACGTCGATGAGAGAGAAACATCGACCAGCTGCCTCTTACACACCCCCCACCAGGGATGTGCTTGCAACCAAGGTACATGCCCTTGACCGGAATCGAACCCAGGACCTTTCAGTCTGCAGACCGACGCTCTACCACTGAGCCAAACCGGTTTTGGCAAGGATGTGGGTTTGATTCCCAGTCAGGGCACATATCTGGGTTGTGGGTTTGATCTTCTGTCAGGATGCATACAGGAGGCAATTAATCGATGTTTCTCTCTCTCTAAAAATTAATTCACACAATATGGGTGAGGATAAAAACTCAAAAAGACAATATAGTTCTGTTTTCTTTCTTTTTTAAAAAAATTTTTTTAAACATATTTTATTGATTTTTTTTTTCTTACAGAGAGAAAGGGAGAGCGTTAGAGAGCCAGAAACATCGATGAGAGAGAAACATCAATCACCCGCCTCCTGCACACCCTCGACAGGGAATGTGCCCGCAACCAAGGTACGTGCCCTTGACTGGAATCGAACCTGGGACTCTTCAGTCCGCAGGCTGACTCTCTATCCACTAAGCCAAACCGGTTTTGCTTTGTTTCTATTTTGAAGTCTTCAAACCTAAACTGCCTTTAAGAGTGGAACCCTTTAGGACCGGTCTTGATAAAGGAATAAGTGAAATACAAAAGCTAAATGAGACACCATTTTGAAGTTATTTTCAATCCAAGGGCAGGATGGGAACAAATTTTGTAGAACATAATTTGCCCATATTTGGTATTTGTGTTATTCCCATATGTGTCTCATCAAGCAAATTCACATCATATGAAAGGGTTTGTATATGGAATTCAGACAGCTAGATGATGACTTTCAAAGCCTAACTTTAAAATCAAAGCAGAAAGAGTGGGTGGCAGTTGTTTGAATAACCTTCCTTCAAAATGTATGGGCTTGGCATTATTCCCAGTGCTTGTACTGCACGTGGCCTCAGGATTTAGAAAATCTGTGGTTCAAATCCTTGTTCTGCCATTTGGTTGCTGCCTGGTCTTGAGACAATTAATGACTCTGAGCCTTAGCTTTTGCACCTGAAAAATGGGAATAATAATAGTATCTATGCACTGTCTCACTGAGTACATTAAATGACCCAAAAAATGTAAAATATTTAGTATCCTCCCCCAACAAATGTTTGTTAGTGGTAGTTCCAACAACTTCTCAACACTATCTTAAAAATATTAAAGGTAAAACTCTCCCCCCCCCCCTTTTTTTAAGGTAAAACTCTTTAAGAGAGGATCCAAAGCCTTTTGAAATCTGTATCATGCTCTCTTTTCCATTTCACTAAACTGCATATAGTTTTCTCTTGGGAAGAAGGGAGGGAGGAGTAGGAAAATTACCTTTATAAAATCAGGACTTTCCTTCTTAATTTGAAATTGTCTATCTACTTCCTAGAAGACCATCAAAAAGCCCCACTGGCCAAAACCAGTTTGGCTCAGTGGATAGAGCGTCGGCCTGCAGACCGGAAGGTCCCAGGTTCGATTCTGATCAAGAGCATGTAACTTGGTTGCGGGCACATTCCTGGTGGGGGGTGTGCAGGAGGCTGCTGGTCGATATTTCTCTTTCATCAATGTTCCTGGCTCTCTATGCCTCTCCCTTCCTATTTGGAAAAAAAAATCAATACTATACACACACACATACACACACACGTTGGCTGCGGTCACATCCCCAGTAAGGGGTGTGCAAGAGGCAGCTGATTAATGATTCTCTCTCATCGATGTTTCTAACTCTCTATCCCTCTCTCTTCCTCTTTGTAAAAAATCAATAAAATATATATTTTTTAAATGCTCCTTGTGAATACTTGTCAGATCTCCTGTTCGAGCTCCTGAACAGCACAGATCATCTTATCATATTTTGAACCCCAGAAGCCAGTGTCGTGATTTGGACCTGCACGGAATTCATTCCATGAGCATTCTTAGCTCATGAATTGGCTCAGAATAGTAATATTCTAGATGTCCAGTGGTCAGGGTGCCAGATGATCTAGATAATGAGATGTTCTTTCTTACTCATGACAAGTAGTTATCTGTAAGAGTTATAAACATCCCCAACACATGAACTTCTTTCTTAAGTCTCTTAGAAGTTTATCTCTGGAGTTCAGTTACCACCAGGCACTGGTACACAACTAAAAGTTCAAAAGTGTAAGTTCCCAGGCTAGTTAAAGCAAGAGTAGAGAGTTCTTTCTTCATGCCTCAACCTACTTGATTTTAATAATTTTGCAACTTGACCATAGTGACTCCATTTTAATTATTATTATTTTTAAAAATATAGGATTCACTTTTTACATTTAACTCTCAAATTCTTTTTTTTTAAAATATATTTTATTGATTTTTTACAGAGAGGAAGAGAGAGGGATAAAGAGTTAGAAACACCGATGAGAATGAATCATTGATCAACTGCCTCTTGCACACCCCCTACTGGGGATGTGCCTGCAACCAAGGTACATGCCCCTGACCGGAATCGAACCCGGGACCCTTCCGTCCACAGGCTGATGCTCTATCCACTGAGCCAAACCGGTTTCGGCTAATTATTATTATTATTATTATTATTCCTCACCCAAGGATATTTCTCCATTGATTTTTAGAAAGAGTGGAAGAGAAAGAGAAAGACAGAGAGAAACACATTTGATTGGTTGCCTCCTGCACGAACCCCAACCAGGGCCAGGAAGGAGTCTGCAATCAAGGTACAAGACCGGATTCGAACCCAGAACCCTTTGATCCACAGGGGACACTCTATCCACTGAGCAAAACCAGCTAAGGCCATAGTGGCTCCATTTTATTTTGCACTCTTTTTTTCTCATGACCTTTCCATGTGTACATTTTTACCATTTGCACAGCAATAAAAGGGAGGGTCCCACTACCTCCTCCACAGCTGTGGTTAATTTACTAGACTGACTCACAGAACTCAGGAACACAATTACTTCTAGGTTGCCAGTTTATTACAAAGGACATTAAAGGATGAACAGCAAGATGAGGAAATACATGGGGCAAGATAGATGGGAAAGTGTGCCGAGTTTCTACACCTTCTCTAGGTGAGCTAATTTCTCAGCACCCCACGATCAGGCTTTATTAAGCATGATTGATTAAATCATTGACCACTGCTGAGTGATTCATCCTTCAGCCATTTCCCTCCCCAGAGATCCGGGGTGGGGTCAGACTGAAAGTTCTTACCCTCTGATCACTTGTTTGGCAGCCAACCCCCCACCCCACCCTTGAACTCCCTCCTTGGGGCTTCCCCCCCAAGTTGTTTCTTTAATAAAAACTCAGAATTGCTTAAGTGGGACTTGCTACATGAATGGCAAAAGACACCCATCTGACCTTCATTATCCTCGTGCTATTTCAGGAACGGTGAACACAATTAAATATTATAAACAAAAGGTGCCTCTGTAGCTCTTATATTGGATATTACAAGGATTTTGCCAGGTACGGTGGAAAGACCAATTATATAATTCTTTTTTGTTGTTGCTTTAATCCTTACTCAAGGATTTTTTTTTTCGTTGATATTTATTTATTTATTCATTCATTCATTCATTATTTATTTATTTATTATTTTTGTTGTTGTTAATCCTCACCCAAGGATATTTTTCCATTGATTTTTAGAGAGAGTACACGGGAGAGGGAGAGACAGAGAGAGAAACATAGATGTGAGAGAGACACATGGATTGGCTGTTCCCCCACGTGCCCTGACTGGGGCCAGGGATAGAGCCTGCAACCTAGGTAACATGCCTTGACTGGAATTGAACCTTGGTCCCTTCATTCCATGGGCCGATTCTTTAACCACTAAGCAAACTGGCTAAGACCAAATATATTATTCTTATCATAAATCAATTATCACACTGACATGATCAGAAACGTGCTTTAGAATCTAAATTAGATAAAACACCTTAATTATAAAAATGATACATTTAGCCCAACCAGAGTTGCTCAGTGGCTGAGCATCCAACCGTGAACCAGGAGGTCACAGTTTGACTCCAGGTCAGGGCACATGCCTGGGCTGTGGGCTCAGTCCCCAGTTGGGGGTATGCAGGAAGCAGTTGATCTACGATTCTCTCTCATCATGCATGTTTCTAACTCCCTCTCCCTTTCCTTTCCTTCTCTGAAATCAGTAAAAACATATATATTTTTAAATAATAGATTTAGTAAAGGCAGATGGAATCAAGGAGGGCTATGGTGTTGAAGGGCAGATATCCTTAAAGCCCTTAATAAATTTAGTAGTGATTATGAAACATTATAATTAGATGATCAATTTTAATATTTTCTAATTCTTCGTAGTGCAACATAACTTTTAATTGATGCGTGTGCATTTTTAAGCATGTCCTTCATTGCTTGGCACAATACCAGTTGTCTTTCTATTAAGGGCAAAAATAGAATATTGGGGACTAGCTATGGTTATGGGAAATATTTTTTTAAATATATTTTATTGATTTTCCACAGAGTGAAAGGGAGAGGGATAGAGAGCCAGAAACTTCAATGAGAGAGAAACATAGACCAGCTGCCTCCTGCACACCCCCTACCGGGGATGTGCCGGCAACCAATGTACATTGCCCTTGACTGTAATCGAACCTGGGACCTTTCAGTCTGCAGGCCGACGCTCTATCCACTGAGCCAAACCGGTTTCGGCTGGTTATGGGGAATATTAATCATGCTCTGATAATCATGATTACCTTGTGTTGATTAAAGAAAGGACATTCAACTTGGCTGGGAGTTGTATAACCCCTGGGGAACTGGGAGTCAACTCAGTGGATAGAGTGTTGACCTGCGGACTGAAAGGTTTCAGGTTCGATTCCGGTCAAGGGCATGTACTTTGGTTGTGGGCACATCTCCAGTGTGGGGTGTGTAGGAGGCAGTTGATCAATGTTTCTCTCTCATTGATGTTTCTAACTCTCTATCCCTCTCTTTTCCTCTTTGTAAAATATCAGTAATTTTTTTTTTTTAAACTGGGCCACATACTAAACCTGAAAACTCAGGGGAGGCCTGCATGGCAGCCTTACAAACTTTTAGAACTTTGTGTATCATTTTACTTTCTGATTTTTTTACAGAGAGGAAGGGAGAGAGATAGAGTTAGAAACATTGATGAGAGAGACACATCAATCAGCTGCCTTCTGCACACCCCCCACTGGGGATGTGCCCACAACCAAGGTACATGCTCCCGACCGGAATCGAACCAGGGACCCCTCAGTCCACAGGCCGACGCTCCATCCACTGAGCCAAACCAGTCAGGGCTCATTTTACTTTTTAATTTTACTTTTTATCCAATCCCAGAGGTTCCCCGTCCCTCCCCCACACCCGTTTTCTTTCTCCCACCTTCCTAAGCTATCACCAGTGGATTTCTTGTAACCCACTTACATCTCCTCCTTTCATGGTAATGTACAAAACAAGGTGAAAAACTGCCATTCCCCAGAGTATTATCTCAACCCATTGAGATTCTGTTTCCCCGCATTTGTCTACAGTTTGGCTCAAATAAACTCACAAAAATTCTTCACGGGTTTGAATGTTTTTTCGTTAACAGTTCTAATGTATAAAATAAGGTGCATGTCATCATAATAGTGATGATAATAATAGGAAATAGGTAGAGTGTTACAATATTATAGCAATAGAAAGCAATAAAAGAGTATTACAGGAAATGTAGGAAAATTATTTTTTGTGAAACACTAAAGAGCACGGGAATGACCACTCTGGCCAAGCCCGGGCTGCACCATATAGATAAGACCTTAGCTGAACGCCACCCTTAGGAATGACGTATGCAAACCTGATAGACCTTCTGAGTGGCACTGTAGTTGACAGCCAGCTTGTACTCCGATGAACACTTGTGTGATGACATATGTCACTGACAGCCACCTGGACTGCCGTGGGCCAGCGCAGGCTTAAAACAGGCCCCCGACTTCAGACATCAATCGTCATCCTCCTGATCCACGCTCCACTCTGCCTTGTTCCACGCCAGACGGCAGAAGAAAGGCCCACAAAAAATAATTTTTCTGCCGAAACCGGTTTGGCTCAGTGGATAGAGCGTCAGCCTGCGGAATGAAGGGTCCCAGGTGCAATTCCGGTCAAGGGCATGTGCCTTGGTTGTGGGCACATCTCCAGTAGGGGGTGTGCAGGAGGCAGCTGATTGATGATTCTCTCTCATAGATATTTCTAACTCTATCCATCTTTCTTCCTCTCTGTAAAAAATCAATAAAATATATTTTTTTTAAATAAAAAAATTTAAAAAGTATTTTTTCTACATTTCTTGTAACACTCTTTCATTGTTTTATATTGCTATGACATTATAACACTCTCTACTTATTTTCTATCATTACCGTTATTACTATGACAGTGCCAAACGGCCATTCTCTGGAGCATTTTCTTTTTTTTCTTTCTCTTTGTAGGAGCCTTTTCTTTTTTCTTTTCTTTTTTTTTTTAAATATACATTTTATTGATATTTTACAGAGAGGAAGAGAGAGGAATAGAGAGGTAGAAACATCGATGAGAGAGAATCATCGATCAGTTGCCTCTTGCGCACCCCCTACTAGGGATGTGCCCGCAACTAAGGCACATGCCCTTGACCGGAATCGAACCCAGAACCTTTCAGTCCGCAGGCCGACACTCTATCCACTGAGCCGAACCGGTTTCGGCAAGGAGCCTTTTCTTAATCCATTGAGATTTTGCTTTCCCAGCAATTCTCATCAGTTTGGCTCAAATAAACTCAGAAAAATTCTCTACCGGTTTGAACGTTTCTTACATGGCCACAACTAATGATTTTTGCAGCTTAATGTGTTAATACCTGTCTAAATGCAGTTTCAACTTCTCTCAGAAAGATAATCGGTCTGGAATTTCTTGATCAACACCCGTGAGGTAGTCTGCCTGATAATGTTGTAAGTGGCAGGAATGGCACCAGGCGTATGACTGGTGGGGTCTGACCAAACCTGGGTTCAGACTTGGATTCTGGCTAGGAGAGAATTCAGAGCCAAGACCCAAACTGTAAGAGAACATTTACTGAGCAAATTACAGAGGTAGGAAAAGTAATTCCTAGGAGAAATGGGCTTAGGAAATGAGATGTGGTGGTAAAGAAAGGGCCCTTGGAGTTTGGGAGTGAGGAAGCCAAGTAGCCTGCGTGAGGGGGGTAGATGTAGGGGCAAGGAAAGGCACTGGCAAACTCCAGAGAGGAAGAGTGCACTGGGTCCTCCACCCTAAGGGTTTTTTGTTTTTTAAAAGAAATATATTTAATTGATTTTTTTACAGAGAGGAAGAGAGAGGGAAAGAGAGTTAGAAACTTTGATGAGAGAGAAACACTGATCAGCTGCCTCCTGCACACCCCCCACCGGGGATGTGCCCACAACCAATGTACATGCCCTTGACCGGAATCGAACCTGGGACCCCTCAGTCCGCAGGCCGACGCTCTATCCACTGAGCCAAACCAGTTCGGCAAGACAGTCTGTTATTCTGTAAAATGACTGTTTTTAGTTCAAATAATAGAAAAAGATAAACAACTGTCTGACCTTGCTAGCTAGTCATCCAATGTAATAGACTAAAATAGACTAGTACTGATAACAATTCCCATATACTCTTATGCCAAGTACAAACTCATTATGTATTCAAGGTTACCACTGTCTGTGACAATAACTCACACAGAGCCCTTTGTTTTTTTTTTTGTTTGTTTGTTTGTTTTTAAATATATTTTATTGATATTTTACAGAGAGGAAGGGAGAGATATAGAGAGCCAGAAACGTACATGAGAGAGAAACATCGATCAGCTGCCTCCTACACACACACTGAGGATGTGCCCGAAACCAAGGCACATGCCCCCAACCGGAATCAACCTGGGACCCTTGAGTCCACAGGCCAAAGCTCTATCTACTGAGCTAAACTGGTTTCAGCTAATTTTTAATTTTTAAAAAGATGTTTTTGTTGGTTTTAGAGAGATAGGGAGAGAGAGAGAGAGAGAGAGAGAGAGAGAGAGAGAGAGAGAGAGAGAGATTGATCTGTTGCCTCCAGTACGTGTACCCTAACCCTGCACAACCTGGGTATGTGCCTGGCAGGGAATCAAATTGGCAATCTTTTGGTGCATGGGACAACGCTTAACCAACTGAGCCACCAAGCAATATAGCCTGCTTCCTCTAAAATCCCAAGCTCCATTAGGTCAGGGTTTGTATCATTCTTTTCTTCCCACAGCACATATTACAGTGTATGGGAGGTATGGGAGGTGGCAATGTGAAGCCTGGATTGGAACAGAAGTAATTAAGACTGAGAGCTCTTAGTGGGCTAAGAGTTGATGTAAACCAAAGACATGTTGGATGTGAGAAAAGTTTCAAGAAGAGGTTAACTGGGTGGGAGGCGGGGGGGGGGGGGGACACTGGAATAGGTTAATAGGGGAAAGGGGGACATATGTAATACTTGTAACAATATAGATTTTTTTTTAAAAGAAGAGGTTAACTAAGGACCCAAATTTGTCAGAACTTGTTGACAAAACTAATTCTCTTGGGCAGCAAAATTTCTATCTATTTTTCAATAGTTCTGCCATTTATTTGGCATTAATTCAGTGGAGTCCTCTTGTGCTATCTTAGTAATGTAAGATGCTTAAGCATGCCCAAACCGGTTTGGCTCAATGGATAGAGCATCAGCTTGCGGACTGAAGGGACCCCGGTTCGATTCTGATCAAGGGCATGTACTTTGGTTGAGGGCATATCCCCGGTAGAGGGTGTGCAAGAGTCAGCTAATCGATAACTCTCATCGATGTTTCTAACTCTCTATCTCTCTCCCTTCAACTCTGTAAAAAATCAATAACATATATTTAATAAAAAAAAAAAGGTGCTTAAGCATATAGACTGATCCTATAAAAGAGCCTCAACCGAACTTAATAAATCCCCAGAGAGGTCTGGAAGACTGAGGACTCAGGTGGTTGCTTTATTTAAATGGCTACTTCTGAACTTGCTGGAAAGTAACCATAATCAATGTGCTTCCTTTAGGGTGGTCCCTAAAGGTGCATAAATCCCCAAGCCCTTCATAGGACATCCTAAAGGTAATAAAATCACAAGGTGAGTTTCTTTCCTCAAAAGATTCTCAAAAATTGTTGTGCGTGTCATATAAAGTTAAAAGGCAGAATACGCCAAAACCGGCTTGGCTCAGTGGATAGAGCGTCGGTCTGTGGACTGAAAGATCCCTGGTTCGATTCCGGTCAAGAGCATGTACCTTGGTTGCAGGCACATCCCCAGTAGGGGGCGTGCAAGAGGCAGCTGATCAATGACTCTCTCATTGATGTTTCTAACTCTCTACCCCTCTCCCTTCCTCTCTGTAAAATATCAATTTTTTTTAAAAAAAAAGGCAGAATACCCTACATCTAGCCTTCTCCTGATGTGAGATAATGACTCTCCTCAGGATGATTGTAGGGGAGGAAAATTTCTTTCTACTCTTCCATCTTGTTTTGGCTGGTGTAATAATTAAATTGGCATAGAACCTATTAACAGGGGAAAAAACAAAATTTAAGTTTGTATGTAAGGGAGCCCCACAAAGACAAAAGAGGCTCTCAGAGAGTCAGGTAATTGAAGCTTATATGCCATCTCATGCTAAGGAGAAGCAGCAGGGGTTTCAAAAGGAAGGAAGACAATTCCCAGAGGATGGAAAGAGCAAATGTTTGGTAAACAACTGTTTACCATGCTGTGCAGAGAGAGCAGTGGGACAGAGAGACGACTTTGAAGAAACAGCGCTGCCTAATTTCCTCAGCCCAGCACACGTAGGCCCATACTCTATAGTTATTTCTTTTTCCTTTTTAGTATATTTTATTGATTTTTTTACAGAGAGGAAAGGAGAGGGATAGAGAGCTAGAAAAATCGATGATACATCGATGAGAGAGAAACATCGACCAGCTGCCTCATGCACATCCCCCACTGGGGATGTGCCTGCAACCAAAGTACATGCCCTTGACCGGGATGGAACCTGGGACCTTTCAGTCTGCAGGCCGTCGCTCCATCCACTGAGCCAAACCGGTTTTGGCCTCTGTAGCTATTTCTCGTGACAGTTCTCTCCCTGTACCAGGCCCTCTATTTAAATTCTTCTAGTCAGTGAAGGGCGAGGTAAAATTTTTCCTGGGTCTGTTGAGCCTTGATTGTCTTCTGCTCAAATGTGGTACATTATGGAGCAACTTGTTCTTGTTAACATAAGAATGTCCAAAGCTGTAGAGAAAAAAAAATTTAAAGAGTTTATTTGAGCCGAAACCGGGTTGGCTCAGTGGATTGAGCATCTGCAGACTGAAAGGTCCCAGGTTCGGTTCCAGTCAAGGGCATGTACCTTGGTTGCGGGCATATCCCCACTAGGGGGTGTGCAAGAGGCAGCTGATCAATGTTTCTCTCTCATCGATGATATAGCTTTCTATCCCCCTCTCTTCCACTGTAAAAACCCAATAAAATATATATATATTTTAAAAAGAGTTTATTTGAGCCAAACAGATGATGCATCTGAAAGCAAGATCTCAAGAGAGTGAGAAATATGTCTCTCTGAATGACAGCTTGCAATTTATTTTATGCATTTGGAATTAGGAAGGAAATGTAAAGAAGATTAAATGATGATGGGAGAAGGCAAGGTGGATGGTTGGATTTTTTTTCCAATCAATAGTTTTTTAATCATTCATTATTTCTTGATTACTCTAAATCTCCCAAGTAACCAAATCCTTCATTGCCTTGCCCTAGACTTGATGGAAAGTTCTGTTACAAAATTAATTTATGAAAAATACAATGGTTGTTGTAAATGCTTTCCAACATTTAGTTATTAATGTTTTTGCAATTTATATTGTCTATCAAGAGATACTTTAGGCCAGCTGGCTTGGATCAGTGATTGGACATTGGCTTATGAGCCAGGAGTTCTCGGTTTGATTTCTGGTCGGGGCACATGCCTGGGTTTCAGGCTTGATCTCTAATGGGGAATGTGTGGGAGGCAGCCAATCAATGATTCTCTCTTATCATTGATGTTTCTGGCTCTTTCACTCTCTCTTCCTCTCTGCAAAATTAAAGAGAGAGAGAGAGAAAGAGAGAGAGAGAGAGAGAGAGAGCGCTAATTCAATAATATAGACAGAAATAAGAAATATAGGACTAAATCAGAGGGTAGTAGTAATGTTTGTACAACATTATGAATGTACTTAATGCTACTACATTTAAATTTTGTTAAAGTGTTAAATGTTATGTTATACATATTTTACTATAATTTTTTAAAATATATATACATTTTATTGATTTTTTACAGAGAGGAAGAGAGAGGGATAGAGAGCTAGAAACATTGATGAGAGAGAATCATCCATCAGCTGCCTCTTGCACCCCCCCCCCCCCCACTGGGGATGTGCCCGTAACCAAGGCACATGTCCCTGACTGAAATTGAACCCGGGACCCCTCAGTCCACAGGCCGACGCTCCATCCACTGAGTCAAACTGATTTCAGCTATTTTACTATAATTTTAAAACGTCAATAGAAAAATAGAAATCCAAAAACAATGGGAAAATCTTTATAACAACAAGTTAAACTAGATTATCTGGGGAGACAATAATAAAGCTTTATAAAAAGGTAGTAAGTTAACTGAATAAATGGAGAAACCATATCATGCTCCTGGACTGAAGAATTCAATGTACAAAATAAACAAAACAAAAAACAACAACACAACAACAAAACCAAGGATGTTCTCTAATTTATCTATGCATTCTATGCAATACAAAGGAAGTCTTAATAGAATGTATATACACACTAGTTGCCCCATGCTCAGATTCCTGCACATTGAAAGGACATTAATTAGAAGAAATATTTTAATATTGCTATTCACCCTTTCTCTATAATAGAAGTGTCAACCATATTCACGATCAACAATGACAGATTGAAACACATGTGAGAGCAATTGGCACCAGCGAGAGCTTTTTATGTATCTCACATGTGTAAGTCAATGTTGTTGTTTTTAAATATATTTTTATTGATTTCAGAGAGGAAGGGAGAAGGAGAGATAGAAACATCAATGATAACAGAGAGTCACTAATTGCCTGCCTCCTGCATGCCCCTACTGGGGACTGAGCCCACAACCCACATGTGCCCTTGACTGGAATTGAACCCAGGACCTTTCAGTCCACAGGCCAAAACTCTACCCACTGAGCAAAACCAGCTATGGCTCAACGTTTATTTTTAAATTGCCAGTGCATGTCACATGTACTGGCAGGTCAGGGTCAGATGGAGGGTCAGTCACTTAGCCTTTTAGATATTTAGATAAATGACAGATAGATAGATAGATAGATAGATACTTGTACAAAATTTGTGACTATAATTATCAATGATCTGGAGTAGATTATTCATTAATTTGTTATGTCACAAGTGACTAGCCATCTGGAAAGTGATAGTTGAACACCTACAACTTACCTTACATGAAAACTAATTCCAGATGGATCAAAAATGTAAACTTAAATAATAATAAAAACAAAGAAAATATCAACCTCCCCTCCCCAAATGTACAAAAGTTGTTGTTGTGTGTGTGTGTGTTTAATCCTCACCTGAGAACATGTTTTTCATTAATTTTATAGAGGAAGGAAGGGAGGGAGAGAAATATCAGTGTGAGCCGTATGCATCCCAACCAGGGCTCAATCCTGCAACTTAGGTATGTGCCCTGACCAGGAATGGAGCCTGCCGCCTTTCAGTGTACAGGTTTGTGCTCCAATCAACTGAGCAGGGCTGTGCTAAAGTCTTAGACATTACATCAATCGGGAATTTCCAATGGCAAATAGACATGTAAAGAGGCTAACATCCATCATCATTAGTACAAGCACAGTAAGCTATTTCTTCATGGCCACCAGAATGAAGGTGTAAAAGGTTGATAAACCCACAGTTGATGCAATAGGAATCTTCATGATCTGCTCTTGGGAGTGTACGGTGGCACAACTTCTTTGAGAAACAGCTTGACATTGAACTTACCCAAAGATTCCAAACTCCTATTTCTATCAATTCAAAAGAGTATAACCTTATGTAATAAAGAGCTAATATGTTAATTATACCAGACATCGACTGCCCTTCCAGAATGACCAGTGGGTGGGGCTGTGAGGCAGCGGCCAAAGCAGCTGGGGCTGCAAAGGCCTACCCTTGCACACATTTTCTGCATCAGGCCTCTAGTGTCTAATAAAAGAGCGTCTGGAGTCTTGGCTGGTGTGGCTCAGTTGGTTGGGCATTGTCCCATGCACCAAAAGATTGCTGTTGTGATTCCTGGTTGGGGTTCTAGCCTAGTTTTTGAACTCGATCCCCAGTAGAGAGTGTGCAGGAGGTGGCCAATTGATGTTCCTCTCTCATATTGATGATTATCTCTCCCCTCTCCCTTCCTCTATTTCTGCAAGTCAATTATTAAACATTTTTTAAAAGAAACATTTTTTTAAAAAAGAAGAGCATCTGAAAGAGTAGCTTCACATAAATAAAATTTTTAATAGAAGAATAAACATAAGGGGCATGTTTCCCAGATATAAAACATATAAACTGCCAAAACCGGTTTGGCTCAGTGGATAGAGCATCGGCCTGTAGACTGAAGGGTCCCAGGTTCAATTCCAGTCGAGTGCATGTATCTTGATTGAGGGCATATCCCCAGTAGGGGGTGTGCAAGAAGCAGCGGATGGATGTTTCTCTCTCATTGATGTTTCTAACTCTCTATCCCTCTCTCTTTCTCTCTGTAAAAAATCAACAAAATATATTATATATATACATAATATACACTATCAAAATATTGTCATATAAAAGCAGTTTTAGACAAATTGGACACTGAAAGGGAAGTTCAGACATAGAATCATGACATATTTACATATTACATAGTATCCTAAATTCCATTTCAAATCAGGAAAAGATTAACTATTTGTTAACGTAAAAAACCTTTGAAACTTGTAAAGAATTTTTGTGAGCCTCTTTGAGCCAAACTGTTGACACATGCTGGGAAGCAGAACCTCCATGAATTGAGATAATGCTCTGGAGAATGGCCGGTTACATCGGAATTTATGCATTGCAATAAAAGGAAAGGAATGTAGGTGGGTTACATGAAGTGCATTGGCGATAGACTAGAAAGGTGGGAGAAAGCAAAGCAGGAAACCCCCTGGGAGAGGATAAAAAGTAAAATGATAGGCACATTCTTAGATGGGTGCAGGACAATTAACATAACAATGAAGGAATTTGTGGTATCTGTCTTGGCGCCCAAGCACGTTAGGTTGTGCCCTAAAGGGTCCAGAAGAAGGGAAGTTACAAGCTCCCAGACACTTCAAGAGTATCTTATCGTAGATGCAAAAAAGATAGATAGGCTCAGATAAGGTAAAGGTGGACCTTGTCAGTAAAGATACTGATAGCTCCTCCTCCCCCCCCCCCCAACTGGTGGGCGGAGTATGACATTCGTTACCTGCGCCTTACACCGGGGCAGCCCCAAGACATTGAATCACCAATCCGCGTGTGCTGAATGCCCTGGGTCCCACCCCTTCCCGTTCCTCCCCTCAAAAGGCGGTTTCCCCTCTCCACGTGGAGCCGTTCTTCCAGTCTGCGAGTCAGCCTGGTTGGGTCTCTCCTCTCCTCCTGGTTTCTCTATGTCCTCTGAAATGAGTCGCATTCGTTAGTGCAGAATGCACCTCTTGGTCTCCAACTCCTGTGTCCTGCCCCTTTAACCTAACAGATACTAGCATAGGACGTAACTACCCATCATAACTGCTTTTATTCATTTTTTAAAATATATTTTATTGATTTTTTTACAGAGAGGAAGAGAGGGACAGAGAGTTAGAAACATCGATGAGAGAGAATCATCGATCAGCTGCCTCTTGCACACCCCCTACCGGGGATGTGCCCGCAACCAAGGTACAAGCCCTTGACCGGAATCAAACCCAGGACCCTTCAGTCCACAGGCCAACGCTCTATCCACAGAGCCAAACCGGTTTCAGCAAGATTTGTTTAGTTTTTTTTTTTTTTTTAACAGAGTACCTCCTCTCATTGATGTTTCTGACTCTCTGTCCCTATCTCTTCCTCTCTGTAAAAAAAAAAAAAAAAAAAAAAAAAAAAACAATAAAATTTATTTATTTTATTTTTTACAGAGAGGAAGGGAGAGATAGTTAGAAACATAGATCGGCTGCCTCCTGCACACCCCCCACTGGGGATGTGCCCGCAACCAAGGTACATGCCCTTTGACCGGAATCGAACCCTGGACCTTTCAGTCCGCAGACCGACGCTCTATCCACTGAGCCAAACCTGTTTCGGCAATAAAATTTATTTTTAAAAAGGAAAAAAAGAAGTGATGCTGCTGGGGCTGACCAGCGGCCCCTGAATGACAGGTGAGCGTATTACTCGGACACAGTTTGACTAGGAAAGAGAGGCTGAAGAAGGGTCTTACTCAGCTCTCGTGGCCAGGGCAGTCTCTATTGCCTGCCTGTTTGGCCTTTATTAACATTTTTATCTTTAGATACAATCAGTAGGGTGAGTCATCTTGGGAGGACACGTGTTTACATTGTCCTCTGGGCAAGGGAACCCAGGAATTCAGCCTGAGGATTCCAGGAAACACCCGGCATGTGCACACAGACTTGTTTGGAAAGGTCAAGAGATAATGAGGGGCGCCGCATTTGACACTCCCCTAAGTCAGAATTCTGATCCGCAGGGCAGGTGGCCTTCCGCACACTTCCCTTCTCTCAGAATGTCTTCCTTACGACTTCCCAACCAAGTGATACCGAATTTTTGGCCTGGAACCCAGATTCTTTGTCCGCCGGAATTGAAGGATGAATTCACGGACAGAAAGTGGTATAGTAACGATGGAGATTTATTGAAGAGCAAGTGCACCCTCCCACGTGGGGAGTGGGAAAGAGTCCCGCAGAATGGACTCCCACTTGGGGAGGCGGGGGGGGGGGGGTGTTCCACTAAGTTCTTCTTTCCTGATGGCTTATAAAGGCTGCAAATCCTGGTATCTTGGTAGCCCCTCTGATTGGTCACTCCTCTCTTAGACTGGTTACTATAGTAACTCCTGGGCTCAAAGGTCGGACCTCACAAGGGGAATGTGAGGTTCTCCCCACCTCCTTCCCTATTGTTTTCCTGTTTCCTTTGGGCTTTCTTCTCCTCCTTCTGGAGGAAGGGCTTCCTTCCTCTTATTTTGTAAATATACTTGGCTATTTCCAGTTCCCTTGTCTTATGGAAATATACCTGTTGCCTCCTTGTCTTATGGAAATGAACCGCACCTGGCTTCTTTGTGTTGTGGAAATATACCTTCTCCCAGTCTGCAGCCCCACACTTTTCCATCGACCCCAATTCTAAAAAATCCCTAAGCCCGCCCATGTTCCCCCAAAATTCTTGCTTCGCAAGTTTCTTGTGCTCCCCAACATGATGTTTTGATGAAAAAAATAATCCTTACATTACACCAAATAATAAATATTTGGGGAGGAGAGAGATTTAAAAAATTCAATGATAAACAGAGATATAAGGTTACCAGAAAAAAAAACATGGGGAAATAGCTTTATAATTTTGAATTGACAAAGTGTGGTGTGTGTTGTAGAGGACTGAAGAAACCCAAGCAACACTCTGAGAAATTACGCTGGCGGTCGCAGAGGCGTCTCCTCTAGAATCTGAGCAAACCAATATGGTGGAAGCCCTTCTTTTATCCCCTTTTGTTTTTTTTATGCCACCCCCCCCTATACCCCACCCCCCACCCCCAATATGGATGGGGACTTCCTGATCTTGCCTAGGCTTTGCAAAAATCCCTGTGGGTTGGGATGGGGGTTTTGAGAGCATATCTAAGGGCCTGGCCTGGCGCTATTGCTGATGACCTCCTCCAGCAGTTGAGTATTGTTCAAGGTTTATGGCCTCAGTAAAATGTGAGCATTTAGGTAACAGGTCTTACAAGACCAGATTGTGGAGAAAGGGGCAGGGACTTAATTATAGGTTATCAAGAATGTGTATTAGGTTATGGGGTGAGGGTGGCCTCTGGCTAGAGATAGCTCTCTGTGTCTGCTAGGTCCAGGCAGGAGGGGGAAGAGGCCAGAGCCAATGCAGGCATCTGCTAGGTAGATGGTGACAGAGATAACTGGCGCCTTCCTAAACCCCTGGCCCAAGGCGAGGTGGAAATTCCACACCTCTCAAGCCCTCTCCCTCCCCCCACTGAACAGCTGTAGAAAAGAAGTACCTATGTCCCCTTTTGGTGCAAACTTCCCTGGCCCACCTCCCCCCCCCCCCCGTGTGTGTGTGCGTGTGTGTGTGTGTGTGTGTGTGTGTGTGTGTGTGTGTGCGCGCGCATGGGTAAAATTAAAACCTCCCCCTTTTAATTGGCTGGACTCTCTGTGTTCTTTCTCCTGCGTCGCAAATCTCTCAGTGTCCTCTGTCCTTGTCTTCTTGTAGGAACGAATTCAAATAAGAGGCAACAAATAGCAGCAAAAGCAATCATTTATTTGCAGAAAAGGGATACACTCAGATAGAGTCTGAACTGGCAACCCAGCAGGCTGAAATGAAACCAAGTGCCTTACTTAGGTGGGGTTTTGGGGTACTTTATACCCTTAGTCTGGAGTGTCCCTAATAAGTCTCCCTCTCACTTATTTCTAAAAAAAAAAAAAAACCAAAATAAAATCTTTAAGCTATAAGGCTCCGCCACCCAGGTGTTATGCCACTGGTTAAACCACAACCTGGAGGGGCTCTAAGTCTCCTCACATAGGAGTCTGTTGCTTCCATTTTCTATTTTTTTGGCTTGTCATGTCTCACACATATCCCATCCAAGCTCCGATATAAACTGTGGAATCCCAAAGGGAAGGCGGGGGAGGGTGGGTGGGTGAGAAGACATCAACCAAAGAACTTCTGTGCCTATATGCATAACCCATGGACACAGGCAACAGGATCCTAAAGGCCTGGGTCAGGGGACAGGGGCGGGCTAGAGGGGGTCAGTGGGGGGGAAAGTAATACTTTCAACAATAACTATTCCATTTAAAAATATATAATGTATATTTAAAATTTTAACCTCAAAATTTGAAAGTTACTGATAATTGCTTGACATTTTTATACATGCTTGAACATTTACTGTCTACCTGCCTTGGGAAATGAAAGTATATACTTGACAACCATCAACATTTGATGAAGGTGCAGAAAGATGCTGATCTATAAGATTAGAAGGTGCAGGAAGGGAGAGAGAGATAGAAGCATTAGTGATGAGAGAGTCATTGATGGGCTGCCTCCTGCACACCCCACACTGGGGATGGAGCCCCCACCTCAGGCATGTGTGCAGACCAGGAATTGAACTGTGATATCCTAATTCATAGGCTGAAACTCAATCACTGGCTTTGCTTATAAACTTGATAAGTTGATAGGATGGTTACCACAATCCAGATAGAGATGTTAACCTCAATTAGGATGGGCTTTTTATTGCTCTGAAGAAGTTAACCGCTCAACTAATGTATCCATCTTATTTGGCATTTCTTTGCTCTCTGATGTCAGACTGCTCTTCAAATGCTTCTCAAATCTACTATTTTCTTATGTACTGGTTCCTTCTCTTAAGCCCTAGCTGGTTAGGCTCAGTGGACACAGCATCAGCCTGAGGACTGAAGGGTCTCAGACTTGATTCTGGTCAAGGGCACTTACCCAAGTTTTGGGCTTGATCCCCAGTATGGGGCGTGCAGGAGGCAGCTGTTCAGTGATTCTCTCTTATCATTGATGTTTCCATCTTCGTCTCCCTCTCCCTTCCTCTCTGATATAAATAAAAATGTGTTTTTTTGGGGGAAAATCTCTTTAAAAATTTACTTGTTTATCAAAGAATTTCACAAATTTATCAAAGAATTTTGCCTTTCAATATAATTGTATCTATAAGATTATAGATACAATTCACAGACAATGCTATGAAAATATAGGCACAAAATTAAATTAAACTGTGGTTATTTCTTGGGTTGGAATCTGGAAATTAAAATTTAAAAAATATATTGTTATTATTGATTTCAGAGAGGAAGGGAGAGGGAGGAAGAGATAGAAACGTCAATGATGAGAAATAATTATTGATTGGCTGCCTCCTGCATGCCCTCACTGGGGATTGAGCCCACAACCAGGGCATGTGCCCTGACTGGGAATTGAACCCTGACTGGTTCTGGTTTCCGAACCAGAAACCACTCAGGCCTAGGGCCAACGCCCTATCCCCTGAGCCAACCCGGCTAGGGCTCTCATAGGTGTTTTGGGCTCATTTTATTTTTGGTTTTACTTAGACACTGTTAACCTAAAAATGAAAAAGTCAAGGTCAGAGTGTAATAATGATACTGATAGGAAATATGTAGAGAGTGTTACAATGTTATAGCAACAGCAAATAATTAACGAGTGTAATAGGAAATGTAGAAAAGTTGTTTTTTTTTGTATGTGTGAAATTGATAACCTGTTCTTCTGCCATCCAGCATGGAGCAAATCAGCATGGAGCAAATCTTCATGGAGCCTGGAAACAAGAACCAAGAGGATGATTGAAGTCTGAGGTTGGGGACCCATTTTGAAGCCTGTTCTGACCCACAGCAGTCCGGGTGGCTATCAGGAACATACGTCATCGCACCAGTGTTAATCAGAGTACAAGCTGGCTGTCAACTACAGTGTCAAACAGGAGGTCTATCAGGTTTACACCTGCCATTCCTAAGGGTAGCGATCAGCTATGGTCTTGTCTATAGGGTGCAGCCAGGGCTTGGCCAGAGTGGTCATTTCCTGTGCTCTTTAATATTTCACAAAAAAAGAATTTTTCTACATTTCCTATAACACTCTTTCATTGTTTTCTATTGCTATGTCCCCACAATGTGAAGCCATGCTCAAATGATAAGAACAAACAGGAAATAAATAGGCCAGAAAAGCATCTTGGGACTATAAGCCCAGCTCCTCTGTGAGACCCTGAGTAGGGAAAACAAGTTGAATCAAGATGGTTACACCATGGACAGTAAGGAAGAACAGAGGTGGCCTTTCGCCAGCAGTGCTGGGGATCAGCAAGATTAGGTTGTTGCCTCTCGGAGGAACGAGCCCAATAAGACAGCTGTAAGCAGCAAAGTTTTATTATAATCGAAAGTATATCTGGGGCAGTGGGGGGGGGGGGGGATGGGGGATGGGGATGGGGGCTCTAATATGAAGCAACAAGAGAAGGCTTGACTTTGGGTGGTGGACACATGGTGCTATGTACAGATTTTATAACTTAGAAATCCACACATGAAGCCTATATGTTCATGTTGACCAATGTCACCCCAATAAAATTTAGTTCTTACTTTTCTTCTTAGGAAAGAAAAGAAAACGTATTAGAGGAGGCTCCAATAGGCAGTTCTCGTGAGGTTCCAGTGCCCGGAGTGGGTGTAGCTTCTGGCTTTTTATCTGATTTTTGCCCCTCCCACCTTCTGTCTTAATCATTTTGTACCACTGGTCCATTAGCTGGTGGGCTTCCTAGAATTTAGTTTGCCTGCCTGGTTTGTTGGGTTTCCTGGAATTCTGTTTGTCTATAGGTCCCTTGTAAGATTTGCCCTTTTGCCCTGGCCAGTATGGCTTAGTTGTTGAATGTCATCTAATGAACCAAAAGGTCATGGGTTCAATTCCTGTTTCAGGCCACCAAACCAACCAACCAAACTAACAAACCAAAAATGCCCTTTTGGTGCTGTAAGTCACCTTAACTGTATTTGCACTTTTTTCCCTGTTTCTGTCTGTGGTGGTTGTATTTTACTCCCTACCTCTCTGTTTTTATTCAAGTATGATCCATTCATCCTGCCCCTGCCCTGCTCATGTCTAATTACCTATTCGAACAGTTTCAACATGAAGAACAGAACAGGAACAGGGCTTACTCAGCCAGCTGTCCCTGCAGTTTGACGTGATACGTTAAGGGGTCTTGGGTGATGTTCTCTTCTTTTTATTTTATTTTATTTTCAAATATATTTTATTGATTTTTTACAGAGAGGAAGAGAGAGGGATAGAGAGTTAGAAACATCGATGAGAGAGAATCATGAATCAGCTGCCTCCTGTACCACCCCCCACTGGGGATGTGCCTGCAACCAAGGCACATGCCCTTGACCAGAATGGAACCTGGGACCCTCCAGTCCGCAGGCCGACGCTCTGTTCACTGAACCAAACCGGCTTCAGCATGTTCTCCTCTTGATGTGGCTGGGGCTGAGCAGCAGAGGGTCCAGTTCTGATTCAAATGGAGGGACCACAATTTTAGAAAATGGACCAGAACTCTGTTATGTTAGCATAAAACTTTATCCAAGAATGCTGGGTATGAGAAGGCTTCAAATGAGCAATCTAACCTGTGAAAGGTTGGCATCTTAGCAGGAGGAGTCAGTTGAAGTTTGGCTGATTTGCAGAATGGTTGGTCAAAGATAAGTGGTTGGGAAAGAGAGCAGTAATTCTTATGGATGAGCTATGGTTTACTTGAGAGGAATTTAGGAGGATGATAGTAGGGGTTATATACTCATGTGCAAAGGGGTTATACTCATGGCCCCCCAAAACAAAAGAAAACACCTTCAAAGCTCTAAGCACCTGAATTGCTGGGCTATTTTCCATTATTTACTTTTATTTATTTATTTAAATATATTTTATTGATTTTTTTACAGAGAGGAAGGGAGAAGGAAAAGGATAGAGAGTTATAAACATCATTGAGAGAGAAACATCAATCAGCTGCCTCCTGCATACTCTCTACTGGGGATGAGCCCGCAACCAAGGTACATGCCCTTGACCGGAATCAAACCGGAGATCCTTCAGTCTACAGGCTGATGCTCTATCCACTGAGCCAAACTGGTTGGGCTATGTATATATTTTTAGAGAGAGAGAGAAAGAGAGAAAAAGGAAGATAGGAACATTGATGAGAAAGAAACATCATCATGCAGCTGCCTCTCGCACAGCCCCCACAGGGGACAGAAGCCACAACCCCTAGGCATGTGCCCTGACCGAGAATCTACCTGGTGACCTCTTGGTTCATGGGTTGATGCTTGGTCACTGAGTCAGAATGGCCCGGCTATTTTCCTTTTTGATGACTGAACCCTGTGGTCAGGTTTTTATTTCCTGTTTCCCAAATTGGCCTTGAATTCCCTTTCTTCAATTAACCGGATGTTTTTCTGTTAAATGAACACAACAATGAGATGACATAGATTGAGAAGTTGGCACCCATTGTCAATGATGGGGAAAGATTAACATTCTGGGTGTTAATGAAAGGAAGTATTCTGGCAATATTTGTTATGTTGAAGTTATAGTTCAATCCAGCAATCTCCCTGTTGGGAATATTTCCAGTACTTTTGGATTGTTCACAAGTGGCCAAAATTGCAAACAAAGTGAATTTCAATAGGATAAGGATGAATTTTTTAAGTGATTGTGAAAAATGTCTTAGAGCTGACTGTGACCATTGGAGATCACGAAATCTCAGCACAACACAAGGTTGCTGCTCTAACCAATTAGGTGACCTGCCCAGGACTTAACCACTTACTCTTAAGTGTTCTTGGTTTAGGGAAGATAGAATTTTGTGATTTATTAGATGGCTGTAAACTGCTTAGCCATTTAACTGTCTCAGTTTCCCTATTCTGGTTGTCCTGGCTTATTAGCTTGTCTCATTACCAAACCCAATTTCTTTTTCCTGATGATAATGTTACAGAAAACCAGAGAAGTGCCAAGCAATGCTTAGAGAGATGGAGTTACATTTAATATTATTATTATTGCACATGGGCCCAGAGGAAAATGTCTCTCAAATTCTGGCCCCAATATGGAGGAACTTTCCCTATTTATTGTTGTGGAGCGAACATGAGTGAACGACCACTGGCGTCCAGACCAAATTAAAATTTAGGGTTGGGGCTACTGTCTCTCCACGTAGCCCTCTGGGCTCTCTGGCCTGCGTGGAGAGAGAGCAGCTCCAACCCTTTGTGTCCGATCGTATTTAAACCCAGTCACTACCTCCTGTTTTTGCAGAGCAAACAGCTTAAAACAAAGTAGTTTTTCTTAGGTAAATGTCAACATGTCATTTACAGGGTGAATTAAGTAACTGCATCCCGTTATCAGGAAAGTTGACAGTGGTCTATCTTGTAAGGCTATTTTGTTAGTTGCAGCTGGAATTTATGGCCAAGTGGACTAGGAGAAAGCATGCTTAAAAATTCCCACTCTCGCCGAAACCGGTTTGGCTCAGTGGTAGAGCGTCGGTCTGCGGACTGAAAGGTCCCGGGTTCGATTCCGGTCAAGGGCATGTACCTTGGTTGCGGGCACATCAACTGTACGGGGTGTGCAAGAGGCAGCTGGTTGATGTTTCTCTCTCATCGACGTTTCTAGCTCTCTATCTCTCTCCCTTCCTCTCTGCAAAATATCAATAAAATATATATATTTTAAAAAAAAATTTCCCACTCTCTAACATTTTTATGTTTTTACTTTCTTTGTCTCCCAAGTATGGGGCATTTCCGGCCCCTTTGCAAGTTCTTAAAGAGCCCCTATGTGCTGGGGCCTTCAGACCCCAACCAAAGGCCTGGCCGGGAGCCAGCACTGATAACTTTGTCCAGGAAAGGTTTAATGGCCTTTCTGAAGTGGGAGTAGTCTTATTTTCCTTATTATTTAAGCAAGCAAGCATTTACAGAAGCCAAATAGCAGGGTTAAAATTTCAAATAAGCAGTTTTTATATGAGATGGATGTTTCAATAAAAGGCCAGAGCTCAAAACATCAGTTGGGAAAAATGTATTGATGGAGAAGGCACCTACTGAGAAGTGGGAGACCTAATGAGGCCTCAATTCCATCTTTTTTTTTCAATTCCATCTTTTTAAAAAAATATATAATTTATTGATATTTTACAGAGAGGAAGGGAGAGAGATAGAGAGCTAGAAACGTCGATGAGAGAGAAACATCGATCAGCCGCCTCCTGCACACCCCTGATTGGGGATATGCCCACAACCAGTGTACACACCCTTGACCGGAATCGAACCCGGGACCTTTCAGTCCGCAGACCGATGCTCTACCACTGAGACAAACCGGTTTCGGCTCCATCTTTTTTTAAAAAAAAAATTTGTTGTTGATTTTTTTACAGAGAGGAAAAGAGAAGGATAGTTAGAAACATCGATGAGAGAGAAACATGGATCAGCTGCCTCCTGCACACCCCCGACCGGTGATGCTCCCACAACCCAGGCACATGCCCAGGACCCGAATCAAACCTGAGACCCTTCAGTCCGCAGGCCGACGCTCTATCCACTGATCCAAACCAGTTTAGGCCTGAATTCCATCTTGATCAATAGACTAGGTTAAAGGTTTTTAAGGGTTTAGGGGGACAGGTATGCAAAGTGCTGCTGGGGTAGGTTTTAATTAGAAGAATTTGCAACTTGGCCTTTTATGATAAAGGGCACCGACCCTGGATCTTCCTAGGACCTCACTTCTGAAAGGGTTCCAGTGTTCAAGTTCTGGTTATGTCCTGGACTTTTGGTTCTTTGAAGGGGGAACCGGAGAGGGGCAAGACTTTAGAAGCAGGAATTTTAGGGGGATATAGGCAGGCTTAGGGATTTTTTAGAATTGGGGTCCATGGGGAAAAAAACACAGGACTACAGACTGGGAGAAGGTACATTTCCTTAACACAAGGAAGCCAGGTGCAGCGCCATTTCCATAACACAAGGGAACTGGAAGTCACCAAGAAAGGCCTAAATTTACAAAATAACTAGAAGGAAGCCCTTCATTCAGGTGGAAAAGAAGAAAGCCCAGAGGGAAGGAGGGGAGAGAACCTCAGCAGTCCCAGGTGAGGTTCAACCTTTGAGCCCAGTAATTACTATAGGAACCACCTCCAAGGGGAATAGTGACCAATCAGAGGGGATATCAAGGCACCAGGATCCGAAGCCTATATAAACCATGGTGCGGGGACGCGATACGGCCGGGGATCTCCCTTCTCCGTGGCCAGCACGGAAAGAGAGATGAAATTGGTTCTTTGTAGAGGCAGCTAGGATTGAGAAATGAAGAAATGAAGAGAGACGACGAAGAGATGGGTTTAAGCTGGGCTCCAGGTAGGTTGCAGACCTCCTCTGCTGGAGAGACTGACTGACCAACCCCTGAGCCACACAGCACCTCTATTTATTCTCAAATGCACAAAAGGTGGGGTTTTCACAGGAAAAAACAAGAAGTCTAGGAGGGGCCAGATCCCACCCACTCCTTCCTGCCTGACAAACACAAGCAGGAACTAAGAACATCTCGGCAATTCCAGGGCAGGAGTGTAACTGGCATGATTCTGTCAATATCCCAGCTCAGTCAGTAAACATGTCCAGGTCTCTTCCAGGGGGCTCCCTACACCATGGAAAGAGGACTTCAGTGGGACTCTTCCCTCTCCCCATGTGGGAGTCTGTGCTTGTTCTTCAATAAATCTCCATCTTTGCTCTACCACTCTCTGTCCGTGGGTTCATTCTTCAGTTCCGGTGGACAAAGAATCCGGGTTCCAGTCCAAACATTCGCTATCACTTTGGTTGGGTTCAGCTGGAGGCCAAATGTGTGTTTTGGTCTGTTGTTTCTGAAAAGCTACTCAATATCTTGTTAAACAGAAGAGGACCCTTTTGAGCTGATTTCTGCAGTTACTTAGGTCTTTTGACTTTCCAAGAGCAGGTCTCCAATTATGCCCTTGTCAAATCCAAAGGGTGTTTTCCAGTTTACTCTTATTTTCACCTTGAACAGTGAGATAGTCTAGGGGTAACATGTGGACTCCATCTTGACCAAAAGAACTCCCATCTTTGAGGCTGGACCTGCTTGCTTTCAGTAACATTCCTTAATTGAATAAACCTTACCACATCCTTAAAGAAAAGAATGTATGATGATAACATCTTTCTTAACATCATGTTCTGGAAAAGACTTGTTTTGTCAATTAGAGGGTAATCAGAATGTTTGCACAAACATTATTTTACAGGCTCTTTGGGTGGTCCACTGGAAAACATCTTGAGTACCCAGGCAGGGATCAACCACTGCCAGATGATGATTTTGGGACAATTAACCCCTTCCTCATTCCCAAGCCCTATACCCACCCCAAGATCCCTATATAAGCCATCCACAAGAACCCTTCGGGAGCTCAACCTTTTTCTGATTGATTCCCATGTGCACAAGCTCGTTTTATTTTATTTTTTAAAATAATTTCTTATTGTTAAAATTATTACAATTGTTCCCTTTTTCCCCCCATTGACCCTCTCCAATCTCGATCCCACCCCTGCCCCAGGCCTTCAGCACCCTATTGTCTGTGCCCATGGGTTATGCTTATGTGCATATTGCACAAGCTCTTTTCAATAAACTATCTGCTTGATCTTGTTCTGAGTTCAGTGCTCATTTCTATGACACAGAGACTCAAGAACCCGGCAAGATAAGACAATTTAAGAGGGAGCAGTGACCAGACCATATAGACCAATAAGAACGTACACCAGGTTTCTGTCACAGGCTCAGATTTCCAGTCTCCCCCCAACTTAGCCCCCCTTATGTTCCCATTATTCAAGCAAGCATATTTACAGAAGCTAGAAATAAGCACAGTTACTTATCTGGTTTAGTTATATTCTGGAATTAACAGGTCAATGGACCATCTGTGCCTGAAAGGCGGTCCTAACAGAATTTATGGGGATAAAATGGAATGCCTGTGGTTCAGACAGAGGGCAAGGGGACAGGACGGAGTCAGTTCTTTCAGGGTCCATTTTTCATGGGGACATATGAATTGTACGGTTACAATAGGAGTTTTCAAGACTTGGTCCTATGTCCCTTTTCTCATTCTACACTTTACATCAAGTAATACTTTCATATTCAGAGTTTTAATCAACCTTTTTTAAATTCTTTTTCCCCCTCATTTTTTAAATTAAGGTATTATATGTGTACATTCCTTATTTAATCAACTTTTAAAAGATGGAAATGTAGCTCGGACAATGGGTTCAGTGGTTAAACGATGACATATAGACTAGGAGGTAATGGCTCTATTCCTGGTCAGGGCATCCTGGGTTACTGGCTCCATTCCCAGTGTGGAGTGTGCAGGAGGCAACCGATCAATGAATCTCTCTGATCATTGATGTTCTATCTTTCTCTCCCTTACTCTCTGAAATCAATTAATATATATATATATATATATATATATATATATATATATATATGTGTGTGTGTGTGTGTGTGTGTGTTTGTGTGTGTGTGTGTGCGCGCATGTGTGTGTGTGTGTATATATATATACACACACACATATATATATATTATTGATTTCTTACAGAGAGGAAGAGAGAGGGGTAGAGAGTTAGAAACATCGATGAGAGAGAAACAGCGATCAGCTGCCTCCTGCACACTCCCTACCAGGGATGTGCCTGCAACCAAGGTACATGCCCTTGAGCGTAATCGAACTTGGGACCTTTCAGTCTGCAGGCAGATGCTTTATCCACTGAGCCAAACAGATTTCAGCAAAATATATATTTTTTAAAAGATAGAAATGTACTTCTCTCTCATAAATAGTCTACCTGGTCCAGGCTAGAAGAGATCTTTACAAATCTCTCAGCATCTAGTTTCCTTCAGTTCTGTTCCTTAAACATTCCCATGGGCAGTGTTATAGCCTGGAGTCCACTATTTTAATAGTTGCTTCTGAAGGGGAGCAAAGTCTTACTACCATGAAACTCCTTTTGGGATATTGATTTTAAGCTGGTTATTCAGAAACAAAAAAATGTGGAAAAGGCCTTTGACTATCTCCCCTTTCTTGCTCAAGAGGTTCAGACAGAAACATCTGCTTCAGCCAAAACCGGTTTGGCTCAGTGGATAGAGCGTCAGACTGCGGACTGAAAGGTCCCAGGTTCCATTCTGGTCAAGGACATGTACCTTGGTTGTGGGCACATCCCCAGTGGGGGGTGTGCAAGAGGCAGCTGATCGATGATTCTCTTTCATTGATGTTTCTAACTCTCTATCCCTCTCTCTTCCTCTCTGTAAAAAATCAATTATATATATATATATATATATATATATATATATATATATATATATAAAGGAAATCTTAGGATGTTCTTCTCAGCCTAATTTGAATATATGCATAGTAAATTGGAGGGGCTTTAGGAGGGGCCTGTTATTTGCTCACAGCCTGTGTCCCATTGTTTTTGGGTTGCCTAGCAGGAACTTGCCTGCCATGACCTGCCTCCACTCTTCCTCTACCTGAGAATTACCCATTTTCACTTCTGAATTCTAAAACCTCTCCTCCCCTCCCCTTTTCTCCCTTGTCCAAAATATATATATCCAAAATTGCCTTGCTGTCTTTGGAATTTTCATGCTTAGGAGAATTCCCCACGGGCATGTATTACAATTTTGATTTTCTCCCATCAATCTGTCTCTGTTAACTTGATTATTAGCCCAGCTAGAAGAGCTTTGAATGTGGGAGGAAAAGCATGATCATGACATAATAAATTACCATGAACTGAGCTCCTTAAACAACACACTAGTTATTTCCCAAGCTCATTCAGGTTGTTGGCAGAATTCATTTCCTTCTCCAGCTTCCATGTGAGTTGAGTCCGTCTCATGCTTTCAATCTCAGACTTGCCTCCCTCCATCTCTCAGGCCTCCTTTTGTATCTCCCTCTTCTGCTTTAAAAAAATTTTTTAAAGCCGAAACCGGTTTGGCTCAGTGGTAGAGTGTCGGTCTGCGGACTGGAAGGTCCCGGGTTCGATTCTGGTCAAGGGCATGTACATTGGTTGCGGGCACATCCCCGGTGGGGGGCATGCAGGAGGCAGCTGATCGATGTTTCTCTCTCATCGACGTTTCTAGCTCTCTCTCTCTCTACCTTCTTCTCTGTAAAAAATCAATAAAAATATATTTCAAAAAAATTTTTTTTAAGATTATTTTTTACTTATTTTTGAGAAAGGGAAGGAGGAAGGGAGAGAGAGAAAAATATCTATGTGAGAAAGACACATTGATCGGTTGTCTCCTGCATGCCCTGCTGGTGGGGCTGAAGCCTGCAACCCAGGTATGTGCTCTTGACTGGGAATTGAACCTTTCAGTGTGCTCTAACCACTTAGCTACACCATATATGCCCTATTTTGATTGAACGCGAAACCCTGGTGAGTTCAGATAATGCTCCAACGAACCTTGAGCCACCCAGCCACTTTGGAATGTGCTAGTTCCTCCAATTATGAGTGTTGGCAACAAAGGCACAGTAACATAGCAGTATTAATTGTAACATTTTCACCGTAATAATCACAGGTATTCTTATATAATCACTAGAGATCTGATGCACGAAATTCATGCACGAGTAGGCTTTCCTTCCCTTGGCTGCCGGGACCTACCTTCCTCTGGCACCCAGGACCTGGGCTTCCCTCGAAGCCCCGGCTTTGTCTGGAAGGTCTTCTGGTCTAATTAGCATATTACTCCTTTATTATTATAGATAATTAGTGAATATTAACTAGAGCTATCATTTATGTCCATCAGTTTCAAAATCACAGTTGTTAGATCTGCAACGAGATCTGACTTATTGTGTTAAGCAATTAATTTATTATTTTGGGGGGGGGGATAATGTTCATGTTCTAACTCACCCTCAGGTGGGAACGTATGCACAGGTGACTGGGGTCCCTCAGCCAGGGAACTGGACTTATACGGGTTGCCCACGGTACTTGATTAAAATTGACCGAGCATAAACTAAACACAGAAACAAGAGTCAGAATGCACGATTCCCAAGGTTTCTTTACCAGAGTCCTGGTGGTTTCCAGAAGCCTAGGCAGGTCACCTGGAGATCCGCGCCCACAGACACACAGACACAACACACTGGACAGGAACACGCCGCAGCGACGTCTGGGTCAGGAACTGGGCCTCAGAGGTTTGGCTCACAGGCAGAGTGACGCTTCACTCGGGCAGAGTTCCATGCAGTATTTCAAACAGGAAGAAGGGAGTAGAGAGAACACGTCGGGTGATGGGCCCCTTCGTGGTCTCGGACCAGTGCCTCTAGGTCCCTTCTTTTATGGGTATTCTTTTGTTCCTTCCGGGTGCTACCAATGGGTCTTCAGTGTGTCTTTTTTTTTTTTTTAAATATATTTTATTGATATTTTACAGAGAGGAAGGGAAAGAAATAGAGAGCTAGAAACGTCGATGAGAGAGAAACATCGACCAGCTAGCTGCCTCTTGCACACCCCCTACTGGGGATGTGCCCGCAACCAATGCACATGCCCTTTGACCGGAATCGAACCCGGGACCTTTCAGTCCGCAGACCGACGCTCTACCACTGAGCCAAACCGGTTTCAGCTTCAATGTGTCTTAATCGGGCGGTCTCCAGGTACTTTTTGCCTCGCTTTCCAACTTTCCAGATAAACACTTGTTAGGGCGTTCACACAGTTAGGGGATCAAAGTCAGTCTTAAAACTCAGGTTTTACAAAATGGATTCAAGTCACGCTAAATGGAGTTACTTACACTAAGCCTAAAACACATTTCAAAGAATTTCTTTTACTTAAAATAAAATCAGAATAAGATCAGAAATACAATGCGCACTAAAACTATAAATCACTCATAACGGTAAATGCTTTCACGCCTATTTTAAATCACACAAATAATTATCCTCACACTGTTTTTGTTACGGACTGGAAAATCCCCAAGGCCAGCGCGGCAGCTGTGCACCACAGATTCCCAAGGCCAGCACGGCAGCCTGCCCAGCTCGTTAAGACAAGCTCCTTGTGCTGACCTCTATCTGATACAAGGAGGGGTAAGGCCAGGTGGTGGAGGAGAAAGGGAGAACCGAAATGTTACATGTAACATAATTAGGAATGGCGAACGGCAGATATCCGCTTCTGTACACGTAGCTTACTTAGTACTTGCTAAGGATAAGAAGTCTATATAAGCAAAAGGCTTCTAGAGATTGGTGCTGCAGTCTGGTCTGTCTTCCCCGCATGAGACGGCTGCAGACCCTGTACAGGAAATAAATGCGCTCTTCTAAACATTTTTTTTAATCTGTGCCCGAGTGAGGTGTCTCTCCTGGGTTACAACATTTTATTTTTAAAAATATATATATTTTATTGATATTTTACAGAGAGGAAGGGAGAGAGATAGAGAGCTAGAAACGTCTATGAGAGAAAAACATCGACCAGCTGTCTCTTGCACACCCCCTACCAGGGATGTGCCTGTAAGACCCCCAGAGGGAGACCCTCACTCTGTCCCAAGGATCGACGGTGACCCAATCATCCGCAGGAGCCGTCACTTGATGCAAACAGCAAGAGGCTTAATTCCAGCACGCTGGGGCTCGACTCGTAACTCACACAGGAGCAGAGGAGTCGAGCCCCGAGCAGAAACTCTTACAAGCATATATAGGCAAAAATCACACATGGGAGGGGTTACACATGGAGGGGGAGGAAGGGAACAAAGAAATTCCTTTCATTTCAGGGTAGGGAGTTTCTGGGGACTGATTTAATTCTTGTCTAATCTTCAATGGTAAAGAACTGACCTCATTCCTGTCTAATCTTTAACCGTAAAGGTCACATCCTGGAACAGGTAGTGGGGAAGGTCAATTCCTCAATCTTTGCACAACAGGGATGGGCCCTTACATGCCCACAACCAATGTACATGCCCTTGACCGGAATCGAACCCGGGACCTTTCAGTCCGCAGACCAACGCTCCACCACTGAGCCAAACCGGTTTCGGCGGGTTACAACATTTTAAATCCTTAAAATATAAATCAAACGTCACACTAATACAACTATTACAGTTCACATTGAATTAACTTCCTTTGTAATGTTATTTATTTTATTCTAAGCATTTCAAAACACAGTTCCAAGAAGGGGTCTATTGGCTCCACCAAACTGCCAAAGAGATTTGTGGCATTAGAAAAATGAAAATAGTCCTGGCCAGGGAACATACAAGTGTTCATGTAAAAACGCTAAAACCTGTAAAGAATTTTTGTAAGTTTATTTGAGCCAACCTGTCGACAATTGCCGGGATGCAAAACCTCAATGGATTGAGATAATGCTTTAGAGAATGTCAGGTTTTCATCTGTTTTTATACATTGCAATCAAAAGAGGAGACATAGGTAGGTTACATGAAATCCATTGGTGATAGATTAGAAGTGGGAGAAAGCAAAACAGGGAAGGCAGGGGGACTTCTGGGATTGGATAAAAAGTAAAATGAGCTGAAACCGGTTTGGCTCAGTGGATAGAGCGTCGGTCTGTGGACTGAGGGGTTCCAGGTTCGATTCTGGTCAAGGGCATGTACATTGGTTGCGGGCACATCCCCAGTGGCGGGTGTGCAGGAAGCAGCTGGTTGATGTTTCTACCTCTCTATCTCTCTCCCTTCCTCTCTGTAAAAAATGAATAAAATCTAAAAATAATTTTTTTTAAAAGTAAAATGATGGACACTTACTTAGGTGGGTGCAGGATAGTCAACAGTCAACAATTAACATGAAAAAAATTAACATATAATAATAACAATGAAGGACCCCAAGGGGTCTGGAAAAAGGGAAGTTACAAGTTACCCAGACACTTCAAGGATATGCTATCATAGATGCAAAAAGACAGATAGACTCAGGTAAGGTACAGATTGACCCTGTCAGTGAGGATTCTGGCGTAGGAGGTAACTTCCCACTGTAAGGTCCCAAGACCCCCGGTGAGTCCGACGGAGGGGGCGACGACCCCAAGTCAAATGCCGAGAGCGAAACTTGATGCAAAAAGCATGAGGTTTTAATAGTACAAGCACAGGGGCTTCTCAGGCAGACAGCAACAGAGCTGTCTGCCTGGAGCACCGAGTAACTGCAGAACATGAGTTTATAAAGGCAAAGACCATACGCAGGTGGGGTTACACATGGAGGGGGGAGAAGGAAACAAGGAAATAAACACCACACGCAGGTGGGGTTACACATGGAGGGGGAAGAAGGGAACAAGGAAATAAACACCACACGCAGGTGGGGTTACACATGGAGGGGGAAGAAGGGAACAAGGAAATCCCAAGAAGAGCAGCTGGGCTCGTTAATTACATGTTTTAATCTTGCAAGCCCCTTAATCTCTCCCCTTCCCATTCCTCTGGGCAAGTCCTCAGGGTAGGGAGTTTCTGGGGACTGATTTCATTCTTGCCTAATCTTCAACCATAAAGAACTGACCTCATCCCTGTCTAATCTTTAACCGTAAAGGTCACATCCTGGAACAGGCAGTGGGAAAGGTCACTTCCTCCATCTTGGGGTCCTACACCACCACAACTGCTTTTAGTTAAAGTTTCATTTCAGACCATCCTTTGTGGTCACTTTAGGTCTCTGAGTTTACAAGACCGCCATGCAGGCCTCCCCTGAACTTGTCAGGTCAGCATGTGGCCCCTTTCGTCCACACAAGGAACAGTTGATGAATGCTTACTAAATAAGTGGAACAACAAATCAATTTTTCTCTTTTTCTCTCCCTCCCTCCTCTCTTTCAAATCATTAAATTTTTAAAAATTAAAAAAAAATGATCTCAGGGGTTATATTCCTTTGCATGGCTCAAATTAGGTTACTGGCATAACTACATTCCAAATCCAAACAAATGAAGAAAGATAAAGGAATTTCAGGGTAAGGCATTCCCTTAGGCCCACGTGCATACAGTATTTCTGCTCCTGTGTGGTTCTGAGAACTGAAACAAGTCTTAGCTGCAAGGGAGGCTTGGGGAATGCATTCTCCAGGTAAGAGGCCTCGGATCCAGCTCAAGAATACTAACAGGAAGGGGAAACAGAATACAGGAAGGGGAAACAGAAAACAGAAACCAGGAAAAGAAAAAGAAGACCAATGACCTCATTTACAGCTGAAATGGCTAATAGGCACCTTTTAGAAATCAACATAATTATGCTAGCCTAAAGATAAAAGGTCAAAATGTGAGGCAACAAAGCATTTATCTGAATCCAAAAGAAGCTATTTGAAAAGCACTGAGTTAGGTGGAAACCCAGTCTTCTGAGTAGGAGGTGAAGGCAGGAGTTACTTAAGAGAAAGGAGAGGGGAACAATTACATGAATAGAAGAACATTTCCCCATTTTTAACATTCCAAAGGAAGAAGGTATGCAAGGCGACTCCTCTGGGTTGGCAGTTCCCGACTCCATTTTGAAGCACCTCCGTTTATATTCTTTTAAAAAATATATATTTTATTGATTTTTTCACAGCGAGGAAAGGAGAGGGATAAAGACTTAGAAATACCCATCAGCTGCTGAAACCGGTTTGGCTCAGTGGTAGAGCGTTGGTCTGTGGACTGAAAGGTCCCAGGTTCAATTCCGGTCAAGGGCATGTACTTTGGTTGCGGGCACATCCCCCTGGGTTGTGCAAGAGGCAGCTGGTCGATGTTTCTCTCTCATCGACATTTCTAGCTCTCTATCTCTTTCCCTTCCTCTCTGTATAATATCAAATATATATATATATATATATATATATATATATATATATATGAAACATCCATCAGCTAGCTGCCTCCTGCACACTCCCCAGGTATGTGCCTGCAACCAAGGTACATGCCCTTCCTTGGCCAGAATTGAACCTGGGACCCTTGAGTCTACAGGCTGATACTCCATCCACTGAGACAAACTGGTTAGGGCTCCATTTATATTCTTTTATATGTTATATGCTAATGACATCACACACTTTTCTAACGGTTTATAAGTTTCAGAATGAACAATTTGAGCTAAGTATTATGCTCTTGGTTATAGTAGAAAAATATCTGTGTGAAACTTGGTGTGATAAACACTTGTGTGATGTTTTGAACATTTTTTTGGAAAAAACATGTTTCTGAGGTAACTGAGTAGCGTGTGCCCCATAGATAAGGACTTGTTTTGAACTTACTTTGGTTGAAAACGTTTTTAAGTGCACACTGTGACGCGTTGATAGAAACTTGTCTTGCACCCTAATTGATAAGCACCTGAACTGCTGAGGGTAAACAACCTGGCTATGTAAATGGGACCCAAACCAGAGACGACTGATCGATTGGTCATCCACACTCGCTCTGTGTCCTGCTCCATGCCAAAGAGCAGAAGAAGGCAAATACCCCCCATTGAGCCTGGATTCAATTCCCTGATCTGTCAGAGATGAGACTGAGTTCGGAGAGTCTTCTCGAGATCTTGGGTGGTAAAAGCCGTGGAAACCCACCAGATTTTGCCAGCCTCCAGATGGCCCCACAGCTGCCTCCTGAGGAAGCCACACTTTGGGGACCCTGTTATGCCTGTACCCAGGGCACCAGGAATTTGTTGTAAGGTCCCAAGACCCCTGGTGAGTCCGACGGAGTGGGCGACGACCCCAAGTCAAACGCCAAGACCAAAATTTGATGCCAAAGGCAAGAGGTTTTATTACAAGCGCAGCGCAGGGGCTTCTCAGGCAGGCAGACAGCAACCCGAGGAAAGTGCTGGCTGACTGGAGCACCGAGCAACTGCAGAACATGAGTTTATAAAGGCAAAAACCACATGCAGGTGGGGTTACACGTGGAGGGGGAGGAAGGGAACAAAGAAATTCCAAGAAGGGGAGCTGGGCTCGTTAATTACATGTTTTATGACAGGGTCTATGCTTAGTCAACAGTCCCATCTGGTAATCTTGCAAGCCCCTTTGCCTCCTCCCTTCCCATTCCTCTGGGTAAGTCCTCAGGGTAGGGAGTTTCTGGGGACTGATTTCATTCTTGCCTAATCTTCAACCGTAAAGAACTGACTTCATTCCTGTCTAATCTTTAACCTTAAAGGTCACATCCTGGAACAGGCAGTGGGGGAGGCCAATTCCTCAATCTTGGGGCCCTTACAGTGTAATAAAGTGCTTGCATATATTTGTGTGCCATAATTTCTTCAGCAGTCTTAACTATCTTATCTAATAAAAGAGTAATATGCAGATTGACCATCACTCCAACACACAATAGCTGCCCCCATGTGGTCCAAGATCCTGCCCCCATGTGGATACAAGATGGCCACCACAAGATGACCAGCAGGGGAGGGCAGTTGGGAGGCACCAGGCCTGCAAGGGAGGGCAGTTGAGAGGGACCAGGCCTGCAAGGGAGGGCAGTTGGAGGCGATCAACCCTGCAGGGGAGGACAGTTAGGGGTAACCAGGCCAGCAGAGGAGGGAAGTTGGGGGCAAACAGGCTGGCAAGGGAGCAGTTAGACATTAATTAGGCTGGCATGGGAGTGGTTAGGGGGTGATTAGGCTGGTAGGCAGAAGTGGTTAGGGGCAATCAGGAAGGCAGGAAGGCGAGCCAGCAGTCCTAGATTGTGAGAGGGATCCCGGATTGGAGAGTGTGCAGACTGGGCTGAGGGACACTCCCACCCCAGCCCCATGCATGAATTTCGTGCACTGGCCCTCTAGTCCTATATAATAAAGAGCTAATATGCTAATTAGACCGAACAACAGAACAACTGTCCTGGGGCTGCGAGGGCTGAGGCATCCAGGGCTGTGAGGGCTGAGCGCCTTGCACAAATTTCATGCATTGGGCCTCTAGTATTAATATAAGGTCAGGCGATGATGCCTACCCTTGGTCCTGCTTGCTTAGAGTAGGCTCTTTGCTAGCTACTACTCAATGTCCAAACACCTGCCTCGTTAAGTTTATCTCAAAGGGTGCTTTGGATAACACCCCATGCATCTCTACTGGGACACTCTTGCAAGATTGAGATAGCACCTGTAAAGCAATTTGAATGCTGGGAAGCGTAAGGCGAGGATCTATGATTTCCACAGGGGACATAGATTAAAACATCAATGATGATGGAGAATCATGAACCTCCTGGCTCATGGATCATGGCTCAACTACTGAGTCACATCAGCTAGGAGAGCTATCTAATCTTTTAGGGGAATCTTCCCCCAGCCGGGCCAGATGGATAACAAAGTTCTTTGTGTGACAGAGTTGTAAATATCAGAAGAGAAGACTATGTAAAGCCCAGCCCTTGATTAAGCTTACTCTAAAGTCCTGGATAATAATGTGCCCTCCCTTTGCAAGTCTCCTTCCTGGGGAGTCCTCAGGGCTGCTGTATGGATGAATTTTTGATACAAGGATGCCAAGAATTTTTATAAGAGCTGATTTGAGACAAACAACTGACTTGTTGGAAAGCAAGATCTCAAGTGCTCTGGAGAATGACAGCTTTGCAGTTCTTTTTTAAAAAAAATATTTTATTGATATTTTACAGAGAGGAAGGAAGAGAGATAGAGAGCTAGAAACATCGATGAGAGAGTGACATCGACCAGCTGCCTCTTGCACAATCCCTACTGGGGATGTGCCCGCAACCAAGGTACATGCCCTTGACTGGAATCGAACCCGGGACCTTTCAGTCCGCAGACCGACGCTCTACCACTGAGCCAAACCGGTTTCGGCTGCAGTTCTTTTTATGCATTTTAAAATGAAGGTGGGGGAAAGCATGGAGGGAAATCTTTGTGATTGGATGACAGGATAGTTTACGAAATCATGTGTCCCTTCAGGATGGTTGCCCTAAGGTCTGGAAAAAAAGATTCCTTTTGCCATTTCAAAGCTGTGTTAGACAACCTTGCTTAAGGAGAAGGTAAACCTTTTACACACCTGGGGGATGACTATCCACAATGACCTGCCCAGATAGGAATTTAGGATCAGATCACGCTTTGAGATTACTTTCAGTCACTGAATGTGTCAGATTTATTACATAGCTCCCTTTCCATTCACAAATCTTTTTTTCTTTCTTTCTAAATCTTTATTGCTGAAAGTATTACATATGTCCCCTTATTTTCCCCATTGGCCTCTTTTAGCCCCACCCCCACCTTCACCACCCTATTGTCTTTGTCCATCAGATACCCATACAGGCATTCCTGTTGTTTGATCTCTTTCCACACACCCCACCCTCCCCCTCCTTCCCTCTGAGATTCCACAGTCTGTTCTATGCTTCTGTCTCTGGATCTATTTTGTTCATCAGTTTATTTTGTTCATTAGATACCACACCCGAGTTAAGAGCGTGTGATACTTGTGACAAAACTCAGTTGTATGTTAGGATTGGTGAAAAGATGAAACACTTTTGGGAAATCAGACAGGCTTTATTTATGTAAAGGAGACGGGAGAAAGTCAGTGCAAACACAGACAAGGATGCAACGCAGAGAGGTCATCAATTTTAACCCAAACAGACTTGAAGCTTCCCGGGCGTTAAACCTTCCCGAAGCTGTAAAGGAGTGGGGTTCCTATCAGACTTTCTGGCAACAAGACTCCCTCTCCCTTGGGTTCATTTCTGCTTGCTGCTCCTTGTGGCTTAGGTTCTGGAAAACCTCCTATCTGATCTGCTCTAGGTTGTGTATTAATTTACATAACTCTCTCGACGACCCTATTAGGTAAGTATTAGTGTTAGGCTTGTATTACAGATGGGAAAACTGGGCAGAGACAGGTTAAATGATTTTCCCAGGGTTGTACGTCTAGTGAGTAGCAGAGCCAAGAATTGAACCTCAAGGGCAAAGGACTATCTTGCTCTCCCTGTGGCAAAAACTATACATCTCTGCCACTTCTCATTCTTAGGTCACTCAGGCAGGATCCCCTTGACTCTTCCTATAAAAACCCTCCTAAAAAAAAAAAAAGGTCTAAAAATAACAAAAAGAGGAAAAGAGAAATAACAAAAAAAGGAAAAGAAAAATAAAAGTCTAAAAATAACAAAAAGAGGAAAAGAAAAAATCTATTTCTTTTTTTTTTTTTTTTGAGAAGGTTCCTCTGCATTCATGGACGTTCTCCCTACTGCAATAGGCTAAAACCAACCAACCAACCAACCAACCAACCAACCAACCACATAACCCCTTAGGCTTTACTTGATGCACTTCCTTTCTCACATGCTTTATAGAAACTTTGCCGACCTCATACCTGACTCACTCACTAGGTCCTGAGACCAGCAGCAACAGCAGACCTAACGAATGGGCGATTCCACAGGCCGCTCTTTAATCCCCTTTTAAACAAGCCGCCTCGGGCGATTCCGGGAGGGCGGCCTCGCCGGAGACGTTTACACCACTGGAAGCGGCGATGTGCTCTGCACACTTCCGCGGGGTCCGCCCGAGGGCGGGGCCGGCCGCGGCGGCCGCGAAGCCGGGCGGCACTAGGACCGCGGCGGCGCGGGCCTCGCGGGGGCCCTGGTCCCTCCTCCGGGGCGGGGCCCGGCGGTCCCGGGCGGGGCGCCCCGGCCGCCCGGGCGGCTGGACCCGCCCCTGGAGGCGGGCCGAGGGGGCATTAAAAACTCTGGCGCCCGGGAGCCCGGCCAGCCTCTCCTCTCTCCCCGGCGCGGTCTGAGCCGCTCGGTAAGTGCGGGCCCGCCGAGCCGGCCGTCCCTCGCCACCTCCCCGCGTCGCCGGCCCCGGCGGCAGTGGGTACCCCCGCCCCGGGGGCGCAGGTGCCCGCGGGCAGGAGCGGGGCCCCCGCGCGCCCGCCCCGCCGAGCGCTTTTGTTCGGAGGCCGTGACGGCGCCGCGCGCGGGCTGAGGAGGCAGCTGGGGCGGCGCCCGGGTGGGAGGTCCCCGCGGGCTCGCCGCCCGCCCGCCCGGCCGGCCCGGCCCGCCCGGCCCGCGGACCTGCGCGCGGAGCCCGAGCGCCCGAGCCGGGGCGGCCGGGGCCGGGCTCGCCTCGCCTCGCCTCGCGGGGGCCCGCGGGCGCCGCCCCGCCGTTGGAGGTCGCCGGGAGCCGCCGCGAGGGCGCATTCTGTTCACCGACTGCAGGGAGGCGTCCGTGGGGAGGGCGAGACCCGCTTCGCGTGTTCCGTGATTGCCTGCAGCTGGGGTCGGGGGAAAACTAGTCTCTGCCGGGCGGCTTCGTAAGGTACTGACCGTTCCCGTCCGACCCCCCTCGGGAGGCTGCTCCTCCCGAAGCCGCGGAGCCGCTTGGACGCCAGGCGGGCGGCCCGCGAACGCGCCGGGGCCGGGGACGTTGGTTCCCGGCCGTCGTTCGCTCCCGGAGGCATCTCTCCGGGCGCGAGTGCACCCCGGGCTCAGGAGGAGGAGGAGGAGGAGGAGGAGGAGGAGGAGGAGGAGGAGGAGGAGGTGTCCTCGGGGGGACGCGGACTCCCCCGGGCTCTGTCCCCCGGGCTCGGCACCGGCTTTCGGGGGATTGCTTCGCGCGAACCCCGTGTCCTTGTTGGATGCTTGCAGCGCCCGTCCCCGCGGTCCAGAGAACAGGTGATGCCGCGGGAGCTGCGAGGGCTTTTCCACTGGCCGCGCTGCAGACCTCACTGTTAAGCTGTAAGTTCTGAGTTGTATTCAGTGTGGACGTGCACGGGTGTTTAGGCTTCAGTGACTTAAGGTGTGTGTGTGTTTTTTTTCCCCCTGGACTGTTGGGTTCTTTGACTAATCTAATGAAATTAAGGTAAGGAACTTTTAAAAAAATTGTTTTTTCAGTCGAGGATATATTTTTATTGATTTTTAGAGAGAGAGAGAAAGAGAGAGACATCTGCCGAAAGTGGTTTGGCTCAGTGGTAGAGCGTCGGCCAAGAGACTGAAAGGCTCCGGGTTCGATTCCGGTCGGAGGCTCGTACCTTGGATGCGGGCACATCCCCAGTGGGGGTTGTGCAGGAGGCAGTTGATTGATGTTTCTCACTCATCGATGTTTCTAACTCTTTGTCTCTCTCCTTTACTCTCTGTAAAAAAAAAAAAAAAAAAAAAAAAAAAATCAATAAAATATACTTAAAAAAGCAACATCAAAAAATAAGTGAGGGAGTGAGACATCAATGTGTATGTGACATCCTTTGGTTTGCCTCACCTACCCCAAACGGGAATGGAACCCATAACCTAGGTATGTGCCTTGACCAGGAATGAACCCAGAGCCTTTCTTGGGTGTAATGGAGGGCACACCAGCTAACTGAGCCACCCAGCCAAAGTACTTTGGTTTGGGAATGAAAGGACAGTAGTAGACCTGGCGGAAGGGTACATGAATTCTAACTTGAATGGTGAACGGCAATTTAGGCCAGACCTAGTGTTGTGGGTTTTTTGTGTGTGTGTGTGTGTGTTTAAAAAAATACATTTTTATTGGTTTTTCAGAAACTAGGGAGAGGAAGGGAGATTCAGAAACACCAATGATGAGAATTCATGATCCTGTTTCATGGGTCTATGCTGAACCACTGAGCCACACCTGTGGGGCCTGGACCTATATTTTTTTTAAAATATATTTTATTGATATTGTATAGAGAGGGAGAGAGATAGCCAGAAACGTCAATGAGAGAGAAATATTGACCAGCTGCCTCCTGCACACCCCCCACCGGGGATGTGCCGGCAACCAAGGTACATGCCCTTGACTGGAATCGAACCCGGGACCCTTTAGTCCGCAGACCGACGCTCTACCACTGAGCCAAACCGGTTTCGGCTGGACCTATTTTTATTTGCACACTTAATATTCAAGGAAATTAGTATATGCTTTTCATGCAGCCTTAAATAACAGCTTTACCCAGCAGTGTCATCAAGTGAACAGATTGCCGTGAATTTTTATTGTAAATGTAATATAAGTAAAGGTGACATATAAATTTTATACTAAGTAATTATATAGCAGTTTCTTGATGTCCCAGGATCAAAGAAGTAAACATTGTGGAGGGACACTGACATGTTTGGAGAGAAATTAGAGCACATACAATAGTGAAAGAAGTACATTTAAAGGTAAGTATGCCACTTTAAGATAGCCTAATATATCTGTTATGGGACAAAATTATTAATTAAATGAATGTGCATTGGCTAAATATTAAACTACAGTACACAATGGATTTGATGACAAAGCTTAGAAATAATGTTAGCTTAGCATGGAGGGTGAGAAATTCATCTTTGCAAGATATGGAAGAGATTCTCCCCCCCTCCCCCCATATATATCTTATTGATTTCAGAGAGGATAGGGAGAGGGAGAGCGAGAGCGAGACAAGATTAAGAAACATCAATGTTAAGACAGAGTCATTGATCTGGCTGCCTCTGCACACCCCCCACTGGGGATTCAGCCTGCAACTCAGGTATGTGCCTTGACCTCCTGGTTCATAAGTCCATGGCCAGCCTTTTGTTCAAATTTTTATCTTTTTTCCTTCATCTTAAAGAAGACCCTTCAACAGTTCATGTAATGCTTCTTCTTCGCGAAGTTCCTTATCTGACTTGAAATTCTGAATGATAGCTTTGCCATGTAGAGCTTCTAGGTCCTTGCTAATTCATCACTGAATAGTTCTTGACACTCCCCTCTGGCCTGCAAAGTTATTGTTGAGAAATCAGCTGGCAGTCCTATGGGCCCTCAACTGTAGGTAACTAAGCTCCTTTGCTGTTTTTTTTTTTTTTTAATGTATTTTTATTGATTTCAAAGAGGAAGGGAGGAGAGGGAGACCACAATGATGATGATGATGAGAATCATTCATCGCCTGCCTTCCTGCTTGCCCCCTCCTGGGGATCAAGCCCAAAACTCAGGTATGTGCCCTCAACCAGAATCAAACCTGGGACTCTACATTCCGAAGGCTGATGCTATATCATTGAGCCAATCTGGCCAGGTCTCCTTGCTGTTTTAAGATTCTTTTTTTCCCCCCAGGTTTTTTTTTTTTCTTTTCATTTTTTAAAAATTTATTTAAGGTATTGTATGTGTACATAGCTTACCATTACCCCCTCCGCCCCCACCTCCCATACATGCCCTCCCTCCCCAGAGTTCTGTGTTCGTTGGTTGTACTTATATGCACGCATACCAGTCCTTCGGTTGTTCTCTTATCTCCCTCCAGGTCTCCTTCCCCTCCCCGCTGTCATTTGACAGTCTGCTTGTTTTATAGTGACTATCTCAGGACCACACAAATACAATCCGATCCTCATTTGGCAGTCTGCTTGTTTTATGGTGACTATCTCAGGACCACACGAATAGAATCCGCTCCTCCTCTGGTTCACACCCCCCCCCATTCCCGGGACACACGGCCCACCTGGGGCACACGGCAGATTCTTTCTTTGTATTAAACCTTTGGCATTTTAATTTTGATGTGCTGGTCTGTCTCTTTTATTATTTCTGGCACAACTTTGGGTGAGCCATTCCCCGAGATACCAACCAATAAAGCCAGAGTGATCATCTCCTGGGCTTTCATCTTATATAATGCAAGAGGGATGATTAAGACCACAGTGTTTGCAATCATACTGCTGAGCTTCAGATCTTGGCTCTACTACTTTTACTCTCAGTACAACGATATTTAACTTGTTTGTCTCGGTGATCTGATCTGTAAAATGAGGATAACAGTAGCTATCTTTTGGATTGTGTCACAACCTGTTCCAAATGCACTGTATTATAACAGCTCCTAACACATGGTAATAGCTTAATACATTTTAGCTGTTGCTGTGTTAGAGGGAATACATTTTATGACCTAAGACTAGATAAATAAAATTCAGTTTACACATTCCAGCTCTACATGAACATAACCAGCTTTGTATGGAGTTTTCACGATAGATACTATTGTAGGTTCTGTTTTTTAATTTTTTTAAACATATTTTATTGATACTTTATAGAGAGGAATGGAGAGAGATAGAGAGCTAGAAACGTCAATGAGAGAGAAACATCGACCAGCCGCCTCCTGCACACCCCCCACCGGGGATGTGCCCACAACCAATGTACATGCCCTTGACCGGAATCGAACCCAGGACCTTTCAGTAAGTAGGCCGATGCTCCATCCACTGAGCCAAACTGGTTTTGGCCAAAATTTTACTTCTATATTTTCTGTATTACTTACTGAAGTGCTGGAGGATCCCATCTAATTATTTCGGTCTTGGACACAATAGTAACAAATGTTTAGAGAATTGATCTAACCTATTGTTTTTCTTTTTTTAAAATCTATTGATTTTTTTTTTTTTTTATACAGAGGAAGAGAGGGGTAGAGAGAAACATCTATGAGATAATCATCGATCAGCTGCCTCTTGCACACCCCCTACTGGGGGTGTGCCTGCAACCCAGGTACATGCCCTTGACCAGAATTGAACCCGGGACCTTTTAGTCCGCAGGTCTACGCTCTATCCTCTGAGCCAAACCGGTTTCAGCTAACCTATTGTTTTAAAAGGCTTTTATAAAGGTGAATTTCAAGACTTTTTTTTGTCTATTTAGGTTTTTTCTAGACCCCTCATCCCCCACTGGAGGCATACTGTGTGAAAGACATAGAGAACATTTAATGTGAGCTAGAGACAGTAATTTGCCAACCCTGTTTGTAGAAATGCAAGTTAAAATTGACATTGTGCCTGGCCTGTGTGGCTCAGTGGTTGTCATGGGTTTGATTTCGGGTCAGAGCACATGTTCAGGTTGCTGGCTTGATCCCCAGTGGGAGGTACCCAAACAAGGATTCTCATTGATACTTCTATCCCTCTCTTCCTCTCAGAAATCAATAAAACAAAAGTTTCAAAACATTTACTTTGTAATAAGCCTTTTAAAGAATGAAGTAATTATGTGGACCTTAAAGAATTCTAAATATTTTGTTGGGAGGTAGCTATGCAACTGTTTATTCCTAATATCCTAAGAGTGCTTGTAAATTGAAGAGCAAGTGAGACATTTGTTAATAGTTAACTGATTTCAGAGATTTAATGAGTCACTATGGTTCTCAAATTACAAGATTTCATTTGCAAGTAAAGGCTTTTAACTTGTGGTTAAAGTAGCAAACTGTTATAAGGAATTATTGTACTCTTAAAGTTTAAGAGATAGAAATCATCAGTAGATTACTGTTGTTTTTTTAAGCCCCAAAAGAAAATTTATTGGATCACATAATTAAAGGTTGTGTAACTTGACCTTCAGGTATGGCTTGATCCTGCATCTCCGAATTGAGCTTGGCTTCAGCATTGACGTCATTCTCAGGTACAATTCTCTTCAATGTGTGGTCCCAGTATCTCTAGGTATTTATCTGTCAACCAGTGTCCAAACCTATAGAAGTTTATTTGAGCCTAACTGAGGACATGCGTGGGAAGCAAGACCTCAACAGACTAAGAAAATGCTCTGGAGAATGTTAATTAGGCATTTGTTTTTATGCATTTGGAATCAACAAAGAAAAAAGCATTTACATGAAATTAATTGGCTGTTGATTACAGAGGCTGGAGGAAGCAAGGGGTGGAGAATCACTGAATAAAAAGTAAAACGGAGATATACACATTGCTGGGTACAGGATATTAACATTTTACAATAAGTAGGGATGGTGTGCAGGCAATAAGATCATGTGCTCCTTCAGGTTCGTACCTCAGGTGGGGGACTAGCAAAATGACTCCGGTATTCCAAAGGCGTGTTGCTCTAGGTGCACAGGAACAATGGACAGGGGCTTGCTTAAGGGAAAGACACATCTTTTACTGAGGAAGTCTTAGGCCTGGGGTAACTACCCACCACGGCCTGCCCAGTTAGAAATTTTTTATTTTTCAAATTTAACTTTATTGTTGAAAGTACTCTGTCCTCTTTCTTACCCCATTAACCCCGTGTCCGTCCGTCCGTCCGTCCGTCCGTCCGTCCGTCTGTCTGTCTGTCTGTCTGTCTGTCTGTCTGTCCGTCCGTCCGTCCGTCCGTCCGTCCGTCCGTCCATCCGTCCTGTCAGGGCCCCCCGCCCCTCCCCCCAGTCTTCACCAAACTGTTGTCTGTCCGTGGGCTATCCAAATAGCGGTTAGGAATGTGATGATCACCCTGTGAGGTTATATTGGTCACAAGCTTGTTAGGTTGCACTACCTGCTTTTGTTCACATAGCTAACCAGTTTCAACTTGCACTGATCATGCCCATTGTCTTCTTGCTCCACCAAAAATTCAAATTCCATTGACTCTGATTGCGTCATGTGTATGTATTGCTAGTAACAGGAAAATGCTCTGTGTATTTTTGTTTTTGTAAAGTAGCTTAGAGATAATTCACACACCACATTCTTATTATTCAATTAACCCATTTACAATGTACAGTGGTTTTAAGTATATTCACATACATGAGTATCACACAGATGAAATCATGTGGTCTTTTGTTCTCTGACCCAGAACAGTATTTTTAAGGTTTATCCATGTTGACACATATGTACATTTCTTTTTATTGCTAAAAAATGCTATATTGTGTAGATATGCCAAATTTTGTTCTTAACCTTTCACATTAATAGACACTGTGTTTATATATTTTGGCTACTATGAGTAATGCTCCTGTGAGTATTAAAGTACAAGTGTTAGTATAGACCAGTGGTTCTCAACCCCTTTGGGGATCTAACAACCCTGTCACAGGGGTCGCCTAAGACATCCTGCATATCAGAAATTTACATTACCATTCATAACAGAAAACTTACAGTTATGAAGTAACAAAAATAATTTTATGGTTGGGGGTCATGAGGACATGAGGGGACTGTATTAAAGGGTCGCAGCATCAGGAAGGTTGAGAACCACTGGTATAGACATTTTTGGGCCTTTGGTGTGTGAAATTGCTCTGTCACATGGTGACATTTGAAAGTTCTCATTTTCAAATAAAATTTATATACCATATTTGCCCGCATATAAGACGATTTTTTGGCCCTGAAAAATATGCCTCCAAGTGGGGGGTAGTCTTATACGGCGAGTATATAACAAACTCTGTATTTTTAGTGGAAATGTTAGGGGTTCGTCTTATACGCTGGCAAATACGGTATTTTTCAGGGCCAAAAAATCGTCTTATACGCCGGCAAATACGGTATGTTGAGAGGAGCTACAGCATTTGGACAGGATCAAGCCTTGGACTGAGGGGGCAAAGTATTGTGGTAAAGCCACATACAAGTCCCAGCTTGGAGGGCAGAGCCCTGCCAGCACAATTATAGCCAAAGGCTATGGTTGTATGTAAAGCTTGACCTTATAGTCCCTCCTCGTGGTCCTAGGTAGCTGAGGGCTGAGGGCTGAGGGCTGAGGGCTGTGGGCTGTGGGCTGTGGGCTGTGGGAGGTACAGCAAGTGCTTCCAAAACAAAGCTTGATAAAGAGTTTAGAGAATTGCAACAACAGGAAAGAAGCAGATTTGAAACTGGAAAAAACATTGTAAATGTCTTGACCACTCCCTTGTGATCACTTGGCCCCAACGATATTCTCTTGTTTTCTTTAATCCTTCACTGCCCTTCCTCAGGTTCACCATTAGCCATGCAGGATGAGGTTCGATATGAACATTTTTAGTTTTTATTATTAAATCTTCACCAGAGGTTAATTTTTCCATTTGACCTTTTGAGAAACTGCCAGACTCTTATTCAAAAGAGGTGAGCCACTTACATTCTCAGTATCAAAGCATGAGTTCCATCCAGTTTGCCCACATCCATGTCAATACTTGTGTTTTTAATTATAGGCCATCATAGTGAGCAAGAAGTGGTACCCCATTGTGAGTTTTTATTGTATTTCCCAGATGATAAATGACAATCATCTCATTAACTATTTGTGTATCTGTTTTTGGAGAAAGTGACTGTCCAAAACCTTTATAGACTTTACGTTCTTTAAAAGACGTTTTTATTGATTTCAGAGAGGAAAGGAGAGGGAAGAAATAGAAACATCAATGATGAGAATCATGTATTGGCTGCGTCCTGCACGCCCCTACTGAGGATCAAAGCCCAAAACCTGGGCATGTACCCTGACCTTTAATCGAACTGTGACCTTATTTCATGGGTCCACAGACATGGCCTCCTGGCTCATGGTTTGAAGAGTTACACCTATGGGACAAAACTTTCATGGACTTAAAAATTTGATTTATCTTTGTGTTGTTGAATTGTAAGAATTTGTATTCTGAATCCTAGTTTCTTACTGGTGACCATAAATGTGAAGTTTTTATTTGGTTTCTATTCCATTTATTGATGTCTCTTCTATGTCAGAACCTGTATAGTTTTGTATTATTAAAATTTAGCCCAATAAATTTGAAGATATGATTGGCTTTATTGAATGATCCCATCTAGTAAAAACAGGTACTTCAGGAAGTAATAGAAAATTAATATAGTATTACTTACCAACATAATTGAAAAAATAAGTGGAAATGGAAGGGTTTTTTTTTTAAAAGAATAATTCCTTGCCGAAACCGGTTTGGCTCAGTGGTAGAGTGTCGGTCTGCAGACTGGACTGCAAGGTCCCGGGTTCGATTCCGGTCAAGGGCATGTACATTGGTTGCGGGTACATCCCTGGTGGGGGGTGTGTAAGAGGCAGCTGATCGATGTTTCTCTCTCATCCATGTTTCTAGCTCTCTATCTCTCTCCCTTCCTCTCTGTAAAATATCAATAAAAAATATTTTAATAAAAAGAATAATTCCTTATTGACAATAATGCATAAGTCATTGCACCACAGTGATCTCCAGTCCATCCCCCCCCCCCCCCCAAGTTGGGGCAAGAAAATTAACAGAAGAAGGAAGGATTGTTTCAGACAAGGTCACCTGACTTTGGTATTTTCAGACAGATTATCTCACTAATATGTGATTATTTACCACTGGGGCTGAAACTGCAATTAAGACTTGATTTGCTGTCTTGGGGGCAAGTGGCTTAACATAATATTTAGCATTTTGATTATTTTTGACAATACTAATCAGTTTCTAAGTTGAGAAGTATGAGTCTCCTCCATCTTTATTCTTTTATAAATTGAATGTTTGAGTCAGGTTTTTAATTTCTGCAAAGAAATCTGGGATTTGGGTAAGGATTGCATAATTTGGAGAGTATTGCTACCTTACCAGTATTAAATCCTCCAGTCTATGAATGTGGATTTCCCCCTCCAGTTATTTAAGGCTTTGATTTCTTTTAGTAATGTTTTATAATATTCAGAGTATATAGTTTTTATTTTTGTTTTGTTTGTCTGAAAGTTTTATCTTTATTTTTAAATTCTCCCCTGAGGATATCCCCCCCCCCCAATAGATATCTAAAGAGAGTTGAAGAGGGAGGAGAGAGAGAAGGAGAAGAAACTGAGAGAAACATTCTAAGAGACACAGATTTGTTGCCTCCCACATATGACAGGGCTGGTCAGGATTTAGCCTGGGGAATCTGCATGGGAGATAGGTGCCCTTGACTGGGAATCCAGTCTGATGCTCTAACCGCTGAGCAAACCAGCCAGGGGAAGTTTTTATTTTATTTTTTAATTTAAAGCTTTATTAAATAAAAATAAAAATGTGGTGTAAACAAGAAAGCACAAAAATAAAGATTTGCATAGAAGACTAGTGATTGCTGCTGAGAAACTAAAGCCAGAGGATGTGAATTTGGGGAACACGCTCATGCACAGATTGGCTTCAAGGACAGAGGACAGGGCTCTTTAGAATTGGGGCCACGCCCCAATCACCAATGTGAGGGGAAGCTGTGATGAACTCCAGCTACTTCTCCCAAGAGAGTCCATCCAATGAGAGCCTGGGATAAGGGCATTAACAAGGTAAGTGACTGGAGAGCACCCAAAGTCTTAGCATCGGCACTGCTCCCGACCTTCCGGGGCCTAGTTCACAGCCTGGCCTCACATTGGTACTTCACTGCCCTGGAATCCTGATTCCCTCCACTATGTGGTCACCTGCTATTGCCAACTCAAGGGTGCCAGTGCCTTTGGGCCCCATGTGTGGTGCTCACTCTCAGCACCCACTCTACTGGTTTGGCTAAGAAGTCCTAACTTGTGGTTTTGAACCTTTTCTCTTAATATCTCAGAGTCCTTTGTTTCCTTCTCTTGTTGACACTTCAGTTCTTCCAGTTCCTGCATTATTTGGGATTTGACAGTGGTCTCAGAGAACTTGTAAAGCAGGTCTTCTATTTCACCTGCAAGAGATTGCTCCGCTTACGGAGGTGCTGAACCTCCCTCTGGTCCACACTTCCACTAATCCCGGCTCTGCTACCCAATGGCCATTTCCACACTTCAGGCTTTGTCTCCTCAGCTTCATAGTGGGGGTTCCATAGTCAAGGCCCAGCTCCACCTCACTTGTTTGCTATGCAGGTTGGAGAGAGGCAGATTGCCGGCATCTTGGGCCAGAATGCTTACAGCTTGTTGGTGGACGGGACAGTAGTGGGGACCAAGATGTTGAGGGCGTTTTAAGCTTTGCTATTGTGTCATCCAAGACACAGAGGAAGGCGCCCTGGCATTGTTTTTGCTGGCCCATCGCAGGAGCGGGGTTTCGATTTTTCTTTTAATTAATGTTACTTCAAATGGAATATTTTCTTGATTAAATGTTTTATGGGAATACATTGGCTTTGTATATTGAGCTTGTATTAGACAACCTGGCCAAGCTAATTTTATTAGTTCTATTAGTTTTTTATTGGATTCCTAAACAGTTTTCTTATATATAAGATCATGTCTTCTGCAAGGAGAGATAGTTTTTCTTTTTTGTTTCTAGCCTGGATGTCTTTTGCTTTTCCTTTTCCTTTTCTGCCTAACTGCCCTGGTACAGTGTTGATACTGGAATCATTGAGGGGGAATTCTTCCCTGGTCTTGTCTCATAGAATTGAATGAAGCAAGGACTAGAGGAGTTCAGACAAGGCAGGAGTTTATTGCAGGAAAACACAAGCTCCTCCCCACTGGGGAAGGACACCCAAATGGATTGACATTAAAGCATTCTAGTCTTTCCCCTTCTATCTGATGGAAGCCCTTTCTTTGTGTGGCTCTCTGATTGGTTTCTGGCCTTTTTGCAACATTTTATTTTGCAGTTGCAAGAAAAGAATCCTTGTCACAAAACATTCATTATTTCTTGAAAACATTTGTGGTTTCAGCCCCAGCTGTCAGATCCATGCATCCTTCTACCACCCCTAATTCTTTCTTGCCCAATTCTGCTTTAGATTCCTCCATGAATAGAAGTGGCAAGAGCAGACATTATTGTCTTGTTCCATCTTACAGGGAAAGTATTAAGTCTTAAGTATGAAAGCTGTGGGTTTTTTTTGTAGATACCTCTAATGAAGTTGAGGTATCTCCTAGAGTGCTGCTCTCCCAGATTTCCTTTTATGTCCACTTTATGTGCTTTTATCATAAAAGGTGTTGTATTTTAAGGCGCATTAAATTTCATTCACATTAGATGTTGACTTCACTTGCTGTGCTGATCATGTATGTGTTTTTTGGTCAGTCTAGTTAAAAATGTTTTACCAATTTAGTTAATCTTTTCAAAGTCCTAACTTGTGATTTTGAACCTTTTCTCTATTTTTGTGTTATTTTGGTGAAACTTTACGATAGCAGATATAATATAGACCCAACAGGAAAAAATAATATGCACCACAAAGGTAAGGAAGGTATCTGCTTCCAGCTTTTTGCTGCATGGGCATTGCATGGACATACTTTTTCTGCAGCTGCAAACTGCAGGGGCACATGGACTCAACAAGAAAACTCTTCAGGATCCCAAAGAACATTTGTTTATGTAGGTTACAACAATATTCACTACATTAGAAACGAAAACTGAGGAAATCTAAAAAAATTATTTAAAAGTACAATAAAACCTTACATGTTTATGTAAGTCTTTCCCAAAAATAATAGAGAAAAGAGTAGCATTGTCTTGTATTTTTGCAAATCTCTTTAACTCCGCATGTAGTTTTGGTTAAAGTAGTTGAAAGGTGTTTATTGAGTGATAGAAAATCATCTCAGGTAGGTGACTATTTCATTATGGTCCTAAAGATTCCCTGCCACACTATTCTTATCAGCTTCCACCTATTTCTCTCCCCCCCCCACATGACCATCTCATTGGACAAAGTATGTTGTGGCTAGCGAGACTTCGAGCATGTGATCAGTCAGTTTCAGAGTGATTGCCATCCCTTCTCACCCAGCAAGACTTGCATAGTTCCCCTGTTCTTTAGGGAAGAAGACAATAGACCCGGGAGAGGGGAGGGTGAGAGTCTCAGCCATTAATCTGATTTACTCAAAGTTGTTGCCCCCATCCTCAATGTAACTGCTGGCCAATGGGAGATCTTAATCCAAGGACATTTAGAAACTTTCAGCAGATGCTGACATTGGGAGTGAGTGTCCTTGGGATTTGTGTCTTTGGTCGAAGCCCTGAATACCTCATCCTATTTATTAGTCATGATTTTCTGTGGTTCCTGATGAAGGGAAAGCACAACATTAGTTGTATGTATTAACTAGGCAATAATTATGGCTCTGAATTTTAACTGATTGCTGGATCTGTCATCCCTTAACTTGATCCTGCTGACTAGAGTGTATATTCTGGCCTATAGGTCTCTTCAGGTACTTGAGGCCCTCTTGTATCATTAATCTCAACGTTCAGTTTTACGAAGTCTGGCTATTTACCCATCTGTAATGTGGGTAAAATAATTGTAATGTGGTTCTTGCTACCCTCAACCTGGACAGCTGGAATGTGATCTATAGTGATGGGTAACTAACGGAATAGCAGTTTTACCAGATTTATCTCAGTGGCATTTCAGCCTGTTTCATGGGACCTGATCACTTTTATGGAAAGAATTTTTCTATGTCAGGAGGCAAAAAATTAGCTCACTCATTTTAATAAATGATACTTGATATCCTAATACAGTTTGTACCCTGACAGAATACTGTATCCTTATGTAACTTATACTTGGCTGCTAAACATGAATCCTTGACTTGTAGTTGTCAGAGAGATTTTTAGATGTTTGAGACTATAATGGATCTTTTTTTTTTTTTTTTTTTTTGAGTTACCTATGTACCTAAAATGAGTTACTAGGCAGAACTTCAAGGAAGGTTAACTGACTGCATGTGTATTATCTTTAGTTCCCACTTTAGGAAATAATACAAGAAAATTGACCCTTGAACAACATGGGTTTAAACTGTGAAGATTAAATGGATTCACTTTTCAACAAATATAGTATAACTTCGTAAGAATACAGTATATCATACATACCACATATAAAGTCTGTAAGGCTTTTCTGATAACAGTAGACTAGGTAAGATTTTGGAGTCAAAAGTTATACTTGGATTTTCAGTTTTAGGGGGTGGTGGATGGGGGAGGAATCAGCACCCCTAACCCTTGTGTTATTTCAAGGGTTACCTAAAGTGGGAACTTTCTTGCAGAATGGTAGTTGCATTGCTCTGCTAGCCAGTCATGATGGGATAGGATTTGGATATCTGGATTACTTAATCAGGAAAAAGAGAGCAGTTTACCTCCCATTCCTGTTTTTCATATGGCTCTCACTGGTGAACATGCATGGTATCTGGGACATACTTCGCTGGCAGTGAGTCTGATTGTGGGCTGACCTCCAAGGAAGGCCCGCTCTTCCTGCTCAGAGTCGCAGTCCAATCACTCAGCCTGGTGCTGCCTAGGAGAGGGTAGTTAATTGAGTGGCCCGAGAGCCTGAAGAGAGTAGATGGATACGTGCATGTTTGGGGACTAGAGGTAGGCAAACGGCTTCACCATGGTGCTCTGGTGACCTTTGCCTTCCCATGGGCTGCATAGAAACAAAAACTGAGGAAATTTAAAAAATTATTTTTAAAAGTACAATAAAACCATACATGTTTATTTAAGTCTTTTATATAAACAATTAACCTTCTTTGGGAGTTCTGACCCACACCTTGGCAGAGGACCCTGTAAGTCCTCCCAGAACAAATGTTGATACTCAACCTTGTGAGAAGTAGCCACAGTGCTGTTGTGTGCCTGCCTACTTTCAGTTGATTTTCTTTGCAAGGCTATACAGTGGCTACAGATGGCTCCTGCAGAGCCTGTGTTCTCATGAGCCCCTCAGTATAACCTAGGTCTGGAACAATGCTATCCTGGTTTTGTTGTTTGAGTAATAAACGTCATGTTGAATGAGTCCCTTTGGTCTTGCTCCTTTCTATGCGGCAGTATGGAGAACCACCAGCTTTACAGCTGTGATTATAGGACTTGTAGCCCTGCAGAGCATGGTGATACTGCTTAGGGAAGACTGCTCAACTTCATTTAGTGTGAGAATTAAATGTGATAATGTATTTAGAGCATTCAGGAAAGTTCTTAGCATATAGTAAATTCTCAAATGTTAGCTATTAGTATTATTGAAGTTGTTTTGTAAGTAATAGTGTTGTATTATAAATATTGGAAAATTTAGAATACGCAATGTTTAGTCTTCAAAGCCTATTTAAAGGACTGGTAACCTAATTTTTCTGATGATCGAGGATACAAAAACCCAGAGCTACAAAAGGTTCAATAAATCACAATACTTTTGGAATTCCTGAAAAGTGGCTCTTAGAAAGTTGGTGGTTTTAGTGAACTTTTTTAATAGAGATTTTTTAATATAGTTTTTTTCCCAATGCAAATAAGTTTTTCAACGAAAAATGCTTGTTTTCCTTGCACATGAGTTAGGCACTCTGCTAATAAACTTTGGCTTGTGGAAGTTAGACATAATGGAAACTTTCAATTAGAAGTGCCAAAACAGTCCAGCCTGCAGGACTCAGTGGTTGAGCGTTGACCTATAAACCAGGAGGTCACAGTATGATTCCTGGCCAGGGCATATTTGCTGGGGTTGCTGGCTGGTCCCCAATGTGGGGTGGGCAGGAGCCAATCAATGATTCTCTGTCATAATTGATGTTGATATCTCTCCCTCTCCCTCTTTCTCTTTGAAATCAATAAGAAAATTTTTTTATAGTGCCAAAACAGATACTCTGTTGCTTCTCTTATCAGTTGAGAAGTCTTATATCATGTGTATATGTGTGTGTATATACATATGTTTTTTAAAGAAGGTATTGAAATACACATGAAATCACAATTGGCATAGATCTGAAGAAGGGAGAGGCAAGACTTTCCCATCTAAATTAAAATGAGGACTTGTCTTAAATTTGGTTTTCAGCCACTACAGGTGTTCATTCAATAAATATTCATTGAAGCCTGCTACATACTGTATAAATACGCATTTTTGTTACCTTGATTCAGTCTCTTTTTTTTTTTATGCCTTCCACTTTGCCTATAACTTATTGTTTGCTTTGTAATTTTTGTAATAAGGCTGGCCTAAAAATAAATAAAGCTGCTGGGCTAACAGTTTTTCAATTAAACCACATCAAGTAGGTTGAAAGTAAAAGGGGAGAATGACTACTAATTATCAGATTAAACAATAATAAAATGAAAAAATATTAGAGATTACGAGACATTTTATAACCAAACAAGGGTCAAGCCACAATTACATATAAATATGCACCTAATTCATATACTCCTATTCTAAGAGAGAATTCAGGGTTATATCCTTTGTGTCATAAAAAGGCCTTTAGATTTTTCACTTTAAAAAATCGTGCATGTGCCGAAACAGGTTTGGCTCAGTAGATAGAGCGTCGGCCTGCGGACCGAAAGGTCCTAGGTTTGATTCCGGCCAAGGGCATGTACCTTGGCTGCGGGCACATCCCCGTTAGGGGGTGTGCAGGAGGCAGCTGGTCGATGTTTCTCTCTCATTGACGTATCTAGCCCATAGTAACTACTAGATAGGATAGAGCCTTAAACCTACATGCCACCAATTGTAAGGTCACTGACTTACAATTCACTGTATTGCTTTATTTTTACTGTCTTTTTAAAAAAAAATAACATTTACTTATAAAATCATAGGTAGAAAAAGTAATTCCTAAAATAAATGGGATTAGAAAACAAGTTATAGAGGCAAAGGAAGGTCACTTGGAGCTTGGGAGTGGGGAAGTTAATAGACCACAGGTAGTGGTGTGAGGAGAGTGGAGAGATAAGAAAACGGAAAGGTGAATTTAGGAGTGTATAATGTGTTCAAAATGTCTATTTTTTAAATTTTATTCCTGATAATTTGTTGAAAGGGCAGAATGGAAGTATTGGACTCTGAATTATTACTTCTCCCTTGTTTATATTTTTGCTGCTTATGTTTTTTTTGTTTTTGTTTTTTCCCAAAAATCTTTATTGTTTATTTGCCTCCTGCTTCTTATGTTTTGATGCTCTGTTAGGTGCATATTTATATGTAATTGTGGCTTGACTCTTGTTTGGTTATAAAATGTCTCGTAATCTCTAATATTTTTTTCATTCTATTACTGTTTAATCTGATAATTAGTAGTCATTCTCCCCTTTTACTTTCAACCTACTTGTATCTTTGAATCTAAAGTCTGTCTATTGGAGACAGCAAATTGTTGAGCTTATTATTTTTACATTTTTAAATGGAGAGAGAGAAAAACATCAAGGATGAGAATCATTGATTGGCTGCCTTCTTCACATCCCGTACTGGGGTTCGAGCCTGCAACCCCAACATGTACCCTTGCCTGGATTCCAACTCAGGACTCTTCAGTCCTCGGGTCAGCACACTATCCACTGAGCAAAACCATCTAGGGATAAAATTATTTTCAATGTAAATAAAATTTTAATAAAAAGTAGAATTACTGGGCAATGTTGAGGGTGTGTGTGTGTGTGTGTGTGTGTGTCTGTGTGTGTGTTTGTTTTTTTAACCATTTTTATTGACATCAGGAAGGGAGAGGAAGACAGAGATAGAAACATCAATGATGAGAGTCATTGATTGGCTGCCTCCTGCACATCTCTTACTGGGGATCAAACCCACAACCTGGGCATGTTCCCTTAACTGGACTTGAACTGGGACATTGTGTCCACAGGCCAACACTGTCTGTTACCCATTGAGTCAAACCAGTTAGGGTCAATGTTGAGTTTGATCTTTATGTTCATGTTTATGAAGGCTTAAGTGATTTATTTTTTGTTTTCTCCAGAAAACTTGCTCTGCTCCTGTGTAGAGGAGATTCATATATATGTTCAGTCATAGCTGGAGTTTTTCAGGTGAGTGCCACTGCTGAAACAGCTGAGGGTTTGATAAGGGATGCAGGCAAGGTGGAGATTTTTTGGCAAAATGATTTCTTTTTTCCAAGAGAAATTAAAACAATAGACTGGAAATCTATCTTTGATGAAGTCTATTTTTTGCATTTACATGTAAACGGTATACACTTAAGTACATTGTATTCAAAACTACAGACTGCAATAAAAAAAGTCAGAAAACAGAACTCAGTCCCTCTAATTTCAGGGATCCTTTTGCAGGCCTTAAGTGTCTTCTGGTCACCTCAAGGAGAGAGAAGGGGTAAAATATGCCAGATTATTCATAAAGGTCATTTCTCTTCATACCCATATGATCTGTATTAGTCTGCTAGGCTGCTCTAACAAAAGAACCACAGTCTGGATGGCTCAGTTCTAGAACCTTGATGCATAAAATCAGATTTTGGTTTCTCCTGAGGTGTCTCTCCTTGTGGATAGTCACCTTCCCTCTGTGACCTCATGCCAACTTTCCTTTATGTGCATACACTTAATGTTTTCTCTTAAAAGGAAACTGATCCTGTTGGGTTAGGGACTTACCCTAACAATCATTTAACATTAAATATCATCCTAAACGCCCTAGCTCCAAATGCAATCACAATGGGGTTTAGGCCTTCAATCGTGTATCTAGGGGTACACACAATTCACTTCATTACAGACTACCCTCAAATTCAGAGAATAACTTTTAGAAGTGTTGCTTTTAATTTTGAATTATACTTCTACCTGGTCAATCAGTTATCTTATTGGGGACCTTTATTAGGAGAACACATGTAAAAAATATATAGATTTTTCTCCTTATATTTGTTCAGACCATGAATCTTATTTTTCTAGAGTTTAGTGATTAAACTACAACCCATTCTGTCATCTGATCTTGTTTCAATTCACATCTATACATAAAGTTTGTCTTTGTTGTTCTTGACTTTTTTGCATTCCCATGTAAATTTTAGAATCAGCTTATAAATTTCTAAAAAAAATCTGAGGTTTTTACTTGGATTGCATTGAATCCTATTAATAAAAGCTTATGTGGTCATGATGCCCTCTCGCCAAAACAAGCAGTCACCATGAGACTGTGCACAGTGGTGTGCTTGAGTAGGTGAGACTTGATGCATGCAGATAGGCAGGGGTTTGATGCTGAGTGTGTGGTATGGAGGTGGTTCCCACATCTCTGCTGATAGGCTCTGGCCTACCTCTTTGGGGCAATGGGTGGCTGAGCCTACCTCTGGGGCGATTGATCTTGGGCTCTCTCACTGAGAGAGGGCACAGGCCAGGCTGGGAGCTGCCCTCCCTCTGACTATGCATGAATTTTGTGCACCAGGCCTCTAGTTTATAGGTAAATTGTAAGGTAATCTCCCTAATTGTCTTCAAATGTTTGAATATGGCTTATTCTTACACTTAAATCTTTGTTATTTTTGTAAGATCTGCAAAAAAAAATCTATATTTTTTTGTGTGCCTGGAAATTGTAGTAATTTAGTTTGTACACCATGATATAAAAAGGTTAAAATCGCTGGTCTAGAAGGTATATACAATTGTATTTTCAATATAACTTCTGTCAGTAGTCAGGTTTGTTTTTCTTCTCAGCTTTTGCTTTTCTAGTCTTTCTGGTCCTATTATGGGATGATAGTGACATCTTTGTCTAAAATTTTAAAGCCACCATTTATCAAAATTTAATAAGTTTTTATTCCTGGTTTGATATAATTGTTCTTTTAATGAATAGATATTTAATATTATCAAGTTCAGCCGAAACCGATTTGGCTCAGTGGATAGAGCGTCGGCCTGCAGACTGAAAGGTCCCAGGTTCGATTCCGATTAAGGGCATGTACCTTGGTTGCGGGCACATCCCCAATAGGAGTGAGCAGGAGGCAGATGATTGATGATTCTCTCTTATCAATGTTTCTAACCCTCCATCTTTCTCTTCCTCTCTGTAAAAAACAAACACAAAAAAACAAATAGAAAACAATAAAATATATATTAAAAAATAGAGATATAGCCGAAACCGGTTTGGCTCAGTGGATGGAGCCTCGGCCCGCAGACTGAAGGGTCCCAGGTTCGATTCCGCTCAAGGGCATGTACCTTGGTTGCAGGCACATCCCCAGTTAGGGATATGGAGGAGGCAGCTGGTCGATGTGTCGCTCTCATTGATGTTTCTAGCTCTCTGTCCCTCTCCCTTACTCTCTGTGAAAAATCAATAAAATATACTTATATATTTTAAAAAGATATATATTATCAAGTTCTATCTATTGGAGTGATCCTTTTTTAAAAAAAAATATTATTGTAATGTAATTACTTTGGTTAATATTTAAATGACAAATCTTGTGTTCCTGAAGCCCCATTTAATCATAATGTGTTATTCTTTCATATATTACCCCATATGGTTAGCTAACATTTTGCTTAGGATTTTTACAGTTGTCTTTTTCTTGGAGATTGGCTTGTTAATTTTTCTTTTCAGCATTTGGCATGCCAGACTTATTAAGTCAGCTGTAAAATAGCCTCTCTTTTTTCCTTTAAAAGAGGTATATTGGATTAATGGTTCTATAAATTATTGTTAGAGTGCTCCAATAAAGACAGATGTTAAAAGTGATGGTATTATGTCAGCTGGAAAGGTATGTTTTTAAAGGAATGTCTTCACCTAAATTTTGAATGTATTGGAATATATTTACTCACAGTAAATATTTATAATTTTAATGTCAAATGGTTTAGTGATAGCCTTTCCCCCTAATATTGTGTTGTCTTCTTCATGGTCAGTGTAGTCAGAGCTGAAGCTTAATGTTTTTTGTTTTTTTTTTGTTTTGTTTTGTTTTTTAGAAAATCAGCTTGAGTTTTTTGAATCTCTATTTTTTCTTACTTTTTTTGTTTATTTTACTGTCTATCTCATTTCTGTGGTTCAATTTATTGTTAGTTCTTTTGGTTATTCGATTATTTCTCAGTTTATTTTTTCCTTTTTCCTTTTAGTCTGTTTAATGCTGTAAATTGTCTTCTGGTCTGTTTTTTTTTCTTTTTCAAAATTTTTTTTTTATTTTTGCCAAAACTGGTTTGGCTCAGTGGATAGAGCTGCTGCAGACTGAAGGGTCTGGGGTTTGATTCTGGTCAAGGGTATATACCTTGGTTGCAGGCATATCCCAGTGGGTTGTGTGCAAGAGGCGGCTGATCGATGAATCTCTTTCATCGATGTTTCTAACTATCCCTCTCTTCCTCTCTGTGGAAAATCAATAAAATGTATTTAAAAAATTATTTTTGAAAGTAGTTCCTTAGGTACTCCTTTTCCCCCTATTAACTTCTTCCAACCCCTCACACTCCCCCAGTCTTTAGGTCTTATGTGAACATTGGGATGATAGGAGATTGATATGAACTAAATTGTGTTTCCAAACCCCTAGCCCTAACATCCAATGTGATTGTATTTAAATAATTATATTTAAATGAGGTCACAAGGGTAGGTCCTTAATCCAAAAGGACTGGTGACATTGTAAGTAGAATAAGAGACGCCAGGTTCATTCTCTGTCTGTCTCTCTGTCTCTGTTTTATCTTAAAGTGTATCAAGCATTCTTTCTCAATTATTTTGGAATTTATAGTTAGTTATCTTTGGTTTGTAATTTCTAGGTTAATTCCACTGAATTAATCTGAATCATTTTTAATCCTTTGAAATTTCAGATTTATTTGTGGCCTAGCCATATGATTAATATTGGTAAAAATTCTTATGCATTTGGAAAGAATGTGCATTCTGAAGTTGTTGGTTATAAATATGTTTTAAGTCAGGGTTGTTTAATTTAACTTTACCTTTCTTTCTCCTGTCATGTAGTTTGGTTATGATGGTGCCTCTTACCTTTAATTTGTAATGCAATAAAGGAAAGTGTAATAAATTTACAAGGTAAACCTGTATTTAGTCAATAGATGACTATAAAAATGGTGGTGCAGCCATAAAGAAGAAAGTTATTCAAACAATGAGGTAGATGTTAGTGAAATGATAATATATCCTTGGTATAGTAATGAATATCAGTCATATTTTAGATAGTTTGGTAGGATTCCATTTGTTTTTTAAAAAGGATACTTTTTAAATATATTAGTGTTATATATTTTTTAGAGTGTTTTTCTTTTTAGAAAGAGAAAGAATCATCAAGTGGTTGCCTCCTATCTCTTCCCCTCATTAAATACGCAGTGAAGTATTGCTAGGCATCAAACCTGCAAGTAGATTCTAGATGCTATGACCCGGAATTCAAACGAACCTTTCATTGCTCAAACCAATGCAGCCTCACCAGCAAGGGCTAGGTGTTAGTGGTGTTTTTTTGTGTGTGTGCGTGTGCGTGTGCGTGCGTGTCTCAAAATTTTCTGAAAGAGAAGGTGTTACAGCTGATGTTCAGTTATGGTGTAAGGAAAGAAAGTAGTGATAGTAACATTTTCTACCTTTAAAATAGTGATTGTGGATTACTTTGATTAAAGAGATACTTGAAACAGCACTTGAATGTAACAAAATATTAACTCCAGTGTGTAGGATGAATTCCTGTTAAATATCCCAGAAGTATTGACATTTGTGTTGCATCCTACTTTGAGAATTTGTGTAATTTGAATATTCAGGAAATATGATAGATATAGTCATCATTCAGGCAAAGTGATTTAAGAAGAAATTCTGTCCAGGCAAACAGCTTAATAATAAAAGTCCTTTATTTATTTATTTATTAATTTATTTGTTTATTTATTTACAGATTCTTCACATTTTAAAAACCTATGTTTTAATACACTTCTACTACTAATTAATCGACAATGAATTGGAATGCAAAACTGAAAAGTGTCACCTTACCACCAGTGTATCCGAAAACACAACCATCTTTTTTGGAGCCGAATATAATAAACACGCCATCTCAAGTACCTTTAAACTCTCCTAGAAGTAACCATCCTGCATGCATGTTTCCGAGTAACTCAAATCCAGTTTCACAGTCAGCCCTCAATATCAGAAATACAGCTCCTCAACAAATTTCTCCTTCTGGTATACATAATAGGACCATTTTCCCCTCACAAGCTTTAGTGGAAAGAAATACATATGTTAATGTAAAAGGACCAAATCACCTAAATAACAGTTTGCAAATGTCTCCAGAAGTTGCACAAAATGTGTGGACAAACTCGTCAGTGAGTAATTCTATGTTTTCTCACACGGGGGCAGCTGTTACTCAACCAAATAGTTTTAGGACTAATCTACCAAATGTAATTGCACTACAGAATCAATTTGTATCATCAGAAATCTATCCTAGGCAAGGACAAATGGCTCCTTCTAATTCTGTAAGAGTTCCTGTAACTTATCAAGGAAACCAGAGACTTACCTCATCTTTTTCAGAGCGACAGGCTGACTGGGCACAACAGTATACATCGAATGGACTGACTTATGCAGATTACAGACCTCATTCAGAGCAATACAATTATCCATCACAAAGCTTTTTACAAAGTCCTGCTCTTCAGAAACAAAATCCTATGCCACTGACATCGGTACAAGTAAAAAATAGTCATCCTTCAAATTCTGCACTGACATTACAGTCAAAGCAGACTGCACCTTTACCATCTAATCAAATTGCAGTTCTTCAGACTGAAAAAATACTTCCTCCTCCTTATGACTGTAGATATGTAAGCCAAACTTTGCAAAATACTCAGCATGTTATTACTCACTCTTCTAGTGATGTTCCTCAGGGTCAAGAAGCACACATTTCTGAAATAAGGAAAGACTTTTGCAGGGGATTTCAACAGCAAAACCTCAATGAAAATGAAAGCATGATTGGAAATTTTTGTAACGTGAAAGTAAATACTAATAACAATCAGCCTTATAATGACACCACTAGCTCTTCTGTGGATGCTGTTCAGATTCTTCCTCAAAGTAATCAAGAAGAAAGAGTAGAGTTTTGTAATTTGACTTCCAGTCAAGTACCGGACACAAGTCTCACAAAAGAAAAGTTAGTGAAGGATATTGAAAAATTAGTAGAAATGAGAAATAAATTTTATGAACTGGCTAGGAAAGTTAAAATTGATAAAAATATTTTAATGTCATCAGGTTGTATTAAAGCTAATAGTGAATCAACACAAAATTCTGAACTTGCACTGAAACAGAATGGCAAAATCCAGGTAACCCCATCCACTCCAGAGATTGTAGATAAATCACCAACAGCAGTGGAAATAGAAAAAAGTAATAGAATGAATAGTAGATTGAATTCTAACATTCAAGATACCAATCTCAGAAATTCTCACCAGGTTAATTCCATTTTACTAAATTCTGTGTGTTCAGGAAAAGGGCCAGTATCAGACCAGTTACATAACATAAAAGATGGCACTTCTTTCAAGATACCAGCTATGGAGCAAACCCAGTTTTCATCAGGAAATGTAGTTAATGATGAAGAAAATGTGCCAACAAATGCCAAAACAATTTCAGTTCCTCAGTCTATGGCCTTCGAGTCATATGCTTCAAAATACCTAAACGAAAATCGGCTACTCATCAATCTCCTTACACATGGAGATACTGAGAAAAGGTTAATGAAAGATGGTTGTGAAACTATTCAGGATTCTAAACCACATAGTTCTGAAAGGAATGTCAATACCCAAATCACTGATAACCAACTGAACTTGAAAACCATGGAAACTCCAAGCTATTGTAATACTAATGCCAAGATTTCAGAAAATTCTTTTTGCCTTGACCATAAATCCTCCCCAACTGGAGTTACTCTGAATTCTGATAGTCATTCTTTGGAATTGATAGCAACGTGTCTTAATCTTTGGAGAAAACAACCTTCCAAACCTACAGAAAAAAAACAGTGTATTGAGTTAAACACACACAGAACAGCAGTTGGACTCTCAAAAGCTGGAGAAATCTGTGATAAAACTCAAGTTTCAGTTGTGGGAAATTCTCAGAATAAGATGGAAAACTGCACACAAGTTACAACTCTGCCAATGGTAGTGCAAAATTATGAATCTTCAAGTGCAACTACTACAAAGGGAACAGAACTTCAGATTGCTGTGGTGTCACCCTTAATTTCAGACATCAAAACATTGTCTGTCAAAGGAATATCACCTGATCCTTTACCTGAAACAGTCTATCCGGTTATTAAAGAAGGCAGTGTTTGTAGTTTACAGAATCAGTGGGCAGAAAACACAGGAGTGACTGCTATTTCGAAAGTGAGTGAACCAGTTACAAGTATAACCAAAAGCACTAAGGTTTTCCCACTAATTCAGAAGGAAAAGCAAAACACATCAATTAATGGAAAATCAGAAGGTGCACCTGATTCCAATCATGGAAAGCCGTTAGTATCTGAACCAGATACTCACTGTCCCATGAGTGATCAGCAAGCCTCATCCAACTCAAGAGACAGTGATACAGTGAGTACTGAGTTGTTACAGATTGACAATATATGTTCTCTTGTTGAAGGCGATACATCTTATAATTATCAAATAGCAAAGATATTCAACCCACCTCCTATTGAAAGGATTGAACCACAGAAATTGTTACCTGATCTCCAAGTGATTAGTACTAAGAAACAAACAGAACAATTAGACAACATCACTGAAAAGATAGAGCTTGGTTTACAAGAAGACAATTTTTTACGGCACACAGATGATTTATATAAAATACCTGATCAATCAAAGTCCACACAACCTCCACAGTCATTTTTGAAGCATGCTGACTCTAGTGAAAATCCATTGGAAAGCAATTTGAAGCATTATACTAAAGAAGTAAGCACAGCTAAAGATACGTGTTCCTCAGCTGCTCTTCATCAGGACGGTAACCCTCAGGAAATGGATGTGTCCTGCCATCACACTGCCCAGGATCCTGCAGTAAATGAGATTCTTGATAACACATCCATCTTCCCACACAATCAGCTTTTAGAACTTTCAAAAGAATTTCCCTATGGTATTGAACCTCTGAACACTCATGAAGATTCTCCAGCACCGCAAATAACTGTCCCAAACTCAAAAGATGAGTCTTGTGATAAAACCAGCTCTGGCTCCAAAGATGCAACTGACCAGATAAAGATTACAATATTAAACTCAGACGAAATGAAAGAATTATTTCCTGAACAGAATGATGATTCTCCTGAGGTTGATAAATTGACAGAATGTGAGAAAGAAGACCCCGTCACACAAAAAACCCAGTGTGACTCCCCAGTGCATACAGATGGTTCTAATTTTGAAATGGGTTCAGAGAAAGATGATGTCCGTTGCTGTGCATTGGGTTGGCTCTCTAATGTTTATGAAGGAGTTCCCCAATGCCACTGTAATTCCATCAAGAACTTGACTTCAAAGGTTGAAAAGGGGAAAGATGAGTGTTCTTTGGAGACCAACAGTTGTAAGCAAGGGGAAAATACCTCTGATAAAGATGATTCCATAGTATATGAGACTTCTCCAAATAGTAATTCAGACGTTGCTCTGACTTCTCCGATTGGGGAAAAACGTTCTGAAACAGAACAAAGCAGGGTCATGAAAGATATATCCAAACCATTATTCAGCTCACTAAGGACAGAACAAAAATTAGCCGGTCCAACTTTATCTAAAGGGGTTAAAAAACTAGATTCCTTAAAATGTCACATACAGAAAGGAAAACTGAAATTTCATGAGGTAACTTTTCACTCTAGTGAGAAAAGAAAGTTTTCTGAAGTGAACTCACAGAGGAAGATCACAGGACAAAATTCAAGTCCACCTAAAGCAAAGCCAGTTTTCTGTACAAATAAAAATAAAGATTTACCTGTCAAGAAGAGTTCTTTTGTACGGGAATTCTTGCCAGAAGAGAGGAAATTGGATATAGGTGATAGTCAGCAAAAATTTTCAGTGAAAAGGAAATTAGGTGAAGGGAGCATACTTAATTCAGAGATAAAGAAGATGAAGTATTTTAAACAAGATCAAAATAAAAATGGAGGTGTTACTTTGAAAACAGGTATTTTGTTAAACCCCAATGAAGGAGCCAAAATCAAAGAAAAGACAGTATCTGATGTTAAATCCTCAGTCTCTTCGTCTAAGGATGGTTTGCCTAGAGCTGTTAAAGTTATAACACTACAGCAGTATTTGCAAAGGCAGAAGCATAAAGAAGCAATGGGTGTCAAAGCATCAAAATTAAACTGTGAGAAAAGTATACCATGTGAGACTCAATCCATGAAGTCCAATAAACTTAGTGTGCAAGTAGGGAGTTGTGGGAAATCTAATGAGCTACACAGTAGTGGTGTGCAAACCTCTGAAGAATCATTAAGTATTTGTTCAAGCCAAGCGAAGAAAACAAAGATCCACCATTCTAATGTTTCTAAATCATACCTTTTGGGGAATGTTAAAGAAACAGTTGGTGGAAAGCAACCTGATAAAATGGTCATGGATAAAACAAAATTAGATAAAAATTCAATCAATATAAATAATGGAGTTGAACCCAGCCACTTGTCTCCCCAAGCAAAGGAGCAAAGGAAACAGTATCTGAACAGAGTTGCCTTTAAATGTATTGAACGAGAGAGCATTTGCCTCACAAGACTTGAGAGTTTGCCGAAAAATGTTAATAAAGAGAAGAGAGTGGAAAATAAACCTTTACCTAAGAAAAATACCACAGAAAAACAAAGCATGTTGGAGTTTAAATTATGTCCAGATGGGCTGATGAATAAGAAGACAAACTCTACTGAAGAACACAAGGATCTGCAGCCTTGTCCTAGGAAGGAGCAAGCCCCAATGCAAGGTCCAGTATGATAGTCTTATGAATTTGAGATTTTGTTTTAAATACTAGGAGATATGTAGTCATTATTAGTGATAGCTTTTACCATCTTTGAAGCTGTTGTTGACAGATGTCACTATAGTTACAGTGTTAACATTCAGTATACTCATAAGAGGGAGGCATGTAGGAACAGCAATGTCTCCAAACCGAGGCTGACAAATATAATTTTCCTCAAGACTTGGTTAACCCAATTATAGAATATTCAATGTAGTATGGGAGGAAAGGAGAAAATAGATGATTAATAATTTGTTATAGTATGCAAGCATTTAGTTAGGAATTGTGAATATTATGTAAAAAGTATTGTGCTGAAAAATTCAGATGGAAAAACTGAAATATTTGAATGGAAATGTTTCTCCTGCTTTTCAGACACTATCTGTTAAGGTGCATTATCGCTACATTTTCTTAGAGCTTCAGAGAAATATTATTTTAAAAGTATGGGTGATTTAACTTCATGCTATTAATTAGGTACATCGGATTTGAGGCATGGAATGTATTGTGAATCTTGAAAGTTGGTGGAGGCAGTGTGAATTACGTTCCTGTCATGTGCCTTTTAATACTTTGAGTTGTGATGGTATTCAACCCAAGTGGAAGTAATTGTAGAGTGAAGCCGAAATTTTCAAGTAAATTGTTTTTCAAATTTGAGAAAATTAGGCACTTAAAAATATGAGAATTTTCCTGGTGCTACCCCCTCCCTCTTTATTTTTGTTTATTTATTTATTTATTTAAATATGTTTTATTGATTTTTTTACATAGAGGAAGAGAGAGAGAGTTAGAAACATTGATGAGAGATATCAATCAGCTGCCTCTTGCACACCCCCTACTGAGTGTGCCTGCAACCAAGGTATATGCCCTTGACTAATATCGAACCCAGTACCTTTCAGTCCGCAGGCTTATGCTCTAGCCACTGAGCCATACTGGTTTCGGCCACCCACTTCCTTTTTAAAAAAATTAACACCTGAAGATATTTTACATTGTTTTGTACAGAGATTTGAAGTGAGGGGTAAAGAAGGAGAGAGAAAAATCCATGTGAAATAGAGACATTGGTTGCCTCTGCACTTGTCCTGGCTGTGTCTGGGGTTTTAAGCATGCTACCGAGGTATGTGCCCTTGACTGGATTCGAACCAGAACCCTTCAGTTGATGGCCAATGCTCTATGCCCGGAACCAAATCAGCACTCTTGAACCCTTTTAAAATGATCTGAGTATAATAATACATTTTAGGCTTAATCTAATATATCTTTATTGTAGTACTAAAATTGGTGAATAACAATATCTAGACATCTGAAAATGAATATTGAAATAGTTACAGGAATAAAAAGTTCCAAAGAAGACTGGATAAAAGGTTCACCTGAGGAGAAAAGGATTCCAGAAGTCAACCAAGAAATAGGTAAGATCATAAACTAGTTAACATTTTCCTTTATTTTTCTGTTAGTCTGTCATATATAAGCTGGATTATATTTATGATACTATTGTGAAGTTTTATTTTTATTCATGTTCATTTAAAAATGATTTAGGAGTCTGTAACTCAGAGCCATTGTTGGTTCGGTTCCGGCACCTCCACTCCAACTCCCGTGGGTCTCCTCTGTATGCAATGGATGGCATTGCCCTAGACAAGGCAGCTGGTACAAAGCGGGGACCTGATGAGCTATCTTCTGCCTGCATTACTAACTCAGCTTCCACAGCAAATGGAAATGACAGGAAGAAGTTTAAAGGTGACAGCAAGAGTTTGAAGGTGAAAGTAGAGAGCAAGAAGCTGCAGTTAAAGGGTGATAGCAAGAAGTTGAAAGTTGACAGTAAGAAGTTGAATAGTGACAATAGGAAGTTGAAAATTGACAGCAAGAAGTTGGAGTTGAAAGGTGATAGGGAGAAGCTGAAATTGAAAGTTGATAACAGGAAGCCAAATGGTGACAAGAAGTTTAAAATTGACAGCGAGACATCAAAGTTGAAACTTGACTGCAAGAAGTTGAAGTTGAAAGGTGATGGCAGTAAGTTGACAGTTGACAACGAGAAGTTGAAAGGTGATGGCAGTAAGGTGACAGTTGACAAACCTGAGAAGTTGAAAGGTGATGGCGGTAAGGTGACAATTGACAACGAGAAGTTGAAAGGTGATGGCAGTAAGGTGACAATTGACAAACCTGAGAAGTTGAAAGGTGATGGCGGTAAGTTAAAAGGTGATAGCAAGATGAAAGTCAACAGTAAGAAGTTCAAAGGTGACAACAGAAATTCGGGTGTTCCCTCCCGAGTGATCTATATCGGGAAGCTCCCTGGGGATGTCACTGAGGTCGAGGTCATTTTTCTGGGACTGCCCTTTGGGAAGGTCACCAACCTCCTGATGGTGAAATGGAAAAACCAGGCATTCATTGAGATGAACACAAAGGAGGTTGCCATCACCATGGTGAACTACTATACCTCCATGACCCCTATGATTCGGGGCCAGCCCATCTACATCCAGTTCTCCCACCACAAGGCACTGCATACCAGCAGCTCACACAAACAGGCACAGGTCCAGTCAGCCTTGCAAGCTCTGAACTCAGTTCAGTCTAAGATACTGGATCTGGCTTCCTTGGCTGGTGCTGTGGGTGCAGGCACTGTAGATGCACGTCCTTTGGGTACTACGAATGCGACCGCTGTGCATGCTGTGAATATGGGGGCAGGCATTGTGAGCTCAGGCACTCTGGGCAAGGGTGCTGTATGCTCAGGCACTGAGAATGTAAGCCCTGTGGGTGCAGCTGCTGTGGATACAGGTATGGAGATGACTTCCCAGAGCCCAGTGCTATGGATCATCATAGAGAACCTCTCCCACCCAATCTCCCTGGACATGCTTCACCAGATCTTCTCCCATTTTGGCAAAGTTTTGAAAATCATCACTTTCACCCAGAACAACACATTCCAGGCACTGTTGCAGTATGCTGATCCATTGAGCGCTGAGCTTGCAAAGGCGTTTCTGGACAGTTGGAAGATCTTTGGATGCACAGTTCGCATCAGCTTATTCACCTCTTCCATCCTTAATGTGAAGTACAACAACAGCAAGAGCCGAGTCTACACCTATCCTGACCTTCCCTGGTGTGACAGCCAGGTCTCACAGGACCAAGCCATGGCCTCTGCCTTCAGTGCTGCTCCTGTAATGTCAGCCCCGCTGAATTCAGCAGCTGGTTTCCAGTCTACCCTTTTCATTCCTCAAGCTGCTGGCCACTGTTATCCCAATGAGCTCCAGGCCCCGTCTCCTGTGGCAATTGCGTCGGTGTCTGGAGCAGAAGCAGAAGGCCAGATTGCGATCCCAGATCCGGTATCTGTGCCCATCCCGACAGTGCCAGAGCCAGAAGCAGAAGCAGGCCAGATTGCCATTCCAGGAGCAGCAGCAGGCCAGATTGCCATTCCAGGAGCAGCAGCAGCAGGCCAGATTGCTATCCCAGAGGTAGCAGCAGCAGCGGCAGGCCAGATTGCTATCCCAGAGGTAGCAGCAGCAGCGGCAGGCCAGATTGCCATCCCAGACCCACCACCATTGGCGTCAGAGGCGGCGCCGGTAGCAGGCAGCCTGATTGCCTCCCCCAGCCCAGCAGAAGCTGGAAATTGTGTCCTGCTGGTCAAAAACCTCAACCCCAAGAGAATCAAAATCCAAAGCCTCTTCATTATTTTCGGCGTGTATGGCAATGTGCAGCGGGTGAAGATTTTCTTTACGAATATGACACGAGCTCTGGTGCAAATGGCTGATGACATCCAGGCCCAACTGGCCATGAGACACCTCAATGGGCATCAGCTGTATGGACAGCCTATGTACATCACCGTCACCCCGCACAAAGATGTGCATCTGCTCCTTGAGGGCCAGGCAGACCTGGGCCTCACCAGAGACTACAGTAACTCACACCTGCACCGCTTTAGGAAATCCTGCTCCAAGAATCTCCAGAACGTTTTCCCACCCTCAGAGTACCTGTTCCTCTCTCGCATCCCACACTTCACACGTATGCACCACCTCGTGGCCCTCTTCTCCAGCAACGGCAGAATTGTCAGGAGGATCAAGTTCTTCAGGAATCACAGGAACATGGCGCTGATCAAGATGGGTTCCGTGGAACAGGCCATCGATGCGCTCATTGACCTGCACTACTGCGAGCTGGGAAAGGGCCAGCACCTGATGGTGACCTTTTCCAAAATACCTCATTATTCCAGAGCAAAGCCATTTTTTTAATAAAAGCTGCTGAAATGACTTTTAAAATACCAGAGATTATTAGTTTTCTAAGAGAAAATATAATTCACTTTGTTCATCTTGTGGAGGTGGGGTGCCAGCCTCAGGTTTTTGGTGACAGGTGCACAGGTCACCTCCTCCTCCGTGGTGCCCCTTGCCTGTGCAGCCTGTGCAGTGGGCGTTCCCAAGCCCCACTCTGCCTCTTTGTGTCTTAAAGTGCACAGCTCTGGCAGGACTTTCTTGGTGGTGTTAATGCTCAGGGATTTGGGGACTTCCTCAGGGATCATGTACCTGCTATAGCAAGAGGCTGCCAGGTACAGGATGTGCCCACATCTCATTCTTCCGTTTCATCAAGTGTGTCCTTCTCCCCACCCCTGGCTTAGATGTCCCTCTGGTGATGAGAGCCTGAGGTGTGTTCCTGGTGCTGCTTTAGCATGGAGCTTTGTTTCATCGTAAATTTCTGAATTGTCCTTTGATGTAATTGCAGGCATCTGCTCCTAGCAATATTTCCAGTTGACCAAACATTCTAGTCTTCACTTATGTGTAAAAGAAGTAGGGGATAACTTTTTATATAGCAAGATGATAAAAAGGGTATGTGAATAATCTAAATTTTCTCCTCATATGACGTTTTGTAATGTACCTTTTATTCCTTGGAGTTAAGTTGCAAGGCAGAGTCTAGTTCCCAGGGTAGACACAGTGAGGCCACTGAAAAGCCTGGGTTCTTTCTAGAAAGCCCCAGACTTGAGACCTCTGGGTGCAAATGCCTTACACCTAACCTGTCCTCTGGGAGGACAAGGCTTCTTCATACTCGCATGATTTCTTTTTTCATGCAAATATGTCCCAATGTTTTCTTTTCATTTTTTTTGGGGGGGGGGGGGTCGGGAGCTAGGGGGCCTGCCTCTTAAGGTGGGACAATGGCCCTACCTTGTGAAGTTCTGCATTCATGAGTCCTAGGGGCTGCTCTCTGCACAGAGCAGACTTCATGCTGGCTGGACTGGCCTCTCTTTTTAATGCCCGGAACCCTGAGCTTACATGTGTGGTGGGGGGACAAGGTTAAAAATATTTACACGTTTTTATACATGTCAGAAATGAGGGTCAGCACGTAGTTTGTTTGTTTGTTTTTAGAGACACAGGTGTGTATTTTGATAACAGCTAATTACAAGGTCAGTATTGTTAATGTGGAGGGAATATGGCACATTCCATGGCCTGCCTGATGACTTGTAATGTGGAAAGAACTGAATTAAAGTTATTTTGTAACAACTTTGCCTACTCCCTAGGCTTTCTGTTCATGTTGTTGAAGGCAGTTTGGCCAGTCTGTGCTAGACATTGAATAAAATTTGTATCCTGAAAAAATGAAAACAAGATTTGGTGTATGTGTTTATCAGTAGTAGAAAGATATGGGGAGGAGGGTAGCAGTGATCTCTTTCCCAAGTGTGAAATTGAGTTATTTTCATAATGAGACTCCTGATTTTTATATCTGCGGAGCTATTTGAGCTGAGGACCAACCACCAATACCATTGCTTTTAACATTCAGTTTAATCTAGTTGATTTTTTGGGCTTTGCAATAAGAACTAGAAACTTGGGTTCTGGAGTTTTATTTTGGTTTAGATTTATTGAGTGTCAAGACAATAGTTCAGCCAGTTGAAAACAAAAACAATTTCACCAGAAGCAACAAGAAAGGAGAGCACATTTTCATAAAAGAGGAATAAGTTGAGAAAACAGCTGAAAGCACAAATACTCAAAGAAATTGAGCCATACACATTGAATGTGCAAATAGGAAAACGCTCAAATTGAATCAAAGGAGAAGTGAACTCTTATTAATCAGAACAGGAAAACAATCAGAAAAGAGGACCCGAGTTTAAAAAAAATTTTTTTTGAAATTGGAACACTGGAAGTAAAAAGTAAGTGAAAGAAATGAGCATGTAAATGAAAGCAAGAAAGGGCCATTGAAAAAGCAGACACTGGTATTACTCTAAAGCAGCCGTGGGCAAACTATGGCCCACAGAGCTGAAAGAACGGAGGGTTCTCTTGCTCTCCCCTCCAGCAGCCCAAGATGAGAGTACCAGCATGGTCAGGTTGCTTTTGTTCCGGCCCTCCGGTCCAGTTTAAGAACCCATTGTGGTCCTCAAAAAGTTTTGCCCACCCCTGCTCTAAAGAGGAGAGAGCCATTCTTGAAATCTGAACGAGAAAGGATGAATACATACATAGGTTGACAATTGGATGTTTAGACAGGTGGTAAATTACAGGGATAAAAACAGCCACAAACAGGATGAACAATAAACAGTGAAACACAAATACCTAGAATCATGTTGCGGGGAAAAACCCCATCTAAAACATAAACCAGGGAACTTCAGTGAGATCTGTAGCTGTACAAATGAATGGTCGGAAGATAGGCTCTCCTAATTTCTCCTTCGTCTGTGGAGAGGGGAACAGTGATCTATTTTAATGATGAGGGAAGGCCCAGTTATAAAAGTTGTAGAGCTCTGTCCCTGTCTGATGATACTTCGTGTGAGGAGAGAGATCAACTGGACACTGTGAACCGATGTGATGTGAGAAATGCTAACGACTCCCAAAGTACTATAACCTTTTTAAAGGATTATAGACCCAATTTTGGTATAAATGTTCCGAGTGTGCTTGGAGCAACTTATAAAGCTTTTAAGTTCCGGTTATTGTAGAAGAGGAAGTAACTGACTCCAATGGAAAGCAACAGAGATACCCCTAAGGCCAGGAGCATTGCTGTCCTAACGAGAAGAATGAGGGTGGAGAAGAATAAGAGGGCAGATCCACCCAGGCAGAGTGTAAAACCTACCTCGTGGAAAGGGAAGGCTGGAACAGGGAAGAAAAGTATTGGAATTCTGCATCTTGGGAACCCACAGTGAAATAAGGAGCACATCAAGAAGTGCATGTGGAAAGCTGGCCCCACAATTTAAAGGAGTAGTGAGGTTAATACAGCACTGAAACAGTTTGTAGTAAAAGTACAGGCATGTTTTAGAATGCCTAAGCCAGAATTTTAAAAACGACTTGGCTGGTGTCTGTTCTGTTTAAATAGAAGGCCACGCAATTATGTTCAGATGTCAAGTGAGATTTTTTTTATTGATGAAGGGGAAAAAAGCAGAACAGCTTTACCTTAGGAGAGAAGGACTGAGGAGAAAACAACCCAGAGGACAGGCAAAAAAGGAGTTCGGTGTTTCAATTTGATTATTTGAGAAAAGCCATAGTTCATCAAGCTTTTAACTCCTTGTCCTAATTTTTTATGCCAGAGAAGATTCTGTGATTTCTCTGTTTTGCTCACTGACTTTAAGAGAATAATAAAGTAAAATGAAATTTCTGTTTCTGTAGATGACAATGTCTTGGCTAATTCAAGAAACATCAACAGAACCTTCAGTGCAGATGGACTTGAAACCCTAAAAAACCCACCAAAGGATTCAAAAGCAATATTTCAAACCTACAAGAAGATGTATCTGGAGAAGAGAAGCAAAAGCCTTGGTAGCAGTCCTTTAAAAGAATTCTGAGAATTTAATTCTTACGATTTTGTCACTGTCATTAGAAAATTTTTATTTATTTCCTGTTCCGAATATTTTGTTGTAAATATACATTATTTCTGTGATAAAATGCCTCAGTCAGTGTTGGTTACGACTTGTTACATATGTCACTGAAAACCTTATTTGTGGCTACCAGACAAAAGTAAATGCTATTTTCAGGGAAACCACAAGGCATTGAATTTCAAAATTACTGAGCCAAGTATACCATTATTTTAAAAGGAGTTCTACAAATCTTTGAAATGCTAACTTACCTTTTCTGAGGCGAAATGTTCTTCAGTTAAGGACTTGGTGATTTTAGCTGAGACTATATTTTTGTTTCTAAAACATACCTGGCAGAATTTAGTTTTCAAAAGTGCTCTCTGAATGTCAAAGTATATTCCTAAGTATTTTATACCTAATTGTTAACTTTTATTGTCAGAAGTCTTCTTTTATACTTAGTAAACTGACAGAATTTTTTATATCGAAACATTACGTTTTATACTTGAAATAAACTTTTAAAAAAACAATCGAAATAAAATGGATTGATTTGCGTTTGATTTCCTACCTTCTGGATAGGACACATTTTAGGAAGGTGTTTTATTTTTTAAATTTTAACTTATTAAAGTAACAGTGCTTACTAATGAAAATTTCATTTTCAAAACCATTGATTTCAGAGAAGGAGGAAGAGGGAGAGAGAGTGATGGAAACTTCAATGATGAGAGAGTATCACTGATCCACTGCCTCCTGTGTGCCCTCAACTGGGGACCAAGCCTGCAACCCGGATATGTGTCCTTGACTGGAATTGAACCTGGGACCCTTTCAGTCCACATGATGACTCTATCCACTATGCCAAAACCGGCTAGGCAAATAACCTAATATACTCAAGACCCATCCAATGTTGTAATAAATTGCAATATTTAATCTATGTTATTTCTGAGTAGTACATCGTATATATACCAGGTGTACCAGTAATCATGTGGAATTTACAATCAAAGTAAACAAGACAAACATCAAAAATGCTTTATTTAATGCTGTGTTCGTCGCTAGCTACATATTTCCCCTATCTTTCAGGTAATTTGTGGATAAATTTAAAAACAAGTTTTTTTGTGGCAAACCAGAGACCCAATTTTCCTTTTCTTCATACATTTTGAAGTGCTGCTCAGAAAATGTGTGTTTTATCCATTGGAACAAGTGGTAATCTGAAGGAGCAAAGTCCTGTGAATATGGTGGGTGGCTTAGTACTTCTCAGGCAAGATATTTTAAGTGGGTCTTTAACTGATTTTGAAGTGTGTGATGATGAAAATCACTTTGCTGAGTCTTTTAGCTCATCCTCGTCATTTCACTTTTAATCGTGGTTCAAATTGATTGTTCTTGGTACTGATCACAATTAACGGTTTCACCACACCTTCCTGATCCCACCAAAAGCAAAGCATTGTCTTTCTGAAGTGATTTGGCCTTGCAGTCAATGTTGATGGTTGACCTGATCAACACATGAATTTTTGTGCACTTTTGGGATTCTCAAAATCCACTTTTCATCACCAATCACAATTCTATGCAAAAAAAGACTTGCTTTGAAGCAACATTTTACTGATGAATTTTTCCACTTGTCTTTTCTTCAGTAGATGTGGCACCCATTTTCCTTCCTTTGAAATCTTTACTGTTGTTCAAAAGAAGATCAGAAATTGTTGGCTGAACAGCATTTAATCTTTTTGCAAGTTGTTCTTCAGTTTGGCACACATCTTCATCCAATAATGCTTGTAATTATTGGTTTTCAAACTTTTATCAGTTGACCTGGATGTTCTCTGTTGTTCACAACGAAATCATCACTTTTAAAGAGTTTAAACCTGAGTTCACAAGTATCTTGAGATGGAGCGTGTTTACCATAAGCTTTCAAAGTATTGATAACTTTTAGCAACACTTCAAAATGAAATAAAGAAATAAAACTTCCCGCAAATGCCCTTCCTTTAGCACTTAATTCGACATTTTGAAGCATCAAAATATCTTACGGTGTTAACACCTTCAGAAAATTTGACGAAGTTTTACAACAATACAACAAACCACCATGCATATCAAATGGCATGTATGTCAACATATGTGTAACTCCATCCTATTAAAATAAAAATCCAACAAGCTAGCATGCATATCAAATGGCATATATGTCCACATATATGTAACTCCATCCTATTAAAATAAAAATCCACTGTGCGTGTGTGTGTGTACACTCATGTCACTTTTCCCCCATTCTATCCATAAATACATGTGTTTTTATTTTATTTATGTCTTAAATATACTGATAGAATGGTAATTATGCAAATGTACTGTCACTCTGTCACAAAGCTGGCAGAGCCCACTCCTCTTGGCCCTGCCGGAGTCCCCCAATCCCAGCAGTGCAGCTGCTGAATACAGGCAGCATGAACGACCTGGCAGAAAGCTTGCTGCTTCCACATGGCAACCAGGCAAGTGTCCCTTGCCTGGCTGCGGATGGCCCTCTGGCAGCCGGCGGGCGGCCAGGCCCTTCAGTGCACCAGTAGGTGCACTGATCCTGCGCAGGGCTATTAGTAGTAAATAATGCTACAGTGAATGTCGAAGTCCATACGTCTATGAATTAGTGTTTCTAGAATTTTTAGGTAAATACCCAAATGAATTGCTGGATCATATAGTAGTTCTATTAGCTCTTAGAAGAACCTCTGTACTGTTTTCCTGTTTATATTCCCACCATCAGTGTATGAGGATACATTTTCCTCTACATCCTCTCCAACACTTGTCTTTGAGATATTCTCTTATTCCCCTAATAATAAGTGATAGTGAACATCTTTTCACACATCTGTTAGGCATGTGTGGGTCTTTTAAAAAATCCCTTGCCAAAACCAGTTTGGCTCATGGATAGAGCATCGGCCTGTGGAGTCAGTGGTCCTGGGTTCGATTCCGGCCAAGGGCATTTACCTTGGTTGCGGGCATGTCCCCAGTGTGGGGTGTGCAGGAGGCAGCTGATGTTTCTGGGACTATCTCACTTCCTCTCTGTAAAAAAATTAGAATTTTTAAAAAAATGCCTTAACATTGTGTTTTTGGTTATGGAGTTGTATGAGTTATTTATATATTTTGGATTTTAGTTTCAGACATATCCATTATGGATAATCTCCCACGTTATTAGGTTGCCTTTTTTTGTTTTGCTGTGCAGATTCCTTTTTTAAAAAAATAAATCTTTATTACTCATATTATTACAATTGTTTCTCCTTTTTCTCCCCCAAAGCTCCCTACCACCCAGTTCCCTTCCCACACTCTGCCCTTACCCCCTCTCCCCCCAATTGTCTTCATCCATTGGTTATACGATTTCAATCCAGTCTCTCACTGCTTCCCCACCCCTTATCCTCCTGATAATTATCAGTCCACTCCCTTTCTTTGCCCCTGATTCTACTATATTCACCACTTTATTCTGTTCCTCAGATTTTTTTTCCTTCTCTCCCTTTTTCTCCGTATATGAATTTCAAGTGGGACACTCATTTGTTTTTGTAGGGAAATAAACAAAGTGTTCTGTAGTAAATGGCTGCAGACTGTCCAAATGTCTCAGGACCACACGAATAGAATCCACTCCTCCTCCGGTTCACACCACTCCCTCCCCCCAGGTCCCACTGCTTCTCCAGGGCACACGGCTCTCCTGGTGTACACAGCTCCCTGGGTCCTATTGCCCCCCTTGGGCACACAGCTCCCCTGGGGCACACGGCTCTCCCTGGACACCCAGCCACCTGGGACACACGGCCCCCCTGGAGCACACGGCTCACCCGGGGCACACAGCCCCCTGAGGAACATGGCTCTCCTGGGGCACACCGCTCACCTGGGGAACACGGCTTACCTGGGGCACACGGCTCACCCGGGGCACATGGGTCCCCTAGGACCCACCGCTCACTGCAGGCGGGCTTGGATGGCTGCAGGCACGGAGGCCGGGATGAGATGGCTGCGGGTGTGGAGACTGCGCTCCAAGGCATCCCGGTGGGAGTGGAAGGTGCGGCTGAGGCTCGTCATCAGTTCCCTCGCTCTCACAGCAGGCAGGCTAGGACGGCTGCGGAAGCGGAGACCAGGCTCTCAAGCAGCCAACTCCCTGGACCCGGGGCCGAGTGAGCTCGGCTCTCAGTGGGCTTCCCTCACTTGCGGCGATGGCGGTGGGTGCGGTGGCGGAGGTGGCTCCAGCAGCTCCATTTCCACTGTAGTTTTAAACTCCACATGGCGGCAGCGGCACTTTTCCTCGGGGGCTCGGCAGAGGCTCCGGCCCAGCCAGGCGGCGGCGGGACTGACGGGCAAAGGGCTCACCTGGGCCGTGAATGGAAGGCGCCGCGCCAGCTCCTCACCAGCACGGCGGGCGGGCTGGGACGCCTGCGGGTGTGGAGGCCGGGATGAGATAGCTGCGGGCAGGGAGATCGCACTCCAAGGCATCTTGTTCGGGGTGGAGGCGGACTGTGCGGCTGAGGCCCGGCATCGGTTCCCTCGTTCCCACGGCGGGCCGGCCAGGACAGTTGTGGACGCGGAGACCATGCTCTGAAGCAGCCCACTCCCTGGGCCCTGGGCAGAGCAAGTTCCACTCTTGGTGGGCTTTCCTCACTCTCGGTGGCGGCGACGGATCCGGCAGCTCCGACGGGTACGGTTCCACCGTAGTTTTAAACTCCACAAGGCGGCAGAGGGGGTTTTCTTTGTCTCCAGTTGTAGCCTTCCCATTCCGCCAGCTTTCCCGTGGGTCTGGTGCGATCCCTTTCGATTTTAGCTGTTGTTTTTTTCCATATTGTTGATCAGGTGGCAGCTTAGGAGACTACCTAGGCCGCCATCTTGTTTCCCCCCTAATAAATCTTTATTGTTCAGATTATTAAAATTGTTTTTCCTTTTCCCCCCCACAGCTCCCCTCTACCCGGTTCCCACCCCACCCACCGCCTTTACCTCTCCTCCCCCAACTGTCCTCATTCATAGGTGTACGATTTTAGTCCAACCTCTTCCTCCACCCCTAACCCCTTACCCCCTGATAATTATCAATTCCCTCCCTTTCTTTGCCCCTGAATCTATTATATTCACCAGTTCCTCAGATTTTTAATTTGCTTGATTTCTAGGTTCACTTGTTGATAGATATGTATTTGTTGTTCATATTTTTTTAAAATAAATCTTTATTGCTCAGATTATTACAATTGATTCTCCTTTTTCTCCCCCATAGCTCCCTTCCACCTGATTCCCACCCCACCCTCTGCCCTTACCCCCTCCCCCCACTATTGTCCTCATCCATAGGTTATACAATTTTAATCCAGTCTCTTTCTGCACCCCACACCCCTTTCACCCTGATAATTATCTATCCACTCCCTTTCTTTGCCCCTAATTCTATTATATTCACCAGTTTATTCTATTCCTGAGATTTTTAATTCACTTGACCTTCTTCCTCTTCTTAAGTAATACCTTTCAGCATTTCATATAATACTGGTTTGGTGGTGATGAACTCCTTTAGCTTTTTCTTATCTGTGAAGCTCTTTATCTGCCCTTCAATTCTGAATGATAACTTTGCTGGATACAGTAATCTTGGTTGTAGGTTCTCCCTATTCATCACTTTGAATATTTCTTGCCACTCCCTTCTGGCCTGCATGGTTTCTGTTGAGAAATCAGCTGATAGTCATATGGGTGCTCCCTTATAGGTAACCAACTGCTTTTCTCTTGCTGCTTGTAAGATCCTCTTTTTGTCTTTTACCCTTGGCATATTGATGATGTGTCGAGAAGAATTTTTCTTTGGATTCCTCTTGTTTGGGGTTCTGTAGGCTTCCTGTACTTGTAAGTCTATTTCTTTCACCAGGTGAGGGAAATTTTCTGATATTATTTCTTCAAATATGTTTTCAGTATTTTGCACTCCCTCTTCTTCTGGCACCCCCATAATTCTGATGTTGGTGCGCTTGCAGTTGTCCCAGAGGCTCCTTACACTATCTTCAACCTTCTGCATCCTCTTTTCTTCTTCCTTCTCCAGCGGAGTGTCTTTTGGCTCTTTGACCTGATTCTTGTGTTCTTCCATTCTGCTGTTGGATCTCTGCATAATATTTTCCAATTTAGTCAGTTTATGTATACTTTTTAGTTGGGTCTCATGAAATTTATCGAGCTTTTCTAGGATATTGTTGCATAACCTTAGAACCGTAGTTCTGAACTCTATATCCTCCATCTCTTTTGTTTGAGATCTATTTCCTTGTCTAGGCATTATCACTATTTTTCAGAGTTGGTAGGATGGCTTTGTGTGTTTGGTGTCCTATATGGCCCAGTAGGTAAGCCTCCTCAGTTACCTGAGGTAGACACTCTTGGTGATCCCCTTTGTGGACTGCGTGCACAGCCTTGTTGTAGCTAAGTCTCTATTGTTGTGAATTGACCTTCAGGCCAATTGGATGTGGGTATCAGCTGTGTCTACTCTGGGATAACTTCTGTATTGGAGACAGTCTTATAGGATCAGACTTGAAAAACTGCAGAAGCCTCTGCTCAGCTTGGATGGGGCGGAGTCTCAGGGCTGAACTGACAGTCTTGGCTTCTTCCCTGCCCTTGTGCACTCGCCTGGGTTTCCGCCTGACCGGCCCAGTTTCCCCAAGCAAGAGCGTGGGTGCCCCAGGGGCTCAACCAGATTTGGGCTGGTCTCTGTAGTCTGGAGCTTCTGACTCCTTCCGCTACAGAGAGGCTGCCACCTTGTACAGAGAGGCAGCGGCAGCCTCCGCAGTCAGACCTGGAGCTTCTGACTCCTTCCGCTACAGAGAGGCCGCCCCTTTGTACATAGAGGCAGTGGCAGCCTCCACGGTCAGACCTGGAGCTTCTGACTCCTTCCGCTATGGAGAGGCCACCACCTTGTACAGAGAGGCTGCTGCAGCCTCCGTGGTCAGACCTGGAGCTTCTGACTCCTTCCGCTACGGAGAGGCGGCGGTCAGACCTCAGCGTGTACTTGCTCGCACGCGCGTGAGTCTGTAGACCCTGCAGACTGCGACTGCAGCTCCCGGTCCCCGGTCTCCCAGTCTCTGAGTCTCTGAGTCTCTGGGTGCCTTTCTCTACAGTCCAGACTCCACCCGTATGAACCTGGGACCACGGAATTTCAGTCGGGGTTGGGTTCAGTACAGTCTGAAAGGATTCCATGCAATCGGGGATTCCTCCCCTCCCGCCAGGCAGGTATTCGGCGGCCACGTGCGCGAGCGTCTCCCTACCTCAGCGCTTTTCGGCTCCCAGTCCGATCCGTGAGCCTCTCTCTTTCTTTCTAGTTGTAGCTATTCCACTCCGCCAGCTTTCCTGACGTTTTGGTGAAGTCCTTTTTGATTTTAGTTGTGTTTTTAATTAAATTGTTGATGACGTTCATAATTTTTATCTTTACCTTTTTCTTTTTCCTCTTCTTAGAGAATACTTTTCAGCATTTCATATAATACTGGTTTGGTGGTGATGAACTCCTTTAGCTTTTTCTTATCTGTGAAACTCTTTATCTGCTCTTCCATTCTGAATACCTTTGCTGGGTAGACAAATATTTGTTGTAGGTTCTTGCTATTCATCACTTTGAATATTTCTTGCCACTCCTGTCTGGCCTGCATAGTTTCTGTTGAGAAATCAGCTGACAATTGTATGGGTGCTCCCTTGTAGGTAATTAACTTTTTCTCTTGCTGCTTTTAATATTCTCTCTTTTGCTCTTGGCATTTTAATTATGATGTGTCTTGGTGTGGTCCTCTTTGAACTCCTTTTGTTTGGGATTTTGTGCACTTCCTGGACTTGTAAGTCTATTTTTTTTTTTCACCAGATGGGGCAAGTTTTCAGTCACTATTTCTTCAAATAGGTTTCATATCTTGCTCTCTCTCTTCTTCTGGCACCCCATAATTCTGATGTTGGTACACTTGAAGTTGTCCCAGAGGCTTCTTACACTATCTTCAACTTTTTGGATTCTTTTTCTTTTTGCTTTTCCATTTGAGTGTTTTCTGCTTCTTTATATTTCAAATCTTTGACTTGGTTCTTGCATTCCTCTAGTCTGGTGTTGGGTCTTTGTATAATATTTTTAAAAAAATATATTTTATTGGTATTTTACAGAGAGGAAGGGAGAGAGATAGAGAGCTATAAATGTTAATGAGAGAGAAACATCCACCAGCTGCCTCTTGCACACCCCCCACTGGGGATGTGCCTGTAACCAACATACATGCCCTTGACCGGAATCGAACCCGGGACCTTTCAGTCCGCAGACCGACGCTCTACCGCTGAGCCAGACCGGTTTCGGCTAATATTTTTTATTTAAGTCAGTGTATGTTTTATTTCTAGTTGGTCCTTTTTTTTTTTTTTATTTTTTTTTATTTATTTTTTTTTTAGGCCGGTCAAGTGAAGCAGTGACAGTGGAGAAGGAACAAAGAAATCTGTAATTGGCTGTGATCAATTAGTTGTAAGACACCACTGCACTTGGACCAACCTAGTTGGTCCTTTTTTATATCCTTGAGGGTGTGGCTAAATTTATTGGCCTTTTCTAGGAAATTCTTGAAAAACCTTATAATCATGGTTTTGAATTCAATATCCAGACATTTGTTTTCCTCCATTTATTTTGTTTGTGATCTGTTACTTTGTCTCTACATTTTTGCTGCTTGCCTAAGTTGGTAGGGTAACTTTGTATGCTAGGTTTCCTATATGGTCCAGTGGGCCAGCCTCCCCAGTCACCTGAGGTAGACACTCTTGGTGTACCCCTTTGTGGTCTGTGTATACAGTCTTGTTATAGTTAAGTCTTGATTGTTGTTGGTATCACTGGAGGAATTGACCTCCAGGTCAATGGGCTATGTGTATCAGCTGTGTCTTCACTGGGAGACCTGTGCTGGAAACAGCCTTATGGGACCATACTTGCAAAATTGCAAAAGCCTCTGGGCTTAGCTTTGATGGGGCAGAGTCTCAGGGCTGAGCATACAGTCTTGGCTTCCCCATCAGCTCTGTCCTTGTGCTCATACCTCCAGACCACTTCTTTCTGTGGCTCCCCTGAGTTTCCACTTGACAGTCCAGATTCCCCCAGGCTCACTCGGAATGGGGGTTCAGTGCAGTTGGAACTGAGGTCCAGTGTAGTCAGGAGCTTCTGACTTCCTTCTGCTAGGGAGAGCTAGCAGCAACCTTAGCAGTCAGTCTTCTCTGTGTGCACTTGTGAGCGCAAGTGTGCGAGCCTCCAGACCCCTACCCACCGTGGTTCTTCCAAGTCTCCGAGTCTCCATGTGCCTTTCTCTCTACTTGGCAGTCCAGACTCCCTCTGTATGAGCCTGGGCCCACAGGGTTTCGCCCGGAACTGGGGTTCAGTGCAGTCAGGGGCTTCCTTCCCCCTCCCACCAGAGAAAGCCAGCCAGATACTCAGCCGCCCTTCTTCCCTGCATGTGTGTCTCCGTACCTCAGTCCTTTGCAGCTCTTCTGATTCTCCGTGAGCTTTCCTCTTTCCTTCTAGATGTAGAATTTCCACTAAGCCTGCTTTCCTGTGGTTCTGGATGATGTCCATTCTGTCTTTTACTTGTAGCTTTGAAATTGTGGGAGATAGCAGTTTAGGTGTTTACCTATGCCGCCATCTTGGCTTCTCCAGTTTGATACATTTTTCCATTTAGTGCCAATTCTTGTGTATGGTGTAAGATAGAATGTCATTTTCTTTCTTTTGCATGTGGCTGTCAGGTTTTCCTAGCACCATTATGAATAGATTGTCCTTTCCCCATTGTATAATTTTGGCTCCTTTGTCATAAATTAATTGACTATGTAAAAGAAAAACAGCAAAATAGAATTGGTATTATCCAGAGAGCAATTTAAAATGGGTGGCATTCAGGAAGCTGAGTTAACCACTCCTTCCAAGTGAAACTGAACTTTTAAACTGGGCTAAAACCAACAATACATCATGAGGCAGTTTCTTTTTTAATTTTTTAATTTTTATTTTTAAAATATATTTTATTGATTTTTTACAGAGAGGAAGGGAGAGGAGAGAGATAGATAGCTAGAAACATCAATGAGGGAGAGACATCGACCAGCTGCCTACTGCACACCCCACACCAGGGATGTACATGTCCTAGATCGGAATCGAACCTGGGACCCTTCAGTCCGCAGACAGACGCTCTATCCACTGAGCCAAACTGGTTTCGGCTAAATATATTTTTATTGTTTTCAGGAAGGGAGAGGGAAAGAGATAGAAACATCAATGATGAGAGAGTATCATGGATTGGCTGCCTCCTGCACATCCCCCACTGGGGAATGAGCTGGCAACCTGGGCATGTACTTTGACCGGGAATCGAATTGTGGCCTCCTACTTCATAGGGCAATGTTCAACCAATGTTCACACCAGCTGGGAATACAGTTTCTGGAACTGGCTCTGAGTCACTGAACTCTGTATAAAAAAATTTTTTTTAACCTAGCAATAGACATAGCTAGCAGTTAATCATTTATATCATAATGTAAGTTGGTTTGCCAGCATCAATCATAGCCCTTTCAAAGTAACTTGTGCAACCCCTCTGGAAACCCCTTTATTTTTCTTTCTTTTTAAAAAAAAATATTTTATTGATTTTTTACAGAGAAGAAAGGAGAGAGCTAGAGAATTAGAAACATAGATGAGAGAGAAACATCGATCAACTGCCTCCTGCACACCCCCTATTGGGGATATGCCCACAACCAAGGTACATGCCCTTGACCTGGGACCTTTCTGTCTGCAGGCCAACGCTCTATCCACTGAGTGGTTTTGGCTAGAAACTCCTTTTTTCCCTCTCTCTATAAACTCTGATCCTTTCATTCCCCTCAGAATAAAGTTGGGTTTCTACCTATATCTGTGTCTTCCAGACTTGCAACACCTAAAAAGGCTCCCAAGTAAAGCTTTTGTTTGGTTGTAGGTTTTGGTCAAATTCATGGATTTATTTCTGGGCTCTCAATTCTGTTCCATTGATACGTGTGTTTTTATGTTAGTACCATATTGTTTTAATTATTGCAGTTTTGTAATATACTTTGACATCAGGAAGCATGATGCCTCTGGCTTTTTTCTATTTTTCTCAACTGTTTTGGCTATTTGGGGGTCTTTTGTGGGTCCATATAAATTTAGAATTGTTGGTTCTATTTCTGTGAAAAATACCATTGGGAAATCAACTTTTAATTTTAAAACCTGTTTGCTTATGTTTTTGGTGGGCAGGGACTTTGTATCTTACCTCAATTGCTCATTTATAAGGGAAAGAGCTTATGATAATTTCTAAGAATAAACAAGAACATAGGTGTTAAAACAAAATACAACTGGAGACCAAACTTGAAAATTCCCTGAACAGCAGAACCAGCTAAGCCATGTAAGTGAAATCTAATGTAGCTTATTCTGCAGTGTAAGCAAATCTTAACTAGGGCTGTTTCTTAAAAATGCCTCCGAAAGTCACTTAAAACACCTGTATTGTTGCCCATCCAGTGTTACTCAGTGGTTGAGTGTTGACCTATGAACCAGGAGGTCACAGTTCAATTCTTGGTCAAGGCACATGCCTGGGTTGCAGGCTTGATTTCCCGTGGGGGTGTGCAGGAGGCAGATTCTTTCTCATTGGTGTTTCTAAATCTCTCTGTCTCTTGCCCTTCCTCTATGAAATCAAAATTAGCATAAGATGATCACTTTCAATGAATCCCCTGTCATTTTTTTTTTTTGGGGGGGGGGGAACAAATGCTATAACTAACTATAAAGATTAACTAGCCTCAGTGTTTTTGCTATATAAGCTGTCCTATAACAACATAACTTTGGGCTCTATAAGACTATTGGTTTGACGATTCTGTTTGTGAATTGTTCATCTATACACAATAAACTCTCACTAAAGACAATTATATTGCTCCGGTTTTATTTTTAGAGGTTTCTGGATTTTGACAGAGGCCACCTGCCACCTTAACATTGGATTGGCCATAAGAATTGAAATCTGGATTCTATCCAGTTATGTTGCACAAAACATTCATTGTGAGGAGAAACTTACAAAAGCTTTGATTTGGGTCAAAGGGAAGGAGTGTTGGATATGATGTATATTGCTCATTTAAAATGAATTAATATATATGACTAACAATATATTGGTATGTTTAAATTTAAAAATGGACAGAGGGTCTGAATACACATTTTCCCAAAGCAGACATACAAAGAACCAACAGGCACATGAAAAGGTGCTGAGCATCACTAATCATCAGGGAAAAGCAAACCCAAACCACAATGAGCTATCGCCTCACATTGGTTAAGATGGCAATCATCAAGAAGACAAGAGATGACCTAACCGGTTTGCTCAGTGGATAGAGCATCGGCCTGTGGACTCAAGAGTCCCAGGTTCAATTCCAGTCAAGGGCATGTACCTTGGTTGCGGACACATCCCCTGTGGGGGTGTGTGCAGGAGACAGCTGATCGATGTTTCTCTCTTATCAATGTTTCTGGCTCCCCCTTCCTCTCTGTAAAAAAATCAATAAAATATATTTAAACAAAACAAAACAAGAAGAACAAGAGGTAAGTGCTGGCGAAGATGTGGAGACAAGAGAACCCTGTGCACTGTTGATAGGAATGTATATTGGTGTAGCCACCATGGAAAACAAAAATAAAGGTTCCTCAAGAAATTACAAATAAAACCATGACTTGATCCAGCAATCCCACTTGTGGGTATTTGAAGAAAACAAAAATACTAACTAGAAAAGATAACTTCACCCCATTTTCACTGCAGCACTATTCACAATAGCCAAAATATGGAAACAAACTGTGTCCCTCGGCAGATGAATGTGTTAGGGGCAGAAATAGAATAATGGGGACTAGCCATAATTACAAGAAATATTCATCATGCCCTGTTCACCACGATTGTTCTGATTAGAGAAGGCACATTCTACTCTGGCTGAGAGCTGTACTCCCCGGGGCATAGGAGTTACCCCGGGAATGCAGTCAGTCCATTCTCCTTTTCCGAGAAAGATTAATAGCCTTGTTGCTGAAAGAATCTGGTGCCAGATCATCATTGCGACCCCCTGGCCCACATTGCCTGTAGCCGGGAACCATTATACCTTGCCTACTTCCCCATGGCTGTCATTCCTACTTTCCCATGTACTCTTTGTCCTACGCATTACAAGCAGCTGGCTTGTGGGGCAGGGGAGAGCAGATGCTGCTCTCCCACACTGCCGGCAGTATTGGAATAAACATTCGCATGTGATTCAACCCTGTCTCTGCTTAATTGGCTCAAGGAGTTGACAGGCAACCTGGACCCACTGGTTGTCTGGTTTCAAATGGATGAAAGAAGATGTGGTCTATGCATACCATGGAATATGATTCAGCCGCAGAGAGAAGGAATTCCTATCATTCACAGCAACATGAATGAAACGTAAGGGCATTTTGCTAAGTGAAATAAGCCAGACAGAGAAAGACAAATACTGTGCGGTCTTACATGTGAAATCTTTTTTTAAAAAAAGAGCTTAAAAAAGTCAAACTCATAGAAATAGAACAGAAAAGTGGTTGCCAGGGGATGGGGAGTGGGGAAAATAGAGGTTACTAAAAAGGGTACAAACTTTCAGCTACAAGATTAATAAGGTCTGAGGATGTAAAATAAAACATGGTGACTGTAGCTGATAACTCTGTATTTTATAAATGAAATTTGCTAAGAGAGTGGAACTTAAATGTTCTCAGAAAAGATAGAACCTTTCCCCAACTTCCACTAGGCCTTAGAGAATTTTGTCTTGGAATTCAGGACAAAAAAAATCTCTTTCTCTTATTCTTCTTCTATTTCAATCTTATTGAGGTATAATTAAGAGAAAACTCATAAATTTCAACCATTTTTTAAAACTATGGGTATTTTATTTTTTTAAATATATTTTATTGATTTTTTACAGAGAGGAAGGAGAGAGGGATAGAGAGTTAGAAACATCGAAGAGAGAGACATCAATCAGCTGCCTCTTGCACACCCCCTACCGGGGATGTGCCCACAACCAAGGTACATGCCCTTAACCGGAATCGAACCCGGGACCTTTCAGTCCACAGGCCGACGCTCTATCCACTGAGCCAAACCGGTTTCGGCGAGTGTTTTAATGAACTGCAGATACACTCTCTGTCAGGTGCTGCAGACATGGAAACACACTGCCCAGAACACCCCTGGGAGTCACCATCTTACAGCCCCACGGAGGCAGCTGCTGAATGATTGCTGATGTCAAATTGGACTCAGCCTCTTTCTTCAAAATGCTTTGACTCCAAGTAGATTGAGAAAGAACAAAGCCACAGGCCAGCTGCACGCACTGTCTGTCTGCTGTGTTCCAGGCAATCAGGGTGCAGGCTGTTGAGTAAAATTTAATGACAACATAGCCACATCTCAGCACTCTCCACACACCTCTCTGGCAGGGGGCCTGGAGATACCAGGGGGAACCGTTGTCTGAACACATGAAGACTTAAGTTTCTTGCTCTGAATCTATCACTAACTTGCTGTGAGGACTCCAGTAAACCTCTTACGCAATAACGTTTTCTCAGTTGTAAAGAAGATGGAGTTTGGGTTAAGATGTTCTCTAATTCCCTGAGATTATTATTCCTTCTCTTGTCCCTTGAGATTATTTTTATTTGTCTGTATCTACCCATTTACAGAAACAAGAGTGAGGCGGTTTTTGTTTTTATCTGTTCGCTTTATTCTTTACAGGCTGACCAGAAGTGAGTGAAAGAGGCTGCTTGCCAGGAGGTGAATGAGAACAGTAATGAAATGAGTCTGGGTTTGAAATGCAGCCAAAAACCGGCAGCCAAAAACTCCTGGATTGGTTTGGAATACCAGTAACATTGATGGGTAGGTTAATTGAGGGGGAGGGACTAGATCGCAAAACCTGGCCTATTGTTATGTAAAACAGAAGCGATTAACCGACTCCTTTCCCCTTCTCTTCAAGTAACTATTGTGGATTTCTTAGAACAGTTCTCAAAGGAATACTCCTTTTATTATGTCCTGGGACACATACATACATGCATACATACATACATACATACTTGACTCAATACTTATCCTTACAACATTATGTTCTTTTCTATTTTATTATGTTTTTGATTGTTGTTGTTGTTTAGAATGAAGTACAGGGTTTATTTGGGGGTGGGGTGGAGTGGGGTGGGGAAGGAGGCAGTCGGGGTCTAAAGACACTTGGGATTTGATCTAAGCATAGGTTGGCTGTGGGCAGGGGTGGGTTTGTAGGCAGTATGAATTAGACTTCTAACACTCAATCCTAACAGCAGAAACCTAAGGTACAACTGTGAACATGCTAACTTTCACACAGAAAGTCAAGAGCTCAAATGACCAAAAGAGGAGGGTGTAGCTCAGTGGTTTTCAACAGAAGCAGTATGACCTCTGCAAGCAGATCAGGGGGCGGGGGGAAGGAAGGTCTGGGGTCTGGGGAGACGTGGCCATCAGCAGGCAGGGCCAGGGATGCTGCATCCTCAAATGTCCTGCCTCAAATTCCAGGGGCACTCCTTAATCTACCTGGGACCAAACAAGACTGGGAGGGGCACCCTTCCCCACTGCTACCTCTCCAGTTGGCGCTGATAGCTTGCCAAGAAGTTAAGTACGGCTGTCGGGACTTGAGGAGCTAGGAACTTCTCAGGAGACCTGCACCCAGCTGCTGCTCGGATCCTTTTCCGCTCCGGCTGATGAGCTTCCGTTAATTTATGGTGAGGCCATCACTCAGGATCTCGTGGCTTAACTGGGTCTGTGAATCACTCAGCTTCTTCTTTAACCCAGGGAGGGCGGAGAGGACGCTGGTGTCAGGGCGCAGAGAGCCACAGGACTCCACGTGGTAGTCAAACCTCTCCTTTGCCATTGGGGTCTCCGGGAGCCTGGGGCTCATCTTCATCCAGCTCCGAGTACTCGCTATTTGGCCACTCCTCTGGCTTTGGGGTACACTGGGTGCCTCAGGGCATTGTTGGGATCATATTCAAAAGCCACCCCTGCAGTCGGGTTCCGCTCAGCATGCTCCTTGCCAAAACCCCTCTTGGTATAGGCGCGCAGTCTCAGCTAGGCCTGGCCCTTTTGCAGCGTGACGATGAGGATGTCCATCCTGGTCCACGTAGTCATTGGGGGCGTTATCTCGGTTCCGGGATGCCACTGGAATGACTGGAGGCCACTGGAGGTGAGGTCTCAGAGACGTGACGTGACGAGTCTGGTCTTGGTGGCACCGCCTGTGCACAGTGGACTCCAGCGGGCTCTGGGGGCAGGACTCGTGCGTGCAGTCCCCGGAGCAGCTTGTCCACAGAGCCATTGTGAGTGAGGGGATTAATCCAAGCCTCTGAGGGCTGAGGAAGGGGCGTCCGTCTGAGCCCAGTCAGTGGCTGTTCTGGGCACCTTGGTGATGAAGACCCTTTGAATAGAATTGGCCACCCCGTTAGGTCCACGATGAACTGGACATTCTCGTTGGTGAGCTCCCTGATCCACACGGTGGGCTGGTTGGCATATGCTGGCATGGCCATGCTCAGCTGCCCGGCCGGCTGGCCCGCCGGCGTCAGCTGTTTTGGTTTTTTTAATTCTTGGCTTTTGTCAGCCTTGTTTTAAAGCTTTGTCTTGGGGAAGAGGGCGGGTTGGCTAGCAGCTGTCTCCTTCTCAGAGCTGGGCTGCAGATTTGAGAACAGATGTTTGCTATTCGCTCCCTGACAGTCCTAGGTGGGATGCCAACGGGGGTTGTCCTGCTGTGGGCCTTTGAACTGATGGCCCATCTGTCCTGGATCTTGACAGGAGTGGGCGTAGAAGTGGGAGTGCGGAGAGAAGGCTCATTAAACATGACCTTGCTCTGGGATCCAGAATGTGGCACCGAGTTACCCTGTTGGAGAGGTCATTCTTTTCTTTTAATATGTACATATAGATTTAAAAATATTTTTATTGATTTCAGAGAGGAAGGGAGAGGGAGAGAGAGACAGAAACATCACTGATGAGAGAGAATCCTTGATCAGCTGCCTCCGGCTCACCTCCTACCGGGGATGAAGCCCGCAACCCCGGCATGTGCTCTGATCTGGAACCTTGTGGTCCTTGGGTTGACACTCAACCGCTGACCCGCCAGGCTGGAGAGTTTATTCTTTAAAGAAAATTTGTATCTTTGATTCAAGAGTTACTAAAAAAATAAATAATTAAACAAGGTATCTCCGGTTATACACAATAATCTGTTATTGGGGGGAAAAAAAACCCAAACCAGTTGTTCTGCATGAAAATAATAAACTGGAGCCTGCTTCTCATTTTATTTCAGATAGGAAAAATTATACTTTGTCAACCCCAAGCCCTCAACTGATTTTTAAAATTATTTTTCCAACTGATTTTTTTTAAACAGGTAAGGAAAAAGGAAAGTGTGGAAATACAGTATATATATATATATATATATATATATATATATATATAAAATTTTTTAAAATTCAAACTATCTTCTTAGATGTAAAATGCTTAATAGAGCCTTTCTTTATCACAAAATAATTAATAGGGTCGATAAAAACAACAGCTTTTGCGCAGTGGAAGGCCACTGAGCTGGGTGGCTTTAATGTTCTCAGCTTGGCTAACCATAGACGGGCTTCTCTCTGACTTCAGACCCCGAGCTCCCTTCATTCAGAGTATTAGCTTTAGGAAAGATCATTATATGTTCTTTCTCTGCCCCTTTGAGATGTAAATATTTTAAAATGCCTCTTGTGAGAGTTTTACAACCCAGGAAGATCTTTCTCAAGAACCTGGGAATCGCCGACACCGGTTTGGCTCAGTGGATAGAGTGTTGGCCTTCGGACTGAAGGGTCCCAGGTTTGATTCCGGTCAAGGGCATGTACCTTGGTTGCAGGCACATTCCCAGGAGGGGTGTGCAAGAGGCAGCTGATTGATGATTCTCTCTCATCGATGTTTCTAACTCTCTATCCCTCTCTCTTCCTCTCTGTAAAAAAAAAAATCAATAAAAATATATTTAAAAAAAAGAACCTGGGAATCATCTCTCTGACATGTGTCTGAGCAAGGGAGCACCTCAATAGGAGTCGCTCCCACACGTGAGTGTCTTTCCACAATGCCAGGTGTACTAGGGGAGACCTCCTCAGTAAGCCAGTGGAGTCACATGCACATTGCATACAGAGAGGCGGAGTTCACATGATGGAAGTGGGCGGGGCAAATGTTCCGTGCAATGCCCTGGTCACTGGCAGTGGGCTCAGGTCTCCGGAGAGGCGGGCTTCCGTCTGAAGCCAGGCGGCTGCAGTGGCAGCAGGTGTCTGCTGGAGTGGAAGTCCAGCAGGGTTCCGGATGTGACCTGTGGGACAGCAAGCACCAGCATTGGGTGGTCAGAGCTCTGAGTTATCATCGCCATGGAGGTCGCATTCATATTGGTATCCAGGTGAAGTCCTTACCCCAGTGTCCACATTTGTGGTTTTGGGCATTCTGGCCCCCCTTCCTAGGGCATTCCTGTGACACCCCAGACTTTAAAAAATATATATGTTGTTTATTGATTTCAGAGAGGAAGGGAGAGGGAAAGAGAGATAGAAACATCAACGATAAAAGAGAATCATTGATCAGCTGCATCCTGCACGCCCCACACTGGGGAGTGAGTCGGCAATCCGGGCATGTGCCCTGACTGGGAATCACACCATGACCTGGTTCATAGAAACTTTAAGTTCAATCACTGAGCCATGCCAGCTGGGTTCTTTTTTCCCCCTTCTTCTAAGGATACCAGTCATATAGGAACAAGGGACCACAGTACTTGAGTATGACCTTAAAACAGGAATTTTAGGGTTAAATAGGACTGGTTTAGGAAATTTTAGAAATTAAGGGGGCCAGGAAGAAGCACAAGGCTGCAGAGAAGCAGAAGATATATTTCCTTAGAATAGGGAAGCTAAAAAGTTGCAACAGATTCCATAGGACGAGGGAGCTGAAAACAGCAAAAGGTCTATATTTATGAAATAAAGAGAAGGAAGCCCTTCATCCAGAAGGAGAAGAAAGCCCAGGGGGAATAGGAAAACAATAAGGAAGTGGGGAGGGGGGCAAGAACCTCACATGTCCCATATGAGATTTGATCTTTGAGTTCAGAAGTTACTATAATAACCAGTCTAAGGGAATAGTAACCAATCAAAGGGGATAGCAAGGCACCAAGATCTACAGCTTTTACTAATATAAACCATGGAAACAGGGACTCAGTGGGACTCTTCTCTCTCCCCACGTGGGAGTCTGTACTTGTTCTTCAGTAAATTTCCACCTTTACTATACCATCTGGTCTAACTTTTGATAATCCTATCTAATAAAGGAGTAATTTGCAAATTGACTCTCAGTCTAACACACAAGATGGCTGCCTAGTGTGGTCAAAGATGGCTGCCCCCATGTGGACACAAGATGGCCACCACAAGATGGCTGGCAGAGGAGGGCAGTTGGGGGCGATCAGGCCTGCAGGGGAGGACAGTCAGGGGAAACCAGGCTGGCAGGGGAAGGCAATTAGGGGTCACTGGGCCATCAGGGGAGGGCAGTTGGGGGTGACCAGGCTAGCAGCAGAGCAGTTAGGTGTCAATCAGGCTGGCAGGGGAGTGGTTAGGGGGTAATCAGGCAGGCAGGTAGGCAAGTGGGTAGGAGCCAGCAGTCCTGGATTGTGAGAGGGATGTCCGACTGCTGGTTTAGGCTCAACCCTCGAGGGGTCCCAGATTGGAGAGGGTGCAGGCTGGGCTGAGGGACACCCCCTTACCCATGCACGAATTTCATACACCGGGCCACTAGTCAATTATAACAAAAAAATGGGAAGGTGGAAGATCTGTGATCTTATCAGCAGATTTGTCACAAATAAACAGAGGTGTCAACCCTGAGAATTATGGGTGTCATGAGAGGGTGGACAGTGAGTTCTAAGTCTTATAGGGAAGGGTATTTCTTTAAGTTATTTCCTACAGCACAAAGGACTTCTGGGAACAAAAGGTTGGGGAAGTGTTCTTTATCATCGCTGCTCTCCAGAAGCACAGGGCTCAGGTGCTGTTCAGCACCGTCAGTGGGCAAGAGGAAGAAGGATCTGTGTACAGTGGGGCGCATACTGTCCTCCCCAACTAGTTACAGTTACTCTTTTTAGAAATGGTTTATCCATCTCTGGAACATGGATCCCACTGTTGTGGGACACCGCTGCCCCCAAGTGGTGGTACCTTTGTAGTGACTGCCAAACCTCTCAGACTGGAAAAGAAACTACATCTTTTTTCAGATGCCTGTAGGCTGTGTGTACCCTCAGGGTGTGCAAGAAAAGCTGCTGGGATGCAGGAAGAAAAATACCATAATTCCTACTTCATTCTATTTTTGTTGAAAAATGCAAGCAAGAATTTGCGGTGGGCATTTTCTCTGTTTTCCGAGTCCTGCACGGAAAACAACAGGTTCCTGAGTGGAGGAGCTGGGGATTGAGAAATTAGAGAAAGAAAGAGACAAGAGGCAGAAATAGATTCAAGCTGGGCGCTAGGTGGGCGCCATCTCTCTGATGGAGAGACAGTCACACTCACCACAGACAACACAGCACATTTATTGCTTTCCGAAGGGGAGTTTAAGGTCAAAAGGAGTTTCGGGTGTGCCCAAATCCTATTCATCAAGATTTGGGTAAGTTCCTCATTTTTTTGGTACAAGATTTAGCATATCAAGATCTGGGTAAGTCAAGGTCCTATTTGTTCCTCATTCCAAGCACACGGATAAAGATAAGAAGTTGGTACTGATACCAGGATTCTGCCAGTGCCCTCAGGCTCGGCTGATAAGAATTAAAAGAATATCCATGTCTCTTCTCAGGAGGCTCTCTACAAGAATTGACACTTTACTGATATTCATCATACTGCCAGTTTGCACTGGGATCTTTACTCTGACTCTGCCACACATCACCTGCTCAGAGAAGAGTAGAAGCTTCACATGCTGGCAGAGTTCCTCTCTGGACCTCTTCAGATCAGATATTACCGATCATGTAATATGTTAATGTGTAATCTGTAACATATTACAGATCATGGATGGTTGGTTAAATGCAATTAATATTACCTAGTTTCAACTAAAACTACCTTTACACAGTGGACAGGAGGCATTAGAGGACTCCTACAGAAAAACTACTGGTTTAGAAAATAACCTTAAGAGGGCATGAACCAGCAAACAGGAAGCCATGTCATTGTCAAGTATTCTTACAGTAGAAGTTTTTTTTTTTTTATCAGCTACTTGACAAGAACCCCCCCCCCAACACACACACAAAATAAATCTAACATTTTACTAGATGTTGATCAAAACATTCAAAATTGTCAACACTGTTTTGCCAAGACCTTCGTGGTGGGCTCAGGATCTGAAGGAGGGGCTGACTCACAAATGAAAATGCTATAGAAGAAATGTGAATTTAGAAGGCATTTGGGGCCAGGTGGAGCCCCTTTCTTGAAGTGACACCCTGACTTCCGGTCTGGTCTGCTATTTATTTACTTGAATACACATTTCCCCTGTTAGCAATACATATTGGCATATCAAAGGTAGAGTTTGGTAAACAGTAAGATAATTATCAGGTTAGGGAATTGCCTTGAGCCACCACTGTATCTCAACAATCAGGTGCTTAGCATCAGCCTTGTGAATGCCCAAGGTCCATTGGCCTTCTGAGTTCCTTGGTGCAGTGACAGTATCGGCAAGCAGTGGCTTCCCACACTGTTTGAAATATGGATTCCCTTTAATTATTGGGCCTAATATAAGCCTCACCCCAATTGCTGTGTAGGAAGAGGTTTCATGAGACAACCGTTTTGGTTATTGCAGCCACTTGTCCACTAATATTTTAAATAAATTGGACTTAGATCCAGTTCTTTACATCACTATTTCATAGTTTTAACTCAACCTTCTCAAAATTCATGAAATGCAGCACATACAATCCCTGGTCCTCTCCCTGTTATGGTAGGACAGACCTGTGACCAGCATCTATGTACAGTTATGAGATATGTTAAAGAATTATTTTCAAAAAGGTGAGCTCATGACTTTCTGGCAAATATAAAATGAACATGTGTCAAAGATGTTACTTAACTCATTGGTTTAGTAAATGAAAGAACCAGTGAAGATGTTATGACCAATTCAATGCTTTAAGAAGCAAGGTTATTTATTGCATAAGACTTATAGGATGTACTTTGATTAATATCCAGTTAGCCACACTTTTCTTTAAAAAAAAATAGAATACTTCATGAATTTTCTTGTCATCCTTGTGCAGGGCTGTGCTAATCTTCTCTCTATTGTTCTAATTTTAGTATATGTGCTGCCAAAGCGAACACTAGCCACACATCTTTGTATGAAAGTTATTTGCATCTCTGCTAGATTCTGTTCACCAACAAGTTACCTGCATCTCTTCCAGTCAAAAATCTCCGAAACCCAACCACCAATGGGTCCGGACTGCCTATCACTACTTGAGCCAATTAAGCAGAGTCAGGGTTGAGTCGTATATATAAGTGTTTATTCCAATAATTCTAGCGGTATGGGAGAGCAGCAGGTCATATACAAAAATCTGCTCTACCCTTCCCCATAAACCAGCTGCTTATATTGGATAGAAGGACAAAGGTTACATGGGAAAGTAAGATTACAGGCCTGGGGAAGCAGGCAAGGTACAAGGGTTACAGGTTACAGGTAATGTGGGCTGGGGGTCATAAAGGGTGGGCAAAGGGCAGGTGCCTCTGGGACTAGATTGTGTCAGCATCAAGGTTGTTCATCTTTCTATAAGGATAGGCAGTTCCTGGAAAAGGAGGATGGACTGCATTCCGATGTTGGCTCCCATGCCCCGGGGTGAGCAACTCTCAGCCAGGTTAGAATGTGCTTTCTCTAATCAGGACAGAACAGTCACGGTTAACAGAGCAGGATTAATATTTCTTTTTTTTAAAAAAATATATATTTTATTGATATTTCACAGAGAGGAAGGGAGAGAGATGGAGAGCTAGAAATGTCGATGAGAGAGAAACATCGACCAGCTGCCTCTTGCACACTCTCCACTGGGGATGTGCCCGCAACCAAGGTACATGCCCTTGACCGGAATCGAACCCGGGACCTTTCAGTCCGCAGGCCGACGCTCTACCACTGAGCCAAACCGGTTTCGGCAGGATTAATATTTCTTATAACAACAGCTAGTCCCCACTATTCTATTTCTGCCCCTAACTTTACTTGAGGGAGACATTTGAATTGACTTTGGTTTTAGGGATACTACTTCAATGGATCCTTTGATTACAGAAAAGTAAAACCAAAGTCCCATTTTGGAATAGAAATGTCTTATGCATTGGGTACATAGGCTGTTTTGCTCAGTATTGTAAAATGTTTTTTAAAAAAAATATATTTTATTGATATTTTACAGAGAGGAAGGGAGAGAGATAGAGAGCTAGAAACATCGATGAGAGAGAAACATCGACCAGCTGCCTCTTGTACACCCCCTACTGGGGATGTGCCCACAACCAAGGTACATGCCCTTGACTGGAATTGAACCCGGGACCTTTCAGTCCGCAGACCGACACTCTACCACTGAGCCAAACCGGTTTCGGCAGTATTGTAAAATGTTGTTTCCTCACGTACTGTTGTAAGAACCTTTTTACAAAGCTGGTTGGGCCTCTATGTAGGCTAATGAGTGTGATGGCCACCAGTGCATCGGAAACAGTTACGATATATTGGACGGGACTGGGGCCTGCCGGTAGCATGTGGTTTCACAATGTAAGTCCAGGTGAGTTTGAGAGGACGTTTATTAAAGGTGGGGACCGTTGCCAAAACCGGTTTGGCTCAGTGGTAGAGCGTCAATCTGCGGACTGAAAGGTCCCGGGTTCGATTCCGGTCAAGGACATGTACCTTGGTTGCGGGCACGTCCCCAGTAGGGGGTGTGCAGGAGGCAGCTGGTCGATGTTTCTCTCTCATTGCCGTTTCTAGCTCTCTATCTCTCTCCCTTCCTCTCTGTAAAAAATTAATAAAATATATATTTTTAAAAAGGTGGGGACCGTGAAACAAAGGAAGGACTTAACTGGGCGTATAAGACGACCCCCTAACATTTCCACTAAAAATACAGAGTTTGTTATATACTGGCCATATAAGACTACCCCCCACTTGGAGGCATATTTTTCAGGGCCAAAAAATCGTCTTATACGCCGGCAAATACGGTAGGCTAGAAGAAGCAATAGGAGGGAGCGTAGGTGGTGCTCTGCTTGGCTCTCTAGAAATGCCACAGGAGAGAAGTGAGCCAAGGAAGGGCTGCTTTAGCTCGCTGGGAAGTCAGAGAGAAGGGCGCCTCGGAGACAGGTTAGCCCAGGACCAGCTGCCACTGCTCATTGCTCCCTGATTGCAAGAATTGCGGGGACCCTTCGTGTTTAGAAGAAAGAAAGTAAAAAGTTCACAGGTGTAATCCAGAGGCCTCCCCCTCTCCCCGCCCCCCTTTTGTCTTGAGGGTTTTATCTCTCTTCTGCAGGTGAGAATCTTAGGGGAGTGTTTCAGCAGAATATTCATCAGTTTACTGAGTGCATTTTTAATACACCGATGCATCAGAATGAGCACATAGGGGAGTGAGGGATCATTTTCCGGTCAGCTTCACTGCTTTATTTTCATCTTGGGTCTATCTGGCTCTAATTGGGGTTTTTGTTATTTGTTTCCCTGACTTCATCCGTCCTTGGGTTTGGCTGGTACGAGTGGCTTTAATTGGGTCTCGGTCCTCTATTTTCCTGACCAAGGTGATTTAAGTGATTTATTCTCTGGTTAAGGGGAGAGGTATAAACCATTTGCTCGAGTGTCCTTGGTTAGGGAAGAAAAGGTCTTGGGATTCACTAGCTGGCTGTAAGTAGTTCAGATTGTTTGGTCTCGTTTAATTATCTTGTCTCGGTTTCCCATTCCACCTGCCCAGGAATTTTCCTAGCTTCTTACAATTCTGTCTCAATATCACCAACTCAAATACCACAACCTACCATAACTAAAGTTGCCTTCAGAGAAAGGATTTTCCACGTGGTGAATAACTAAGTAAAATCCTGAGCCAGGTAAAGCACAATCTTTCCCAGACTTGCATTCCTGGGAAATTTATGGTAAATGATGCAGAAATATTTTGCTTATATGTGAAACAAAATAAGGTTTAAGCTCAGATAATTTTAAATAGGTGTTTAAGCTCCATTAATGAGCCGAGGGACATAACATTCATGATGGCTGAGGGACAGTGTTGCATTGTGAGACTCTTTACACATGTAGTGTCCCGGATCTCCACCTACTAAATGACAGTAGTGTTCATACAAATCCCTTCACTTCAAAATCCTAGTCCTTGGGACAATCAAAATTTCCCTCTAGAGGGCAGTATAACTCCTATGGAAAATCACGGAACTAAGAGGATCTGCCACAAATCAAACCTGTCCTTGCCTGTGGGGTTAGGGTAGGGCAGCATTGTTTTATTGCCTGGGAGGCTGGCTTGGGGTTGGAGTGAGTGGTAGGGACAAAGGAATATTTTTTTCTTGTTAGCCCTCAGGGAAGTCTGGAGAGCAGAGGCACTTAAGAAATGACTGAGGTAACATCTGACACATTTTAAGTTTTCTTTCATTAATTATCCTGGCATAGAGAGCTAGAATAAAAATCCCCTCCCTGAGACTTTGCTGAAATCTCTCAAACAAGCAGCAGCTGGTGTCAGCATGCCCAAAACTTATCAATAAAAGGCCCAGGATCTGGCACTAGCACCAGCCTGCTTTGCTTCACAGTTGGGTCTCACCTGGGCACTTCTAAACCCAATACAAGAAGCAGCCATCTGCAAATCTCTCAGTAGCTTTTGCTGGCTGGCTCTAGGCAGTGGCTGACTAGAGCAGGAGGCCCAGTGCACCTTTCATTCTGGTGGACATTTCAGACCATACTAGATCACACCTCTACACATCCACAAGTGACACTCTAAGGGCAGACTCAGTAAGCCCCAGAGCCCCACTGAAGGAAGTCCTGCTCCATGTGAGGTGTCTCCTGCACAGTAGCTCTTCCACTATAGTTACAGCTGGTCCTCACAGCCAGTTGACCTGGAGATTAATTCCTCTCAGTGATGCCTTGATTGTGCACACAGCCCACACAGGGGTGCGTGTAGAGTGCCGAGCTCAGGTGACAGGGGAGGCTGAGCCACTGGGCCCTATAGGACACCTACTACACAAGGCCACTCTACCAATTCCAGGAGACATAGAAGCTCTACCTAATGCATAGAAACAAACAAAAGCAGCCAAAATGTAGAGACAAACATGTCACAAAGGAAAGAAATGGAAGCAAGCAAACTATTGGATACAGAATTCAAAACAATGGGTTATAAGGTTGCTCAAGGATCTTAATGAGAGCTTTAAGGGACTTAGTGAGAATTTTAAGGATCTTAATGAGAATTTCAAAGACGTGAAAAAGAACTAGTCAAAAAGTAAGCATACACTAACTGAAATAATGAATAATCTACAGGGATTCAACATTAGAGTAGAGGACTCCAAGAATCAAATCAATGATTTGGAATCTGAGGAAGCAAGAAACACCAACCAGAAGAGCAAAAACAAAAGGAATTAAAAAATATCCCTCTCATAATCTGGAACTGCTGTCTCCCAACCACTCTCCTTCCTGCCTGCCTGCTTGATTGCCCCTAACCGCTTCTACCTGCCAGCTCAGTTATCCCCAACTGCCCTCTCCTGCTGGCTTGGTCGCCCCTAACTGCCCTCCCCTGCAGGCCTGGTCCCCAACAATTGTCCTCCTCTGCCAGCCATCTTGTGATAACATGGGGTGGCCATCTTGTGTGAGGTCAATTTGCATATTACCTCTTTATTACAGAGGATAACTTTAAAAAATATATATTTTATTGATATTTTACAGAGAGGAAGGGAGAGAGAGAGAGAGAGAGCTAGAAATGTCGATGAGAGAGAAACATTGACCAGCTGCCTCTTGCACACCCCCCACCGGGGATGTGCCTGAAACCAATGTACATGCCCTTGACCAGAATCGAACCTGGGACCTTTCAGTCCACAGACTGACGCTCTACCAGTGAGCCAAACCGATTTCCGCCAGAGGATAACTTTTTAATAATTTCAGAGAGGAAGGGAGAGATAGAAACATCTTGATGAGAGAGAATCAATGACTGACTACCTCCTGCACAACTCCTACCAGGGACTGAGCCTGCCTTGACCAGGAATCAAACCGTGACCTCCTGGTTCATAGGTTGATGTTCAAACACAGAGGAACACTGGCCGGGCAAGCCATTTTTGTATCTAATTTAGCAAATCACATGCTGGCAATCTTTCCCCCTCTCTCCCAGGGATTATGCACAAGCACACCTCTTTTCATTGCACCTCATTTTCATGCATTTCAGAAGTGCTGCATTGTTTTACAAACTGAAGGACCCTCCACCTGCAAAAAGATGACAATTCTCTTTATTGTGATACTCGCTTTATTGCAGTGGCTTGGAACTAAACCTTAGCATCTCTGAGGTATGGTGGTATGTACCCAGTCTCTCAGATTCTCCTTTGAACCAGTTTTTCATCCAGCTGGTCCTCTTCATTAATGAGTTAAATAAACCTTTAACCAAACTTTTATATTTATATGAGAGTTATATTTTTAAGTGTTTAAAAGTTATACTTTGATGGTTCTCAACTTTTATCTTGAAAAAATTCCAAACCTTTAAAAAAAGTTGCACAAATACCCAGGCCACTTACCTAGATTCAATCATTACATTTTTATCACATTTGCTTTAACTTCTCTTTCTTCCCCTCTCCCTCTTTCTCTCCATCCATTATTTTAAAATCAAATTTTCCTTTCCCTGACACTCTTCTTAGAGTATTCTTAGAGCATTTCTGTGAGAAAACTTAGGTTGCAAAGCCTTTTCCTAACTTTAAAAAATATATATATATATATTTTATTGATATTTTACAGAGAGGAAGAGAGAGGGATAGAGAGCTAGAAACGTCGATGAGAGAGAAACATCGACCAGCCGCCTCCTGCACACCCCACACCAGGGATGTGCCCGCAACCAGTGTACATGCCCTTGACCGGAATCGAACCCGGGACCTTTTAGTCTGCAAACCGACGCTCTACCACTGAGCCAAACCGGTTTTGGCGCCTTTTCCTAACTTTTAAAAATTCAGGTATAATTGACATAAACATTATATCTCTAAGTTTAAAAAAAGAATAAACATTTTAATTTAGATGTTTAAGTACAAGGGCATTCTCCAACACATCCAAATATCATGATCTCACCCAGAAAATTTAGAAGGTACATAGCAAGCTATTCTATTACTTAATACATTGTCCACATTACAAAATTTCCAACAGTCCCAATAATGTCCTTATAGCTTTTCTTTTTCCTTTTGCTTCAAAATCTAATAAAGGATTATGCATTCATTCTTTAGGAGTTTGAAGTCTCCACTGGCCAGGTGAGCTTACATTTAAATATTTCTTCATTCAGAGTTTCTGCCTCTTTTCTGTATGTAGGAAAGAAACAGGTAGATAACAGCATGATCTACTGTTGTGGTGTAACCCCCATCTTACAAAGGACACCTCAAAAAAGTCGAATTAATGAGTCATTTATTAAAGGCCAGTGGCATACGAGGGAGCAAAAGCACTCCAGACCTCGAAGCCTTGAAAAGCTTGCCCCTTCTGGCTTATATTGGCAGAATATCACAAAAGTATCAATTACATCTTTAGGTCTGGAATGAGGAACCTGTTTTGAGAAAAAGCATTTTTACAGAAGCAGAATTTGAGCAACTTAGTTATCTATGAATCACAGAATCAACAGAAACAATGGGTCCACCTGGATAATTTAGAATAATTGTGCTGTCTAGATTCTGGGATCACTGAGTCAACAGGAATGCACTATCTCTAGCTTCTGTGGCAATTTAGGATAATTTGTGCTCTTATTCCGGGACCACTGAGTCAATCGAAACTCAGTTATCTGTCTTAGTTCCCAGAAAAATGTGCTTTAGTAACCAGTGAGATCACAATCAATGGGACATTCAAACCATCATCAATGGAGTATTGGGATAGCATGCATAAGTTCAGAAAATCAAAATAACTTTTAAATGAGTACAGAACCCAAAACAGCAAAGTTAAAATATTAAACAGCATTTTTTACCCAAATATGGTTGCTACCATACTTCAGTACTGAATTCAAATTTTTGTATTTCCAAAGTCTTCAGTTTCAGTAAGTTTCAGTGAATCCATTAGGATGCATTTGGTGGCAAGTAACAGAAAATAAAAAATAAAAATAAAACAATGACATTTAATATCTCACATAAAAGACATCCAGAATTAGAGCAGCTATTCAGGGATGTCATCAAGAAACCCAGTTCTTTCTATCTTTCCATTGTGCCATTCTCTGTGTTTGTCTCCTTAGGCTGGCTTCCCTCATACTTGTAGTTCCAAATGGCTACCCTAGTCACATCTGAATGATAATGTTCAGAAGTAGGAAATAAGTTATATCTCCGCCTTGCTCTCTTTTAAGAGCTAAGGAACCCTTCCTAAAAGTTCCCAAGCCAACCACATTGGCTAGATTTCATTCCATACCTTTGCTCAAAATGATACTTCCATGGTTGTCTGGGCTAGTCTGGGGAGGGGCTCACACTCCTCTGTAGGATTTGTCTGCATGATGAACAAAATCTGGTTCTGAATAAATGACCAACAGTATCTGCTACACTCAGTTTTCTTCTTTATCAAAAGGAGGATGATAACATCTATGGAAGGCTTAAAATAAAATAAAATAAAATAAAATAAAATAAAATAAAATAGCCGAGACCAATTTGGCTCAGTGGATAGAGCGTCGGCCTGCGGACTGAAAGGTCCCGGGTTCGATTCCGGTTAAGGGCACGTACCTTGGTGTGGGCACATCCCTGGTGGGGAGTGTGCTGGAGGCGGCTGGTTGATGTATCTCTCTCATTGATGTTTCTAACTCTCTATCCCTCTCAATTCCTCTCTGTGTAAAATCAATAAAATATATTAAAAATAAAATAAAATAAAATAATAAAATAAAAATAAAATAATATATTAGTAATCCCCTCAACTGGTACCTGGAGTGAAATGTGTTAAGATAAAATTTCTTTCCTACTCCCTACTTAAGATTTTTATTGTTGTTCAGCCAAAAGATGGCAGCAGAGGGAGAAAATCTTTCATTTAACAACAGTCTGCTAGAAACTCCCCAACAGAGAATATTAGTTGACCACCGTATCTGTGTTAGAATTTATCAGAATCTTTAAGAACTCTGAATTTTAATATTGCTAGCAGAATAATCGTTAGCAGGTCGTGACTTGCATTTTAATGTTATAATAACTATTCTTTAAATCACATAAGGTTTCCACACTTATTAATCACTTTAGAAGAGGGTCTATTGTAATTACAAATCTTAGCTAGGAGAGCAATTGTATAGACTGAAAAACACGCTGCTGAAACCAATTGAGTCTCCAATTATTTGTATTTCAGGCGCAAATAGTTTAACAATTTTATCTATTAATTAAGCACTGATTCACTAATATTTATATCTTCCAGTAGAATTTGCTGTAATTCAGTTCAGTTCAGCAAACATTTGTTAAGCACCTAATAGATGCCAAGCTCTGTGCTCTGTGCTGCCTTGGAAGAGTCTGTTGTGTCGGGCAAAGACACAAATAGAAATTCCAACAAATAAGGCTAAGCTAAAGGTATATGCCGGTACATGGCATCATAAGATCAATAAGAAGACTAGACCCAGACTGGGAGATTAGGGATATTTTTTAGAGCCGATGAGGTGTGAGTTGCTTGAACTGCCTTTGGAATAGCCAGAGTCTGCCGAGCAAAGAACATTGGGAAGACAACAAAAGGTGAGAACAATTACATAGGGTACCACAAATCTCAGACTTACAGTTGGGGGAGGAAGAGCTGTGAGCAGGAGACCACCAGCCATCGAGTGTTACCTGAGAGTCAAGTTCCATTATAGGAAAAGGAGATGAACCTGGGAACCTGGAGAACCAGTCCATGGAAGGCCTTGCAGGCTAATAGAGGGGAATGGATTTTAATTAATAAATAGTAAGTGATGCCGAAACCAGTTTGGCTCAGTGGGTAGAGCGTCCGCCTGCGGACTGAAGGGTCTCGGGTTCGATTCTGGTCAAGAACATGTACCTTGGTTGTGGGCACATCCCCAGTGGGGGGTGTGCAAGAAGCAGCTGATCAATGTTTCTCTCTCATCAATGTTTCTAACTCTCTATCCTTCTCTCTTCCTCTCTAAAAAAATCAATAAAATATATATTTTAAAAAAATAAATAGTAAGTGAGGGTTTAAAGGGTTTTAAGCAAAAAAAAAAAAAAGGACCATGGTATAATGTCCACATTAGGTAAATCAATCAGACAGATAGGCTTCAAGGAAGACAAAGAGGAGAAGCAGACATATTCGTCATCAGGCTGTATTCCAGGTAAGGGACTAATTACATGGGCTTAATCTAAGATAGAGCGGTAGGTGGAAAGGAGTGAGTGTTTTAATGATTGTGAGGTTAAATATTTTTATAAGTACCGCGCGCTAACCGATTGCGCCACTGGAGCCCCGAAGGTTAAATATTTTTAGTTAAATAGGATGAACCAACAGACAGGGAGAGGTTTGAAGATATGAATGAATGGGGGCAATTAATGCAGAAAGATCCTGAAGACTTTCATGTAACCACATTGCCTAATTATCCATGGCTATATATAGCTATGACTACTCATTGAAATTTACCTCTTAGTCTGGATTGTGGGTTTATCAATTTTTGTCCACCCAGTAGATGGACTCCCTTATTATTGGTTTATTTGAATTAGGGTACCCCCAAAAAATGTCCACTTGTCATATTTGCTTTTTGTCTCTTAAAAATGTTTGAACCTGACTAGAGTGGCTTAGTGGTTGAGTGTCCACCTATGAATCAGGAAGTCACAGTTCGATTCCTGGATAGGGCACATGCCTGGGGTTTTGGGTCCAATTCTCAATAGGGGGTGTACAGCAGGCAGCCTACCAGTGATTTTTTTCTCATTATTGATATTTCTATTTTTCCCTCTCTCTTCCTCTCTGAAATCAATAAAAATATTTAAAAAAAATGTTTTGAAACTTTTTGGTTTCTGCTTTTTTTTTTTTAATATATCCTAAGATATCTTTCACTACCCAAACACTGTAAATATTTTTTCCTATGTTTTCTAACGATTCTATGGTTTTATTATCTTTAGGTCTATGATCCATTTGGAGTTAATTTTTGTATATAGTGTAATATAAGAATTGAGGTTCATTCCCTTTCCCCTTCCTGTCTCTCCCCTCTCCCCCACTCCCCTCCATATAAATATACTGCTATTTCCGCACCATTTGTTGAAAAGACTGTCCTTCCATCATGGAATTACCTTGGCATCATTTTTGAAAATCAGTCAATCAATCAATCAATCACATATGCCTGGGTTTACCTCTGCACTCCCTGTTCTATTCCATTGATCTATATGTCCTCCTTATGCTAATATAAAATTGTCTTGATTATTGTGGTAAGTATTGAAATCAAGTAGTATAAATCTTTTTCAAAATTGTTAGGTTATTTGAATTTCCATGTAAATTTTAGCCTCTCAACATCTACAAAAGAGACTTTTGGAATTTTAATCGGAATTATATTGAATATATTGATCAACTTAGGGAGTATTGACATTTTAACAATATTGATTATTTCCATCTGTAAACATGGTGTAACTTCCATTTAGTTAGATCTTCTTTAGTTTTTCTCAGACGTGTTTTGTAGTTTTCAATGCACAAATCTCATACATATAATGTTTAAAATTTTTCTAAGTATTTCATATTTTGAGTGTTACTATAAGTAGTATTTTTAATTTCAGTTTCCAGTTGTTTGTTGTTAACATATATAAATAACACTGAATTTTGTTTAACAGCATTGTATCCTCGACTTAGTCAGATTCACCTATTAGCTTTACTTTTTGTAGTTGACGAATGCTATTTAAAGACTGCAATCTAGATTTCAGGAATGTATATTGCTATGGGTTATTGTTTCAAGGGCTTCTCATTGGATTGCACCAGGAAGAAAACATGAGTACACCTTGATACTTTCTTTTATTGATTGATTGGTTGATTTTAGAGGATGGGAAGGAAAAAAGAACATATTTTATTTTTTTATGCACTCGTTAGTTGATTCTTTTTTAAAAATGTTTTTATTGATTTTAGAGAGAAAGGGAGAGGGATAGAGAGATAAAAACATTGATGAGACATTGATCAGCTGTTTCCTGCAGACCCCCTACTGGGATTCAGCCCACAACTTGGTCATGTGCCCTGACTGGGGATGGAACGGGGGACCTCTTGGTTCGTGGGTCGATGCTTAACCACTGAGCCATTGGTTGATTCTTGTGTGTGCCCTGACAGGGGATTGAACCCAGAACTGTGGCTTATCAGGATGATGCTCTACTCAACTGAGCTACCAGGCCAGGGACATATTTTCAATTCAAGTTTTAGATTATTGGGTTTTACTTAAAACATTTAATTTAATTTACATGTATCTCCCTTCTCATGTTGGAAACTCCGATTCCTAACATCATTAGCATAATTCATTCTTATTTATTCACATAAAATATAAATATACTTGTATCAAAATATATAAATATACAAATACACAAATATATATATTTGTATCAAAATATTAATATCATTGCTAACAATAAGAATATTGAATGAAGTTCAAGATTTTTTATACTTCTTTTTATCTTTAGATATATTCTCTGTCAAGATGTTCAGTCAAGATACTGTGCAGTGCCTGGCCAGCTTGCTCAGGGGTTTAGCATGGACCTATGAACCAGGACAACATGGTTGCAGGCTCAAACCTCAGTGGGGGGCGTGCAGGAGGCAGCTAATTGATGATTTTCTCTCATCATTGATGTTTCTATCTCACCCACTTCCTCTCTTAAAAAAAACCCAAAAAACCTTGCAATATAGATAGATTCATTTGTTTTCATTTATTTTCAATTTTTATTTTTTAAGCTCTTTGTTAATAAATCTTTTCTTATTTTTTAATTTTTAAAATAAATCTTTATTACTCAGATTATTACAATTGTTTCTCCTTTTTCTCCCCCAAAGCTCCCTACCACCCAGTTCCCTACCCACCCTCTGCCCTTACCCCTTCTCCCCCCAATTGTCTTCATCCATTGGCTATACGATTTCAATCCAGTCTCTCACTGCTTCCCCACCCCCTTATCCTCCTGATAATTATCAGTCCACTACCCTTCTTTGCCCCTGATTCTACTATATTCACCACTTTATTCTGTTCCTCAGATTTTTTATTTTCCTTTTTTTCGTATATGAATTTCAAGTGGGACACTACAACAGAGTGATCTGTAGCTAATGGCTGCAGACTGTCCAAATGTCTCAGGACCACATGAATAGAATCCGCTCCTCCTCAGGTTCACCCCCCCCCCCCCACCGGGACGCACCGCTTCCCCGGGGCACACTGCTCTCCCGGGGCATATGGTTCCCTCGGGGCACACGCCCCCCCTGGGGCACATGGCTCTCCTATTTTCAAATTTTAGATATTGACTTTTAATTTAAATTAGTTTATGATTATATAAATGTTTTTATTATTTCAAAGTTAAAACTAAATAACTACATTCAGACAAATCTCATTTTCATCACTGTCTATTCTATTCCCTAATGAGTAACTATTTTAATCAATATTTCATCAACTTCCCATTGGTTTATTATGCAAATATAAGAAAATGTTTTTGTTTACTTACACTTGTATATTTGTGATTGACTACTGGAAATGGGACTTTGGGCCAAAAGATGAATGCATTTGTAACTTTCTTAGATATTGACAAATTCCCCTTCTCAAAGCCTGAACCATTTTGCATATCCTTCAGAAATGTGAGAGAGCCCAGTTTTCCCACAATCTTGCTAATAGAACATAATGTCAAATTTTGAAGTTCTGCCAACAGATAGGTGGTAAATAGTATTTCAGTATGATTTTAACTTATATTTCATACCATATTCTCAAAGATTTTCTAGGATATTGCTAATGCTATGAATTTTGCCTTTTAATAAGTACTGCTGATCCTTGGAAAGAGAAATGGATTTTATTACATGGATTTGACATTAATTATATTCTGTGTTGAATTCTTGATTAATTATAATTACATCTTAATTACAAATTAATTAATGTAAACTCAGAGATTGGCTATCTATATCATGGATTAGCTAAACCCCTTTCCCCTTTCTTCCTTCTTGTGTCATGTGATCTGTGGCTCTTTTACCGATAATTAATGCTCTCCTCATTAGCTGACTAGGCAGTCAGTGAAAAATATGATAAAAAAATACAACTGAATCAGTCAGTTTCACTACTGGGCATGGCAAAAGTAGGTTTACAGTTGTTTGTATGGAAAGTAATTCAATAATTAATAAATAACAATACAAGAATAAACTCTTTGTTTCACATACTCACAACTGTAAACCTACTTTTGCCCCAACCTGTATTTGCTGGTCGTTCGCCATTATGATTAGTTAAATGGTAAATTACTCCTCTACCACCTTGGAAAATTGAGTGTTGTCTGAAAGTTATGTGCCCGGAAAACAGATGCTTTAACAGGCTCTGGGGAATGGAATGGAAATGGTGGTTTGCATGAGTGAGTTTGCTTCTGAACTATTTTCCATGCTTCTGTTCATATTAGTAATTGAGGTTATTGGGTCAGTAAGGTAAACAATCGTTGGCAGGAAAGCATTTTCAGACACATGGCAGAGAACTCGGACAAAGAGCAAAGCCCTGATCACAGCTGTTAAAAGTGTAGCCATCTGCATAACAGATTTATTATTTAAAAAAATATGTTTTTGTTGATTTCAGAGAGAGGAAGGGAGAGGCAAAGAGACAGAAATATCAATGATGAGAGACTAATTAATTGGCTGCCTCCTACATGCTTCCTACCAGGGATTGAGCCTGCGATCTGGGCATGTGCCCTGACCCAGAATCAAACCTTGATCTTCTGGTCCATTGGATGACACTTAGCTACTGAGCCACACCAGCTGGGCACAATTTTATTATTAATTAGAGGCCTGGTGCTCACAATTCTTGCACTCGGGGGTGGGGGTGAGCAGGGGGTCCCTCAGTCCGGCCTGCACCCTCTCACAGTCCAGGGGCCCTCAGGGGATGTCCAACTGATGGCTCAGGCCTGCTCCACAACAGAAGCGGGCCTAAGCCATCAGTTGGACATCCTTAGCGCTGCCGCGGAGGTGGGAGAAGCTCTCCCCATCACTGCTGCATTTGTCAACCATGAACCAGGCTTCTGGCTGAGTGGAACTCCCCCTGTGTTGAGCATCTTCCCTCTGGTGGTCATTGCATGTCATAGCAACTGGTCGTTCCCACGTTTGTGCGATTAACATATTAGCCTTTTACTATATAGGATAACATATATCACCAGCTCTTTTACTCTTGATGTATACTGATCACCAGTTAACCAGATAATGCCCACTGTTTGCCAGAGGAGTATCAACGGTTGGGGACCGGTGGTATGTGTAGGGTTCGTATTTCCCTGTACGACTAAGGGTAGCTCTAGATGTAGCCCTTGCCCTGTGTTAAAGGGTGGGAACGCTTTCTGAGAGGCAGGGGCACTGGTTTCCTGAAGCTGCCGTGCTCTGAGTGTCAGTGGTTATGTCTCTTTAGACGTCTCCTGGGAGAGTCTCCTGATGGAAACTTTCCCTTTCTGCTGGCAGGTCCTTGCAGACAGGCATCATATCTTGCACACCTCTAACCTCCACACAGGACTCACATTTCTTCTCAGATCAGAGGATGCTGGAGCCTCGGTGAGCTGTGGCCTTGGCCTGTGGTTATTTTTCTCTCCCACAGTTGTTCACGGGAACCCAGTGAACTCCATGAGGGCAGGGGAGACACCTGTTTTGCCTGCTATCGTATCTCCAGGTTGGCACATGATGGAAGCTCCATTTGTAGAAGGAGCTGTCTTTTCCTCCTGAATTCAGAGCCTTGCCCGAGGCCTGCAGAGCCTCCAAGGCAATGGAGAACAAACCCGACTGGATCAGGACCCCCAACATCTCACCTGGGGAGGATCAGGAGTTGCTTTCCTTACAGAACCCAGAGCTAAGTTCAGAGGTACAGCCTTCCCTCTTTCCCTTCCTCACTCCACATTTTATGTGTCTAATTTGATTGAATGAGATGCTTCTCAAGTGTCCACTTGGATTTGAGTCCTACCATTAACCAACCCATTTGGTGATGGACCAGATCCCCTGCACTGCTTTCTCTTTTTTCCCCTCGTGCAATCGGCCACAGCTTTCCAAATCCTCAGCTTTGTTCTGTGTCCTGGCTTCCTGAACCACAAGGATGCCATGATTTTGACAGCAAGGCTTGCTAGTACCCATTGATTCTTTAAAAAAAAAAATATTTTATTGATTTTTTACAGAGAGGAAGAGAGAGGGATAGAGAGCTAGAAACGTCGATGAGAGAGAAACATCGACCAGCTGCCTCCTGCACACCCCCTACTGGGGATGTGCCCGCAACCAAGGTACATGCCCTTGACTGGAATCGAACCTGGGACCCTTCAGTCGGCAGACGGACGCTCTATCCACTGAGACAAACTGGTTTCGGCCCCATTGATTCTTATACTGAAGTCTCTGTCAATCAAAGTAGTTTCCAACCTGGGTCAGACATGAATCAACACCCTCCCTCCTAAGACACACACACACACACACACACACACACACACACACACACACACACACAGACACACACACACGCACACCTTTGGACTTGTACAATTTAAGATACTGTCTGTACTTTGGGGATTGATTCTATTACCAGTGTGCTGTCTTAGTCACAGATCCTTCGTTCCTAGGCTTGCTCTATCTCTTGGCTAGTCCACCGTTGGATTCGTAGCAGATCTCAAGGCCAGGGTTGTGTATGGTTGTGAGAAAGGTTCCTTTCCTTGGCACTGCACAGGGACTTCCAGGGGGTAAGTAGCCAAACGGGAGCCCGATTGATTGCTTCAGCCTTCCCTGCTTGTCCACTCCTTTGAAACAAAGGCGTATCTTGCTTTTCCTCTCTAGGGCACACAGCTAGCATGCTATTTTTTTTTTTTAAATAAAAGTGTTACTATGATTTTGTTCCCTTGAATAATTTATTTAAAGTGGATATCTGAGCCAATTCCGGCAAATGCGGTGGGAGTGGAGCTGACCTGGGAGGGGTTCTGCGCCTGAAAAACAAGACCAGGAAAATCTCTGTCCCCTCCCCTTGTTTCTGGCTTGGATTTGGGGCGACCCTGGGGCAGCAGGAGCTGCCCTCTGGAACCTGGAGATGAGAAGCCCGAGGACAAAACCCAACACGCTGAGCACAGCAGGGTGGCAAGAGGGCCGAGTCCCCATGGCACCATTTTGTAGCTGGGTTTGCTTTGGGAGAAACTTGATCCATTATTTGGGTAAGCCTGAAGTTGTTTTTGTTTTTACAGTGGGACCTCAATTCTCGAACGTAATCCATTCCAGAAGGCTGTTTGAGAGGTGATTTGTTAAAAACAAAACAAAAAAAAAACAAACACCCGAATCATTTTCCCCCCATTAGAAAGAATGTAAATTGAATTAATTCATTCCAGACCCCAAAATGATTTATTTTCTTAGACTTCCTTACACACAGTACATGTCTAAAAAACCGAGTCCTTGGTTTTCCCGCAGATAGAGTGCAGGTGGCAGGTGGGGGAGGGGCTGGAATTGACACTGGACAGGAGGATCTGCCGCAGACTTCTTTAAAGAAAGATCTTTTATAGGAGAGCTATTTAATGGGTCACTGCTGCAAGGCAGAGAGGAAATGGGTTGCAATTCAGCAGCAACTCCAGAAAAACTAGTAGTGATAGAAATGTTGGAGAAGGAATTATAGGCATGAGGGCCAAGATGAATGAATGATGCCTCCTGTGAGCTGAGGAGAAGGAAATAGTGGCTGTCTGCCATAGATTAAGGAGTTATTTCTGAAATTTCCTTTAGGTAGCTCCATATAGGAACTCATTAAAATATCCACATATTTCTCTTTTAAATAGGATGGTGATCTGTTCAAGTAAATTAAATTCTTAGATTTTTTTGTTGTTGTTATTATTGTTAAGCCTCACCTGAGGATACTTTTCCACTGATTTTTTTTTTAGAGCGAATGGAAGAGAGGGAGAGACAGAAAGAGAGAGAGAGAGAGAGAGAAAGAGAGAGAAAGACTGATGTGAGGAAGACACATCAATTGGTTGCCTCCTGCATGCTCCCCAACCAGGGATCGAGCCTACAGTTGAGGTAGTGCCCTTGACTGGAATCGAACCTGGGACCCTTTAGTCCTAGGGCTGATGCTCTATCTTTTGAGCCAAACCAGTTTTGGCTGTTTTTGTTTTAAAAATATATATTTTTTGATTGATTTCAGAGAGGAAGGGAGAAGGACAGAGAGATAGAAACATCAATGATAAGAGAAAATCATTGATCAGCAACCTTCTGTATGTTCCCTATTGGGGATTGAGCCCTAAACCTGGGCATGTGCCCTGACCAGGAATCAAACCGTGACCTCCCAGTTCATAGGTCAATGCTCAACCACTGAACCCCACTGGCCAGGCAGATTTTTTGTTTTTACCTGTTTTAAATTTACTTCTGGAGGAAGGTGGCCAAATAAAGCCGTCCTTCTGCTCCTGCATCGGTACACGGAAAGCCAACCTGTGGGACATCTCTATGTTGCTGTGATCTTATATGCGATGTTGAGTCAAACGCCTTCTAACTAGTTATGGGAGGTCTTGTTGAAGTGAAAGAGTGGAAGAATACCTTCTTCTTCTTCTTCTTCTTCTTTTAAAAAAAAATATATTTTATTAATTTTTTACAGAGAGGAAGGAGAGAGGGATAGAGAGTTAGAAATATCGATGAGAGAGAGACATAGATCAGCTGCCTCTTGCACACCCCTCACCGGGAATGTGCCCGCAGCCAAGGTACATGCCCTTGACCGGAATCGAACCTGGGACCTTTCAGTCCACTGAGCCAAACCAGTTTCGGTGAAGAATACCTTCTAACTGCCCCCATCCTCAGCACCTTGGTAATGGGCACATTTTAACAATTTGCAAAAAAAAACCAATGTAAATTTCCTCATTGATTATTCTGTGCTAAACTGTTAGTCGTGCCCCCTCCTCCATCAAGGTCAATGTTCATTAATTTAGTAGCACCATTTGGCTGACAGGTTGTCCTATAGCCTGTCAAGAGCATTGACAAGTGGCAAGGATTTTGCTTTTCCTGAAGGATTCCAGGGGCTTTCACTCCGCTCACCGACAGCAGAAAATGTCCACTGTCGAGGTGTCACCAAATGGCAGCTGGAACACTTCCTGCTGCTGCCACCACCAACCCGATGCCATGCAGTGAAGCTCTTAGCATTCAGCACCTCCCCTGTTCATTCACTTTCAGAGCCTGTTTTTCCTTTGGTGATGCTTCTCAGAGAGAATGGTGACATGTATACAAATGAACTGTCTCTTCCTACTTTGCTGCTGTACAACAACATGCCCGCTGTCTTAAATCCTCAAACGTATCAGCTTTTAGTTCATTTTCTTGATGTATTCATTATGGTAGTTATACTGAGGGTTATCAAAGCAAGTTTCTATTAGTGACCATCTCAAAATATGAAGTGTGTCTTTGTAGGATTGCATATCTTTAATAAAATTTGCTATGAGGTTACATTAAAAACAAGCCATGTTTCTTTCTTTCTTTTTAAAAAAATTAATATGTATTTTACTGACTTTTTACAGAGAGGAAGAGAGAGGGATAGAGAGTTAGAAACATTGATGAGAGCTGAAACCGGTTTGGCTCAGTGGATAGAGCATCGGCCTGCGGACTGAAAGGTCCCGGGTTCGATTGCAGTCAGGGGCATGTACTTTAGTTGCGGGCACATCCCCAGTGGGGAATGTGCAAGAGGCAGCTGGTCGATGTTTCTCTCTCATCGACGTTTCTAACTCTCTATCCCTCTCTCTTCCTCTCTGTGTAAAATCAATAAAATATATATATATAAAAGAAACATCAATGAGAGAGAATCATCAATCAGCTGCCCTTGACCGGAATCGAACCCGGGACCCTTTAGTCCACAGGCCGACGCTCTATCAACTGAGCCAAACCGGTTTCGGCAAGCCATGTTTCTTTTTATTAACATTATCATACAGGTTGGGTGGGACATGGAGGTGGAGGGACTGAGAAAACAAAACAAAACAAAACAAAAAAAAACACACCTCATGAATGCGGACAACAGTGTGGTGCCTCGGAAGGGTATGTAGGGGAATATGGAGAACGATACGGGGGAACAAATGGCGATGGATGGAGACTTGACTTTGGGGGGAAGTGGACACACAATACAGTGTACTCTGCTCCTGAAATCTGTATAATCTTGTTAACCAGCGTCACCCCAATACATTTAATAAAAAGGGGGAAAATCACATTAAAAAGAAAAAATAACAACCCCAAACCCCACCATCTTACAAAGGAGGAATTTTATGCTTACTAAAAACAAGTGTTAATATAAAGTAAAAGCAAAGAATATAAAGTAAAAGCAAAGAATACAGCAAATTGAGAGAAAAAAAAACTTAAAAAATATATATTTTATTGATTTTTTTTTTTTTTTTTTTTTTTTTTTTTTTACAGAAAGAAAGGGAGAGAGATAGAGAGTTAGAAACATTGATGAGAGAGAAACATCGATCAGCTGCCTCCTGCACAGTCCCTATGGGTGTGTCCCCGCAACCAAGGTACATGCCCTTGAGCGGAATTGAATCTAGGAACCTTCAGTCCACAGGCCAAGGTTCTATCCACTGAGCCAAATCAGTTAAGGTAAGGAAAAAAAACTTTTAAAGGAAAAGGAAACATCAGTAAGAACAATTTTAGCACATTTCAGTACAGATATCAGATTTTGTGTTTGTTAGAATGGAGTGATGTTATTTCCACATTAATCCTCCTAGGTTATTAGGCCTAGTTACTAGGTAATCCTTTTAGCCATTTGTTGCAGAGAGGGTTGTGTTTTGTTGTTTGCTTATCAACATGGTTTATTTTATTAAAGAGTTCCGTTAGTTCAATAGGTCAGAACATCTGATAGATGAAATGCTCAATTAGTGTCTTTTATACAAGTTTTACTAGTGGCCTGGTGCACGAAATTCTTGCATTGGTAGGATCCCTAGGCCTGGCTGGTAATTAGGACCAATTTGTGGGGCAACTGGTGGGGTGATCAGGGGGCCTCTGCTGGCACCCGCCTTGCCTGGCCTGTGACCTGGGGGCAGCTCCTGTGTTGAGCATCTGCCCCCTGGTGGTCAGTGCGCATCATAGTGACTGGTTGTTCTGCTGTTTGGTTGATTTGCCATTTATAGCATAGGGATAATACTTCCGAGATGTGTACTGTGTAGACTAAAAAAGTTGAGTATGTATAGTGCCTAATATATATATACCATCTTCTTTTCTATACTTACTACCTTCCTAGTTCCCTAAGGAACAATGCTCTAAGCTTATGGTTGTCTCCCTAAATTCATGGTTTTGGGGATGAAGAACTTCTTCCATGGAGTAGTTATTTTCTTAGGGTCCTCTCTGATGGGGTGACTTTTAAAGTAACCCTCCAGGGCTCTAGTGGACCTCCTCTCTAGATTACTCCAGGACACCTTCTCCCTGGGGTCTGAGAAGGTCTGCTTTGCATAAGTAACACTGTGGCTAACCTAAAGGATCTGTGCTTACATGTGACTTTTCATAGTTTCATTGACATTTATCAACTGTGGTTTCATTTCCATTTTGTGTTCTCTCTCTCTTTTATAAAAAATATATGTCTGGATTTATGCTTAAAATGATTCTCATTATCCTATAATATTTCTTCCCCTGTGGAGATTCCTAAAACAATTAGATCCTGGCATATATATATATATATATATATATATATATATATATATAAATATATATATATATATATATAATTTTGTTTTATATATTTATATATATAATAAAATTATATATATATATATAATTTTCTTTTACCAAAATACTCTTAAATTCTTTCATCATTGCTCTTAAACATATACTGCAAACACTAAGTAATTTGCTGTGCTTTTAAATGTTACTTGTTTTTCTACACAAAATATATAGATATTCATTGACATTCTCACACTTAAAATACTAGCATGATTATTGTTACATCTCAACTGTGCTTTTGGTCTGGATAGAAGCCACAGTGATGAGTCAGTTCATTCTATGAACCTGAAGTCTAATTTCCTAAAGTAGACAATAGCTGAGTTATGTTTATGTCATAAATTAATGAATCAACAGTATATTAAAATTATAAATGTGGCTCCTGTTTATTTATTTATTTATTTATTTATTTATTTATTTATTTATGAGAGAAAGAGAAAGAGGCAGTAGAAGGGAGAAAGAGAGAGAGAGAGGGAGAGAGAGAGAGACAGAGAGAGAGAGAGAGAGAGAGAGAGAGAGAGATATTTGTTGTTCCCTTTAGTTATGCCTTAATTGGTTGCTTCCTGTATGTGCCCTGACCAAGGATTGAACCAACAACGTTGGCATATTAGGATAATGCTTTTATCCTGAGCTACTCTGGTTCTTGTTTTGAGAAAGAAATTTACTTAAATATAAATTTCCTTTATATTTTATCTGAAGCATGCACTGTATGCTTTTTATGTTTGTTTGTTTTCCTACTTGCTCTCCCTTAGTGGTGAATGTTAACTTTTTTGTCTTTTGGATGAATGATAAAACTTTGGTCCTAAAGTGAAAAAAAAATTTTTTTTTAAATTAACCTGGTGTGTTGTAACATGAGTTATGTCCTCCATCCCCACCCTGTTCCTGTGCACATGCTTCAGCTGGTTGTCCTTTCTCGGGGCCCTACGTGTTCCGCGTCATTATAGGTTTCCATCGTCTGGAAAGCCTCCCCCTCACGCCCTTACCGCCTCCCATTGCTTCAATGGTCTATTTCTTTTCTTTCTCTCTTTCTCTCTTTCTTTCTTTCTTTCTTTCTTTCTTTCTTTCTTTCTTTCTTTCTTTCTTTCTTTCTTTCTTTCTTTTTAAAAAAATATATTTTATTGATATTTTACAGAGAGGAAGGGAGAGAGATAGAGAGCTAGAAACGTCGATGAGAGAGAAACATTGACCAGCTGCCTCCCGCATACCCGCTACCGGGGATGTGCCCACAACCAATGTACATGCCCTTGACCGGAATTGAACCCGGGACCTTTCAGTCCGCAGACCGACGCTCTACCACTGAGCCAAACCGGTTTCGGCTCAATGGTCTATTTCAATGTTCAGTTTCACTAACTGCTTCAGGAGTGATGTTTGGAAACATGAGCAAAATCATCAATGATATTTTACTTGACTTATTTTGCATTGCTTAAGATGACTTGTCATTCTTAGATATACGTTGGGGATTGAAGAAGTGATAGAAAGTGAGAGAGGAGTACATGGCTTAGGAGAGAAGCTTATGTGAACAGTTGAACATCATTTGCCAGTTGTGAGGCCTTGGGCAAGGTACATAACCTCTCTGTGTGATGTCCTCATCAGTAAAATAGGAATATTATTATTATTATTATTATTTTACCACCAAAGCTTTATTTTTTCTCCAAATTTTTTATTAAGGTATTATATGTGTACATATCTTACCATTGCCCCCCCCTCCCATTCATGCCCTCCCTCCCCAGAGTTCTGTGTTGGTTGGTTGTATTCATGCATACCAGTCCTTCGGTTGTTCTCTTATCTCCCCCCAGGTCTCCTTCCCCTCCCCGATGTCATTTGGCAGTCTGCTTGTTTTATGGTGACTATCTCAGGAACACACGAATAGAGTCCACTCCTCCTCTGGTTCTCACCGCCCCTCCCCCTGGGTCCCACTGCTTCCCCTGGGACACATGGCTCACCCGGGGCACAGGGCCCCCTGGGACACACGGCTCACCCGGGGCACAGGGCCCCCTGGGACACACGGTAATATTATTTTTGTCATTATATTATGGCTAGAGGCCCAGTGCACAAAAATCACGCACTCAAGGGGGGTGGGTCCCTCAGCCCAGCCTGTGCCCTCTCGTAGTCCAGCAGCCCTTGGGGAATGTCCGACTGATGGACATTTTTAGCGCTGCCTCGGAGGCGGGAGAGACTCCCACCACCACTGCTGCGCTTGCCAGCCTTCAGCTGGGCTTCTGGCTGAGTGGTGCTGCCCCTGTGGGAGCGCACTGACCACCAGAGGGCAGCTCCTGTGCTGAGATTCTGCCCCCTGGTGGTCAGTGTGCATCATGGCGACCAGTTGTTCTGCCATTTGTTCGATTTGCATATTAGCCTTTTATTATATAGGATTACTTATCAATTTCCTAGCATTCTTATAAGGGCTATATTATAAGATGTAATTTTAAAATGTAATGCAAAAAACATTTTTAAAATGGAATGATTTTAGGAGACATAGTGATTTTGTTTGACTTGTTTTACTAAAAATTATTTGTGCAAATTGGTCATGTAGCCATGGTATCAATTGGGTTTCTATGGTTATAAAAAATAATTACTCTTGTATATCTTTGCAACAGAGAAGTGACTCGGTTGGAGCATTGTCCTATGAACCAAAGGGTTGCGAATTTGATTCCAGGTTAGGGTACATACCTAGTTAGGGCATGTATTGGAGGCAGCCAATTGATGTTTCTCTCTCACATCCTTGTGTGTCTCTCTCTCTTTCCCTTCCTCTCTCTCTAAAAATCAATAAAAATGCTTTAAAAATGTTTAGAACAGGGCTTATCATAGATTGGCATTCAAGACATGTTATCTTTTTCAAAAGTTGAAGAAAATGACGAATTAGGTTGGAATTAATCTTTATATCCGTTTACTAAATTGGACATCAAGAGCTTTTAAGTGGATTTTTCTGCATCACCCAAAGACTGTAGTTGAAATGAATTGTCAATGAGGCTTGTGTAGCTCTGTCTAGCATGTGGCCATGGGCAAGGCATAGCATCTTTAGTTCTCTCAAGTATCATCATGAAAATAGGCTGGTATATCGAGGAACTTCAGTAGGAGAAATCAGAGGACAGAATAGAGAACTGTTATGACATGTGCTTGGTACTTACTAAAAAAACTTCAAGTCCTGACCAAGTGGCTCACTCAGTTGGAGCATCATCCCTTTGTGGACTTGATTCCTGGTCAGGGCACAAACCAAGGTTGCAGGTTCAATCCCCAATTGTATGGGAGCCTCTCTCTCTCCCTCTTTCCCTTCTTCTCTCTCTAAAATAAATGGAAACACATTATTGGGCAAGGAGTAAAAAACACTTTCAAAAATAGCAGAGAAAAAAGAAAATGTCAAAAAAGTTAAGAAGTTTAGCTGGGTATGCAACACAGTGCCAAATCATCTAAACTTTCCTCCACTGTCAACGAGAGAAAGCATTTCTAAAATGAAATGATTTTAGGAGGCATAGTGATTTGTTTGGCTTGGTTTACTAAAAAATTATTTATGCAAGTTGGTTATGTAGCCATGGCATCAGCTGGGTTTCTATGGTTACAAAAACAATTACTCTTCTACAATCTTTGCAACAGAGAAGTGTTTGATTATGCTCTTAAAGTTGTTTTGTAGTCCAAGGAATTTTATTTCAACCTAAAGAGCAAACCTGAATGTTTAACTCTTTTTCTGAACTGTTCATAATTTAAAAGACTAAGGGGAGAAAGTTAGATTATGGAGATGTCAACTGTGGGCATTACGTTTTGCATTTAGAATCACACATCCAGGCAGTTCACGCTGCAGGGCCCACACACTGACCCCAGCATCTACTTATGTGTACCAGGTCGTCCATTTTCCATTGCCTGTGACTAGTATTTCCCTCTATTATCCTGTCTTCTCCTCTCTCAGCAGACCGAAGGTAGAAAAAAATAGAGTTCCTAACCTTTTATTTTATTTTTGTTTATTTATTTGTTTTAAAAAATATATTTTATTTTATTTATTTATTTTTTCACAGAGAAGAAGGGAGAGGGACAGAAAGATAGAAACATCGATGAGAGAGAAACATTGACCAGCTGCCTCGTACACACCCCCTACTGGGGATGTGCCCTCAACCAATGAACATTTGACCGGAATCAAACCTGGGACCCTTCAGTCTGCAGACCGATGCTATATCCACTGAGCCAAACCAGTTTTGGCATTATTTTCGTTTTTTTAATTTTCTTCTTATCTTATTTAAATAGATAAAAGGGAAAAACATGAAGACCTCAATAAGAAAATTGCACAAGATGGGAAGAGAGAAGAACTATCAATGGTAAATAACTAATGGTAGTGGTTTTGGTCAGAAGACTCAGTCTCATTTGATATCAACAAAATGTAGATTGAAATGACAGTAAGATGATACTTCTTTTTTGCCTGTAAAATCAGCAAGAATTTTTTTCTTATGTTTTAGAGAGACAGGGAGAGAGACATTAATCGGTTGCCTCCTGCACACCCCCTACTGGGGATCGAGCTGCAAACTGGACATGTGGCCTGACTGGGAATCCAACCAGTGACCTCTTGGGTGCATGGGATGACACTCAACCAACTGAGCCAAACTGGGTACAATTTCTTTTAAATACTTGACTATGAGCTAAGCACAAATCTGGTGTCTTTGCATGTATTTTGTCATTTAATCCTCATCAGAACTCTATGAGGCAACACTATTACTCCCTGATTACAAAGGGGGAAACTGAGGCACAGAGAAGCTAAGCAACTTACTTGTTCAAGGGCACATAGGCAGGAAGTGGCTCCAACTCCAGAGCCAGGCCCCTGAACCACAATGCCCCACTGCCTCGTGCTGAAAAGGAGTGAAGGCAGCAGGCAGAGCAATAAAAAACAAGGTAATTTCAAGAATTCTACAGAAGTAATAAAAAACTGGTGGGACATAAAACAGAGCTAGGAATGATATAGGTGACACGATGGGCATTTATCATCTCTGCTTCTCTGCCAAGTTGAATTCATGGTGGTTGCAAGTTTTAAGTATTTTTTTTCTCTCTCTCATTCACTTATCAGAGAATGTTAAGTTGCAATTGTCAGCATCTGGAAGGAAGCTTTCTTGTTTGTTCCAGAGGCACTGAAATCACACCCAGAGAGCCTATTAGTCAAGGTTTTGTAAGGGCATGCTACTCTTTCCACAGCATCAGCAACTGTCTTTTTTTTTTTTTTTTTTTTTTTTTAATCGTGTACACAATGATGGGAGAGTTGAGTCCTGCTTTTTAGCTCGTGTGTGTGTGTGTGTGTGTGTGTGTGTGTGTGTGTGTTGAACAACTCCTGGTCACTGAGATAAAACTGGTCTATTGATCCCACACTCTCCTAGTTTCACAGAAATAGCTTTTCCCCCCTTCTATCTCTTCTTTCCTGTTGGTTGTTCTCCACCCTCGACTCTTCTTTATTCTCTTTCACTCTGACTTTGCCTTCATTTCTTTTGTGACTCTTCATCATTGTTCTTCATATTGACCAAAGTGGGCATTTTTAAGAGGATATAATATTTAGTTATGGAAGCCAACGTAATGATCCAGTTCAGGGCTTTGGCGTTATGATCCAGTTTTTGGCTTCATCACTTAAGAGTTGCCTGACTTTGGGGAATCATTTAACTTTTTCGTTCACCGCCTGTAAATTGGGGGAGGGATGATGGTTCGTACCTCAAAGAGTTGCTGTTAGGATGGGAGAGAATGCATGTGCCATACTCAGAAAAAATGCTTGGCACGTGATCTCAGTAGCTATTAGCCCGTGTTATTTGAAAATGTTTATTGTAGGGGATTGTTGTACTTGGGGAACTTCACACAACTTTCCTTTACTGAAGAATCCAGAGAACTCCTGGGGCAAGAAATAATGGCACTTCGAGGCTTCCTGGGTGCAAGCACCATAGAGATGTCTTTCTTTCCTTCTTTGTAGACAGTGATCTTGTGATAAGCTGGGCACAGAGAGATTGGACCAGGGCAAAGCATCTTTTGCAAAGACTTTCCTGGGGTGGAGATTACCTTGTTGAGCGTGAGGTGGACCAGGCCAAGGGACAGAGGAGGGAGGGGGACGAAGGAAGTGGGGAGAAAGCAGGCGCCTTGGGGCACCGTCTGAAGGGCGTGGGCAGCACAGGCTAGGACGCTGGGCAAGCCCGGAGCGCGCCAGTTACTGGTTGCTTTTCTTTGGGGGAGACGCGGAGTCCAGGCAGTTTGCAGAGCCGGGGCTCTGGTGTCGGTGACGGAGCAGGGGCGCCCACGCCACTGGCCCGGGCTTGGCCCTGGAGGGTCTCCCGCCCAAGGCGACCGGCTGGGACAGAGGCTCCCTCCCAGCGCGTCCAGCAGCCCTCCGGCCGCTGCCTCCTCCGCCTGCGCCCCCGGCCCCTGCCTCCCCCACTCCCACCCCCGGTGCAGCGGGGGGGGGGCGGTGCAGCGGGGGGGGGTGCAGTGGGGGGGTGCAGTGGGGGGCGGTGCAGTGGGGGGGGTGCAGTGGGGGGGTGCAGTGGGGGGCGGTGCAGCGGGGGGCGGTGCAGTGAGTTACGGTGCAGTGGGTGGCGGTGCAGTGGGGGCGGTGCAGCGGGGGGGGCGGTGCAGTGGAGGCGGTGCAGTGGGTGGCGGTGCAGTGGGTGGGGTGCAGTGGGGGGCGGTGCAGTGGGGGCGGTGCAGTGGGTGGCGGTGCAGCGGGGGGGGGCGGTGCAGCGGGGGGCGGTGCAGCGGGGGGCGGTGCAGTGAGTTACGGTGCAGTGGGTGGCGGTGCAGTGGGGGCGGTGCAGCGGGTGGCGGTGCAGCGGGGGGGGGCGGTGCAGTGGGGGCGGTGCAGTGAGTAACGGTGCAGTGGGGGGCGGTGCAGTGGGTGGAGGTGCAGCGGGGGGCGGTGCAGGGGGGGCGGTGCAGTGGGGGGCTGTGCAGTGCGGGGCGGTGCAGTGGGGGGCGGTGCAGTGGGGGCGGTGCAGCGGGGGGGGCGGTGCAGTGGAGGCGGTGCAGTGGGTGGCGGTGCAGTGGGTGGGGTGCAGTGGGGGGCGGTGCAGTGGGGGCGGTGCAGTGGGTGGCGGTGCAGCGGGGGGGGCGGTGCAGCGGGGGGCGGTGCAGCGGGGGGCGGTGCAGTGAGTTACGGTGCAGTGGGTGGCGGTGCAGTGGGGGCGGTGCAGCGGGTGGCGGTGCAGCGGGGGGGGGGCGGTGCAGTGGGGGCGGTGCAGTGAGTAACGGTGCAGTGGGGGGCGGTGCAGTGGGTGGAGGTGCAGCGGGGGGCGGTGCAGGGGGGGCGGTGCAGTGGGGGGCTGTGCAGTGCGGGGCGGTGCAGTGGGGGGCGGTGCAGTGGGGGGCGGCCCTGGCCTCGCGCGCCCCAGCAGGACGCGCGCGCCTCAGGACGTCGGGCCCTTCCCTCCTCCCCCCGCGGATTCTGGCCGCCTCCGGCCTCCTGCCCGCTGGGCGCCGGGCCGGCGGAGGGAGGAGGGAGGAGGGAGGGAGGAGGAAGGAGGAGGGAGGGAGAGAGGAGGAGGGAGGAGGGGAGAGGAGGGAGGAGGGAGGAGGAGGGAGGAGGGAGGAGGGAGGAGGGAGGGAGGAGGAAGGAGGAGGGAGGGAGAGAGGAGGAGGGAGGAGGGGAGAGGAGGGAGGAGGGAGGAGGAGGGAGGAGGGAGGAGGAGGGAGGAGGGAGGAGAGAGAAGGGAGGAGGAGGGAGGAGGGGAGAGGAGGGAGGAGGAGGGGGCCGGGCTGCATCGCTCCGCACCGGCTGCGGCGCTCGGCCGGCGGGAGCAGGTGGAGCGAGCGGCGGCGCGGACGGGGCGCGGGCTCCGCGGGGGCCGCAGTGACGCTGCCGGGGACATGGCGGCCCGGCGCCTCTGAGGACGGGCAGCGCCCCGAACCCCGAACCACGAACCCCAGCCCCTCGCCCCGGGGCCGCTGGGCCGCTGAGCGCCGCCGGAGGACACGCCGCCCGCCCGCGTCTCCATGTTGCGTCCCGCGTCCGGGTCTCGGGCGGTGTAGCCGCCGCCGCCGGAGGAGGAGGAGGAGGAGCAGGCAGGACATCGCGCCCTGCCCGATCCCCCAGCCACACTTCCCTTTTCCGTTTTTTTAAATCCCCCTTTCCCTCTCCATTCCCGTCTCCCCGTACCCCGCCTGCTCGGCACCCGCCCCCCCCAGCCCGGGGCCCCCGCCGCCGCCGGGCGCCGGGGCTATGGCCGCGGAGGAGGCGCTGCCGGCGGCGGACCGTTACCGGAGCGAGATCGAGAGGCTGACCAAGGAGCTCACCGAGACCACCCACGAGAAGATCCAGGCGGCCGAGTACGGGCTGGTGGTGCTGGAGGAGAAGCTGGCCCTCAAGCAGCAGTACGACGAGCTGGAGGCCGAGTACGACAGCCTCAAGCAGGAGCTGGAGCAGCTGAAGGAGGTGAGCCGCCCGCCGGGCACCCCTTCCTGCCTCGCTGCCCCCACATCCCCATCCCCTTCCCCATCCCCTTCCCCATCCCCATCCCCGTCCCCGTCCCCATCCCCATCCCCATCCCATCCCCTTCCCCGTCCCCCGTCCCCCGTCCCCCGTCCCCAACCCCATCCCCATCCCCATCCCCTTCCCCATCCCCATCCCCATCCCCATCCCCATCCCCATCCCCATCCCTATCCCCATCCCCACTCCCTTATCATGAAGTCGGAAAGGATGCTAGTGAAAGGATGGCTTCTTCCTCTCAGAGCCCTTTGTGGACAGGAGAAGTTGAAGGGGCCCATTGTTTTCCTCACCGGAGAAGAATATTGCCCAGGAAACGAATGTCTGCGCTGGGATGTGGGAGGTCGTGGCTGTGGGGGTGGGAGATGCGTGAGGGTCTTGGGAGTCCCAGCCCGCTCAGGAGACAGGCATTCCTTCCACTGGGTCGGGATGTCACCCATCCAACTTCATCAAAGCTGCTGTGACCGCAGACCCAGGTTTCAGGGACAACCCCGTCACCTTCCAAGGCTTTGGGCAGGATTGTGTCCGGGGACCCACAAATTTCAGGATGGAGAATCTAGGGGGCCTCCCCGCCTTCCGCCCAAGGCAACCACTTCTTGATGAGAGAGGGGACTGTTAGGAGGACTCGCTGCCAATCCCCATTCGGCAGTCTTCCTTCTGCTGGGCTTTGCTTAGTCCAGTCCTCTGGCTGAGGGAGGAAAACAACTCTGCTGGGTGGTCCCACTGCCCTGCGTCCACCTGCGCCAGGCCGGATGGGCCAGGCTGGGCCGGGCCGCTGTGCTCAGGTCTTATGAGGTCACCCTGATCGGGGAATGTTAACTCCCGCACAAATGGTCTGAAGCACGGTATAGATCCATACGTGGGCAGAGGCTCTTGTGTTTGAAAGGACTGCATTTATAAAACGAGGCTGTCACCCATGGACACTTGTCCTCTTTAGCCTTTTTGGTATTTGGCTTCTTTTACAGACTGGCTAATGGGTTGGAAGATAAGAATTTAAGTATGCTTTGATTTCCTGTCAACAACACTCCTAGGGAATATACCTATTGTTGAAGGGACTCAGTCTGTTTCACCCCATTTCTGAGACACTATGGGTAGCAAGTCGCTGGTAAATAGATTTAAATGTACACAGTGCTTGGCAAGTCTTTATTTTTGGGTGCACATTGGCATTTGAAATGTTAATTCTAATTTTGTATATAATACCAAAAATGCATTTCTTACAACACACTCATTTGTTCTTTTTTTTGGGGGGCGGGTGACGGGGAAGGGGTCATCTTATATTGTGTTGTTTGTCACAGTTTAAAACATTTATGGCATAACTAATCAACTTGCCTTCTAATTGAGTACATAATATGGTAAGCATGTATATACTTTCAGGTACCTCTTATTTTTATTCTGATGCCTAAATGTCCCAAAAATTAATATATGGTAAAGATCCTACCTGGAAATCGGATTTTTGTGTGTATCAGGCTGTGAATTTCTCATTCAGGTTTCTCTGACCATGTCCATGTCTGCTCTCACAACAGCTGGACTTACTGGTATTTTCCAGTTTAGATTGGGTCTTGGGCTGATGTGTTTAAATCCAGTCAGACTAAACCTTGTGAAGTCAGGAAACAGGATGATGATTGTAATTCTCAGAGATGTTTTGATGTTGTCTACAGCTATCATCATGGCTTTGCCAAGACAAGGAAGTGCAAACCAGGCAGAGTTAAGCCAGCTCGTCCTTGATAAAGGAAGACTTATTTTAGCAAAATGGAGTAGAACTCTTATCTGACCTTCCTACTGGATTTAAATAACCCTTTAATTTTTTTTTTCCTTCTACTTTTCCCCCCTTGTGTCATTGTACTGACCATGCAGAGTAAACCTTAATGCAATTGTTTTTTGCCTTTACTAGATCATGAGCTCTTAGGCAAGAAATCTGACTTAATTTACTTTGCTTCCAAAGTCTTTAACACAGAGCCTAGCACAGCGAGTGTGCAATAAGAATTTTAAGAAAGAATAAATTTATACTGGGAGAAGATGTCTTTATCACGCATTCACTAGTCAATATTGGTTAGTGTCAGAGAAAGACCAAGAAAATTAGGAAGTGTTAAAGGGACTGGTGTTAAAGAACTACCTGCATTGCTTTCTTCAGCAATAGTGGGGGAAATGACAAAACAGTGTTTTGTAGGAATAGTGTAACAGTGGTTTCTTTTTTTTTTTTTAATTTATTAAGGTATTATATGTGTACATAGCTTACCATTGCCCTCCCCCTCCCATATATGCCCTCCCTCCCCAGAGTTTTGTGTCCATTGGTTGTACTTATATGCATGCATACCAGTCCTTTGGTTGTAACAGTGGTTTCTTAACAGAGAATAATGCAAACACCAATCATTTATTTTTTTTTCTGTAAGAAATTTGAGGCATATTTTGTTCTTTTTTTAAAAATAACATGAAAATAGGCTGTATTGATATTGATATTGTATTGATATTTTACAGAGAGAAAGAGCTAGAATCGTCGATGAGAGAGAAACATCGACCAGCTTCCTCTTGCACACCCCCTACCGGGGATGTGCCCGAAACTAATGTACATGCCCTTGACCGGAATTGAACCTGGGACCTTTCAGTCCGCAGACCGACGCTCTATCCACTGAGCCAAACCGGTTTCGGCATATTTTGTTCTTTATAGCAGGAGGGTGATATAATTTATCAGGAGGATTTTTACTAAATGATACTTGTTTACATATGTGTTTTGAGTTACATTTAGCATAAATGTAATTCAATTTTAGGTTCCTAATGACTGGCTTTTATAGCTATGTAAAATATATTTTAAGGTAGCCCAGCCAGTGTGGCTTAGTGGTTGAATGTTGACAAATGAACCAGGAGGTCACTGTTGGATCCCCAGTCAGGGCACATGCCCAGGGTGTGGGCTTGATCCCCAGTAGGGGGCATGCAGGAGGCAGCCGATAAGTGATTCTCTCTCAACATGTATGTTTCTAGCTCTCTTCCTCTCCCTTCCCTTCTGAAATCAATAAAAATATATTTAAATATATATATTGGGGTAATAAAATAATAATTATACTTGATCATTTGATAGTGAGACCTGTCATTTTTATTCTTTTACTATGATACATACTTTAGTTGGGAGAATTATTTAGCTTTTTTTTTTTTAAAAAAAATATATGACTTTAAAGAGAGAGGAAAGGAGAGGGAGAGAGAGAAACATCAGTGACAGAGAAACAGTGATTGGCTACCTCCCACATGCAACCAGGGATTGAGCCTACAACCTGGGCATGTGCCCTGATCGGGAATTGAATAAGCCACCCTTCGGTGCAGGGAATGATGCTCAACCAACTGAGCCACACTGGCCAGAGCAGGAGCATTTTTAAATGAGCTAAATCAGTTAAATTCAAAATAATTGTGCAAATAAAAATACTCCAATGATAATAGCACATAGAAGTCATTTTCGGAAAGCATGCTTTTTGAGTGCTTTGATTTTTCAAAAGAGAGTTTTGTTCATTTTCAGGTATATACCGCAAATAATGTATATCTAGAACGCTAAGTATAAAATACATCTTTGGCTTCTTTATTTTTATTTATTATTATTATTTTTTAAACATATTTTATTGATTTTTTTTTACAGAGAGGAAGGGAGAGGGATAGAGAGTTAGAAACGTCAATGAGAGAGAAACATCGATCAGCTGCCTCCTGCACACCCCCTACTGGGGATGTGCCCGCAACCAATGTACATGCCCTTGACTGGAATCAAGCCCGGGACCCTTCAGTCCACAGGCTGACGCTCTATCCACTGAGCCAAACCAGTTTCGGCGGCTTCTTTATTAATAAATATTTTTTTAAATTGATTTCAGAGAGAAAAAGAGAGGAGGAGAGAGAGCTAGAAACATCAGTGATGAGAGAGACTCATTGGTCGGTTAACTCCTGCTGGGGATTGAGTTCTGACTGGGAATCCAACCTTGACCACCTGGTTCATAGGTCGACATTCAACCACTGAGCCACACCAGCCGGGCACCTCTGGCTTGTGTCTAGGCTCTTGCAAACAAATATGACTCATTATTAAATAATTGGAATGGGAATTTCAACAGAAAAAAACACTGCACTGAGTCCAAGTTGGGCATTAGTAATTTGCATTGCAGCAGTCGGGCTCAGCCTTTATAGGCCATTTTGTTTCTGAGGGTCAGCAGCACCCACAATGCTGCCGCCGCCGCCTTCCTTCCCAGGCCCTGCCCTGCCCTGGCCGTAGTGCAAGCGAGCAGTGTTGCCCGGAGCCGTACCAAACCAACATGACGGAGTTACTGCTTTTCCTCTAGCCACGTCTCTTCTCGGTCCGGATTGCCTTTGGGCCTGGGCTGATAGCACTAAGGCCTCTACCCTGTGCCTACCCGGCTGCTGTCACTGTGCTCCCAGAAGAGCACACCTCAGAGAAAAGGACTGAGGGTCTGAAAAAAGGATGGCGTCTGACCTCACCACGGCCCCCCTTTCAGTACACTTGGGCAGCTGGACAACGCGGCATGTCCCCTGGAATACTTGACCGTGGTTTGAGTTCACAGACAATGCTTGCTTTTCAGTGACCCGAGGGGCACCCGTGCCCAATTATGCCCTGGCCGGTTTTATGTCTGGGGTGTGCGTAAATCAACACGGCCTGTCCCCAGGCCAAAATAGTACTTGAAGAAGTCATGGTTCTAAGATAACTTGAAGAACAAAAATATACATGGATTTTGAAAACCCCATAGAATTTAAGTCATGATTCTAAGATAACTTGAAAAACAAAAATATTCATGTATTTTGAAAACCCCATAAAATTTAAATTGAGGGATTTCTTTTAAACGTAAAAAATATAGTTGACATTTTAAATGTAGTCAAGTTTAAAAAGATCCCCTAAGAGAGGAATGATTCAGCATTTCTGGTGTCATTTTAGAAAACATATCCACATGACAGGACAACTTTAGGAAAGTTTTGCAATTAGGTTTCAATAGACTGTGGACCAAGAATCTTCAACTCATTTTCTTTTCTTTCTTTTAATATATTTTGTTGGTTTTTTACCGAGAGGAAGAGAGAGGGATAGAGAGTTAGAAACATCGATGAGAGAGAAATATCGACCAGCTGCCTCTTGCACACCCCCTACCGGGGATGTGCCCGCAACCAATGTACATGCCCCTGACCGGAATGGAACCTGGGACCTTTCACTCCGCAGGCCAAAGCTCTATCCACTGAGCCAAACCGTTTTCGGCTTCAACTCATTTTCTTGGTCTGTTTCTCAACCCTGATTCCAAGGACAGACACCACCTGCTGAAGAAGCACTGTGTAGGCCCTGGACATGTTTTTCTTTTTCAGGGCCATAGTGAAATCATTCAGTAAATAAGTATTTAACTTACTTTTAGAAATTGTCACATTAGGGACTTGATGAAAGCCACTTAATTATCTGCTTTCATCTTTAAAGAACTAATCCCCCTCCCCCCACCCCAGATGCTTAAGAAAAATTGTTAGCTTATTTTATGCCTGTAAATTCTAATCCTGAAATCAAATGGAAGTGGGGAGGAAGTAAAAAAATACACCAGATTTTTTTCTCCCCAATCTATGAATAAACATAGAGAAAGTTAATTCTTTATTTGATTTACTCTATTATTTTTCCCTTATTGCTTTTAAAGAAGAAATATTTACATTTATTATTCGGTTTATTATCAAATGAATCAAAACATCTAAAATATGTCAACATAAGCTCTGGGAAATTGTGGACAACCTCAAAAACAAACATAACCTCTTTTAATCACATTTCTCTTTCTCTGACCCAATTGCTTTACCTTGCATCATCCCCTCTTTTTTCAACTCAACATTTCAGCTGTGGCAAAGTTATTTCTCAGATATCATTTCACGAGATTTTATACTCTTTCATCAAATTTACCATGATTGCAGGAACATGGACAGCAGCCATGGTTTGAAGATCCCCACCTCCCCCCGAATTTCATGCTTACAAATATTCTTCCCTGTCGTCCCTTTAAATGCACTTGTGCTCTATGAATATTGATGTTGGGTTCCAGGTTGAAAATATATTTACTTGTATGTTGAAAAATACAGTAAAGGACTTTCTCACACATAAGGCTATACCTATACCTATGGCTTTGGAGGGGAGGAGGACATGAAGAGATGCATGGTCTTCCTATTCAGTCGTTCGTTACGGTAAAGAAAGGCATGTGGAGTCAGGCGGCAGGAGATGGCAGTGGGAGAGTATAGTGGCTACATTGGGTCTCGGGGCTGCGGAATCATGAAAAGGAGGTGTCTGGTGCCTTTTGTCTTATTTAATCCTCAAAGTAAGTTGGAGGCTTCTTGCCCATTTTCACAGATAAGCAAATAATAAAAAGAATAAAGCATTGGACTATGTGCAAAGCGTCATGTAGGCACGTTACATGCCTTATCTTTATTTCTTATAATACCGTTTACAGGATATTACTTGCATTACACTCGAAAGGAGAGGAAAATACATTGGGCTTAGAGAGGTTAAGTATTCCTCTCAGGCTGCAAAGCCGAGTAGTGAAACCTGGTTTGGGAAGAAGCCCACTTTTTTTATTTATTAAATATATTTTATTGATTTTCCACAGAGAGGAAGGGAGAGGGATAGAGAGCTAGAAACATCGATGAGAGAGAAACATCGACCAGCTGCCTCCTGCACACCCCCCACTGGGGATGTGCCCGCAACCAATGTACATGCCCTTGACCAGAATTGAACCTGGGACCTTTCAGTCCACAGACTGACGCTCTACCACTGAGCCAAACCGGTTTCGGCGAAGTCCACTTTCTTGCCGCTGCAAAGGGTGAACCATCTCAGTCACAGTGCAGTTTATTAAAAAAAATATATTTTTATTGATTTCAGAGAGGAAGGGAGGTAGAAACATCAGCGATGAGAGAGAAAATTGATCAGCTGCCTCCCGCACAACCCACACTGAGGATCGAGCCCACAGCCCGGGCACGTGAACATGTGCGCTGGCCGGGAATCGAACTGGGACCTCCAGGTAAACAGGTCAGTGTTCAACCCTGAGCCAGGCCGGCTGGGCAGGCCCAGCGCCGTTCGGAAGGTCACGGTGTTGGTCACAGAGGGTGGTTGAAGCTGTGCCGGGGCAGAAGGGAGAGTGCGGAGGGGTTAAACCTGGGAGACCAGGGAGAGCTCAGTGTTGGAGGTGACTGGAAATGGGCAGCGAGCTGCGAGTCTCAGGATGGATAGACAGTTCCACTCAGGAAGGAAGGTCCAGTGGCCTGGAGCACTTGTAGAGAATGAAGTTGATGGCCAATGGAAGATACGTGAGTCCTTTTAATTCACGTTTTCTTTGAGGGGAGGCATAAGTTGCAAGAGGAATTCAGATATTTCAACTTTCAATAAAACAAATGGAGAATCTGTGTACTTGGGTGCCCAAACCTAATTCCCAGAATATGTAATATGTGAACACCTTAACTACATTATCGCTAACTAATTCAGATTGTGTTCTGAATTAGGAGATGTGCAGACGAGTAAACAGTGGGCGGGGACGCTGGGTTGGCACGGTGAGGACCTCCAGGGCAGCCTCCGCGGAAAACCAGCCCTGCGACCTCTCTGGAGGCAGCGTGGGAGCAACAGCACCCCCCTCACTGACTGGTGCTTGAAATTCCATTAGTGCTTTTAAGTGTTTAAAAATGTTTTTTTTCATAAGAGGTTAGTTGCACTTTAAAAATTACCATTGTATAATTATGACCGCTTCTGGCTATCATCCAAGTTTGATAAAAATCACATACAAAAAAAAATTCTCTCCTCCCAAATCTGTCTGCATTGCTACTACTATAGTGGGCATTCTCTTATATGTGTTTTAAATATCTTTAAACATACAAATTCATATGCAGGGTTTTTTGTTTGTTTGTTTGTTTGTTCTTGTTTTTATAAAAGTGAAATTGTGCCATGCATATTACTCGGCAACCTGGCATTTTTCATTTACTAGTATGCACTTTTATTTTTAAATATATTTTACTGATTTTTTTTTTACAGAGAGGAAGGGAGAGGGATAGAGAGTTAGAAACATCAATGAGAGAGAAACATCGACCAGCTGCCTCTTGCACACCCCCCACAGAGGATGTGCCCGCAACTAAGGTACATGCCCTAGACCGGAATCGAACTTGGGACCCTTCAGTTTGCAGGCTGACGTTCTATCCACTGAGCCAAACTGGTTTCAGCTACTAGTATGCACTTTTAAAATACAGTGTTTTGTAGGACAGGCCCATATTTTTTTAAAAAATACATATTTTTGTTGATGTCAGAGAGGGAGGGAGAGGAAAGAGAAATAGAAATGAGAGAGAACCATTGATTGGCTGTATCCCGCATGCCCCACACTAGGGACCAAGCTCACAACCCGGACATGTGCCCTGACTGAGAATCGAACTGTGACCTCCTGGTTCAAAGGTCCACCCTCAACCATGAGCCACACTGGCCGGGCAGGACTGTATTTTTAAGGCGCTGATGTTTAAAGTGTGAAGAAAATGGGATGGATTAGGGAAGAAAGCCAGAAAGCCTCAGGGAGTGTGGGTGGTAGTGGGGGTGCAGGTGGGTGACTCAGGTTCTCCCATGAGAGTAACTTGGGTGGTAAGTGACAGAGAACACATGTGTAGGTGTGTCTAAAAGAAACACATGGGATTTGTTTGGCTGTGGGGCAAACCACAACCATTAATGGGTGCCAATTAATACCAAGAAAAAGAAAGTTTTGTGGGTGAATTAGCAGCGAATCTGATTTCTTGTCTTTTTGGCTGGAGGGAGCTCTGTGTGTCAGCACAGTGGGTGGCTGGTGACCATGGCCAGCAGGAGCCGGCCCTGCAGTGTGGCCACGCCCTGTCCATACAGGGTCTTGGTGAGAAGCCAGGATGATTCAGGCAGTTGGGGCTCATTACGTCACCCCATCTTTGCCCGGTGATACTTGCGTTTTGAGATGGCTGGTCAGGACCTTCTACAGCATCTCAGATTCAGCATGTGGATGAATACAGGCCATGGGGAGAAGAGAGTACAGGACAGGAAAATGTTCCACAAAACCGTTCTTCCTTGTGGCAATTGATAGCTTTTCTTCCTGGGATTTAATGACTTTGTCTATAAAATTAAGGATTTGGAATAGATAATCTCTATGATTTTTATTAGCTCTCAACTTCCATGATACTGTGCTTTAAAGGAATGCAGTCTACTTATTTATCTACATGTCCTTTACTTTTCAAATTAATTCTATTTTTTTTTTTTTACAAAGTACAGGCTACTCTTGCTGAAATTTTATAGTTCTTTTTTCTTTCTTTTAAAAAAAATATTTTATTGATTGTGAGAGGGATGTCCCAGATTGGAGAGGGTGCATGAAATTCATGTACAGCCCCCTGTACATGAATTTCATGCACCGGGCCTCTAGTGAAGATTATATAACACTGTATGATGTGTAAATGACAAAATATATCATCATGGGTGAAAGAAAGAAACGTATGTAAAAAAAACAAAGATGCTGCCATAGATTAGGGACTAGGGGGGCAGAGTGGAAAACCCCAAGGTTGGTGGGGTGTGGTCTAGTGCAAGGTCCTGCACCAGAGGTGCATTAGTGGAATAAACAAATAACCAACCAATAAATGGATGTATGAAAAGGCAGATGTGGCTTCAGGGGGCTTGAAGAAATGGGGGTGTACCTGAAGGCCACTCTGCAAACCCAGGGGTTGTGAGAGGGGGAGACAGAAAAAACCTGAAGCCCACTTGATCAGGTTATTTGATTTTTTACAGAGAGGAAGGGAGAGGGACAGAGAGTTTAAAACATCGATGAGAGAGAATCATCGATCAGCTGCCTCTTGGCACAACCAAGGTACATGCCCTTAACCGGAATTGAACCTGGGACCCTTCAGTCCAAAGGCCAACGCTCTATCCACTGAGCCAAACCGGTTTTGGCTTATAGTTCTTTTTTCCTGTGAACACCTGGCCCAAACTCATTTTTCTTCTGGATTCACTTTACCTCTCTTATCAGGCCTGCACTATTATGGAACTGATCCATTGAGTTGCTTTTCATTGACATTTTTGTACATGGCTTCCAAGAGCAGAACAGGGCTCAGTGAGCTCCCGGGAGCTACGTTTTGGATCAAAATGAAGAACTAACAGGTATTGCTTCCTGAGAATGGAACGAGGCCGGATTTCATTAGGAGATTCTAGCCAGCCACATGCTGGGAATATCATGCCGGTGGGTTTATGCTTGGAAAGGGGTTTATATCGAACAATAACTAATGTCACATGTTTCTTTGTCTCCACATTTTGGCTATTTCCTTGTTTCTAAGTATTGGATAGAGCTGCTTTGTCTCCTTGAGTTGATAGAGTGGCTGTGTGTAGTAGGTGTCCTATAGGGCCCAGTGGCTCAGCCTCCCCAGTTACCTGAGCTGGGAGCTCTAGGTACACCCCTTTGTGGGCTGTGAGCACAGTGTTGTTGTAGTTGAGACTTGATTGCTGTTGGTGTCACTGGGAGGAAGTGACCTCCAGGCCGATTGGCTATGAGGACCAGCTGCGCCTGCAGTGGGAGAGTTGCTGTGCAGGAGACACCCCTATGGAGTAGGACTTGCCTCGGGCAAGTCTTGGTGCTCACTGAGTCTGTCCCTTGAGTGTGTTGCTTATGGATGTTTAGAGATGTAATCTGGTGTGGTCTGACACTGACCACTGGGTATACTGGCTCTTAGGTCTCCAGGGAGGTACAAAGTCTGCCACTGCCTGGGGCCACCCAGCAGGAGCTATGGAGAGATCTACAGATATCTCCTCTTTGTAGATCTCCTCTTTGTAGATCTCCTCTTTGTATCGGGTTTGGAAGTGCCCAGACGAGGCCTAGCTGTGAAGTAAGGCAGGCTGGTGCAGGTGTGGTGGGTGAGGTCGGGTAGGGGGGTGTCTTGGGCCTTTTATTGATAGGTTTGGGGCTCCCTGACCCAGATGCAGCTTGTTTGGGATTTTCAAGGACAGGCCATTCATATGCAAAAGCTGCTGCAGGCTGCTTGGGTGAGGTGGTAAACTGGATAAGGTACTGTCTTAGGGGATCACCAGGGTGGAGCTAACAGAAATGGCTGCCAGTCAGCCCTGGAACAATCCCAGTCAGAGGTGTTCACAGGGAGGTCCCAGCATAGGAACAATGATCCCTGTGTGTCCCCCCAGAGCCTCACTCTGGTGCGGAGCTCAGAGGAAGCAGGACCTTGTAAGTTCCAGTTTGTGGTGCCTCCCTTATAAGAGGAACAAGTTGGGTCTTCAGCAGCCTCTGTGCCACTGAGCCTCAGTCTGCACTGGTTTTAAAGCCCGTAGTTCTTATTGCCTCTAGGGACTTCTTTTCCCAGCTCTGGGACCCTGGGCTGGGCGTCTGTGTGCGGCTGGGACCCATTGCTCCTCTCAATGGCCTCTGCAGAGACAATCTCTCTCCCAATTAAAAAAGTGGCACACATGGGTGCCAGATCAGCCCATTCCGCACTTCTGCATCTTGTACCAGCTTCAGTGTGCTTTCTTCTTTATTTCTCTAGTTGTAGGACTTCCACTCAGACAGCTCTCTGGTGGTTCTGAATGATGGTTGTTCTGTATTTTAGTTGTAATTTTGATGTGGTTGTGGGAGGTGGTGAGTACAGGCATTTACTTATGCTGCCATCTTGGTTTCTCCTCAATGTTTCTATCTTACCCTCTCCCTTCCTCTCTGAAATCAATAAAAATCTGTTTAAAAAAATACTGCTGCCTGGACCCTACTCTGGGATAGTTCCCTCTTGGAGGTGGAGCTGGGCTTCAGGGTGTGAACCCCCCTCTCGTAGGTGCAGCAGCGCCGACAACCTCTCCCCGAGGAACGCCAACTCCGGGAGCAGAGACCTCTGTAGGGATAGAAGTGTTTGCAAAGAAGAGCTGAGAAGTTATGAGCTCATATGTAAACATTGCACAACCTTTTTACTACTCTATTTTCTGGAAATTAAGATCCTGTAGTGGCTTTCAGAAAATTCTCAGACATCATCAAAACCTGCATTAGACAGTTAAGATGTACATTAAATGAGACTTTAACATTCCACCCTCAGGGTTAGTTTCTTTTTAAAGTTATTCGTCTCTGTTATCACGTTCATGTTGTTTTTCTGTTCTGTTTCCAGTAGTTTATGCCAGTTTTACTAATTTAGAAATGGAATATTAAAAAATAATTGCTTTGACAGATTGATCTTAAACTTCTGGAGTTTTTTTTTTTAATCCTCACCTGAGGATATATATATATTTTTAATATATATTTTATTGATATTTTACAGAGGGGAAGGGAGAGGGATAGAGAGCTAGAAACGTTGATGAGAGAGAAACATCGACCAGCTGCCTCCTGCACACCCCCCACTGGGGATGTGCCCGCAACCAACGTACATGTCCTTGACCGGAATCGAACCCGGGACCTTTAAGTCCGCAGACCGATGCTCTACCACTGAGCCAAACCGGTTTCGGCACCTGAGGATATTTTTTCTATTGATTTTAGAGAGAGAGGAAGAGAGAGGGAAAGACAGAGAGAAACATTGATGTGAGAGAAACTCATTGATTGGTTGCCTTCTACACACGCCCTGACCAGGGCCTGAGCCAGGGAGGAGCCTGCAACCGAGGTTCATGCCCTTGACTGGAATTGAACCCAGGACCCTTTGGTCCACAGGCCGATGCTCTATCCACTGAGCCAAACTGGCGAGGGCCTGGGGTTAATATCTATTGTTGTTTCAGTTACATATGCTTACCACTTTCAAACATGTTATGGAGAAAAAGCACTACTCTAAAATGTAATATTTGTGGGGTGTTTTCATCTTTAAATTTAGAATCTAGAGTAAGAAACCTGTTGACATTTATGGGAAATACACGCTACCAGTAGCAATTTCCTTCAGAATGTTCCGTTGCAGTTTGGCGTGGGTCTGTAATGGGAGGTTCGGAATGACAGGCCTTTGTTTTTCTCTTGCATACTGCAGACGAACGTGGAACCAAATGCCACTGCTGAAGAGCCCTTAGCCATCAATTTTTGGAACTGAAAGAGGTTTATGTTATAATGTGGATGTGCCTTGTAGATAAGCCTCACTGATTACCATTTTGTAGATGGTCTTAGGCGATTTTTCAGAGTTGACCTTGGTGTGAGGTAACTAGATGGAGACAATATAAGTTTAATCTTGTACATGACTTTTTGTTGTTGTTGAGCTGAAGATACTATCATCTTGCAGATCATCTCTTTGGCACCTACAGCCATCCCCCCTCCCTGCTAAATCACAATCTGGCTTGATTTCTGCTAATGCTGGCATGTGCACAGAGCCTTGAGGCTCAAAAAAAAAACCTCAAGAAAATATAATTAGGAAGGAAAAGCAACAGTTAGAGAAAAATGACAATAATATTAGAAATACCTCTTGAAATTTGAAAACCAATTTTAAGTACCTTTTGACTCTTTGTTTTTATTTTTAAAATAATAAGGCTTTTAATTAGTGTTAGCAGTTCAGAATTAACTATGGTTTGATGATCTGGTTGTATAGATCTACATGCTAAGATTCCCTTTTTGTTGTTTTTAAATTTTATTTTAATTCTCATGCAAGGATATGGTTTTATTAATTTGAGAGAGAGAGAGAGAGAGAGAGAGAGAGAGAGAGAGAGAGAGAGAGAGAGGGAGAGAGAGAAGAAGAAGAGAGAGGGAATGAAAATAAAGAAATGTTAGAAACATTGGTCGGTTGCCTCCTGTAGGCACTCTGACGAGATTGAACCAATACTGCAGCAACTGAGCCACACTGGCCAGGGCCCATTTTGTTAATATTTTAAAGTAATTTAAAACTAGAGCCTTTTCTATCTTTTAAATATATTTTACAGAGGGGAAGGGAGAGAGATAGAGAGCTAGAAATGTTGATGAGAGAGAAACATCGACCAGCTGCCTCTTGCACACCCCCTACCGGGGATGTGCCCGCAACCAACGTACATGCCCTTGACCGGAATCGAACCTGGGACCTTTCAGTCCACAGACCAACACTCTATCCACTGAGCCAAACTGGTTTCGGCTAGAGCCTTTTCTTAAAAAGAGTTCTCAGGTCTCAAGTCCTCTAAATTAATCACTATAGTTATTTCCAATAAGACGTTAGGTGCTTTTTTTCTTTTCTTTTTCATTTTAGTGAAATAAATAGCATACCTTTACAAGTCACATTTAATTGTTTGGGATAATATAAGTTATTATTTGCTAGGATTTAGACCAGAGCCTCAAAACTACAATTACATTTTTAGACAATGCTCAAAGTAAGATATGTCAGGAAAAGACATTGAAAAGAACTCTAGGCTGATGAGATTGTGGTTATTGCATTTTAATTTGTGATGCCAATATGATTAGAAATGAGGAAAGTGGGTACCAAGGTAAATACTGTGAGCGGACAGGTCATTGCATAAAGCTAAATAATGGTTCATTCCTTCTTTCGTTCAGTCTCGTATATTCTGCACCTCCCATGTGTTAGTGTGTGAGGCACAGATCTGGGTGCCGAGGAGATGGCAGAGAACAAATCCCGCAGAAATCTCCATGCTCATGAAGCTCACATTCTGGGTGACGTTGATGGTATTGCATTGATTTAGGAAAAAAAAAGAAAGAAAAAGAAAAAGGAAAAAAAGATGACGTTATTAAGATAGCCAGCTATTTTGAGGAGAGTTTAGAATAGACTACTTGTTCTAAAACTAACCATATCTTTGACTAATTAAACCAGATAGTAAAAGACGCTGTGCTGACTTACCTGGTTCTTTGTACCCGAATCTTTACCTAATTGTCATCTACTCCCCATCCCTTATTCTGGACCATAAGAGCCAGGCTAAAGTGACTTCTAAACAGTTTCAGCATCCTATCACTGGTTCTGTGTTACAGTTGATGTTTTAGCTACCAAGAGACCGGAATCAGTGCTGGTCATTCATTCATTTATGTATTGCATACTTAGAGAGCATCAGTTATATGACAAGCATTATGCTGGCATACAAAAATGAGGAAGACGTACTCTCTATTTTTAAGTTATTTATTGTTGGAGGCAACAGACTTGAATAAATGTGAGTATGATATTTTATTGGAAAGATGATGAATTTTTGAGTCAGAACGAACTGTGTTTCATTCTGTTTGGTAGCTGTGTGATCTTAGGCTGGTACTTGAACTCTCTGCATCTCACTCTTTTCCTCTAAATGGAAGATTATAACGATGGGTGTTAACGAAAAACTCATGGAAAGCAATTAATACAGTCCCTGACACAGAGTGAGCACCTGATAAATGATGGATGTGATGGTGGTGATGATAATTAATAATAATATTAAAATCATAATGCATTTTCTGTCTTGACCGGACACCAAAGTGGAGAGCAGCAAACGCAACTTGAAGAAATCAGAGAAAACTTCCTGATCAAGGGAAGGGGGTGGGGAGACATGAAGAATGGGTAGGGGTTTTCCAGGCCGAGGAGAGGGCAGCCTCACGCAGGAAGAGAAACAGCCTGCAAAGGAGGGAAGATTGGAGAGATCGCTGCTTGTCAGCAGCTGTGTTGTTGCAGGAGGTGGTATTCGAAATAGGATGGGGGGTGGAAAGTGAGCTGGAGACAAGGTTTGGGGCTGATGGTGAAAGGCCTGTCATGAGGCTTGTCAGTCCCTGCTAGGCAGGCCAGTGCGACGCTGACTGTAATGATGTCTGCCACGGGGAAGGCGTTGCCTTTGAGGGCCAGGTCCAGTGACACTATAAGAGGTATCTCCAGCCTGGCTGGCGTGGCTCAGTGGTTGAGCATCAACCTATGAACCAGGAGGTTAAATTTCGATTCCAAGTCAGGGCTCGTGCCCAAGTTATAGGCTTGATATCCAGTGTGGGGCGTGGCGAGCAGGAGGCAGCTGATCAATGATTCTCTCTCATCATTGATCTTTTTTATCTCTCCTTCTCCTTTCCCCTCTGAAATCAATAAAAATACATTTAAAAGAAAAAGAAATGCCTCCAACTGACAAATGGCCTGGATGTCCCAGGTCACACAGCTACTCCACAGCCGTCTGCTGCTCCCATACCCATTGCTTGTGTTTTAGGGTTTGTTCCAGCGTCTTGTGAATTAGAGGGTGGCAGCTTCCCATTCTCCCCACCTTGGGACCAGGTTGCCTAATTGCCCTTCAGTTGGGTCCTCAGCACCCACTGTCCTTCCCCATGGTTGGGCTGGGGCTGCTCGTGATGACCCCGATCTCTCACACATCCCTCTGATTCTCAACTCTGTCAGCTCTGAGAGCCACACATGTCCTGTGTCTTGATTTAGATTCTCTAACCTGTTGACCAGACAGGTTGCATATTGAGCTCTGTCTATACTAGACTTAAATATTCCCTCACCCTTTGGCTTTATTAATTAGGATTAATTGTGGGTTTTTCCCCCTCTCTCTTGTCTTTTCTCTCAGGTGCCACTGATTCATGTTCAACCTTCATTTTGCTTCTCCTCTGGGGAGGTCTTCCTCATGCCTCTGGAACAGGCTCAGGCCACTTAGGGGCGTGCTAAGGTGCTTGAACTTTGTTGTCTTGTGTTATAGGTGATGCCTTGGAAAAGCATTGAAAATTTCAAAGCAGGAGATTAATATAATAACCTTATGTTTTAAAATTGCTATCTGGCTTTTGATTCTGGCAGCACGGTGGTCTAGCACCTCTGACTAATCCTTCTGCTGGCAATAGTTAAAATGCGAGACAAAATATAAAATTAGCCCTTCAAATGCATGAATACCTTGACTTCTTAGTAAGGATGTTCAGCGGCTAAAACTGATTGAAGGCAAAAACCTTTAGAAGTGAGCAGTGCATCAAAGCTGACCTTTGCTGTGAGTGCATTTGCTGAATCAGGTAAAACTGAGAGAGAAGCAGACAAAGCATAGAGTTGGGCCCCAAAGTGGGACTTCACGCTCAGCGTAAGGGAAAAAAGATATTACCACCATTCCCTACCTCCAGCAGGTAGGGAAAAATTGGGTATGTCCTGTTAGACTTCATACCACCCTTTGGCTCTCACTAAAATTGCAGAGTACTCACACAGAGTGTGCATATGTACAGAGGGGATGAAATCCAAAAAACATCAAGATCAGAATTTAGAGTGATCCCAGGTTAGTCATGCCTGCAAACATCTTTCAGAAGCAATACTTTGAAGAAACCTACCATCATAATGATTGACAAAGAATCTTCACAGATAATATTCTGAAAAAAATGAGCCCACAACAACAACAACAGCAACAACAAAAACCAGTTGTAAAATATACAAGGAGCAGGGTACTATTGTCTCTACATCCATGTCATTACTTCGTATTATCAAACTTTAGAATTTTTGCCTCACTGGTAGATGGGAAAGGGTATCTTATTGTAACTTTGGTTTGCATTTTTGTGACTATGTATGCGGTTAAGCATCTTCTTAAATGTTTACTGGCATTGAAATGTGTCTCTTCATTGAAATGGTTTCTTATTTCTCTTGCATTTTTCCACTGGAATTATTTATATGTCTGTGTTTTGTACACTAAGCCTTCCCAGCTATCTGTGTCAGAACTTTCTTTTTCTAGTTGTGGCTTGTCTTTTCCCTCTCTCTGGGGTGACCTTTGGTGGAGAGAACTTTACAATTTTAATTTAGTTGATTTATCTATAATAAGGAGGTAATATGCAAATTGACCTCACACAAGAAGGCCACCCCCATGTGGTCACGAGATGGCCACCACAAGATGGCTGACAGAGGAGGGCAGTTGTGGGTGATCAGGCCTGCAGGGGAGGGCAGTTGGGGATGACTAGGCAGCAGGGAAAGGCAGTTGGGGGCGACTTAGCCACTGTGCTGGCAGGTAGAAGTGGTTAGGCGCAATCAGGCAGGTAGGAAGGAGAGTGGTTGGGAGCCAGCAGTTCCAGATTGTGAGAGGGATGTCCCCTGAGGGGTCCCAGATTGGAGAGGGTGCAGGCTGGGCTGAGGGACAACCCCTCCCTCCCACAGTGTACAAATTTTGTGCACCAGGCCTCGTGTGTGTGTGTGTGTGTGTGTGTGTGTGTGTGTGTACACAAATTGTAACATTTTGGTTTATGTTTTCTACTGCACAGACATCATTTATATTGGTACTAGAAAAAATAATCATTTGCAAAATTTCCCCTGTTTAACATTTAACTTTACAGAGTCTGGGTTCTAATTGAGTGCTTCAGGTGGTTAAAAGAATGGCTAGCCGAAACAGGTTTGGCTCAGTGGATAGAGCGTCAGCCTGCAGACTGAAAGGTCCCAGGTTCGATTCCGGTCAAGGGCATGTACATTGGTTGCGGGCACATCCTCAGTAGGGGGTGTTCAAGAGGCAGCTGGTCAATGTTTCTCTCTCATCAATATTTCTAACTCTCTATCCTTCTCTCTTCCTCTCTGCAAAAAATCATTAATATATATATATATTTAAAAAAAGAATGGCTAGTGGTTTTGGGGAGAGGCTCAGGTAAAGCCAGACACCAGGGGATGCAGAGGGGCCCCTCAAAAGCCTCTGGGCTCCAAAGGCTCTTGGTCGTGCTCTAGAGTGAGCCTTTGGAAGAGATACCCACCCAGCCCAGCTGGGGGCCGGCCAGCCTGCGGAGGTGAGCCAGGTGTCACCCATCTTCTTGATGAGTTTCACCCCCTCGCCCCGGAAGTGGTTCTCCAGGAAGTGACAGGATGAGGGTCTGTGCGGGGAGAATCCAGGGCCTGCAGCTCCAAAGGGCCTGGTTCAGGCTCCTCTCCAAGGCTGGGCGGCTTCCATGGCCCTGAGTTCTGCCCACTCATCCTGGGAGGCCTCAGCGCGTCCTGGAAGAGAAGGCGCCCACGCTGGTTTTGCAATTTTAGGAGAAGCTCGGCGCCTTCGCGGCCAACTCTCAGAAGAAGTGGCCCCTTCTCTCGAGAGCCACATCATCAGGTCGAATAGAAGCCCAGAGAGAGGGAGGTGCGGGGGCCACAGATGCAGGCTGGCCAGGCGGTGACCGCAGCCTCCACCTTGTTGTAATAATTCGGACGGATTTGGGAGCTCATGGTTGTTCCACAATAAGGAGTTAAGGTATAAAAACAACAACAATAACCGAGTGTTGGCTGGTCCCGGAGGTGGTTCTGAGGTGGTGACTGGATAAGACGCAGGAGAGTGGCCGGAGGCTGGGAGAAGGGGGGTCCCTGGGTCTGTTCTGTCCAAACAACAGACAGAGGGCACTGCCCGTGCTCAGATAGTTTTAAACCCAAGTTTTTTTTCTTATGTTTGTAGTTTGTATTTTCAAGTGAACATATTTGAACTTTTTTTCTCTTTATAGCATTGACAATATGAAGAAGAAAAGTTCAGCAATCAGGCATCACGCTTAAAATACTTAAAAGTAAGACTCTTCCAGTCCCTTTTTCCTCTTCTGCTTTTCTTTCTCATCTTTTATCTTCATTATCTCTACACTAGAATAATAAGGAATTAATGGATCATTACAGAATAAGCTCAAAGCAGGAGAAAATTCCTGAGAATGTTTATTAAACATCAGTGTGGAGGCAACCTTCTAAAGGAAGATATAACTTAGCATCAAAGGGCAGTACTGACACATTTTTTACATAGAAATGTAAAAAATAAGGTGATAATTGTATATTGGTGCCCAAATGCCACCTGTCCAAGAAAAACATTGCTTAGCATTTAATATCTAATCTAGCCCTATCTAAGCATAGATCACATATACCTGGAACAAAAAAATAATTTGATTATCCTCATTCTTCTTTAACTTATCCTACAGACTTCTATATACTTAAAGCTTTTGTATATTTAAGTAAAACAATATTTAAAAACCTAACTGTGATCCTACACATCTCCACTTCTCCCTTCTCTCTCAGCCCATTTCTTAGACCTGGTTTGAACTTTTGATTTAGCACTCTCAAAATGTGAGTAAAAACGTTTGTTTCATTATTTTTTTAACCCTTTTTGGTTTTGGTAATATGTTTGTGAGCATTTAAAAAAAATTGATTTCAGAGAGAAAGGGAGAAGTTAAAAGAGATAGAAACATCAGTGATGAGAGAGTCATTAATCTTCTGGATGCCCCACACGGGGGGCTGAGCCTGCAACTCAGGCATGTGCCCTGACCTGGAATCTAACTGTGACTTCCTGGTTTATAGGTTGTTGCTCAACCACTGAGCCATGCTGGCCGGGCTTGTGAGCATTTTTGACAAAAGGTGATGCTTTGTCGTTCTGGTGGATTCAGGAGTTTGCTCCTCCCAAAATAAAGGGACCGCCATTATCCCATGTGCTCATTGCTGCCCCCGAGGCAGTCCTCCCACTGCTCTACTGACCATATTAGCTAGAGGAAAATACATGATTATGCACAGGTTTACAGATACACTATGCTCATAAAATTTTTTTAAAAAAGCCTCCTTTCACCCAGCCAGCATGGCTTAACTATTGAGCATCGACCCAGGAACCAAGAGGTCACTGGTTCAATTCTGGGTCAGGGTACCTGCCCAGCTTGTGGGCTTGATCATATAGGAGGCAGCGGATCAATGATGCTCTTTCATTATTGATGTTTCTGTCTCTCCCCCTCTCCCTTCCTCTCTGAAATCAATACAAATATTAAATAAATATATGTCAGATCATTATGTTCTACACCTAAAACAAATTCAATATTATATGTCTAAAAAAAGACCCCCCCCACTCTCACATATTTCAAATAAACACTCCTTCTCCCCACAGAGGAGAATAGTGCTCTCAACCAAGAAGCCCCGAAAGCTGGACCCAGGGAGGCGACTGGGTGGGGGGAGAGGGAAGGAAGAAGAGGTGGACAGGAGGCGAGGTGGACGGTGACCCGGTCCTTGAGCCCAGATAAGAAGTCTGGATTTTATTTTAAGCGTAGCGGGCAGCCACTGGAGTGATGTGATCTGATAAATGTTTTAAAAAGATCGCTCTGCAGTTCCTTACAGGCTGTGGGAGGAGTGAGCCAAGTTAGGATGCTGTTGGCAGTGGCCCCAGAATTAGGTGATGGTGGCCTGGACTGGGGAGAACCTAATAGAAGTGACAAATGATCTGATGCAGGATATATGTTGAAGGATTTGCTAATTAATTGAATTTAAGAGCAAATGAAAGAGAGAAACCAGGATGGCTCCTAGCAAAGAAAAATATAAAGAAATCCTGCGCTAAGGAGTTAAGAAAAGGAAGGAATAAAATATAATGTTTCACAGTTAAATTTAGGAGATTAAATATTGCAATTTATTTGGATTTAATTCTATGGATCCCAAATTTGATGTTTTGTTTAAAGGGAATTTAAAGATATGTCTGCCAGAAGCATTGGATATTTGGAAAGGATTCATGACTTTGACAGAAAAACAAGCATCATTCTATAGTTATGGCTCTATGATGTAATTTACTGGACTTAAGTTGGCTACATTTCATGATACACATTGAGGTTATAGCCATATTTTGTGGTTTCCTATTACAAAGCTAAAATGTCAAGTCATTTTATTTTGTTTTATAAAATCAAACAAATTAGTCATATATACTCTTTAAAAAATATTTTTATTGGTTTTTTACAGAGAGGAAGGGAGAGGGATAGAAAGTCAGAAACATCAATGAGAGAGTCATTAATCAGCTGCCTCTTGCACACTCCCCACTGGGGATGTGCCTGCAACCGAGGTACATGCCCTTGACCGGAATTGAACCTGGGATCCCTCAGTCCACAGGCTGACGCTCTATCCACTGAGCCAAACCAGTTTTGGCGTCATATATACTCTTAATATTCTGGGAAGTCAACCCCATCCATTAGTAAAGTGGATGTCAGTTTAAAATTTTTTAATTGAATTCATTGGGGTATCATTGGTTAATAAAATTACATAGCTTTATAATACATCACTGTATTTTGTATTTATTGTGTGTTTACCACCTCAAGTCAAGTCTCTTTCCATCACCATTTATCCCCTTTTACCCTCTTCTACCTGCCTCTGCTCCCTTCCCCTCTAGTAATCACCACGCTGTTGTCTGTGCCTATGAGTTATTTAATTTAATTTTATCTTTTGCTTAATCCCTTCACCTTTTTCTCCCAGTCCCCAAACTCCTCTCCCCTCTGGCACCATCAGTCTGTTCTCTGTATCTATGAGTCTGTTTCTATGTGTTAGTTTATTTTGTTCATTAGATCCCACATATAATCAAATCATATGGTATGTGTCTTTCTCTGATTGGCTTATTTCATTTAGCATAATACTTTCTAGATCCATCCATGCTGTCACAAAAGGTAAGATTTCCTTCTTTTTTTATTTATTTATTTTTTTTAAGGCTGAGTAGGATCCCATTGTATAAATGTACCACAGCTTTTTATCTACTCATCTACTGATGGGCACGTGGGCTGCTCTCAAATCTTGGCTATTGTAACAATGCTGGAATGAACATAGGGGTGCATATATTCTTTCGAAATACTGTTTTTGGTTTCTTTGGATATGTTCCTAGAAGTGGAATTGCTGGGTTGTAAGGCAGTTCCATTTTTAATTTTTTGAGGTCACTCCATACTGCTTTTCACAGTGACTGCACCAATCTGCGTTCCCACCAACAGTGCATGAGGGCTTTCTTTTATTTACATCCTCGCCAATACTTGCTGTTTGTTGATTTGTTGATGATAATCATTATGACAGGTGTGAGGTGATATATCATTGTGGTTGTAATTTGCATTTCTCTGATGATTAGTGATGTTGAGCATCTTTTCACATGTTCATTGATATCTGTATGTCCTCTTCTCCCCCCCACCTACTGATGCTGTAGGGAGGGGAGTGCTGCACCCAAGAAAGATGGTGTCTGCAGCATGGGAGAGTGACTCAGCACAGGGATCCTGGCGGCTGTCCCCCCAACTCTCTCCCCAGAGCCACAAACCCCAGAGTCTCCTCTGGTGACTCTCGTCTGCTCCGTCCTCCCTCCACTGTAGCCCAGGGTGAGTGGCGACAAACAAGATTTTGGTGTTGGCCCTTTAAGTGGGCACCTGTGTTTCTAGCTGACTCCTGTGTCTCCCTGATGGACTGAATCCCCTCCAGTTCTCACAGCCAGATGCTAAGTGGGCACCTCTTCCTGGCTCTGGCGCTCTGGGTTGGGGAGCCTGGCATGGGGTTGAGACCCCATGCTTCTCAGGGGGAAACCCCACAGCGGAGATACCCCCAAATCTCAGCCACTGCCCCCGGGGGAGGCCAGCCCTTTTTGCATCTCTGCCCTTCCTACCAGTCTCCAGTGACTCCTTCTGTAAGCCCTTGGTTATAAGACTTCTTTTCAGCCAGCCTTCAGTTGGTCTTTCAGGTGGATTATTCTATATTTTCGTTATAATTTCAGTTTGGTCTTGGGAGAAGGTGAGTTTAGCTTCCATCTACTCTGCCGCCATCTTGGATCCAATGTCAATACTTTTTAAACCAGAGTTAAAATAATTACGTATAGAAAGCAATGTGTGTACCGTATAGTAGAAACGTGGAGACTGGGGCATCACTATAGCCTTCCACTCTAATTAAAGTAAAAACTGTGACTGGCACAAAGCACAGCGTTCTTTCCCCTCTACTGTGAACATTTGTTGACTCGCTCACCGTGCCAGAGCATGCTGCAGTCCCCAAGGCTTGGGGAGCCAGGTGAAGAAGACCCCGAGAAAGCTGATGGGATCTTGGTAGCATTAATAGAAACACTGTCTAGAACAGCCATGGGCAAACTATGGCCCTCGGGCCGGATCCAGCCCGTTCGGCTGTTCTATCCGGCCCGCGGAGCCGAAAGAGCAGAGGGTTCTCTTGCTTTCCCCTCCGCTCCTTCACCAGCAGCCCAAGATGAGAGTGCCAGCATGGTCAGGTTGCTTTTGTTCCGGCCCTCTGGTCCAGTTTAAGAACCCATTGTGGCCCTCGAGTCAAAAAGTTTGCCCACCCCTGGTCTAGAATGTGATGATACATTCATTTCATCCACCCACTCCTGGAATACTGTTCTAGGTCTAACGATCCAGGAACCAGTGGTGTCAGGTACTAAGATACAGAGCTCAACTTACTATGAAGAAGGACCTTCCTTCCAGAAGACTAAGAGCAGAGTGGGGAAGAGGAGGCTTTCTGAGAAGAGACCCACCTGTGGGCTAATGGAAATGTTTAAGGAGAAGCCAAAAGCTACTTGGTAGGGATGTTGGGGAAGTGAGTCAGGCACGGAATGACTTTGGACAGGATGTCTGCACTGCCTCAGCACTGTGACTCTGTCATTACGTGTACCTGACTCGTTCATACCTCAGAACGAAAATAAAGTCCTGATAACACCGGTCACACCAGTCCTGTGGTTTGCTTTGCAATGGCTGCTTAGTCACTATACAGGTAGAGAGAAATCCCAGAGAGATTGTCCTCCTCCCATCTGGAGCAGACATTGCAAACTGGTATCCCGTGAGCAGAATCCAGACCAGCGATATAGAAACATTTAATGTAGGGAGCTGCTTATAAAAAAAAGTAGAGTCATAAAATAATCTGGATTTCAGGTCATTCTCAAAAATTGAAAGATTTCACAAAGTGCTCGGCTCGCGTTACTGTCTGGCATCAGAGGGCTGGAGCTGAGTGAGTCTTTCTCTTACAGAAGGGGCACAAGTCTCCAATTTGCCACAGACCCCGCCATTCCATCTCACCTGCATCATCTTACCGTCCGCTGCCCTCATGGACATCATCTGTCACTGCCTTGTTGACATTTGAGTGTCGACTTTGCCCTGTTAGGCTCAATTGTGTTTGCTGCCAACCACATAGCGGTTATTGTGTCAAAGCGTTAATACATCCTACCTCGCACCCACCCCCTCCAAAGTAGCCTTGAAGTCGATGTTTTTATTATTACTTCCATCATATAGATGAGAACATTCAGCCAGATAGGTTAGTACCTGTCTGGTTAGCGATGGAACTAAAATTAGAGATAGGCAGTGTGACTTCAAAACTTACGTTTTAAAGTAATAACAACAATATCAACAACAATAGCACTCCTGTACTGGTAGGAGTAATGACCTGGACTTTCATAGTTGCTGGCTGTGGGTCAAGTGTTTTACATATACTAATTCATTCTAACTTAAGTGAGCGGTGATTTCTTAGTTCAGAGAATTATGATGAGTATTACACATGACTGTGTGTGTATACTTATTGGTATGTTTATGTAACTGCTATGGAATTTATAAATTAACTCTAAATTCCTTAGGTGGCATTACTGTACATTCACACAGGAGATAGAAGGATTTAGTGATTTTGATTAATTTATATTCTTTAAAGTGACCAGGAAGGTAGAGTTGGCCGCATGCAGGAAAGCTACATGTATATTAATTTCACAAGAACAGCATGACATTAATAGCTTGGTCCTTTCTTTAGTAAGTTTGTAGTTCAGTTTCCATGTTCTTTAGAACTTCTTATAAAATAGAATTCATGCCGTGCTGTTATTTAGCAAAGTTGTATTACAACTTCCTAATTGGGAGGGCTAATGACCAGTGTGGTGCCTAGTCCCTGGGTTGCTATGGTGACTGTTGAACGGTGTTCCTTAATTACTTTTGCTGCTGAATTAGGTTTCAGTACACCACGGACGCACTCTGTTTCTGTAAAACTGTTCGTGACCAATCATTTCTGACAATTTCTAAGGCCGTACGTAGTTTTACGGCCTCTGCTGCACTTTTGCCTTTTGTGTCCGTCCTGGTGAAAAAATCAAAAGCCCTTACGTTGAATCGGTTTGGTGTTTCCAAACAAGATGGCAAGCTGCTTCAGGCCTTTTTCTATCCCTTATACTACTAGCATGTAGTCGCAGCTCAGTAAATACTTGCTGATTGACTTTCAAGTTAAGAGTTATTTTTAAAAGGAGCATATGGTAGGTTGGTTTCTTTTCTTCTTCTTCTTTTAAATCTGGTAGTGAAAACTTGTTGGCATGTATCCATTTTCAGATTTTTCTAGGAGGTCTCGTACCACAGGAGAAGCATCAGAGCCATCTGTCCTGTCCCGAGAAGGGCTGCCTGTCTTTGTGGTGGCTCCGCTCACTGCGCAGTAATTAAGTGGCCGGTGGGAGGCCCTGTCGGAGGGGCCTCTCCCCGCGGGATGAGTACCGCTGCCTTTGTGTCACATGCCGGGCTCGTGGGGAGGGGGTCAGTTTTCTTCCTGCTCGGGTCGTGATGTAACAGCAGGATCTTCTGGGCTTCTTCCAAGAAGCAGCACGTTTCCCTGAAAATAAATGGTGGATGAATTCTTCCTTGAGATTATGAAAAATTACTTTAAATGGAAGCGTTTTCTTTTTTATCGCATTCAAAACAAGGCTGAATGTTTGTAATTATATTCCCAATGAGTTACCTGGTTCACTGCCTGCCTTCTTACTTTGGCAATGTGTATATTACATTGTTAATCCCACCCCGGGATAATTTTTCCATTGATTTTTAGAGAGAGTAGAAAGGGAGGGAGGAAGGAAGGGAGGGAAGGAAAGAGAGAGGGAGGGAGGGAGGAAGAGAGAAAGATACACACACTCATTGATTGATCTGTTGCTTCCTAAACTTGCCCTGACCGGAATTGAACTCATGACCCTTTGGTGCACAGGCTGACATTCTAACTATTGAGCAACACCGACCAGGGCTGTAATGTTTTTTAAATGTTTAAGTCAAGAGTAAAACATTTTTATAAACATCTCAATGTAGTCTACTGAAAGAAAAGGCATACATGAGACTGTTAGAGTTAGACTTGAATATCCTTTATTCATCTTTTTTATTTATTCTTAATTTCATAAAGACTCATGTTCCCTACTTCAATCAAAGGTCCCTTTGCTCATCCATTCTCTTACCCTCCTACTCATTCTGCTTCTCTGTAACCCTTCTTAATCTCTTCCCAGAATATTCTTTCTGTCTCCTGGGCTTGGTTTGCTCTTCTTCCCCTGCAGCTCTTTGTAGAAGATAGTACTCATTTTCTCACTCACCCTTCAAATTCAAGAATACAGAGACAGTGGTATATTCTCCCCCTCCTCCCCTGCTACATTGCAACCATTCTTATTCTCTACTAGTGGCCCAGTGCATGAAATTTGTGCACATTAAAAGGGGATTAATTAGAGGAAATATTTTTTAAATATTTTTATTGATATTTTACAGAGAGGGAGAGAGATAGAGAGCTAGAAACGTCAATGAGAGAGAAACATCGACCAGCTGCCTGTTGCACACCCCCTACTGGGGATGTGCCCGCAGCCAAGGCACATGCCCTTGACCAGAACCAAACCCGGGACCCCCCAGGCCGCAGGCCGATGCCCTACCACTGAGCCAAACTGGCTTCGGCTAGAGGAAATATTTTAAAATTACTATTTGCCTTTTCTCTATAATAGAAGTGTCAGAGATGAAGGAAAATTAGTAAAGTGTATATGAAAACCTTCCTCCTGTCAGTCTGGGGCACACCGCAGGACCCAGAGTCAAGTCCCTGTCAACCCACGGCACCTCAAAATCACACAAGACCCAGACCTAGCCTTCCCCACCCCCATTGGGCAAGATCCAGACCTGGCTGGCCCCACCCTTGTCAAGGACCTGCAGCCTCAGGTTCCCTGTCAAGCCATGTCAGGTGGGGCGTAGCCTGAGGTCCCCTGGCTGGGCATTGGGATGGCGGGTGTGGCCTGAGGTTCTCCCCCTCCCCCCCCCACCATCAAGCCCTCCAGGGGGTGAGGGGTGCAGCCTGAGGTCTTTGTGACAGCCATCTTTGTGATGGTGTGATGGCCAATTTGCATATTCCCTCTTTATTAGATAGGATAATAATACTTACAGAGACATGCCTGAGATCCCCCATCAAGCTCTCCTGGGTGGGGTGTGGGGTGCACCTTGAGTTTCCCCATCAAGCCCACCAGATGGGAGGTGTGGTCTGAGATTCCCCCATCAAGCCCCGCTGGGTGGAGGGGCAGGGGGGGGTTCGAGACCTCAGGTCCCCCAGCCTGGAGCCGGGGCAGGGGATGGCCTGAGGTCCCTTCTCAAGCCCCACCGGGCAGGGGGCACAGCCTCATGTTTCCATGCAGCCTTGGGTCCCTGCTGATTGCTTGTTAAGGCTCATTATTGGAACTCAGCCTCCACTGTAGCTGCAGCCACCTTGTGTTACGGAAACCCTGCCTCCGCTGTGGGTACAGCCATATTTGTGATGGCATGGAGGTCAATTTGCATATTCCCTCTTTATTAGATAGGATAATATTACTTACAGAGAATGGTATTTATTGTTCCATCATTCCTTTATCATTGCCTCTGCTTTTGCTAGGCATTCTTGTCTTTATTCTATTTTACTGAAGAATTCAGTGTGAAAGACTAGAACTCAAGGAAAGAGCTAAGATGGGGTGATACAAGTATGTTATGGCATGACACTCTCATATTTTTATGAAAACATGTAACTTCAGGACTGGCCCATGTGGTTAAGTGGCCGGAGCATTGGGTGCGCCTCAATGAGTTTGATTCCTGGTTAAGGGCACGTACCTGGGTTTCAAGTCCCATCCCTGCCCCTTGTTGGGCAAGTGCAGTCACGTTGCTGTTTCTCTCACTCTCAACCCCCACCACTCTCCCCCTCTCTCTTTCCCTCTCTCCCTCCTCCCTTCCATGTTCTCTAGAAAATTAGTGAAAAAAATATCCTCCCTCCTTGGGTGAGGATTAAAAAAACACACAAAATGTATAACTTCATTCATAGGCATTCAATTCTGTCTATGTGGCTGAGTACAAAGCAGGTCCAGAATGATGATATAAAACTTGGATATTTAATTTAAGGGTAGCAATAATATTCCATTGATGAGATGCACAGTTTCACAATGAAATATCTAGTAAATCAAGTAAAAATAGTCCTCAGTTTTCCAAGCAGCATCGTATGACTTTTATTTCTGGCTGGAGTTTTGGAATTCAGTTATTGCTCCAAGGATTTATTAATAGGAACAAGCATATTAGAAATGTAAATCATGAAAAGTGCTGGAATTTACTTGTGCTCACAGGTGTTACTGAACTGTACACAGAGAAAATGGAAATCTGTTTTCCAAAAAATCATTACTTGTTGGATAGGTAAAACATGGCATGCCATTCCATTTAGAATTTTTAAATTATTAATAGAATTGAAATTTTTTTTCCATGTTATTTAACCACTTAAAATTCCTCTTCTGATAAATTGTTTTTGGTGTGTGTGGCCTTATCAAACTGCATGTTAACACCTCCAGTGAAAGAAGTGCCAGAGTTAGAGTATCTTTATTTTCTAAGCAGTTTATTTATGTGATTAAATGTTTATAAGAGCTGGATCTACAAACAAAACCAAAATTGTTGGGGTTTAGTTTTTTGTGTTTTTTTTTAATGAATAAATTTTTGCATATATATCCTCATTCTTATAGGATTGAATGCTGAAGTGTGTGTAGCTTTGACATTTGAAGAAATAGAAAGAAGACATGACTATAACAGCATGGTATATACCAGAGGAAATGTGTTGACATAAATTCAGTGATTTGGAACTCAAAATTTTTCTGTATAATTGAAATCTTCCTAAGCCTGTGCATGTGTCCTTGACTCAGAAAGGAAAACACAGGAGAGACATTTATACTAACTACCTTCTAATTCTTAAAAAATCTCTCAAGTTCAGGCTCTGCTGTACCCTTTGAAGGGATAAAAGTTCAGAACCACGGTTCTCTGGTTTGCTTCTTTACCTTTAGCCGAGCGGTTACCTTCTCTGAGCCTTTGGCTCTCTTTCTGCGAACATAAGGCGCTCCATCTGCCCTTTCCAAAATGGGGATTCACAATTCCAACAGACACGGTGTGATTTTATACTCCCGTCTTATACCATACCAACTTAAAATTAAGAAAATAGAATTATTCAAAGATCTGATTGCCTCATGGATAGCTTATTCAGAATTTATGTTTCTGATTTATTTTTTTTGTCCTAATAATCTGCTTTTGATCCATTTGAGGTGTTTTTGTTAAGCTAAAAATGTATGAAAGGACATCTCAGAACAAAATCCTTTATTTCTAATGCTCAGTGAGAAACTTGATGTAGAGGTTCCTCCATTGGACAGATTTTTGAAGAGCACCTACCACAGTATGCTGTAATACTGGTTTTCTTGCCTTTTTTATTCTCCGTTCTTTGTAAGCTTCACGAGGCAGTGATCCTTGTCTTGTTTTTGTCTCTCCCTAGGGCCTACCACATGGTAGGTGATCAACAAATGTTGGTTGAATGTAGACGCTAAATCAGTCTAGTTTTTTAAAAAAGATATAAATCTCATCAATATTTTCCATTTTGCTGAACAAAAGAGGAGATAGTAGATTCCTTTTAATAGGGAGGGAAAATTATAATGAAAAACATAGCTACTTCTATGTGATGGTCTACCCATTTTGAATTAAGTATGATAGACAGGACAGATCCTTGCAAAAAATTCATTCTTATGGATTTCCACCTGTGTCACACTGTTTCTGGGTCGCCCCAGCAGCAATCTGTTTGCCATGTGCTCACCATTTCCTCTACCTGTGAATTGCCTACTTCCCCTTCAAAATCCCGGATCCCTGCCCCCTTCTCTTTTATCCAAAGTGACATATAAGTCTCAATTGCCCAATGCCTCTTTGGGTCTCATATTCTATGGATTGCTGAGTGTACATCTGTAAAACACACTTTGGACACTTTCTCCTGTTAATCTGTCTCATATGAACTTGATGATTAGCCCAGCTAGAAGGACATAGGAGTGGGAGGCAAAAAAATTTTTTTTGCACGCCCCCCGCCCCCGCAATAGCAAGTTAAGTTCTTGTTTCCTTCATAAAGATTGATTCAAACATTAATCCAAACTGCTCTGAATCACTTTCTCTCCTTCCCCTCCACTGCAAGAAAGGTCACATAATATTAGCCGTTATCACAGAGCTCAGAGCTTTCTCTTGTATCCACACACGAGGCCACTGATTTCCTTTAATGGATAAATACCCATGGCATCAGTGTGGGTGGGACAAATGCCATTTCCCTTATGTAGGAAAAGAGATGGGTGTCTCCTGACGGTTGAGTAGTTTACATAGACATAGAGGTGAGACTTAACTTTTATTGAAAGCAGTGTTTTAAATCAGTACCACGGCGCACACATTATCTCTGCATCTTTTAGCACCTTGTGTTGGATTCCTACATGTTGGGTCTTTGCTTCTGCTAAGGGACTGAGTGAATAAGACGAGAGTGAGGGCAGGTGTTAGGGAGAAAGGCTTACTGTAGAACAGAGTTCCAGAAGACAGCTGATTTCTATTTTCTCTGTGTGTATATATCATGACAGTTTGTTCATAGACACAAACACTCATCCTCCTTCATAAATTATTCATACAATATTGATCTCTACCCAGTCTGAGCTGTCAGCTTTGGGTGTAGAGAATAAGGAGCCAGCTTCTCCCTCAGTGTGTGTCTGGGTGGAATGCTTACAAATAAATTCCTTTCTCTTGGTTCTTTTTTCTTTTTCTTTCCTAGTTCAAGGATCTTTTTTTTTTTAAACTTTATTTATTTTAATATATTTTATTGATTTTCCACAGAGAGGAAGGGAGAGGGATAGAGAGCTAGAAAAATCGATGAGAGAGAAACATCAACCAGCTGCCTCCTGCATACCCCCTACCGGGGAAGTGCCCACAACCAATGTACATGCCCTTGACTGGGATCGAACCTGGGACCCTTCAGTCTGCAGACCGAAGCTCTATCCACTGAGCCAAACCGGTTCGGCGACCAAGGCTCTTGATTAGAGCTCTCTGCTTGTCTCATACCTTCCTGATCAATTGACACCCAGGAAATTTGATATTAAGAACATTATTTAATCTTCGAAAGGGGGTTTTAAGAAAATAAATGAAGGTCAGCTTAGTTTTGCTGAGGTGAAAATTACTATCATAATCAGGGTCTTTAGGAAAATAGAGACATTTCTGGTCAAATGATGAACTGGAGACTCAGCAGTTATGCGGGGAAGTTTTATTCATTCTGCTAGGCACTTTGTAGTGTGGGTAGTGGTATTAGACCCTTCTTGCATACCGATTGGCATTCTGCTAACCTACTTGGATCTTGATAGACAAATCAAGGTAGAAATTAATTGTGTTTTTAGTCAACTATGTATCCAGCAAGTGTTTGCTAAGTAACTACTATATGTAAAGCACTATCCTAGGTGCAAGCCTTACAAAGATGGGAGCAAAACAGGTACGCGTCCTGTCCTCATACTATATACTTAGAATTGAGTGGGGGAAAATGGAATTAATCAATTTTCTGTACTTATAATTACAAACGACATAACATACAAATATAAAATTTATCTCCTAACCCAGTGGTTGGCAAACTCATTAGTCAACAGAGCCAAATATCAACAGTACAATGGTTGAAATTTCTTTTGAGAGCCACATTTTTTAAAACTTAAACTTCTTCTAAGGCTGCTTCTTCAAAATAGACTCGCCCAGGCCGTGGTATTTTGTGGAAGAGCCACACTCAAGGGGCCAAAGAGCCGCATGAGGCTCTCGAACTGCAGTTTATTGACCACGGTCCTAACCCATTCATTCTTCCCTTTTACTCTTCCTAACTATACCAAATGCACAAGTTAACAGTCATTTGTCAGGCTTACGTAGCAACCAGTTCTGCAATTTTCTCTTGCGCATTTTTGTTGACAACTGCTCTTACAAAGTGGCCAGTGGCACCTCACATCCCTGATGGCTTCCAGGTTCTCACCTTGGGAAAGCAGGTGGAGGGAGAGGCCATGAACTGAAATAAAGAACATAACAGGGAAGATTTGAGATTAAGGAAAAATAAATGGTTTGAACTCATGCGTTTAAAGGAACTAGAAGACATAGGAGTGGTGGTACTGAACAGGCTGGTGCAGATACACTTCTGAATCTTAGGGTGGACTCGGGAAAACGCAAGAAAATTAACAGTGAGGAACCGTAAACATGTTCCTCGTTATGCAGTATATGGTTTCGAATAATTGCACACAAGTCCTTCATGAATTCAGGGGAGTGGAATGAGATGAAGCGAGAGGAAGATGGGGAGACTGGGGTGGAGTCCTGGAGGCACAGCCCTTGGGGCAGAGCAGGAGGAAGTGGAAAGTGAGAGAGGAGGTGGGAGCTGGGAGGAGGACCAGAATGGGGATGGGGAAGCTAGCACCTGGAGAACGCGAGACCAAGAAAGCAGCACTGGCAAGCAGCTGGATTGGGAGGTTCCTGGGAATACCAACAATCTGAGTTCTGAAATCCGAAGCGCTCCCCTCACAAAGGGGCAGGTGGGTGGGTGGGGTTTATTGTCCTGGGCCACCTTTGGATATTTGATTATCAGACAGCTAAACTACTTACTTCTTGTTAGTTAAGATTGATCAAGAACAATTTCTTTATTATTTAAGGATAAATGATTTGTGACCAAAGCTATGCAATTCATTTTCCGCCTCACTGCTCATTCAATTTCTTCCTCTCTCTCTCTCTCTCTCTCTCTCTCTCTCTCTCTCTCTCTTTAAATGTGTATGTCAAGGTCACTCCCTTTATATTGTCTCTATGGTGACAGTTTTTAAAAAGGCTTTTTCAAGATTTCTAGAAACATGAATAAGTACACCATAATTTAGCGAATGTGGGCAGTAAGTGCGTGGGTGTGACAGCCAAGTGCCTGCTGTGAATTTGGCAACAAGGAATAAAATAAACAAGGGGCCAGAGCAGAGAAGGGAAAATCTCAGAGACAGAGTGGCTCCAGGTCCGCAAGCTTTGTCAGCAATCTTAAGGAGAAACATTAATACCTATATCAAAACGGCCGCAATCAGAGGCAGGGAGGTTTAAGAAGGGAAGCAGAGAACAGAGAGGACCTGAGAAGCAGAGGTTGGCCGCGGGGGCTGAGCAGGGGGGCACCCTGCCCGGCCCCCCAGTGTTCAGTTCCAGGACAGGCTGTGCGGTGGCGGCAGACGCACTGGGTTTTCAGGGCCTGATGCGGTTACATTCGGATCCGGCAGAGCTCACGGTCATCTGTTTCCGTGCTCCCCCACCTGGCGCCTGGCGAGCTGGAGAGCTTGCCTCTGAGTGGAGAATGTGATTCTCCTTCTGACGTCCCTCTCCGACCTCCTGGCAGTTATATCATTTCTATTATGAATAAATGTGTAGCCCAGCCGGCGTGGCTCAGTGGTTGAGCGTTGACCTGTGAATCAGGAGGCCGTGATTTGATTCCCAGTCAGGGCACATGCCCGGGTTGCGGGTTCGATCCAGTGTGGGGCGTGCAAGAAACAGCTGATCAATGAATGATTCTCTCATCGTTGACTTTTCCATTTCTTTCTATCCTTCCTCTCTGAAATAAATAAAAATGTATTAAAAAAATAAATGTCTGTTCTGGTTTCGTGCAGCATTCTCCTTCTTGTGGGCTCCATTCAGGTGCGAGGGCATCTGGGGGCCTGAATGAGTCTGGAACGGGATGAACTTTCCTGGTCCGTGGCTCGCTACCTGGACCATGTCAAGTTCAACAAGTTATGGTCCCCGTTAAGGTCTCCAGGTAGGCAGGCAGGTGGCGCTTTCCTGGTGAACTCTGTCACTGTAAGGCCTTCTACTGGGAACTTTTACAGGTTATTGTTACTTTTCCAACCATGATAAAATTTAACATAGTTAGATTTAATTCTGTAACTGTAAAGATGCAAAACATATTATCTAATGTGAAGGGAATGAGTGGTCATTTGTAAGCATGTCATGATTGTCCCCAGATTGGATGGTGGCTTCTTGTGCTCGACTCCATGGACCAGGCCATTTCTCTGTAGCCCGATCGTCTGCGTAAGGAGCCATGATGCTCTTACACATGTGTTAAATGCAAATCATGAATAATATCGGAGTCATCGATAAAGCTTGGTCATCAATAAAGATTTTCTCCCTAGTGATGGGCTGGTCTCTTTATGAATGATAACATTTATACAACTATATATTCACGTGTGTTATATATATCTTATTGCATGTAACTTTTTAGTAAGTTACATAGGCAACACAGTTTAATAACACAATCTACCTTTTATCTGTTTCTATATGTTTTATAGGAGAAATGACTTTTTTTTCTGAAATCATTTCATATTGGTAAATTTACATGCTTTGTGAAAGAAGCATTGTCAGAAAATACTCTGAAATGTAGAACAATAAGATTAGGGCTTTAAATGTTTTAGATGTACTAAGAAAAAACAAACAATTGTCAGAGTTTAATAGATGTAAAATGACAGTAAAGGCAAAACATTGACCTGGTCAAACGTGGGATAATTCTGGTCATGTGACCCTAAGAAAAACAAGTGACCCATTTGGGGTTCCCTTGGTAGTCTGGTAGGTAATTTTTGACTCTTTGATGGTATATATAGAGAAATAAGATAAAAAGCTCATATTTTCTTTCTTCTTGACCTGGAGAATTTAGCCTGGGTTTGCTCTGTACAAACGGGAAGGTCCTAGGAGGGGCATGCGGATGAGGATAGGATTAGAAGGACTGGGCTTGGGGCTGAGCAGAGAGAATGATGATCTGAAAAGACACCCAGGTGAGATGCTTCTCGTCAGCTGTACGAATTCTTTGCTTGTTAACATCTCTGAGCTCAAGTCCTGGCGTTTCCATGCTGTAGACAGGCCCTTTCCAGGCTGCTGTGTTGTACAGCTTTGGTGAGTAGGGATGGAAAGCACACCTGGTGTTCTGCGGTGCAGATCTGCACAGCCTGACTCGGGGGTGTTGGGTTGGTCCACGACAGTGCTAAGTTGTGTGTGTGTGTGTGTGTATGTGTGTGTGTGTGTGTGTGTGTGTGTGTGTGTGATGCTCTGATATCCCACTGGAGTAGGGTAGAGCTATTCCAGTATCTTAGGAAATAGATAAGAATATGCAGACTGTTGTTTAGAGATAGTAATCTAAGAAAAAAAAACCCTCTTTCCATAGGTAAAGAGGCAGACAAGACTTATGGTAAATTTCACCCACTCTTCTATCTGAGCATTTCCATGTCACTTTTCATGATGGCCCTTCCTTGCAATCTTTTTTAAAAAAATATATATTTTATTGATATTTTACAGAGAGGAAGGGAGAGAGATAGAGAGCTAGAAACATTGATGAGAGAGAAACATCGACCAGCTGCCTCTTGCACACCCCCTACCAGGGATGTGCCCGCAACCAATGTACATGCCCTTGACCGGAATCGAACCCGGGACCTTTCAGTCCACAGACCAACGCTCTACCGCTGAGCCAAACCGGTTTCGGCCCTTCCTTGTAATCTTAATATAAACTGTATCAAGCTTCTCAGCAATTCTGGTAAGTCTGTACTTCAGCCAATGCTCAAAAAAATATAGAATCCATTGGTTTATGAGTAGGCACTGAAACAGATGGTGGTGGCATTGTTGGAAAGAGGGTAGCAGACACATTTTGCTTACATATATAAGATTTCCTTTATGTTTTTAAAGATTTACATGACTGGAAATTTCTGCACAGAGCAGGTGACAGTGTAGCATGTTCTACAACAGAGGTAAGAAGTCTAGCTCCTCAAGAGCTCACGCTACAGAAGTGCATCTGCCACAGGTGGGCATCTTCTTCTTAGGTGGTCTTTGTGCCATGACGGTCTTTCCGACTGTTCTGGATCTGCTGGCTGCATGCCTTCCTGCTCACCAGCTGCAGCTCACTAATGACTTGTTGATTTGGAGAGGAAGAGAGAGGGAGAGAGAGCAAGAGAGAAACATCAATGATGAGAGGGAATCATTGACTGCCTCCTGCAGGCCCCACACTGGGGATTGGTCCTGCAACCCGGGCATGTACCCTGACCTGGAATTGAACCATGACCTCCTGGTTCATAGGTTGATGCTCAACCACTGAGCCATGCAGGCTGGGCACATTTGTCACTCTTATTAATTTGGAGACATGTACATGCCAACTCAAGCATAAGTTGCACAGTAGTCATTGCAAGACTGGATGAATTGAAGGTCATGTTCTCAGGCATCCTTAGGCTTATAGGTATACATTATGGTTCCTTCTTACCGGGTGGTGACTAACCGAACTGGATCAGATCTCCCTCGGGAGCTTGTGATAGACAAGGAGACAGGAACGGGAGCAGCAGAGGTGGAAGAGGAGCAGATGTCGAGAGCAACCGTGTCAAAGCACTCTGAATCACAGGGTGACAAGCACTCTGAGGTTGGCAGGCTTCCCTGCCTCTGCTTGCACATCTGTGTCTTTCTTTCCTGCCTCCGGTTTGCCTCTTTCTTTGTCCTTCCCTATGGCCATGGTGGAAGACGGACGCTCTGCCGTTTCTGAGATTACATCTTCAGTTTAAGCAGCCAGCCGAGACTAGTGTTTTTTACATCCAAGTGCAGCTGCCAGGGAGAGAGAAATCGATTGACCAGCCTGGGATCAGGTGTTCACAGCTGGCCCGTTCTGCGATAACCAGGGAGACAGATTTGTGTGTATAAACATGGCTGCGGGGGTCCAGCCCTGAGGAGACAGAGACATGAGCTACATGAGAATAAGTTCTCCTATTTTGAGGAGTTCCTTTTGGAGGCATATGTTACCACCTTTTATTATTTATTATTTATTTATTTCTTTTGAAGAAGTCAAACCTTCTTCCTATAATAATAATAATAATAATAATATAGTCAAAGAAATGCACAGCCACATCTGGTTAGATGTGATTGCTTACCTGTCACCTGGATCTGAGGGCTGTTCAGGTGATATTCCTGAAGCGTCAGTAGTAAAGCTGCTCTTACTACGTGAGTCAGCAAGGCCCACCTGACAGAAGGAATGAAAACACCCATACATCAGTTCAGGTTTACCAGATTTCCGCGCTTGAAATCAGAGGGTCGACTCAAGACTCGCCTAACTCTGCAGTTTGTTGATGGACTTGTCCAAGTTCATTATGGACCTTATTTTAGACAAAGTCAATACACCCCCCCCCCCCCCCCCCCCCCCGTTGAATATTCTGGACCTCACATTTTAAAATTACTTCCTCCTCATTTGGGCTTCAGTGACTCTCTGTTTTTTTTTTCATTCTCCTCCTAAATATTTTCCTCCCAAGTTCCCCAAAAGTGCTTTATCTTCCCACTCTGAATAGGGGGGGTCAGGCTCAGTCCTTAACCGCTCTGCTCTTCTTTTTCACTCATTTTCCTAAGCTTTTCCAGTGCGTTGGTGCAGAGAATGTGTTTCCAGCTCTGATCTCTCACATAACCACTTCTTTTTAAAAATATATTTTTATTGATTTCAGAGAGGATGGGAGAGGGAGATAGAAGCAATCAATGCTGAGAGAGAATTGTTGATTGGCTGCCTTCTACTGGCATGTGCCCTAACTGGGAATCAAACCATGACCTTTTGGCTCATGGGTTGATGCTCAACCACCGACCCACACTGGCTAAGGCTTAAAAACCTCTTAAAACCTTCCTTTTTTTAGCAGCCTCCACACACACACCTGTTAGGTCAAGGTCAAGCTCCCTAGTCTGGCATTCAGCACTCACTGTCCCTTTGTGTGACTCCTGAACTCTGAGCAACTAGTGCTTCCTTTGTCTGCCACACTCACATTCTGTGACTTTACTGGTCTCATTAAAGTAGGTCTTCCTTAACTCCTTAACCTTCCCCCCCAGCTTCTCCAATGGATCTAGTTCATGTTATTCCTTCTTGCCCCCACCCCCCTGGTCTTATCACCATCTGTATGGCCTATAATCTAATATTTGATTATGTACTGTCTTGGATGCACCAAATCTTTTCTATCAAAGAAGATTTTTCAGTTTCTTAAGAGTGGGAAAGCTCTTGGTTATCTGTACACAGTCTAGCATAGCCAGGTACTCAAAATCAGCTTAACCACACACTAAAGAATGCCCGTACTGATGGATAGTGGATAAACCTCCTCCTGCTATATCCTGTATCCCATTAAAATGATCCCATTTTAGGTTTTCCGCTAATTCAAGCAGGTTTACCCCATATCGTTTCTGCAATTAGGCAGAAAGATGAGCATCTGCCAACTTAACCTTTTTTGCTGTCCTTACTTGAAATGCAATTTTAAAAAAAATGAGCTGTGGTTTTCTTACAATTCAGTATCTTGAGAGACATTTATTATTACTTTTCCATCAACCGATTTTAATGCTTCTTTAATCTGCAGTGCAGACAGGGCCCTAAAAGCGAGGGCGGACTTTGCACCCAGCTGCACTCCTCAGCCACTCACAGTCGGAGTGCGTTATTTCAAAGGCGCACAGCAATCATTTACACTCCTGATTACCCAGGGGCATCTCAAACGGTTACTGAAACGCATCCATCCCTGGAGTAGCCATCTGTGAGTGGAAGCACCATAAGGTAGAATGATGAGCGGCTACATCTAATTGATATGCAAAAAAGGGAGGACTTCAGCTGTCCAGCTATGGAGATTAAAATTCAACCTTTAGTTGGCTGAGCATTTCAGCTAAAATTTTTTTTAAAAAATTGTAGTATCTAGTTCAAGAACTCATTGTTTTAGGATTCGCAACGAGAGGAAAACAGCCTTTCCCCCACTAAGAACATATAAAAGTATATTCTTTAATACATGTTTACTAAAACATAAATAAATAAAACACTACCGAGGAAGGAAAGTCCTTGTAAAAATGCAAGGGGCTTGCCACTGCTGTGATAGAATACCCCACGAGCAGTCCATCTCCCCGTTGGTACATTTGCTTGCAGTTCCCTGAGAGAGAGAGAAAAGAATGTGCTTCATTTTACCATTTCAACAGCATTAAAATGAAAGAAACCATTGGGAGCAATATTTTCTTTAGGATATTAAGACATATTTGCTTACATTAAATGGGTTTTATAACAATGCCTTAACATCTTCGAAAATGCGCTGCACCTTTATTATGACACGTAACCCTGGGAGAGTACTTAACTTCACTGTCTGGCTAGAATGTTCAAAGCCCTCGGCAGCGATGCCAGCCCAATTGGAATGATCTAGGACTCCTACAGACGGGCGTATCCTTCAGAAAAAGATACTCCGTGGCGATTTATGTGTCTGTGTGGACAGATAATACCTTTAAAAATGGCGTGAGGTCTTGAAATAGCCCTGCTGTTGCCGCCCGTGGAGAGATAACTATTCTCCTGGGGTTTGCCCCAGTGGGTGGAAGTAAAATAGCAGCGCCTGTCAGCCTGTCCGTCTGTGACGGGAGAGGATTACCAGACATTTGTAAGGGGACAACAGCACACGCAGGCCTTTCTGCAGTCAAATTGCACTTAAAAATGATGGCTCCTCCAAGGGTATTTGTTTGCATCGTTAAGGCACACTGCGGTCCAGGCAGCAGGCAAACAGCATGCTTTCAGTGGTGGGACAGCATGTCTCTCTGTGTGTGGAGTGCCTGCTTTTGTCCTATGTTTGCCAGGGAGGATGCAGTGCCATTTTCTCTGCTCAGCCCCCAACGCTGGGAGGAATTGATAAAGGGATATAGTGGAGGGCAGCTTCAGCCGGGGCTCAGGTTCCCAGCTGTCCTATTGCTGAAATCTAAGGACGTGCTTAAAGCTATTGGAGGGAAGCACAGCAGGGCTCTGTTGGCTCCGGATGGCAGCATTTTGAGTTATTTGGCACCTGAGACCTAGATCGTTTGCCCTAAAACTTCAATATGTTTTTGGTGTTCTGGGCTCCAGATACTTACTGTTCTCTTCTCAAGAGCTGTAAATTCCCTGTCAGGTTGCAGGTTTACACCTTAAAATAGTGCAGGGATGACATTCCTAATCTTGTTTTGATATTACCGCAAGCAGGGAACCTATGTATTTTAGATACGGGTGTTTAGATCATCAACCAGAGAGCTTCATATGACAGTCCTAGAAGCAGTCAAAACCTGCTTTTATACTCTTAGTAAGTTATTTGAAAATTACTTGTATTTGAATTCTCTTCTCCAAACAGGGAAAAAAAATCTGCAAAAATGTTTTATATATATATATATGTATGTTTGTGTGTGTGTGTGTGTGTGTATATATATATATATATATATATATATATATATATATATAAAGCCAGCAACTGAAACACCATAATGACCAGCATGACCAGTCGCTATGACACCCATTGTGGCCAGCAAACTGGCCTGATCAGGGGGTGGGGCCATCTGGTCAACCTCCCTTGGCCCCTCCCCCCAGTCAGTCCCACCCCTGACCACCCCACAACACACCAGTCCGGGTGGAGCCTGTCAGCCAATTGGCCACGGCCCCTTCCCCCAGCCAGCCTGGCCCTGATTGGTTGTAGTGGGCTGGCCAGTCAACCTCCCACCATCTCCTTACAGGCCAAGCAAGCCCTGATCCACCAATTGGGGCCAGACCAGTCAGACCACACCCATGCATGAATTTGTGCCAGAGTAGGCCTTCGGTGGCTGTCCCAATCCCTCCCTTGTAGCCGTGGCAGCTGCCTGGATCCCACTGGTGCAGCCCCAGTTTTGTCCGGAAGGTCGTCAGGTCAAATTAGCATATTATGGTTTTATTTTTATAGATGTGTGTGTGTGTGTGTGTGTGTGTGTGTGTGTGGACTACACACACACACACACACAATGAGTGGCCAAATTATTATGATCTCTGAACATATAATAATCTGGCCATTCAGTGTATATCTTAATAATAAAAGGCTAATATGCAGATTGTCCCCTTGACCAGGAGTTTGACCAGCAGGCAGGCTGGCCAACTGCTCATGTCCCTTCCCCCTGGCCAGGCTGGCCAGACCCCACCCATGTACGAATTCATGCACTAGGCCTCTAATACACACACACACACACACACACACACACACACGCACACACACACTGAGTAGCCATATTATTATGTGTTCAGAGATCATAATAATCTGGCCACTCAGTGTATGTGTGTGTGTCTGTGTGTGTGTGTATACACACACACACATTTACACACATAAATATATACATACACATAATACATTGCATAACAACTTGTATGTTGTGAGGCATTTTGTTTAGTCTTATGTAGTGTGTGATGCTGTGTTCTATGTGTGTGAGGTGCTTTGTTTACTAATGTGTCTGTGCTTATATCTCTATATCTTAAAATTACTACCCATTTAACAGTACTAACACTATAACATTACCTAGACTAAATCTCAGAAAATCCTTAAATTTTAACTCTTCAAATAATTTCTCTAATATGATGGTAATATTTTGTGCTGAGTAAGTGCTACTGACTGTTATGATAACTGTAATGTTGACATTTATAAATCAACTAATACTTTTGTAGTCAAGCAGATTCTCTGACTCGCAAACTACTTTTCACAGTCAGCACTGATCTATTGCACCATTACCTTCCAAGAAAGAGAATAGTGGACTCCAGTTTACACCGTTAAGTTTTTTCTTCCTTAAACAATTTATGCTACGTGGTGTAATTCACTTTTGAAGAGCATGGTTTCCAGAGCAAATTCTGGACCTGTTACTTGCTAAGCTGTGAACCTTAATATCCCTCTGTCTCAGTCTATTCATTTGTAGATAATGGGATCCACCTCTTAGGATTTTATGTATTTGTCTACCTATCTGTACATTTTTATGCATGCATTAATACACCACATTTTTCTGTCCTCTTTCTCTCTAGAGGACACCTACATGTATATACATGTACAGAATGAGCTAGTATATATCAGTGGTTTTTAATCAGGAGTAATTTTGCTCTCCCCTATTTCTCTGGGGATTTTAGTCTGGACAAATTTTGGGTTGTTCACAATTAGGAGTTCCTACCTGCATATATTGTGTAGAGGCCCAGGTGCTGCTAAATGTGCAGAAGATAGCCCCCAAAACAAAGAATGAACTGACTCAAATGTCAATAGTGTTAAGATTGATTATCTCTGGATTAGTGTAAGTCAACTGTCATCAATCCGAATACATTTGTATAGGGTGGAAGGAGAGAGAAAGAGAGAGAGAGAGAAAGACAAGTGAGCATACATATACTAAATGAGTTAGTAAATATGAAACACTTTGAACTGTTGCCTGGAATATAATTATTGGTAGGTATATGTTATAATAATTATTTTTCTAAGCTACAGTTCTGGTTTTCACAGGCTTAAGAAATAGTAATGTTGGATGTTAATTAGCAAATGTTTGGAAAATATTAGATATTGACTCAGCAGATGAAATGTTTTAGAAATCACTCTGTTATAATTATTTTGAGTCGAGTCTTATTTTCAGAGGCAAGTACTTGATCCCTGCCTCTGTATATCAATTTAAATTTAATTTTTTTATGCTTATGCCTTTTTATAGTGCCCGTTGTGTATGGATGTAAACATTAGTGAAGGACCCAGGCCGGCTCCTAGGGATGCTGGGAGTTTGCCTTCTCTAGTTTGCTGTCTGGTAGGACAGACATTTTGCTGATGTGCAAATGCAGGTGCTTGGTTATTATTTTTGAATAGTTTGTATTAACAGATTTTCAGACCTACCCTTAAACATGCTGGAGACCTAGGAAAAGAGGACAAATGGAAACCTATACATTTGTGTCTAAATTTTAAGAGTGATAAATCAAGTTTGCTCCCCATCTTTTCTGCTTTAAAAATACTCCCATAAATATGCTTAAAATAAAAGTAACCACTCTTATTGAGGCGGACTGGGTAAAAAAGAGCTGCCTGACTTAAATTAGCTTCAATTCTTATAATCTGCTATGAAAATCTGAATCATCTTAAAATGCAGTGCTGCCACTTAAAACACATTGCATTTGGGTTTCCTATTCATTCACTCACTCATGTAACAAATTAGGGTTTATTATGTACAAGCTACTCAGATAGGTAAATATCCTATTAATGCTGAAACCTATTTAAAAGTGTATCTTTATTGTTGAAAATATTACAGATGTCCCCCTTTCTTCCCAGTGACCCCGCCCCCCTTCCTTACCCCTTTCTGTTCTCTCCCCTGGCCTTCACTGCACTAACGCCTGTGTCCGTGGGTTATGCATATATGCATATCAATTCTTTGGTTAATGTCTTGTTGGGGCTCTCTTTTCCTCTGAGATTCATCAATCTGTTGCATGCTTCCATGTCTCTGGATCTATTTTGGGTGAAACATATTTTTTGTATTATTAAGTTTTAGATAATATATAATCTAAATTATATATACTTTATAATATATAATATTATATATTATATTAATACTATATATTATTTTTTCTTTCCCCCCTTATATAATTAAAAGTTATATAATTTTTATATAACTTTTTATATATTTTTTCTTTTACCCCTTATATAATTAAAAGTTAAAACAAATGAAGGTAGATGTGTTTTAAAAATATTTTTTAAATTGATTTCAGAGAAAGGAAGGGAGATAGAAACATCAGTGATGAGAGAGAATCATCGACAGGCTGCTGCCTGCCCACCCCACACAGGGGATCAAGCCTACAACTCAGGCATATGCCCTGATGGGGAACTGAATCGTGACCTTCTGATACATGGGTCGACATTCAACCACTGAGTCTCACCAGCCGGGCAACGTAGATAGCTATTTTAATTGTACTTAAGCTCCATCTACATTTCTTTATTTTCAATAAGACTGTGACATAACCTTATAAATAGCTAATACATTTAAAACAAAACATTTTTATAGGATGGGTTAACTCTATGACTTCATAAACAGTATCTTTATTATCTGTCTAGAAGCCTTAACGACATAATAATACCAAATACTGTCCATAATCTGTTCAGATCCAGAAAGAAAAATGATTTGAATGTCATCATGTCTTCAGACTCACCCAAATCCAGTCTTTTAACCTGACCTACCAGGGCCCCCACGTGCATGGTAAAAGACCTGAGCTTGAAGACACCCATTGCCAAATCATCACCCACCGAAACGCTGGGTGGTAACCCTTCCAGGCTGGAAGATGGCGTGTTGTATCACAAATGAAAGGGAGCTGACACTGGAAAGAACATTAGTGAAATCAATATTATTCAACCAGAGACACAGGCTCCATTAAAGCTCTGTCAATATGACCAATTATTTTCCTCAGCCCTGACATCCTGATTGTATTTTTTTTTCTTTGTCTTTAGGAGAGAATAGTTTTGCTTACCGTAACCGTTAAATTGTAGCCATTTGCCAGAAGAAGGCCATCTTGGAAGTTTTGCATTGTCATCGTTGCTGGTTTCAATTGGTCTGGACTGGATATCTGCACTGATTGTAACTTCCCTTAGTTTAAGGGTCAAGATCAGTAAACTGAACTAGAATTCAGTAAGTTGATATGAGTCCTAGAAATTCTTGATGATATTTGCTGCTCAGGGAATAAGATGGAAAGGAAAGCAGGCTCGACTTTAAGATTAGTCAGAGTTTGTAAATAAATATTTATTTGTATAATTATTTTGTTTATTTCTTTAAAAATATATTTTATTGATTTTTTTTTACAGAAAGGAAGAGAGGGATAGATAGTCAGAAACATCGATGAGAGAGAAACATCGACCAGCTGCCTCTTGCACACCCCTTACTGGGGATGTGCCCGCAAACAAGGTACATGCCCTTAACTGGAATCGAACCCGGGACCTCTCAGTCCATAGGCAGATGGTCTATCCACTGAGCCAAACTAGTTTCGGCTATTTTGTTTATTTCTGTTCCCTCAACTAGGGTGTACGTTCTCTAAGGGCAGGGGTGTATATATTTTGCTTTTCCATTGAATTCTAATCACCTAGTACAGTATAGTGTCTGATAAATAGAAGGCTTTGGGTAAATATTTTTAAATGCATATGTAACTGCATGGATTTTTGTTCAACTTTCTGATACTATGAAGCTGTCAGCCCCTACACTCTAGAACAGCCGTGGGCAAACTACGGCCCGCGGGCCGAATTCGGCCCGTTCAGCTGTTCTATCCGGCCTGCGGAGCCGAAAGAGCAGAGGGTTCTCTTGCTTGCCCCTCCGCTCCTTCACCAGCAGCCCAAGATGAGAGTGCCAGCATGGTCAGGTTGCTTTTGTTCCAGCCCTCCAGTCCATTTTAAGAACCCATTGTGGCCCTTGAGTAAAAAAGTTTGCCCACCAGGAAACTGCACATACGGTTGCTGGTTCCAGAACCAAGCCATGCCTGCTATACAGTGTACCAGCAAATGGACTCCCCTTCATCAGGCCCATGAAGCAAGGGAGTAGACACTGCAATCTCTGGCAGCACTCTCTCAGAGAAGGAAAATACCTTCATGATCTGGCTTGAGAGCGGAAACAGTGTAACCTCAGCCTCATGTCTGCTGTTTAAGCCCCCATGAGTGTGTCTGTGGTGGACCCCAAATCACAGTAAAAAACCTCGCTGTGAAAGAATCTGGAAAATACACTCTTACATAAAAATCTATTATGATGGAAAATTCGTGTGGGTTTCTTTTCCCACTTCCTATTAGTAAAAAAAAAATTGATGAATAATGGTTAGAATTATAATGCGTAACATTTCTTGTTCGGTTACCATTACTCATTTTGAAGCAAGATTATACCCATTTACAGATTTGGAAAATGGGGTTCAAAGAGGGCAAAGAGAGTTCGACTTCAGATAGCATGAAGATAGCATATGTCTGGAGCCCATATACTCAACCACTACCCCACACATGTCTTATCTTTTGGCACTGAAACATTTCCACCTACGTAACGTTCTTCCAAAAATTTCTAATGGAATATACATGGTAGAGAAGGAGGAATAGTAGGTTGGTGCTTTAGATCCATTCCAACTTCTTTCTAATGAGCCTCCTTTCTAACAGTGGCTGGAATATTAAAAGTTGCATTAATTACTAAAATTCTCTGGTGCACCAAAAAGTATTTTTTTCCACTGTGACTAAAATCATAGGTATAATTTTGATTCTTTCACACCTGATGGCCATTGTTGTATTGACTGCTGTCATTTTTTAAATTTTACAATCTAAGGGAAAAGAGGTCAGTGTCCCTGGTGAAATAGATATTGCATGATTTAAAAATGCTTGTGGCACACCGGTTGACAGTCCCTGTTTTAGACAGTCATCTGTGAACAGAATTCACTAATGGTCACTATCAGGCCAAGACAGTTAAGAGCCAGTTTCCTTTATCTCTTTCTTCCCCTGCTGAAATGAACTTGGAGGTGGTATCTTCAGATGGCATGGCTGGAAGAGGTCTGCCCAATCTACTTTTGACTTTACCTGAGTGAGAAATAAACATCTGTTGAGTTAAACCATTGAGATTTACAGATCTGTCCATTGTAGCAGCTTCTGTTTATTATTCTGACAATTTATCTTATTTACCAATGATTTTGATTTGATTTATTGTCATATTCCTCCTCCTTCCCCCCACTCCCCACCAGTTCTAATGGCCAGGCTATTATGCACCAATTCTCATTAGTGCGCTTAACGCTCAGTTCTTTCCACCACGTAAACTGAGATAAATCAGAGTATATGGTTCAAAAGTGAAAGACTGAAGAAAGCTTGCTATCATATAATCTATTTTTGTCTCTTTTCTCTTTTTTATTGGCATCAAAGCAGTCGTCAATATTTTAGACTGCAACATTTTCACCGAGTTGAGGAAAATAAACGGGATGGGAAAGTCCCTGTTGTTAAATGAAACTTTACGGTATTTGTTTTAGAGGCAATTAAGGTGATTAGAAAAAGCCAAATATAAGCTGTCTCTGTCTGCTCCTCAGTTGTGAGGGTCAAAGGGGGAAGTTGCAGCCTGCATTCAGAAATCCCTTTCAGGAGCGCATTTGATGGTTAAAGGGAAAGATTGTTCTTCAAGGGCCTCAAAGGACAAAAGTGAATCCATTAGCACTCTAACTGTTGCAGGGGGAAAATATCAAGAGACAAAATGAGTTTTAGAAGGTCACAGAAGCTAATGGTCAGTATTTATGCCCTTCATCAAAATTATTTTTAATGAGCTCCCCGATAGCTGTGCATCCTGACAGTGGAGGTGAAGTGGCAAGTGTGGGGTCTCAGGGCTGTAATCAGCTCACACTGCCCAGCTTTTGCTGAACCAGCGGGAGATCTCCCGTTGAGAAACAGCCTCATGGGACCATGATAAGTCAGACAAAGCATCCTTGAGAGCTTGCATTTGACATCAGAGGTCAGAGGAACTGCAATAAAGATGAATTGGGTTCATGAGTATAAAAAAGAATATTATGAGGGGAAAGACTAGAATTACTGGAAGACATAGTTGGAAAAGACCCCAGGATTGACTGTTCAGATGTGTATAAGAGTATTTGAGGGGATGATCTGTCAAAATTCACTTGTCCAGAGGATTTGGCCGGTAGCCTCAAGCTCATTTAGCACTTGACTGATTTGCAGAGTTGCAAGGATTGAACTATTCAAAAACGAAACACAATAAAACAATGCAGAATTATGGAGAAGTGCATGGGGACCCGGCCAGGAATTCTGAGAGGGCTCTTTATAAAGGGAAATTTGTAGATCGTCTTTATTGAATTGTTTCCATGAAAAAGGTCTATCTCAGTTAACAGACTGTTAATCAGACTTTGAATTTCCAAAGGCTGTTACAGAATTTATTAAACTGTGATAGTTCTCAATTGGAGTCTATTTTGCCCTCCAACCCTAATTTCTGGTTATCACATGTAAGGGAACGCTATTGGCATGTAGTGGGTAGAGGTCAGATGTGTTTCTAAACACCCAAACATTCTACATTACACAGGATAGTATGTACACTCTCTCTCTCTCTCTCTCTCTCTCTCTCTCTCTCTCTCTCTCACACACACACACACACACACACACACACACACACACATCATTCAACTAACAATGTCATACCTGCCAAGTTGAGAAACCTGAGTTAAAGTAAACCAGAGAACTTGCATTTAAATGAACAGAGGGATAAAATTGGGAAATGAAAGCTAAGCACATTTGGTAAGCCTGTGCCCAGCACAGTGCCTAAGGTGGGATTATTGATGGAGTACCTACCTCGGTGAGATCATAGGATCAGCAACCCCTGCAGTCCTAAGTTGAAACCCTTGGCTGAGGGCATATTTCTAGATCTCTCTAAGCTTCAATTATTAAAAGCATGGGAAGAATAATAATAATACTTGAAATTTTTTTGTGACAATTAAAAGAGAAAGCATTAATAATAAGTGCTTGTCACAGTGCCTGACAATCTTAAATGCCCAATAAATATAGCTAGTATAGACATAGAGATAAAATTGAAAAGATATACACTGTAATATTTGTATTGGTTATCTCTGTGTCATGGATTTTAAGTTTCTATTTTTTAGATTGTATTTAAAAATTTTCTACCATAACATACATTTTTTATAATAAGAAAATAATAAACTCATTTTAAATCAACTGAAAAGGAAGCTCTAGGCTCCATACCATACATTCGAAATATTCTGTTCTGTTTTCCAGAGCCAAGTCTTGGTTATCTGGATCATAAAACAATTGGATATTTTCAGCTATGATTCACGAGTGTGTGGAAAGCTGTGTTACTGGAATGAAATGAAAACGAGAAATAAAATGGTTGCCAATATTCTGAGATAGCAAAAGCAATGATGCATTATGACTGGAGAATGGGTTATAGAATTTTGTTTTGCTGAAATTATTCATATGTATTCATGTTTTGCTTAGACTTAAGAATTATTTCTTCTTCTATGGGCACATGGCAAAAACAGGGAAGTAGCCCTAACTACTTTGGCTCAGTGGACTTTGGATTGAAGGGTTCTTGGTTCGATTCTGGTCAAGGGCATGTACCTTGGTTGAGGGCACATCCCCAATATGCGGTGTACAGGAGGCAGCTGATTGATGTTTCTCTCTCATCCAGTGTTTCTAACTCACTATTCTTCTCCCTTCCTCTCTATAAAATGGGTTCCTAAGAAAAGAATTCTGACTGCGTGCGTATCTGTCGTGAGAAGATGGGACAGCCTTGTACCTGGATGGGAAGTGTGGACTGGAGCCTGTATTCCCATAATAGAAGTGGCTCCATGATGAACCCTGATACATGTAAGGATCTGAGCTTAGTCAGCTCTCTAGGCTCTAATGAAGATTAGTATCATGGACTGTCAATTTTCTCATGAAAAAAACACAAACATTTAATTTTTTAAAATTTTTGTGGTAAAAAAAATATTTTATTGATTTTACAGAGAGGAAGGGAGAGGGATAGAGAGTTAGAAACATCCATGAGAGAGATACATTGATCAGCTGCCTCCTGCACATCCCCTGTAGGGCTTGTTGATCCCACAACTAAGGTACATGCCCTTGACCAGAATCGAGCCTGGGACCCTTCAGTCTGCAGGCCAACACTCCATCCACTGAGCCAAACCGGTTTCGGCAAAAAAATATTTTTTAAGAAAAATAATATATAAAGTAATATTTACAGTGATATTTAGCAGGAACACAATATATAGTTGCTAAATTGTTGAATGTATTCAAAGTATGTGAAGTTTTAGTCTCTGTATTTTTGGCTTTTGAATTCTTCTATAAGAGCCTTTGAGGCCTCCTGAGAAGGAGAGCATGTAAGGAAGGAAAGGTGTGGCTTTATCTTGATCCATTATATGTTAGACTTCTCTGGAAGGTTCTCTTTGAAGAAAAGATTTCTCTGCTAACCAAACTTCTCTGCCTGTAAATGACATCTTACCCTTGAGTCACCTAGGTCACTCACTGTTCATCTATCATTTGAAGGCTACCCATGTTGCTTTAGCTTCCTTCCCACAGAAACACCTCCATTGAGTTGTGTTTCAAAGTTATGCTTTTAAATTATACTTAAGGTTCATATAAGAACTGGGGTTTTTTCCTGTGAAACTGCAGGATATGGGTTCAAACCCATATTTCCCACATAAAGCCACACATGAATTATATCTCTGAGTTTAATCTTAAGAAAAACCTTATTTATATAGAGAATGAGTCCATTTTTCTCTTCTCTTGACAATGCAAATTCTGTAATTATTTCCAACTTTCCCTCAGACATCCTGAAATTCTGACCTATTTTTTATGCACAATCATAAAGCCCTATTAAATGATGTTGACTTTTAAAAAGGGTTAGGATATTTGTTTCCTCTTAGTTCTTTACCTATTTCCTCTATTTTTATTACTTTCTTTCCATTTTATTATATATATATATATCTTTGCAAGCTGCCTCAAATGCTTTTTGGAATGGGGCAGGATATAAATTCAATAAATAAAATATGTCCACTTATAAACAAAAGCTTCTTGGGACAGAGCCGAAACATTACTTACAGAAAAAGATCTGGTTCCCCACCTTCTGCAAGAACATTGTTTGCTCATGCCCCATATTGTACTGTACTCTTTGAAGGTTATAGAATTTTAGTTTGCATATCAGCACGAGAAGGCTCAGGCCTCTAGATGCTGCATTTATAGCAGTGAAGGCTTACTTTCAAAGTGGCATTTTACAGATTATAGTTATTACTCTCTCGGAATGATATATTTTGTGTGCCCAAAATTTGGCAAAGGGTCTTTCTTACTGGTTTGGACAGAGATTACTGAAGCATTGAATTTTAGAATTTGAAGTGACAAGAGATTATCTAAGAGAGAAAGCAGATGGGGGGAAGGGGGGGGAGAGAGAGAGAGAGAGGAAGAGAGAGAGAGAGAGAGAGAGAGAGAGAGAGAGAGAGACTGCTAGAATCATGTTCACCTAGTTTTAAGTTCTTTCAAGTTTTGCCTCTTCTGTTACAAATGTGGTGGCTCAAAGATAGATCAAACACCCTAAGACAACAATCTTTGCCCCCAAATCTAGTTCTCATCAACTCTTTAGAAATTATTAGCCACTTACTTTACTTTGGTTTTCCTCTTTGAAACATTACTTAAACTCCTATATAGTTACCAGATGTATTCACTAAACACTTCTCTAAGAAACATATGTGTATTGGAATCTAATAAATATTGATTGGATAAATGAATGTGAACTCTTAGGAATCACTTATTCCACAAATGATCTGTTACCAAGATCTCCAGAAGCTACTTTTGTATTCCAACCAAACCAAACCAAACAAAAAACTAGTCTGCTTCTTCCTACAGAATTTTAAAACAGCTTTTGCATAATTATCTTGAGCATATTTTAAACTTGTTTATGGCAGAAATAAAAAGGCATCATCACATTTTTCTTTTGGGTAGTTCATTTCCCCCTTCCCCCTCATGATTTCGTAGGCGTTCTTTGTCTATTGTGAATATAATAGACTTCGTCTGTCTTGAAAATAGTTTTTCCTTTTGTACTGTTTCTCTATTGAGTTTATGTGAGGCCACTGCCAGTGTGGCCTGGGTTCAAAGATGTGGCGAAAGGGCTGACGTGCAAATTAATACACAAGGCAAGAAATATAAATTTGGAAATTATGGGGGAAACCAGTTATGGGCTTGGTACAAGGGACCAAGTTCCACTGAGTCTCCCTTCCCATCTGCCTTTATTTACTAGAATACATGATTGCCTTTTAGGAATGCAAACAGACATATCACAGGTGATGTTTAGTAAACAGTAAAGAGATCACCAGGTGTGTTTTTTCTTTGGGGGCGGGGGGTTGTCTTCTGCTATTGAGTCAGCAGCAGGTAATAACAATGCAGACATCCAGCCTTCTGCATATCAAAAGCCCCATTCAGCTTTCTGACCAGACTTCTCGCATTTAATATTAATTAATGTTGATCTTTGCTTCCAGCAAGTTTATTTATGTATCTTTTGCCCTACAAAAATGTAAGATGCTGCCGAAACCGGTTTGGATCAGTGGTAGAGCGTTGGTCTGCGGACTGAAAGGTCCCAGGTTCGATTCTGGTTGGGGGCATGTACATTGGTTGCGGGCACATCACCGGCAGGGGGTGTGCAAGAGGCAGCTGGTCGATGTTTCTCTCTCATGGGCATTTCTAGCTCTCTATCTCTCTCCCTTCCTCTCTGTAAAATATCAATAAAATATATTTTAAAAAATGTAAGATGCCTACGTAGTCAAATGTATTTATTTTCTCCTTTTTACCCTATCCCTAGGTTTTAAAGATACTCATAAATTTCTTCTAAAATTCGAAAATTATATTTTCCAATGAAAGCTTAAATCCACTAGAATTATCCTGTATTTATTTTCTTCTAGTCAGAGAACCAATCGTGTCAGCATAATGAGACTATACAGCCCTATGAAATGAATTGCCATCTCTATCTATAGTCATGTCTTTTCCCAGATTTCTTGTTCTGTCCCACAAATCTTTCTTTCTATAATTAGGACAGCATAAACAACATTGAAAGTGTTGTCATTAGCAGAAACTTAAAAATAGTAGTGATTCCCTTCATTATTCTTTTAAAAATATATATTTTTATTGGTTCAGAGAAGAAGGGAGAGGGAGAGAGAGATAGAAACATCAATGATGAGAATCATTGATTGGATGCCTGCTGGTGGTCAAGCCCACAACTCAGGACTCAAACCGTGACCTCCTGGTTCACATGTTGAGGATCAATCACTGAGCCATGACGGTTGGGCTCCCTTCATTATTCTTGTTTTTCACAATTTTCTCGGTTATGTCCAGATTTTTCTTTTTCTTTTTTTAAAAATATTTTATTGATATTTTACAGAGAGGAAGGGAGAGGGATAGAGAGCTAGAAACATCGATGAGAGAGAAACATCGGCCAGCTGCCTCCTGCACATCCCCTTCCGGGGATGTGCCTGCAACCAATGTACATGCCCTTGACCGGAATCGAACCCGGGACCTTTCAGTCCACAGATCGATGCTCTACCACTGAGCCAAACCGGTTTCGGCCAGATTTTTCTTTTTTTTTTTTAAAATATATTTTATTGACATTTTACAGAGAGGAAGGGAGAGGGATAGAGAGCCAGAAATGTCGATGAGAGAGAAACACCAACCAGCTGCCTCCTGCACACCCCCCACAGGGGATGTGCCCGCAACCAATGTACATGCCCTTGACCGGAATCGAACCTGGGACCTTTCAGTCCGCAGACCGACGCTCTACCACTGAGCCAAACCGGCTTCGGCCAGATTTTTCTTTTTTAATATATGTAACTATAAATCATTTAGCTCCATATAAATATGTAGCTTTTTTTTCTATCCTTTGTCCCAGTAAAATAAAGATTTTTACAGTTTTTAAAAAAAGGACAGAATCTAGCCCTGGCCAATGTGGCTTAGTTTTTTGGAACTTCCTCCTGTACACCAAAAGGTGGTGGGTTCGATTCCCAGCAGGGTACATACCCAGGTTTTGGGTTTGATCCTCAGTCAGGGCACTATAGGAGGCAACTGATAGATATTTCTCTCTTGTCAATGTTTGTCTCTATTTCTCCCCACCTCCTTTTTTCTCTAAATAAATAAATAAATAAATAATCAAACAAATAAATAAATGGAATCTATTCTAAAGAAATAAAATCACCAGGTCTCAAATGTATGTATACAAAGATAATTTATATTATTTGCATAATGGCAAGACCTAGAAAAATCTGAAGTCTATCAGTAGAGGAATGGTTTGATAAAATCCACATCATGTATTCACACCATGGAATTTATACAGATAATAAAAACAATGAGTTAGATCTTTACCTATTGATCTAGAGAACCTTTCAATGAAATAAATTGTTGAGAATAGTATGATACAAATTTTATAAGACAAGCGTACTTGTTTACAAAATTATAGGCAAGGGAAAACATTCAGAAGATTTCCAATGGGATGCTAACTGTGGTTTCCTGGCTGGAGTATTGGGAATGGCTAAAGAGAAGTGGAAGGAGTTGAGTTAACAAGAAAAAAAAGGAAATAAGAATAAAAATATATTATTTTGAAAGGAAATGATTTTTAGAAGAGTATAAATATTTTTGTAAGATACTATTGTGAAAACTTATAATGACAAAGTTTGGAAACAGTATAAATGGGTAACTTAGTGAAATTATTTGTAGCTGTTAAAAGTAGTCATTTACATGTGTTTAGAATGTGCATTAAATGAAAAGAAATGAAAATTCAGATTGCAGAAGATTGTGCATCTGATGACCTTTGCTACTTTGTTCTAATATGATTATATAATGATGAATTTTTTTTTATTTTTAACTCTAGAGGGGAAAAAGGAGTTATTTCTTGAAGTATGTATTACTAATGCGCCTACAGTCTGTAGTACCTGAATTATACTCTTCCTGATGGAGCCATAATATCATGAGATTTAGTCATGTTTAATTACATAGTAGACTGATTGAGGTTAGGGTTCACTTCTTAAAATACTATGTCTTGCCCTCAGAACTCAGAATAACTCCGATTCATAATACCAAGAGGTCACCATTGAACACAACCCATATGAGAGAATGGCTCGGCATTAAGCAGGCCAGAGTGTGAGCCTTTCAGAAGAACAGGCCGCAGTCAAGGTATTCTCCACTTGGCTGCAGTGCTGGGGCCGACCTGGTGCCACAGCTTGACCACAGTTCTTGCTGGGACGTAAGCTTAGTCTCCAGGAACAGGGCAGTAAGGTGAGCTAGGGTAGGACTTGGGTGAAATGGGACTGATCAGACTGCTACGTCAGCAAGTTAGTTCCTGATTTACAGAACAGAAGTTAGGATTTGATTGGATGGAATTTGGTTAACTGGTTTTATGCAAACTGGAGGCTTTACTCTAGGATATTCTGCCAGTTGGGTGGACCGTGGAAGCGAGAATCTCATGACTCAGCAACATTAAAAGTCAGGCAGGAGGTTACTTGTTGGTTCTGAGTTGTCTCTAAATGTGTGCAGAAGCCCGGCGACTGTCTGGGCAGCTCTCCCCATGCTAATGCAGGGAGTCACTGTGTTTCTGCTGCTGTCTGTGCTGGTCCACTGCAGGCTGGCACCTGGGGTCACTCCGTTCAGTGCCTTCCAGCTGTGGTGAAGGAGGAGGCTCTTATATTACATTTTAATTTAAGGGGTTCACACTTTATATTAGGGAAATAGCTGTTTCCTCAGTCAATAGAGTGCTTCACTTTTTTTAAAAAATGTATATTTTATTGATATTTTACAGAGAGGAAGGGAGAGAGATAGAGAGCTAGAAACATCGCTGAGAGAGAAACACCGACGAGCTGCCTCTTGCACACCCCCTACCGGGGATGTGCCCGCAACCAATGCACATGCCCCTGACCGGAATCGAACCCGGGACCCTTCAGTCCGCAGACCGACGCTCTACCACTGAGCCAAACCGGTTTCGGCTAGAGTGCTTCACTTTTAACAGAGAGCAGCCACTTTTCCACATGTGGTAGGGATGGGTTTTGGAGCATGTAAAATGTTAACCAAAAATAACATGATATACTTCACAGGTTTTTTATTTATTTGTTCATTTGTTTTAGCAATTTGATAGATTAATAGTGGTAAAGTTTCACTGCTAATTTTTCTTTTTCATTTACAACTTAGAAAATTTTTAAATATATTTTTTATTGTTGATAGTATTATAGATATCTCCCATTTTCCCACCCTTTATCCTTCCCCTCCCAGCCCCTGTCCACCCCCACAGGTCTTCACTACCCTATTGCCTGTGTCCATGGGCTATGCATATAAGTATGTAAGTTCTGTGGCTTATCTCTTCTCGTCCCCCAGCCCCACATTGAGGTACGTTGATCTGTTCCATGCCTCCATGCTTTGGGTTTTAATTTGTTGGCCAATTCATTTTGTTCATTAGATTCCACAAATAAGTGAGGTCAAGTAATATTTTTCTTTCTCAGATTGGCTTATTTTACTTAGCATAATATTTTCCAGGTCCATCCATGCTGTCCCAAAGGGTAAGAGATCCCCCCTTTTTATGGCTGCATAGTATTCCATAGTGTAATTGTCCCACTATTTCACAGTTCTTTAAAAAGCCCCCTGAAATGGAAATAAATTTTTAAGGGGACTTTTAAAAATATATATATTTTATTGATTTTCTTACAGAGAGGAAGAGAGAGGGATAGAGAGTTAGAAACATCCATGAGAGAGAATCACCGATCAGCTACCTCTTGCACACATCCCACTGGGGATGTGCCCGCAACCAAGGTACATGCCCTTGACTGGAATCGAACCTAGCATCTTCCAGTCCACAGGCCCACGCTCTATCCACTGAGCCAAACCGGTTTTGGCGAAGGGGACCTTCTTTAAGAGGGGTTATTCCCCATAGTGAAGGGACCGTGCTTTGCATTTCTCGGTGTAAAGGGATCTGTTTGTGCCTCCGTAGGAAGCAGTAGGCCACACCTCAAGTGACAAGCAATTCTGTGGAGAAACCCATTTACACCAGATTCCGGATGCAGTTCCCACCAGATGCTATTCCAAGAATGTACTCATATTTTAAATAAATGATACAATCAATTTCCAGATGAAGTATGCATTACAAAGTAGAAACTTTGTATTATCGGTGTATTTATCAATCCACATTAGCTAAGGTGGAACCTGACAGAGATATATCGATCCTTTCTCAGAAATAGAAGAAGCACATTTTGAGGTCAATAGTTTTCCTTCTTCTTTGTGCTAGCCAGTGCTTAAAATCTGATGGCAGGACAGTGCAGGGGAGAGAAGAGTTCTCCTCCACCCTCCAGGGTCTCTGGCTGGGTCTGGAAAGTGAGCTGACAGAGGCAGGTTAGCAGGACAAAAGCATACAGGCTTATTTAATACAAGTTTTACGTGATATGGGAGCCTTTGTTAGTGAATGAAGTCTTGAAGCATTAGACCTGAGCATTTTTATGCTAGTTTCGGTGAAGAGTGCACAGCTGTAGAGACGGGTGATAGCTTGAGGAGTAACACTGAGCGAGACCTGTTCTCTCGGATTCTTCTGCGTGTCCCTTTGTCTTTGGAGACACGGATGCTCCTTTCCTCCCATGCAGGGAGGACACAGGCTTGTCTCACCTGAGGGCTTTCTGACGTGTTTCAAGAGCAGAGGTTGGGGAGAGAGACTGGTCAGAGGGACCCTCCCTTTTGCCATTTTCTCAAACTCCTTCAGCTTAAAATATCCCATATGCCAAGGCTTCCTATGCTGGGGTAGGGTATCCTGAACCCCATCAATAGGTTGAGTAGTACATGAATCTAAATTTCTACGTTCTTGATTCCCAATGTGCTAATTTTACTCAAACTGTGGAAATAAAATAGTCTCGTAGCTGTAATGCTGGTTTTGCAAAGTTTAGTGCTGATTGTGTATTAGGCTGCAGGAACAGGTCTGCTTTCCCCCTTCCTCACGGTGGATGTCTCTGGAAGCGTCTCAGCTGCACTTGGCCTTGGTCTAAAGGGGGACTCAGGTGCCTTAAAGAAAGCACCAGCACACATTCTACTACCATTCTGAGTGGTAGATGTTTCTTGATGTTTCTTGATGTTTCCAGTGGTCAGATTTTTTTTTTTTAATTTCTTTACTCCATCAGATTTCCAAATATACTGTCCCTGGGTCTCTTCCTTCTCTTCTGGGAAGGGTTTCCCAGGCAAGGCTAGCCTCATCCTGCGGGAAACACACGGCTCCCTCGAGGAGACTAAAATAGTAATTCACCACCCTGGGTTCGGCAGGTTACATTTTCCTCTCACCGTTTGTCCCCCCCTAGCCTGGCTTGCTAATTCAGAAGGTTATGGCGTCTTCCAAAAGTCATCCTTTGTAAATATCTTGTTAATAATAAAAGCTCACATTTATTGGATGCATATTTGGTAACATATAGCATTTCATTTCATTCTTATAATGCTATTAATTAAGGAGCCTTAGCTTTCTCAGGGCTGCCACATCAATGACTCCTTATCTGGGTGTATTACAGTTTTTAATAGTTTGTTGCTGTTGTTACTTATTATGGCCTCTTGTATGTATGTATCTACCTATCCACCTATATACATATACATTTAAAAAAATATATTTTATTGATATTTTACAGAGAGGAAGGGAGAGAGATAGAGAGCTAGAAACATCAATGACAGAGAAACATTGACCAGCTGCCTCCTACACACCCCCTACCGGGGATGTGCCTGCAACCAATGTACATGCCCTTCACCGGAATCAAACCTGGGACCCTTTAGTTCACAGACCGACGCTCTACCACTGAGCCAAACAGGTTTCAGCTACATATACATTTTTTAATGCATTCTGTAGCTTTAGCTGAGTTTTAGGAGGGAGTTAAAAGAAATGATTTAAAAAATATATATTTTATTGATTTTTTTACAGAGAGGAAGAGAGAGAGAGAGAGAAACATTGATCAGCCGCCACCTGCACACCCCCCACTGGGGATGTGCCCACAACCAAGGTATATGCCTTTGATTGGAATCGAACCCGGGACCTTTCAGTCCACAGGCGGATGCTCTATCCACTGAGCCAAACCGGTTTTGGCTAAAAATAAATGTTTTTAATCTATGTTTACTCAGAAGATGGGATTTTACTTTTTACAGTAGAATCAGAAATGAATTTAGGAATATTTTTGGCGTTTTGGAGAGATACATGAAAAAACTAAACAGTTGTTTAATTTTTCATATTGAAATCCATGCTGTAAAGTAATTCTGGCTATAAAGTGAAAGCAATTATTTTTAGATTTTATATTTTTTTCTAATTAACACTGGAAATCATTTGAAGTGACTATCAGGAGCCCCTCATTTTATGCATGAAAATGCAGTAAGGCAGCTGGTTGTCTTATATTCTGTATGAAACAGTATATTTTAGCACATTTCCAAATTCAGCTAAGCTAATGATCCTATCGGAAAATATAATTTCTCACTCACTGGCTTTTGGAACATAATTAGATTTTCTTAACAACTTTTGCTTATAATTGGAATTTACTTTTTATGACTCTAACAGAGTAAAACACTGACCTATGTAATTTTAGTGTAATTATGTTTTTCTCTTTACATCTGTATGTACCTCATCAATTCAGCAAAAGCAAAACTAGAAGTCCCTGCACAGCAGATTGCTGGGAGGAAGTAATTTGCTGATCTGTTCACACTGTAAGACCCTGGTATCTGGCAGAACTGTGATGGTAATTGTTCTAAGATGCATTCTGTTTACAAAGACTAGTAATGCAGCTGTTTTTAATTAGCTGCTGCAAATGAAAAACTACCAGTGTATGCTTGTTAGACCTACGTACTTAAATTTATTACATTCCAAATAAAAGAGAATTTAAAGAATATTAATGTAAAACAGGAAGCTGCTCATTATCAATCAAGTTCAGAAAGGTGGTGGTGAATACCACCTTGGGGGAGGCAAGGGTAATATATGTACACAGATAATAATTTAATTAAAAAATATATATTGCCAAAAAAAAAAATATATATATATATATATATATATATATATATATATATTTTTTTTTTTTTTGATTTTTTTTTTTATGGAGAGGAAGGGAGAGGGATAGAGTTAGAAATGTTGATGAGAGAGAAACATCGATCAGCTGCCTCCTGTACACTGTCTAGTGGGTATGTGCCCGCAACCAAGGTACATGCCCTTGACCGGAATCAAACCTGGGACCCTTGAGTCTGTTCTATCCACTGAGCCAAACTGGTTAGGGCAGCAATTCCCATTCTTGATTTATAATGCTTAGTAGAGCCACATCCACTGCTATGATTTTGATACCTCATTAGTCACTTGGGCTAAGTTACAATGTGGTAACAATCCCCAGGATTTTAGGGACTGGTCACAGCAAAGGTTTACCTCTCACGCTACCCATCCACTGCAGGTAACTAAGACCCTGGTCAATGACATTGTCATTCTGAGACATGAGCTGAAGGAGTGGGCCCTGTCAGAGGGGGAAAAATCCTACAATGGAAACATCCAATGGATCTTAAAGCTTCTGTTTGGAAGTGGCACATGCCATGCCACACACATTTACACACCAAATAAGATGGCCCCTGGAGATGTACAGTCCTCTAGAAAGGGGCACCCAGGTCATGCAGCAACGCCTGGCATCAGTGTGGCAGGGACGTATAACCCCTGGTCAGGGGCAAGGAATGTTTTGAATAATGATGCTGTCTATAGTTATAGAATCTTGACACTTGCTGTAAACAGATTCTCACCTGTTGTGTGATGAGGTCTGATGTTGGCTGACTTCTGTGACAGACATCCCTTTGTAATCACCACACCATATCATTTCCCATCAGGGATTATAGGAAGTTAGCCTTTCTCAACCCTTTTATATCTGTTTGGGGCCAGGATACTATTTCTGGGCAGTGGATTGTGGAGAGAAGTGATGCGTGCACTTCTAGACCTAGCTCCCAAACATCTGGCAAACTGTTCTCTCCTCCCCTCCTCTTTCCTCTCCACCTCTCCTTTCTCATCGCTGTTGGGGTGAATACAGAGGAGCCATCTCCCCAAATCATTGCTCAGAGATGTATCCAGAACTGCCTATCCAGAAACATCTACTTTGAACTATGGGTTAGAACAAATGAACCTTTGTTGGGTTAAAACACTGAGATTTTATGGTTCCTTGTTTCTGCCAGTATAATCTGACTGATATTACCTTGCTTTCTGATTTATTTAATAATGATGCATATTTACTAGTGATGTGCATCTTGTGGTGGCAGCCAAATACAACATACGCCTAAAAATTGCTGAAAGACTATGCACATTTCTGCTGTAGAAATATAAACATGTGACCAAAGAACTCATTTTTATTAAATGGCCACATGGGCTAATGTCTGTGTTATTGGACCATGGAACCTTAGACAGCAGGAAGCTTGTTGGCTATGTGATGTATTATAAATCTTTCCACTTTCTCAGCAATCTACACATGCTGTTCTTGCCAGGATTCCACTGGTTTTGAGTTCGTCTGCCTATGCATAATGGCCCAAAGAAATGCATGCATTTTCAGTATAGAAAGAAAAATAGTTCACTATTGAATTAGCCAATCCAGAGACAGAGATCTAATGCTAACTCAACTCCCCACTTGGGAGTAGGTTACAGATTATATAGGGCAGAATCACAAGATACCATGAGTTAGAGGGCTTGGGGTTGTGCTGGGAGCTGATTGGTTAGAGGTGAGGCAAGGGTCATAAATAATTTCTGCAGGATAGCTCTGAGGTCTGCTCCGGCGTCCCTCTGTCTGGTCTCATGGGAAAGTAGCCAGGGGATATTTCTACCTTAGGCTCCGGAGCTGATACATGACTTAGGATACGATATTATCTTTAGCCTGTCAGAGGACTGGACCCTATGACCCTTAGTCAGGCCCAGGCCACTCTCTCTGCCTTGGGGGTTGCTCATTATCCAGGGGGATAATGCTGGGTCTCTGAAGGGTGGAGAGAGAGAAGGAGAAAGAGATGATTTCTAGAGTTAGGATTTAAAGCTAAACTTACAGTCATAAGGACCCTCGGTTTCACTGTCTAAATTAGACATTTTCTGGATGACTACGAGCCTTTAGTGCTTTAAACATAGTGAAACATAGTCTTTTTGAGAAATGAACAGCAGAAAGAAATCACATCTTTATATAGGGTTTCATTGGTGATGGTTGTGATAGTTGAGTACTAGTCGGAGTTCTTTATTAGTAGAAGTTGAGTTGAGGGTTCATGTTAATAGCTTCTAAATAAATATAGGGTACAGAAGTACAAATGGGAGAACGGATATTTTTGCCAAAGAGTGTGATCTTTAATGATATAAAGTAAATATAAAGCGAACAAAACTTCACGCTCATTTCTGAATTTCGGCCTTGTGAAGTATGCGAGATGTATTAGAGTTGACAACTTTACAAATGCGATGCCTTTCATTAAATTTCTATATTACATTTGCGGAGATGCTGGCAAGCCTAAGGATCATTTACAGGTGTTACAAAAGACTACGTTTCGCTATGTTTAAAGGACTATTTCAAGCAGGAATCGGGCCAGGTAATGGAAAGAACATTGGATTCGGAGGAAAATATCACCAACTGGCTATATTGAATTTGGACCGGTTATTTAAACCCTCCGAGTCTCGATTTCTTCCACAGTGAATTTATGAGCTTAGACTACTGACAACCTCTAAAATTATATGGTTGAACATTCCTTTATTTCCGTCAGGGTTTTTCTTCTCTAACCATTTTCAATGCACACGTGGGATGGGAGATATTAGAACTGAGCCCACCTGTGTCAACATGACTTAACTCTTTGCTCCAGGAAATTCCTGCCCAGGAAGACCAGACAGTAACTTAATAAATCACTTCACTGCTTACTTTAGGAAGTTCTTTCAAATCAATTTATTAAGACAAACAGTTTGCTCCTCTGGGCAAACAGCTCTGTCATTAGAACAATATGCTGCTCACCTGGGCAAACAGCTTGACAAGTGCATGGAAGAGTGACATTATGTATTGAGGTCTTGAAAATGAGTCTGCTGTTTTTAAAAGAATATTCTATTTTCTTTTTCCTGACTTGCATGAGGCTCTACATAGTTTATGTAGGGGTGAGGTTCATTATAACAAGATTGGTGATGGTCCATAACCACCAGGTTCATTATGACAAGGTGGGTGAGCAAAACCAAATTCTTTGTCAAACATAGTTTGCAACTTTATGTAAATGATCATTTGTTATGGTGCACAGTCTAGGAAATCCAGTTTTCTAGAACATACAGTCTTAAGGTTATAGGTTAAAGCCTTTGCAGTTTGAAATCACATACCACAGAGGTTCCCTGACATTACTTACACAACATTGCAGTTACTTAGTAGTTTGACAAGAGACAGAGCACGGGCACATTTAAACTTAAAGCAGAAATTTATGCCTGTTGCTTAAGCGTTCTTTGTTCAATGTGCTCTTAAAACCATCAAATATAAGTACTTCTCAGCTTGTCATATTTTTTACCTTACACCTTAAGTAATCTGTATCAAAGTTATTTTTTCTTGTGAAGGTTCTCCCTAAGTACCTTCATCACCCATGAGATCTCTCTTTAATTTTAACTCAGGCTGAATTAAAGTATTTTCAGGTTTATGTTTTTATTTCCTCTTGAAGACTGATAGGAAGAGCTTTGTCCTTAGGTTTACAGTTTGAATGTGCAAAGCAAACAGCCTCACTTTCTGAGCCTCACCCCACTATTGACCAGCTTGTTATATTTGCTTTCCCTTCCTCCTCTTCTCTTTCCCCCTACTCTCTACCCCTGCCCTGTTGACATTGGATATAATGGTGGGTCATAGGGGGTGATGAGGCATAAAACCAAAGAGAAGTATGAGATGGGTTGAGGGTTAAATATCATCTGGCAGGCCAACCACATATAACTAGACATCAGAATTTCACCAGCCACACTTACTCATCTCAGGAAAAGTCATCAGTCATTCAAAGCATGTCATCTTTTTTTACCCCCTGAGATTTCACTTATATCTTTAATATCGTCATCCAACATTCCACTTGTCATTTCTCCCTTAAAGCCACTGATTGAGTAAGGGGTCCAGGTAGGAAGAAAAACTCATATTAAGGTTGGCTTGAAGAAAAAATAGGCTTATGGTTACCAAATTATTACAATGAGTCCCAAAGGTGGGAGCCAAAAATTCTTAAGGTTTTTTTACTGATGAGGGAATTTAAGCACTTTACCAAGGATGTTACATAGAGAGAGTTTATTTCCACCTTTTCTGATACTCCATTTTTTTCTGTTAATACTATACGCTACAAACCCCATGAAAGGTCAACACACAGTAGGGCTGAGTTGCAGGGAGAAACAAATGCAAGGTAGAGAGGAAGTTATTATGAATTAGAACACAGTTCATTAAGAGTTCTTGTAAATTTCTGGCAAGAAAGTTTTGAGGATAATAAAAACTTAACAACTTACATAAAATACTACATCACTTAGGATTAGGATTCAATCACATTAAATAGAGTTGGCCTTCACATAAAAGAAGTGCAGAGGTAAGTAGTTCAGGACTGGTGTGGTAGTTTCATGATCCTTAGTGCTGGTGTACATGCCAACACACTCCTCATGGTCACAAGATGCTCCCTAGTGCTTCAGTCTCCACATCCAAGTTCCGAGTCAGAAGAAAATGGAATGTCAAGAGCACATGTCTCTCAACCTAATCAGCTCCCTTTGAAAGAGCTTCCCTGGCTTCCATCTATTTAGCTTCTGTTTGTAATTCCTTGGACATCCTTAGAAGCCTAGGAGTTTAGGAAAGATAGTCTTTAAACTGGGGACATGGCCATTGCAAATGATAATATCAACATTTCTTACTAGGGAAGAGAAAAGTGGATATTGTGTAGCAATTCACAGTCCCTTCCACATAGCAAACTAGGGCAGAGCTCAGTAGCTGATGGCTCTCCTCTAATTTAGCTAAACAAACTCATGTCTTTTCTATTTAAATTCCTTTAGTGTCTCCTAACTTCCCATAAGCTTACAGCTAAAGTTTCATACTATCTCATTAACGTCTTATTGGGTTCCTCATTTCTAATTCCTTGCGGAGGTTCTGCTCTACACGGTATAGTTGATAGACTTGGGTTGTAATCCCAGCTGTGCCACGCACCAGCTGGTGACTCCGGCAGGTTCCTGAAACTCATAGGCCAAATAGGGAACAATATTGTTATTATAAATAATGTTTTCTAGGCTGAGACAACTTAAAAAAAGTTCAAGTGACACATCACATGCTTCGTGAAAAGACAAGAAGACCCTCTCAAAACATAATCGTTCATTCACTTTCTTAACCAGTAAGAACATAAGGGCCCGCATTCAGAGCAAAGGAACCCATGTGTCCAAGAAACATTTTTCTTTTCTTACTTGATTAATAATAAAAGAAACTTGAGCTATTCTCTTTACATCCTAGTCACAACTGAACTTTAAGAAAATCTAGGTCATATTGATAACTCTATGTCAATACTGCTTTTCTTGCTAATAAATTGCAAGATCAGGAATATTCCTTCACTACTTTCTCCTTTAGGTTTAAGAAAAGCGCAGTGTATTTATTCTCTGGGAATAGTGTGAAATAATCTTTTTCCTGAATGAAAACCTCCTTTCTATGGCTCTTTCTCCTGAGGCTTTCCTTTTATGAGCCCTGAACTAGAATAATTTCCTCTGGGGGACCCCTCTTATCCAGGGGAATTGGAGTGAGGTCATTCTGCGTGAGCTGATTTCAGCTCATTTTCTTAAGCTCTGTTGAATGAATGGCTTCAAAAGTTGTCCTTTAAAGGGATAGACTTATTTTTATACAAAACTGGCATATAAATAGCCACCTGATTTTTTTCTTACAGTATAATGAGGCTTTGACATTCCAGTGATTTGGTACCTAAATGCATCGGCACTCAATAAATGTTTATTGGATAGAAGGATAGCAGAATAAAAGAAAGAGAAGGAAGGAAAGTTAGCAAAAAGAATTTTTTTTTAAAAAAAGAAACTGCGGATTGGTTTGAAATTTAATTGGGAAAAGGAATGTGAAATTTAATATTTTTATACTTGGGAACCCAGAATATAACATGATGATTTAAGAAGTTAAATTTATTTTAAAAAATATATTTTTATTGATTTCAGATAGGAAGGGAGAAAGAGAATGAGATAGAAACATCAATGATGAGAGAATCATTGACCAAAGGCCTCTTGCACGCCCCCTACTAGGGATTAAGCCCGCAACCCGGGCTTGTGCCCTGCAACCCGGTTGACATTCAACCACTGAGCCACACTGGCAGGGCAAGAAGTTAACTTTCTTTATCTGCATATTAATGACAAAGACACTCATTGGACGAGGCCCAGAAAGAATATTTTACTTATATTTTATACATGTTTTATCTTATAAAAAAAGAATCTATAAAAAAGTTTCTGATTATAACAATCATAGCATGTATGTATTTGCATTTCGCTTCTGGACAGATCTTTTGAGATTGCTTGCTGAGTGCACATTTTTCCCTATGCTGATTCTTAAATTCTCTGTCATTGGTAGCTACAATAATAAAAGACTAGCTTTTAATTCAGCAAAGGAGGCTGAAAGTGAACCATATGAAATAAGATTGACCACATACAACAATTAGGGGACAGTGTGTATCCCAAGATTTCTTATGAACATGTATTAGCCTGCCAACAAAAAGAAAAATGAGAAACCAGAGAAGACTAGGGAGGAAGCGCAGGTGGCCGCCAGCCTGTGCAGGTGGAATCCTTTTGGTCGAGCCAAGTTCATGAAGGGAGAAGACCAGCTCTTGGTTTGAGACTCAAACCAGGTAAGTATGTACAAGTGAATGAGAACAAGTGTTCAGGATCTCAGGGGCCCAGCAGACAGTGGTCTGTCTAGAAACAAAGATCTGCCCAGAAGCCAGATGCAAAGATGTGGAGGTCCTGAATTTGCCTAAATTGTTGGGGAGGGGGAGGAAGGTGGTATAATGGGTAATGTGTTCTCCTTTTCTGCTTCTTGGTGCTACTTGTATTTTCTTTAATAATTAAATGTTACTAACATAAAGGGGGGAAAAAACCTCCTAGTTTCATGTATTACTGACTAAATTTCAAAAATCAATGTGGATTTGCTCTCTTTTTTCAAAGTATGGTTCTCCATTTAATAAACTTAATACATTTTGTTAGTTTATGTTAGTAATGGCATCCGATTTGATGCAGATATTTCAAAGTTTGAATAACTTAATGAATAAGGTTTAGATGATGTAAACTATCTCTTTTTTCTCCCCATAGGGGACTGCTCTGATCTTCAAGACCTTATCATGAAAGCATTATGACACAGCCTAAATGCAGGCCCACTTATGTCAATATGATTTATGGCATTCTTGGCCCTCCCTCGACATCAGTGGGAAAGGCAGGGCAGTTCATTAAATGGTGCTAGAGGAATTGATTATTCGTATAAAAATAATGAAAATAGATCTGTCCTTATTTCATACACAAAAATCATTTGAAGGTGAACTAAGGGGTATAAATATAAAAGGCACAACTTTTAACCTTTGGAAGAATAGCTTGATGACTTGGAGGAGGGAAGGATCTTGAGTGAGACAGTGCTAGCCAGAAGCAAGGAAGGGACTGGTCACTGAACTCCCTCGAAATCAAGGACATTAAATCATCAAAAGGCATCACTAAAAGAGTGGGGGGGGGGGACCAGAAACTGGAAGCAAATATTTGCCATATTTATAACTGACTAATAAATAAACAGGGACTCGTTCTTTAGAAAGACACTGTAAAACGAGTGAAAGAATAAGCCCTAAGTAACTAGAGGAACGTACTTGCCACGTGTATAACAGACAAATTAATAATGGGAAAAAGCAGCCTTTTTGAAAAGAAAATGAGAGAGAAAGCCTTGAATAGAAACTATCTGGAAGTGGAAATGTGAATGGCATATAAAAATATGAAATGTTTAACTCTATTAAATCAGGGAAATGCAAATTAAAGCCACCAGGTTACACTACTTTACATTCCCCAAGGTGGCAAGAACTTTAAAAGTCAACAGTAAAGATATGAGCAACAGGAACCCCTAGACACTGCTGGGGGGAGCTCTGCATCGGTGTGTAAAGCACAGCCCTGCCCCCCGCCTCCGGGCCCACACCCTAGAGCAGTGGTTATAACCCTTCCTGACCTTGAATCTCAAAAAGAGCAAGTCAGAAATACTTAGGCTGGCCCTTACCCTAGATCAGTGTTTCCCAAACTTTTGACATATGTGTACCCCTTCTATAAATTTCGTAATGCTGAGTACCCCTCGTCAAAAAAAAAAAGGATGTATTTTAATAACAATCAAAATATATTTCTTTTTTTGGGGTACATACACAAAATAATAAGTGAAAAACAAAATTATTCATAATAAAATATAAATAAAAGTTATATTATAAATAACGTCTATTTGCACACTGGACCATCTCATGCCTCACAAGACTGTCTTGACTTGATTCATGAGAACGTAGAATTAGGTGCAGCTAAGCACAGTGCAGTGCATATCTCACCAAACTCCGGTGCAACGCGTACCCCCACCAGACTCTTCCCGTACCCCTGGGGGTACGCGTACCACACTTTGGGAAACACTGCCCTAGACCAATGGTTACCACATTGTGTGCCTAGGTGCCTGAGAGCACCACCACACATCCACAGAGAACCGTGGGATATGTTACATGTTTGAGGGGAACACAGGGATTCTTGGCCTTTGTTGACACTGTGTGAACCACTAGCTCAAGATAGTTCAGTGCATATTTCCATGTTAGACTTATCATTGTGGAAGCATTTAGCTGTTGTTATTAATATTAGATGTCAGTAATTAAAATTCTCATTTGAATATTTTAAAAAATATATTTTATTGATATTTTACAAAGAGGAAGGGAGAGAAATAGAGAGCCAGAAACGTCGATGAGAGAGAACCATCGACCAGCTGCCTCTTGCACATCCCCTACAGGGGATGTGCCCGCAACCAATGTACATGCCCTTGGCTGGAATCGAACCCGGGACCTTTCAGTCCGCAGTGGCTCTACCACTGAGCCAAACCAACCTCGGCTCATTTGAATATTTTTAATTATTGTCATATAATTTCAAACTAACATTAACTTACTCTGCTACTTATTTTATTTGTCAGACATTTTTATAAATTTTGAGAATTGTAGCAGTTATCTCTGGCATCATCCAAACCATGTTTCCAAAAATTCTAAGGAGATTTATTAGCAGACTTATTTCATAGTATAAAAATTATATTGTATAGAAATCATTTTGCAGTGCACTGAACCTGTCCTTGGTAACAGATACCTAATATTTTTAAGTGAAAGTGATATATAATTAATTTCTTAGAGACCTTTATGCCTATAAGGAATGATTAGCTCAAACTTCCTCAATAGTCTTTCTTGCATGGTGCTCTCTTAAATAAATGCCAAATATGTAGATTATTCTATGCCCATTTTTTAAATATGGGAAGTGGGGAAAATATCTCTCAGAATCATGTTATTGAATTAATCAGACCACCGTGGACCTTTTTATTTATTTATCCATAGTTTTATTAGTTTTCATCAGATATTTTGAGCATCTATCTTAAAAATCAAAGGATGTTCTTACGTCCTACAGATGAAATAATAAATCATATATAGGTAGAACTATGGAATGTTATTCATGAGAATGATGCCTTGTAGACACACAATATGGTGATTAAATCAGTTAAGGATTTATAATAGATTGTTTAAAAAAAACTATAGTCATACTCATCAAGTTAAAATGCACACTTTTTTATTTTTATGATAAGTGAGAAATGGTTTAAAAATGTAACATGAGAATAAAAACTGTTAATCAAATATTCTGTATTTCCCAGATGGATTGAATTTATACTTGGGGAGGGGTTAAGTCAAAAGCCAGAAAAGATGGGGGAGGTTAAGAGATAAGTTGAAAATTCTCACTAAAAAAGATAAAACTGAATTTTTTGCTAAGATAAACCTTAGAGCCTATATCTTGAGAAAATTCCGTGTGTGTGTGTGTGTGTGTGTGTGTGTGTGTGTGTGTGTGTTTTCATTTTTAATGGCTTAAGAAAACACATCAGAGCTCCCTCCTTTTAGGAAGCACATTTAGTGTTTCTGAAAAGTGTAAGGAGCTGTTCTGCATAAAGAGACGAACAGCCTCCTGAGAAACCTTTGCCCCAGTGGCCACAACAGCCTGCCAGTGTCAGGTCTGAGACTTCCAGAGGTCAGGAGAGGAGGGTGGGGGCTGAGGGTTAATAAGCATTTACTGTGTCGCGGGCATTTTGCTGTGGATTTTATACCTCATATCTGATATTCTTACCTTTTAGGACCAGTCTGCTCTTACCTTTCAGGTAGATGTTACTATTCTCATTTTACACTTGATGTAACTGAGACATAGACATTCAAATAGCTTGCCAAAGATTTCAGAGGAGGCAGATTTAAACCCAAATGCATGCGACTCCAAAGCACATCTTCTTCCTACTTTTATAAAAGCCAATAATTATTGGGCACTTACAATATGTGTAGCAAGACTGTTCTAACTGATACAATAGATTTTTCTCTTTCAAGCCTCACCACAGTGCAATGAAATATATATATATATATATATATATATATATATATATGTATATACACACACACACACACACACACACACACACACACACACACACACATATATGTAATTCATTTCAGAGAGTGTCAGGGAGACATTATTCAAATCATTTGATGGGGTTATAACTCATATTCTTTCTACTTTAAAAGTATTTGAAATAGAAAAAAATGATATAATGGGTGTAAAAACAATAAGAACTCAAAACTATACAGAAAACAGGAGGTCATTATACCAGAGACTTAAGGCATTGTAATTAATTGCTACAGAGCATTTAATGCTAAATTTCCTGGTAGCTGAGGCAACAAAGAAATATAATTGGTCAAAAAATGTTTATTATGTGTTCAGAGAAGGACAAATCATGCATCGGGGAGGATGGGTTTCAGTGACAGGCCAGTTGCCATCCCTTTACCTCCATAAGTTAAATCATGTCCACATATTCCTTGGAGCACTGAGATCTTAAAGTGCTGTGCTAGAGACTTTACAGAACTGCCACTGAGAGTCTATGTAGAGGCGCCATGGCTATCTGTAATTCCTGCTTAGCAGCGCTTAAATGTAGGCTTGCTCCTCTGGGGAAAGCTTAGGCTCTGGCTCCCTCCCTCCTCTGTCCAGGTGTCTGCTCAGAGCAGGTGTCTGTCTGCTCAGAGACGTCTTCTCCCCCGGCCCTCACTAATGAGGCTCCCTCTCCGTGCACCTGCTCTACTCTCTCTCCCCTGGACAATCCAACACCGTAGACACTAGCCATATGGGACAATTAAAATTAATTACATAAAGTTAAAAAGTCAATTCTTTGGTCACACTAGTCACACCTATCAGGAGCTCAGGAGCCACTTGTGGATAGTGGTTATTATATTGGACGACAGAGTTACATCATCCCAGAGTGTTTTGTTGGGCAGTGCTGTTTTATACTCTCACCCTGGCTTTCATTTTCTTTTTAGAACTTTCCCAACATTATGCCACACACTGGTTGGTTTATTTATGTTCCGCTAGCATGTATGCTCCCAACAGAAGAGGTTTCCCCTCCCCCGAACGCTGCTGGATGCTCAGTGTCTAAAGCAGTATCTGTTACAGTTCTCTGTAAATATTGTTTTATTTTTAATATATTTTATTGATATTCCACAGAGAGGAAGGGAGAGAGATAGAGAGCTAGAAACGTCGATGAGAGAGAAACACTGACCAGCTGCCAAGGTACATGCAACCAAGGTACATGCCCCTGACCAGAATCGAACCCGGGACCTTTCAGTCCACAGACCGACGCTCTACCACTGAGCCAAACCGGTTTCGGCATCTGTAAATATTGTTGAATGAAGGAACAAATGAATGAATGAGTGAATTTTAGTATTTCAAATAAAAAACATTTTGTCTAATGTCCGTGGGTGACCTAGTACACTGTTCTGCCACAAATTTTTAAAAAATATATATTTTATTGATATTTTACAGAGAGAAAGGGAGAGAGATAGAGAGCCAGAAATGTCGATGAGAGAGAAACATCGACCAGCTGCCTCCTGCACACCCCCCACCGGGGATGTGCCCGCAACCAACGTACATGCCCTTGGCCGGAATCGAACCCGGGACCCTTCAGTCCGCAGACCGACGCTCTACCACTGAGCCAAACTGACCTTGGCTCTGCCACAAATTTTAATGAAAGAATGAAAATTCTGTAACCAAGGACACAGGTTTTAAAGATAATGCTATTACTAAATATGCTAGCCAAACTTTTATTTCTTTTATCTTATATTATGAAGGATGGTAAGTAGGAAAGTTTTGCTTAACAGCTAACATATTGCCCTGAACATAAAATGTTAAAAATATCAGTTTTCTTTGGATTCTGAAGTCATGGGAGTGGAAATGTAGAAGGAGAAAAACCAAGATACTTATTATATAGCTAATTGGACTTACTCTGCTACATAATTTACAGCAACTGTGACACATGGCCGTGGAATATATTAAAGCAGCATTGTGCACTTGTAGCTACACACAGGAGGAGAAATCATAATGCATTCTAAAACTATATAGAAATGTCAGTTTACCTCAATTAATTTTAAGTAAAACTTACCCATGAAATGATTGCAGTGTGTGTCTAAAAGGAATTTGCTGTCTGGACAAACTATAGCTAGAAGCATGACTACCTTAGGGTTGCCTATAAATAGACACCGAAGCTACTTTTGTGATTTCTGCCAAGAATGCAGCTTCAATAGCCTTAGAAAAGGTTGTTTCTCTTCTCTTGGGCTCAGCACTGTCGGGATGTGCTCGGGCTGGTGGTGGAGGAGGGAGGCACCTGGCAGAGCCAGGCGTGTCTGAGAGTCTGCCTTCACAATTGGCCACATGATAGGTGGCAGGTGGCGGTCATGCCCAATTTCAGTGACCGACAGCTAGGAATTAGGGAAAGTAGGGACGTTTTCTCCTTTACCTTCTCTTTCCAACATGCAGATATTTTCTGAGCAGTGTTAGTTATCAGTACATTTGGAAATGCAGATTGATGGGCATTTACCCGTAGGCTGTGCAGGATTGGTGCTATTTTTCTATTTTAAGTAAAAATGACCTTGCAGCCGAAACCGGTTTGGCTCAGTGGTAGAGCGTCGAAAGGTCCCCAGTTCGATTCTGGTCAGGGGCATGTACATGGGTTGCGGGCACATCCGTGGTAGGGGGTGTGCAGGAGGCAGCTGGTCAGTGTTTCTCTCTCATTGACGTTTCCGGCTCTCTATCTCTCTCCCTTCCTCTCTGTAAAATATCAATAAAAAATTTTTTTAAATGACCTTGCATAACCTTTCATTCTTTCATTGGTTTTAAAATCAGGTCCAAGGAAGGACCAAATTCTTCATTTAAAAATGACTAATTTTGGGAACCCATATGTTCAGTTAAGGTTTCTAAACTACAATAAATATGAGTTAAAGATCCATCAAAATTGTTGTATTTGCAATTTTAGTATTTGATACTCTTTTGGGAAAATGTATTCTGGAATATATATGAAACTTAAAGCTTTCCACTGGAGCAGGATCCAGATATGTTTGCTTGCTGTTAAGACCTTAGGGGTTGTTTTTAGCAGTCAGGAGACCATGGCCTGTGTGCTGAGAATAATGCGAGAGCCATAGACCAGCTGAGTCTATTGATTTGACTCAGGCAGAATAATGAAAAATGGCCCCGTTGAAGTTCTTTGTTAGCAGGGAAGTAGTTGTGAAAAGGAAACTCGTTGAGGGTTTGACACACAGTTCATGCTCATTTTATTTTATTTTTTAAAATGTTTTTATTGATTTCAGAGAGGAAGGGAGAGGGATAGAGCGAAAACATCAATGATGACAGAGAATCATTGATTGGCTGTCTCCTGCATCCACTCTCTCTCCATCCCCCAGAGTTGGAAATCAAACCGTGACTTCCTGGTTCATAGGTTGGTACTCAACCTCTGAGCCAACCAGCCAGGCCTTGCTAATTTTAAATTATCCTGATACTTGCCGAAACCGGTTTGGCTTAGTGGTAGAGCGTCAGTCTGCGGACTGAAAGGTCCCGGGTTCGATTCCGGTCAAGGGCATGTACATTGGCTGCAGGCACATCCCCGGTGGGGGGTGTGCAAGAGGCAGCTGGTTGATGTGTCTCTCTCATCGACGTTTCTAGCTCTCTCCCTTCCTCTCTGTAAAATATCAATAAAATATATTTTTAAAAAAATTATCCTGATACTTGACTATAGACTCAGGATTCCTTTGCAGGTGAGAGTCTGTTGAAGACTTTCCCAGGTCACGTGGGGAGGTTGTTTCCTGAACTCTCTCCTGCCCCCAAAGGCTTTTTGATGTAGTGAATCCAGACTTGACCTCACAGAATCTGACCATTACTAATGGAAAAGTAGCGTAAACATCATTTCCAAAAATAATTTTTCACTTATTCATGAGTCGGCATGCTTTTTACCACATGTGGGAATTTGGTTTCTCAAATAAATTCTTTCTGCCCAGAGACTGAAAGCCTAACACCAGCAGTAGCTCGCTCTGTACAGGTGAACATCGATCCTGAATATTTCTTCCTTAGTTGATGCTTAGAAACCATCCTTTAACTTTGAGATTTCTTTTTAAAAATGATTTTTATTGATTTCAAAGAAGAAGGGAGAGGGAGAGAGAGATAGAAACATCAATGATGAGAGAGGATCATTGATTGGCTGCCTTCTGCATGCCCCACACTGGGGATAAAGCCTGCAACCCAGGCATGTGCCCTTGACCAGGAATCGAACCTGGGACATTTCAGTCCATAGTCTGATGCTCTATCCACTGAGCCATGCCAGCTAGGGCCATGTCGAGATTTTAAGGGAGATAGTTTATTGAAACATGGGTTTTAAGATTAGTACTTTTTTTTTAAAAAATTTCTTTTTCTATGTGTTTAATTTGGAGAAGCATACCAGATTGTCTTTGGAATCACTAAATCCAGCCATCTCCTCCTAACATTTATGATGTCCTTATAATGACTAACATACCTTCCTGCCTTCAGGTTTGTAACAAATGTGAAACTGAGTTTCAAAGGTTCATTCCTGCCTTATTTCCTCATGGACTATTCATAGCCCAGAAGCATCATCTTATGACATTTTAAATTTCAAAATGTAATAGCACAGGTTACATAATAAAGCCATAGTACTTCTAACTGAATATAGTATCCCTTTGGAGTTTGGGCATATACATTTTTTATAACCCTGTGGGCCAGTATTTTCACAGATCTATCAATTTCTTTAGGGCAGAGATTTCACTTACTTATTTTCAAATAGCGCTAGACCCAGAAAAAAAAGTTATAAAAATATTACCCTGAATTTCATTGTGCCCTTTACATAGCTTCTCCAAATGTTAACATCTTACATAACCATAATCTAATTATGGAAACAACATGGACATAGATATAATAATATTAACCAATAGATGCAGGACCTCACAGTGCATTTAATTGTCCTGTTTCCTTATTCTCATCTAGTCTGATGGAGTCTTTCTCTGTTTTTCCAACTTCAATACTTGGAAGCATCCTGATATATTTTGTTTCCATCATTCCTTCAAATTTATTAATTAGAATTCTATAAGAGCTATTTTTCCCCTCATTTATTCAGTTATTATATCAATGTGGACTTGCGGATACTTACTTGTGTATTATAATTCATTACTATATTTATTTTATTGCCCACGTTATCCCATCTTTGGCCACGGGGAGCCCCTTCAGGTAGGCTCTTATGTCTCCTGATATAGCCCCATTATTAAAAAAAAGGTATGTTGTTACTTAATCTTTTGGTACCACAAGATGCATCAAGTTCATTTTGCTCCAGCCCAAGAATTGGTCATTTCTCCAAATACCTCTAGTTTTTTTCATTGGAGATTCATATTTAGGAACAGAATTTGGGTGCAAGATGTGCTCATTGCTACTGGTGTGTCATTACTCCTATACCATCGCAGTTGACAAAGTTAGGAAGTATGTGTATGTATATAAACACATATAAACCCCTCTCTTCCTCTGTCTGTCTACTTATCTATCTCTCAATATTTATCTACCTATTAAGGCTATAAGTTCATCCTGATGCTTCTTATTAGAACCCAACACCACTGTTTCCTTCTAGCCGTCTCCCCTTCCTTGTTTACAACTCCTTTTTCCAACACTGAGAGATCTGGCTTCCATTATCTATCTGTATTATATTTATTTATTTGCTTAACTCTTGTTTACCTCTAAAGAAGTTTCAGTCCTAGACAGTTTGGCTCAGTGGACAGAGCATTGTCCTGTGGACCAAAGGGTCCCTGGTTTGGTTCCGGTCAAGGGCACATACCTCGGTTGCAGGCTCCTCCCTGGCCCAGGCCCTGGTTGGGGCGCCTGCAGGAGGCAACCAATTGGTGTGTTTCTCACACATAGATATTTCTCTCTGTCTTTCCATTTCTATTCGACTCTCTAAAAGATCAATGGGCCGAAACCGGTTTGGCTCAGTGGTAGAGCGTCGGTCTGCGGACTGAAAGGTCCGGGGTTCGATTCCGGTCAAGGGCATGTACATTGGTTGCGGGCACATCCCCAGTAGGGGGTGTGCAAGAGGCAGCTGGTCGATGTTTCTCTCTCATCGACGTTTCTAGCTCTCTATCTCTCTCCCTTCTTCTATGTAAAATATCAATAAAATATATATTTTTAAAAAAAATAAAAGATCAATGGAAAAATATCCTCGGGTGAGGATAAACAACAATATAAAGTTTCAGAATTGTGATTTTGTAATTCTTGTGAGGAAAAAAATATATGAACTAGATAGTAGTGTTAGGGTACAGTTCACTTTGTCTTTAGCTTTGTAATATATAGTAAAAACAATGATTTCCAAAGTTATTCAGATTAGGTCTTTTCCTCTCCATCCCTGTTAGTATAATTATCGTGTTCATTTGCAATACAGGTTCATTGGTTGGTTGTGCTCCATTTGGGTTTTCCTGACACATGGAGGTTGACTTTAATTATCATTTATGGGGGAGGTATGTGAAACATTAGTTCTAAGAGTCAGAATTATATGAAAAGGCACACTCAGAAAAGCACCACCCCGACCCCTTGTATCACATTTCATTCCCCCTTCTCACTCACCTCTTGCCTATAACCAATTTCATTAGTTTCTGATTTATTATGCTCTTTTCCTTTTCCACACATAAGTAGCTACCTGTATGTCTTCTTATACATTGACTATATTTCAAAGTCTTATTGTGGTGCAGGCGATTTGAATGCTGTTTGATGATTTTGTCTTAAGGGTACTGCTCAAGATTGATGTATCCTTACTGCTAATATATTAGAAAGCTAATGAAACTATTGCTTTCTTCCTTGAAAAAATATTTTGGGGATTTTCTTCTAGAATGAAAATGAGAACATGGATTTACATGGGCTCATTAGCACTGAACTATCTGTTTCTTAGGATTTGTAAACAAACAAACAAACAAACAAACAAAAAAGGTAACTTAAAGCAAGCAGCAATGTTTAAGCAGTAATGTTTTTCAGGTTTCCCTTAACCCATTGTGTGTGTGTGTGTGCGTGTGTGTGTGTGTGTGTGTATGTGTGTTTAGCAAGGCATTTAAAATTTAGTTTTCCTCATTAATTTGAATTATTTTAAGTATCAATGAAAGCTGCTAGACTGTTCTATAAAAAATGTAGTTTTGCTTCTAGATGTCTTGCAGATCAGCTCTTCTTACAAGCAAAGCATTTCCCCAAACCTGTTTGCTAGCATTCTTATGGGGCATTTCATTGTGAACTCTTTTTTCTTTGCAAATGCTCTGCAGGCCTTTGGGCAGTCCTACTCCATCCACCGGAAAGTTGCTGAGGATGGAGAGACTCGGGAGGAAACGCTGCTGCAGGAGTCGGCCTCGAAGGAAGCTTACTACCTGGGGAAGATCTTGGAGATGCAGAACGAGCTGAAGCAGAGCCGGGCTGTGGTCACTAACATTCAGGCAGAGAACGAGAGGCTGACCGCCGTGGTGCAGGACCTGAAGGAGGTAAACAAGCCCCCTGCGAGCGATCTGGGGGCCAGAGAAATAAGATCAAGTTCTGTCAGGGCAGCTATGTTAAGCAAGAAGCACCTAAAACTGATGATAGCACTTTCCCTGCAATTTTAGTGAAATAGCAGCTTGTTCTGAGATAAGCTTCTCTCTTATGGTTCGTTAAGAATTAAAACATTTGTTTATTGAGTATTTGGGAATTGGGCTTGCTGCTTCTGCAAAGGTGTTTTAAAAATATAGTACTTGGCTGGCGTGGCTCAGTGGTCGAGTGTTGACCCATGAACCGGGAGGTCACTGTTCGATTCTCAGTCAGAACACTTGCTCAGGTTGCAGGTTCAATCCCCAGTAGCGTGTGTAAGGAGGCAGCGGGTCAGTGATTCTCTCTCATCATTGATGTTTCTATCTCCCTCTCTGAAGTCAATAATATAGATATAGCCGAAACCAGTTTGGCTCAGCGGATAGAGCATCGGCCTGCGGACTGAAGGGTCCCAGGTTCAATTTTGGTTGAGGGCTTGTTCCTTGGTTGTGGGCACATCCCCAGTGGAGGGTGTGCAGAAGGCAGCTGATCGATGTTTCTCTCTCATTGATGTTTCTAACTCTCTGTCCCTCTCCCTTTCTCTCTGTAAAAATCAATAAAATACATTTTTAAAAATTACACACATATATACATATTATAAATTATATATATATATATATATATATATATATATATATATATATAGAGAGAGAGAGAGAGAGAGAGAGAGAGAGAGGCCTTAACACTTCTCTCCCCTTTCCCTGTTGTAATACGCGGTGGAGAAGAATGGTTGGCTGTGATGCTCTGTGGATTCAAAATGACAGTGAGGTTATCTCAGGACTTTGCACCAGGCAGAGATGTCGGGGGAGTTTTCCTGGAGTCTGCGATGCAGAACCATAAACTATTCTCTGGTTGTAGACAAGGCAGCAGATTGGAGCTGGTGACCATTAGGCCTGGGAGCCTTCCTTCCCGGACTCCCTGTTCCGCTCCAGCCCTCCCTCCGCTGCACCACGCGCCAGGCCGTTTGGGGACAGGCAGGGTCCGCCCGCCAGTGAAGTTGGGGACACAGAGAGCCAAAGGCAGCCTCATCCACTAAACCCTGTTACGAGCAATTTTGGAAACTTCATAGTAAATCATCTACTCCAGTTTTTGATGTGAAAGCTGCGGAAGAGGCGCTGATGTCCTGGAATTACGACGCCAGTGCAGCAGAGGTTGACTAACAGGTGTTAAGTGCACTACCGAGCGGGCTTGTTAACTGAGCACATTAGCAGTAGAAAAGGGTAGGATGGAGCAATGTTAATGTTGTGAAATACAGTAGAAGTAACCCACCGATGTGTTTCTTAAAATCAGTGACATGTTACAAATAGCGTTTCGGTATTTTGCGATATGTTATCCAGAATTTATTGGAATTTAATCAGTAATGTTCATTTACACATATCCATATTGTAACGACCTCAGTGAACATCTACAGCAAGGTTTCTGCTTTGCCCAGTTCATTATCTTTGGACAAACCCAAATATAGTCGCATGATTTGTGGAGACAGAGAAGGGAGCCAACTAAGGAGAAGTTAGTATTCTTAGTGCTAAAGGGCGAAGAGTGTAAGACAGTTCTCAGGAAGTGATGCTTTGCCGCACTTCCCTTAGCTGCAAACAATTGTTAAAAACCAGACTGCTCTCTAATTCTTTATCTGATGCACCTCTCTGTGCTGGGCTTGGGGCATCACTTGCTTACGCTTTGTAGCTTCAGCCCTTCCTCCTCCTCCTAAGGAATTACCAATCCCCCTTCCTATTCCAAGCTTCCCTATGAGTCAGGGGTCTACTGCAGAAGGTCCAATAGTGACATAGACCACCATCCTAGATTAAACAAGATATTGGACATCCACGGGGGGCAGCCTCAGCAGCATGAGCAGCAGATCCACATGGCAAGTCAGCAGAGAGGGTGTGACGTGAACAACCTGAGGGCCAAGTGCACACGCATGCGGGCAGTTTGTGGAGAAGAACTGTGACCAATGAGCCAAGCAGTCATGACTGCCGGTTGGGTGGATCCTCAAAGCTGCACATGCCTACAGTCACAGAGCTGCAGCTGAGGACGGGGCAGAGAATCCAGAGATGTTTTTCTGTTGATCCAAGACAGTAGTGATTGACAGAGCATCCTCACACTGTGCTTGAGTGCAGATCTATAATAAGCAAGAGTTGGTAATTATGAATGAGGATGTAAGTGAGGAATAACATGAGGCATCAAAGGCAAAAATAATTTGAGGAGTCTTTTATTCAGATCAGTTCTCAAATTTTCGTGACCATCTGAATCACCTAGAGAACTCATCAGAGCATGAGTCCTGGGCCCCACGCCCAGAGGGTCTGGGTCGGCAGGTCTCGGCAGGATTTAAGAATTTCTAGTAAGTTCACGCACATGGATCTGTGGCTGTTGCTCTGGAGACCAGAGAACCACTCATTTAGACGTGTTGGCTAAGCTAAAGCTGGGAAAGGGAGTGTCATAGGCTCACAATTTAGGGAATTGCTGTAAGTACCTTAATCTCCTGAATGAATCACTTGGTTATAGTCCTTTGATATCTGTGCCTTTTCAGTAGTTATTTGCAATAAGAGAATAACTTGTTACATCCAACATTTTTAATCTCAAATGACACAAGGCTATTTAGCTGATGAATGTATTCATTCAGGTTTGTGAGGTAACTAAAAGGAAAAAAAAGGCAAGTTGTTGGTCAGTTTCCTAGTCTTCTGAGTGTGCCAACAATGTAATTTGTTGATGTTTTCTTGGCTGGGCTAAAAGCTAGTGGTTTCACTACACTCCAAGGCCTGCTGTTTTTCATTTATGCCTCATGTTTTAATGTAGCCAATAAAAATATTATTAGTATTTAGAACTGATTACATTTATAAAAGGATAAAAGGAATAAATTCTATTTTTTAAATATATATTGATCCAGACTTTTGATGACTGGTATTAAATTAAAATTCCAAATCTGTTTTATTGTAGGCTCAATTTTATTTATTTTTCGCATTCTGGGCATTGACTGATTGATGTATAGTGATTGCAAGAGAGATTATGAAACGGAAAAAAAATCATGACCTGATGGACCATGAGAAATGGACAAGGGTAACCAATGCAAAATGTAGTAAATCATCAGCTTGACAGGCACTGTGTGAATTTAATCATTGAATTAAGGGAGTCATTTTTACTTACTGAAAGGACTCATCTCTTCAATAAGATTGTTGGTACCAGCAAAGGCGTATGTGTGTGTATGTGTGGTGTGTGAATTATGGAAGTTTTATACATATGTTTGCATGAATGTATGCACATGTCTATAATTACAAGGTCAAATTTTCTTCTATATATGGTAGGTATAAGATAATATAGTAGAAAAAATGGAAAATTTTCTGAGAGTTAGAAAATCAGTATTTGGTCTCAACTCTGCTAAAAGTTTTAGGATTTTACTCATGGCATTTGTAAAGATTATTTTAGTATGTAGCAAATACATAATAAACACAAATTGTTGTCATTGGTAACTTTCTGCACATTTCATTAAAATATTGTTGAAGATGTCACTTATTATGTAGATCCATTCTCTTAAGTTAAAGAAATGGTAGATAGATATGCCGAGGTCGGTTTGGCTCAGTGGTAGAGCGTCAGTCTGCGGACTGAAAGGTCCCGGGTTCGATTCTGGCCAGGGGCATGTACCTTGGTTGCGGGCACATACCCGGTGGGGGGTGTGCAAGAGGCAGCTGGTCGGTGTTTCTCTCTCATCGACGTTTCTAGCTCTCTATCTCTCTCCCTTCCTCTCTGTAAAGTATCAATAAAATATATTTTAAAAAAAGAAAAAGAAATGGTAGATAAATACCTCTTTGAATTTATTGCCCTGAAAATTCTTCCTATTGAGATATGAACCTAGATGTTTCATATATATTTTCTCATCTTTAAACATTTTAATCAGTCTTAAATATATATATATATATATATATATATATATATATATATATAAAATCTTTAATGGAAAACTGCTTTAAGTAATTTTTTAAAGTATAGGGAGTATTTTAAAAAATCACCCAAATCAAAGAACCAAATTAGGAGTTAATCTTAACCAAATTAGGAGTTAATCCTACAGGGCCAGTAATAGGGGAGAAAAAAAATCCTTGGGTTGCCTTCATGGGCATTGTTTTGCTGAGAGCTTAACAAGAACAGATAGATTACTATAGTGCATAAGCAGTAATTAGTAAACACATTGAAATTTCATTTTTTTAAATCTCCAAACTATAGGTCTTAACACACTAGAAGATAGTCTAAATAGGCTTATTTGGACAATATTTATTGAACACTTACTTGGTACTAAGTTAAACTAAAATCCACACTGATGAAATCACAAAAGAGGATAGTGAAACTTCTAATACTACTGAGTAGTCTCAATTGTTAGTAAGATAAATCAGAATTTACTGCAATATTTACGAAGTATACAATGCACTTATGCTAGTATTCCTAACCAGAACTGGTTTTTATGTAAAAAAAAGAGATGTCACAGAAGATGGACTCCTTTGGATGGAAAGCAGAAGATTGGAGTGGTAAACTGGATTATTGACCTTAGTAGAGAATAAGTCTATACTTTAAAGTGCAAATAGCTGAATGTTTATTGACTGCCAGCAATGTGCCAGGCACTGTTCTAAATTCTTATAACAACCCTGTTGAGGTAGGTCCTATTATTATATCATCTCACTTTATGGATGAGGCAGGTGAATCACAGAGAGGTCAAGTAACTTGTCCAAAGCGCATGGGTGATAAGTGACGATCCAGCATCTGAACTCAGGAATCCTGGCTGTGGTCTAGACACCCCCGAGCCATGTCACTATAGTCGCCAAGAGCACAAGTTTCCCTTTTCTGAATCTTGCCTCAAGCTAATGAAATTTCTGGCACAATATCTGAAGCTTTAGTATAATAACTCTATTTCAAACTTATTGGTAATATTTTACTGGGATATGGCCATTTAAAATTTTAAAATATGCCTGTGGCTGTATTTCCAGAAATCTCTTATTATGCCAACATTTTAGAACTGTGTCTATTGTATCTTACGGAATCCACATCTATAAACATTTAGGGTGTGAATGTACCAATAATGATTATTTGGTTAAGGTTAATAACATTTTACCGGTAGGTCTGAATGTTCATGTTGCCTTTTCTCAGACACGTCTAGAGTTAGAAAATCTACTCTAAATTTTCTGGAGAAGATGAACTGTGAGTCCTCTTAAGAAAGGACTTCTTTTATCTGTCATTTATCTTTGTATCTCCAGCACCCAGCATAGTGCCTGGTCAAAAGCAGACATTAAAAAATAATATTTGTTGAGTTGAATTGAACTGTAAACAAACAAACAAACAAACAAACAAACAAACAAAAATTACCACTAGATTTGAATTTCAGCTGTGCCACCCACCAGCTGTTGATATGGACAGGTCATTTTTGTTCTCTACCAGTAAGCTTCACTTTCCTTACTTCTAACATGGAGATGATAATCCTAATGAACAGGTCATATGCCTCTTACAATGGAGATATCAAATTATTGTAATTCCCTGTCTTCCAGCTTCCTCCCAAGGCTGCCCTCCCATTGCTTGGCAGCGCTAGGTATTAAACTGCTCCTTTTTGTTCATGAAAAGTTGACCCCTACAATTTTTACCAGTTGGCCATATTTCTAGACTCTGGATTTATAGAGAACACACTTTAGAAACTTCCTACTCCACTTGACAATTTTAGTTCATGCGCAGCAGCTTCAAATATTTGGAAAGAACTATTTTGTCTTCTCTGTTTCAGGATAGACATATCTAGACCCATTAGCATGTCCTCATGTAACATGGTTGCAGGATGCCTCAGCATCCTGGTTATGATCTTCTTAGACTGGCATCCAGTGACTCTTAAAAATGGGGTTTTGCTTTTTAAAAAGCATGATACTATTGACTGTCTTTACTCTTGTTGGGAATCTTTGATAATTTGAAACATTGGACTTAAAGTGTTTTGTCTTTGTTTTTTATATTTTTGGATTTTCAGCCTTGCAGTCATGCATTCATTCATTCAGCAGAGGCCTCCTCAGTGCTTACTTACTATAAGCCAGATGCCTGGGAAACTGTAGTGCCCCAAATTCAGTGTTTAGAAACTATTTCCCTCTACTCTTTAGTACATAGAAAATAGAAAGAGATCTGCTTTGGACAACATATACCATAGACTGAACGTTGTGTTCATAGGTTCAAACTTAAATCCTAATGTGATGGTATTTGGAGGTGGGGCCTTGGGGAAGTGATGAGGTCATGGAAGTGGGGCCATCATGAATGGGGTGGGAGGGTTCTTATAAAGGACATCTCAGAGAGCTCCCTTGCCCCTTCCACCATGTGAGGACACAGTGAGAAGACGTCCATCTGTGAACCAGGAAGCGGGCCCTCACCTGATACAGAACCTGTTGGCACTTTGATCTTCAACTTCCCAGCCTCCAGAGCTGTGTGAAATAAATGCCTGTCGCTTAAGCCACCAGCCTGTGCTATTTTGTTGTAGCAGTCCAAATAGACTAGGATATCATGCAACATTTTGTACAGTAATATCACACGCATCTTACTCTCTCATTAAACCTGCAAAGAAGTGGACCTGCTGTGACTGAGTAAATGAAAAACATCATTTACACAGCCATTAGAAGCCATGGACCTCAGCCACCAGCACATATTCACCTTGTCCTATGGAGAGCTCTTCAGCCAGTCTTTAAACATCTATTTGCTTCTGTTGTATCAATGGTGGTGTGGTAAGAGTGTAGAATTATAAATCAGGGAATCTGAGTTTAGGTCCTAACTGGACCATTTACCGGTTGTGTGATTAAACTTATTATTTACTACAAAAACATTATAATAACACCTATCCTATTCCCTACGATTTTTATGAAGATAAACGCCCCAGCCCGCGGGGCAACAACGAGGGCATGCAGGAACCACCTAAGAGAATGAAACAAACAAGGGGCGCGAAGAACGGAGGCAAGACAGGGTTCTGATTCAAGCCTCAAGATCTTTATTGAAGCATTGCGGTTTATAAGCTCAGGAGGGGAGGGATAGGATAAGGAGTTGCCATGGGGTGATTGGTTGGGGAATGGGTATCTGTCTTTAGCTGATTGGTTATTCTGATGTGGGAGGTTCTTCTGGCCTTTGGCTGGCGCGGGCTTTCTTTGGCGTGCGTGGGCTTTCTATGCTATTGCTCAATCAGGAAGTAGGGCTGACCAGGAAGTGAGACCGAACTCTATCTTTATGGCTCCCGGCAGATACCGTATTTGCCGGCTATAAGACGATTTTTTGGCCCTGAAAAATATGACTCCAAGTGGGGGGTAGTCTTATATGGCGAGTATATAACAAACTCTGTATTTTGAGTGGAAATGTTAGGGGGTCGTCTTATAGGCCCAGTCTCTTATACGCCGGCAAATATGGTATTTTTCAGGGCCAAAAATCGTCTTATACACCGGCAAATACGGTAAATACTTTTCATGAAAGTGATTTATAAGGAATAGTGGACTATGTAAGTGTTATTTATTGCTTGGAAGTCTGGTAACCAGATTTACGCACACACAGCAAGACAGAAACAATACGTTAGAAAGATGCATTGGAGTAGAGGTAGAGGCCCCAGCACCTTCTGACAGGAGCAAGAAGTAGTGGCTGACATCCTGGCACCAAAAGAATAAACAGCACATATTTAAAGGCCCGTAGGTCGGAAGAGGAGGGCTGTCTGGGTGACCTTATTATCAGCGTAAATAACCTTTCACACCTGGCTGGTTCCTGAAAGGGTCACTGCATTGTTACTCAGTACAATATCGAATGTGCTTACTGATGACCCGTGTCATGGTGGAAAGGTCAAAGTCTGTAATTAACGCATCCAGTAAATAACCAAGCTTTTCTCATAGCCTTTGATGTTTCTGGCCGAATAATTGGTTAGTGGGATGAAATTGACATTTCCAACTGACGGATATTTCTACCATTCTCTAAAGGCATGACGTGGGTAGGTAGAGCCAGGAAGCTACATCCCACTTTCTCTCCTGCTCCCCATACTTGCTGGGGGTGGACCTCACACTTCTCTGGAATGATGCAAAGCACCAAATAGTAAAGAATTATCGCTGTTTTAAATTAGTTTAAGTAAATAATAATATCATAGCTCACGTTTATGATAGTTTATGATAGGCACTTTACATTCATTATCTCTTTTAATTCTCTCGAAAAACTTACAAGGCATGCCCCGTTTCTCTCTCCTCTTTACAGGCGAGGCAGAGAGAGGCTAAACAGCGTGTCCAACAAGTAGTGAAGCTGGTGCCCAAACCAGGCAACCTGACTCTTAGCCATGTTAGTGCCTGCTTCTTGGCTGTTGGATGCCACTAGAGAAAGCTGCCTTTTGGTTTAAAGTTCTTTCCAACCTGTGCTGAACCTTCTATACTAGGAAATAAATATCCCTATGAACATCATCAGGAATTTGAAAGCAGGGTTTGACAATATACAGAATAATTGTGATTTGATTGTGCTTTTGGGTAATACAGGTTACATAAATAGGTTTGTTTGTGGGATTATTTAATTAATTATAGTTGCAGATTTTTTTGGTGTACAGTTCTATGAATTTAATGCATATGTAGACCCATGTAACCCCAGCCACAATCAAGATGCAGAATAGTTTCATCACCCCTAACATGGCCTGTATTATGCTATTCCTAGTCATCATACCCTCCCGATCCCAACCTCTGACAACCAATCATCAGTTCTCTATCACTACAGTTTTGTCTTTTTAAGAATGTTATGTAAATGAAATTTTACAGTATGTAACCTCTTGAGATTAGGTCCTTTCTCAGCATTAGTGCCTATGAGATTTCATCTAAGTTGTTGCATTATCATTATTTTGTCCCTTTCTATTGCCAAATAATATTTCACTGGATGGGTATACTACAGTTTTGCTCTTTCTTAAAAATATATTTTTAAAATTGATTTCAGAGAGAGGAACAAAGAGGGAGAGAGAGAGATAGAAACTTTACAATCCATTTTGAGTTGACTGTTGTAAAAGGTTTGAGGTTTCAATAGAAGTTTTGTGGGGTTTTTTTGCTTATCTGTCCAATTGTCCCATTGCCATTGGTTGAAAGACTATTCTTTCTCCATTGAAATACCTTTACATCTTTGTCAAAGCAATTGGCCACATTTGTTTGAGTTTATTTCTAGATTCTGTTCCTCTGATCTATGTGTCTATCCCAATGTGGCCAATACCATGTTGTCATGAAGTCAGAGTAAATAGGAAGCCAGGTCACTTAGGCAGGGCCTTTGAGACCATTGAAAAGAGTTTGGCTTTCACTTTGAGTGAGCGGGAGCTATTGGAAACTGTTGCGCAAAGGAGTGATCTGACTTTAATGAGGCCAGGATAAGAGTAGGAGGTTAGTGCAGTCATCCAGATATGAGAAAATGGCGGTTTGGGCCAGGATTACAGGAGGAGGTGGCGAAAAGAGGTCACCGATATTCGGAATACATTTTGAGAGAAGAACCAACACGACTCTCTCATGGGTTGGATGTAGAGAATATGCGATGAGGAGAAAAGATAACAGGAAGTCCAAGCATTTTAACTTGACCAACATAAAAACTGAGATGGGGAAAGCTACAGGCAAAACAGGTTTTAGCAGAGAAGATCAGAAGTTAAGTTTTAGGCATGTTAAGCTTTAAATTCCAATTAGCCTTCCAAATGCAGATGTTGAATGGGTAGTGGGAGATGAGGCTGAGAGTATGAGAGAACAATCTGCGGAGAGAACTGCAAATTTTGGAATTATCAGCAGATAGATGCTATTTAAGGCTTTTCACTGAGATCACCAAGGCAGGAAGTGTAAGTAGAAAAGAGAAGGGCCCAAACATTGAGCCCTAGGCTACCTCAGCAGTGAGATGCTGGGACAAGAAATGGCACTAAAAATAATAGTGAACCTATATGACCCTATTAACCAATGTCCCCCCATAAAGTTTCATTATAATAAAATTTAATAATAATAATTAGTATTAATAATGAGGTAGAAAGAAAATAAACAGAGAATGGTTCCCGGAAATCAAATGAAGAAAGTGATGTCTACCAAGGAAGTGATCAATATTGGAAATGCTGCTATTAGTCAAATAAGATGAGGAAACCAAATCGGCCGTTGGATTAGCAAGATGTGGTCATTGGTCACCTCATGAAGAGAAGTTTCTCTGGAGTAGTGGGAGTAAAAGCCTGATTAGAGTAGGTTTCAGAGAGAATTAAAGGAGAAGAGTTGGAGACAGAATAGAGGCAACTTTTTCAGGAACTGGTTTTCTTTGCAGAGGACCAAAGAAAGGAGGAGGTAGCTATGGGGCAAAAATAAGCTAAAGAGAAAAGGATTTGTTTGTTTGTTTGTTTGTTTGTTTGTTTTTAAGATTAATGAAATAATTGCATATGGGAATGCCAATTGCCGATGGGTATGACCCAGTGGGGAAGGAAACTTTGATGATGTAAGAGGAAAAGGGGGAAATGCCTGGAACACTTGATTTCCATGCATGAAGAAGAAAGGAATAGGATCTGGTGCAAAACTGGAGAGGTTACCTTTGGAAAAGAGCAAGGTGTTGCGAACATCCCTGGCAATGCCTGGAAAAGCGGATATGTGGATGCCGATGTGTGTACCTCAGTGGGTGTGAATGAGGAGAAAGAAGCCTTTGAAAGTCCTCTTCAGGCCGCTTCAGTTTCCTCGCTGAAGCAGGAGGCAAGGTCAGCAGCTGAGAGGGCAGATGGGAGGAGGTGTTGGGAATTTAAGGAGGAAAAAAGTGGTGAGATAGTCACCTGGGAGGGTGAGCCACAAAGGTATTAGCCTGGGAATGAGGATGGGCCAAGGCAGAAGGAGAAGGCCCCTCAAGAGGAGGAATTCCAGTAGTCGAGATCATCTATGCTAATATTGAGAAGCAAGGAATTAAGACCAGAAGTTCTGGAGATGTTGACAACGAGCCAGGAGCTGGAGCCTCGGAGCAATGCGGAGGAACGAGTTGGTGTCTGGTAGGTGACAATAGCCATGCTGGTAGTGGACAGTGAATAGTGACTATGCCTACGCTGCTGCCATAACCTTATCACAGTAGAAGCTACTGTTTATTTGTTTCCAAAAAATGTACGTGTACCAGCTTAAAAAGAAATCTCATGATGAAGAGGAGTTTGGGGGAAGGAAAGGGGGAGAATGCTTTGAAAGCAGTCAATCAGGCCAGCACCAGACAGGGCTGCAGGGGAAACAGTGTGCCCAAGGGAGAGGCAGTTTCCATTAAAACAAGAAGGATGGGAGAAAAACTAAGATGGTGGCATAGGTAAATGCCTAACTGCAGCCTCATTCAACAATTTCAAAAAATACAACTAAAATATAAAGTGGACATTATCCAGAACTACAGGAAAGTTGACTGACTGGAAATTCTACAACTAGAAGGAAAGAGAAAACCAGAAGGAAAATCAGAGGAGCTGTAAAAGCCTAAGGTACAGAGAGACATAGTGTGGGGAGAGGACGGAGCTGGAGAGGAGGGGGCTGCTGAGTGCCTGGCTGGCGTTCCCTAGCGGGAAAGAGATAAAAGCTCCGGACTGTGCTGAACCCCAACTCCGACTGCACTGAACCCCAGTTCTGGGCCAGACCCTGGGGTCCCAGGCTCATACAGAGGGAATCTGGGCTGTAAGGTTGAAGCAAAGGGGAGCAGTGAAAGGCAGAGCCCCGGAGTCGCGCACATTGCACACGGAGGACTAACTGTTCACTGAACTGCTGTATTGCCCTAGCGGGAAGGAGACAAAAGCTCAAGACTGTGCTGAGCCCCAGTTTTGGGCGAGACTCTCAGCCTCATACAGAGGGAACCTGGGATGTAAGGCGGAGGCTCAGGGAAGCGGTGAAAGGCAGAGCCCCTGGGGTCGCGCACATTTAGCACAGAGGATTAAGCTGCTGGATTTCCCTAGCAGGAAGGAGACATAAGCTCCGACTGCTCTTAACCCCACTTCCAACTGCACTGAACCCCAGTTGCGGGCTCCTTGAGGGAGAGACTAGACTGTCTGGTAGTGGGCGAAACTCTAAGGCACCTTTCTCTCAGAGGTGCTTGCAGTGAATACCAAAGGACACTGAGGTACACTGAGACTCAGGATCCTCAGAGGGCAGGGCTAACCAGAAGCCAAGACTGTAGTCTCCACCCTGAAACTCTGCCCCATCCAAGCTGAACACAGAGGCTTTTGCAGGTTTCCAAGTCTAGTGGAATAAGGCTCTCTCCTGGCATAGACATAGCTGATCCTCCCAACCTACCAACTCAGGGAAGTAGCGAAAATGCCGAGACGAGGAAAGAGATCACAGAGGAAAGAAATGGAGGACAAAAAGTGACTGGATATAGAGTTCAAAATCAGGCTTATAAGGTTGTTCAAGAATCTCCTAGAAAAGGCCAATAAAATAAATGAGACCTATGAGGATATGCAAAGGGATCAACAAGAAATAATAAAGGATCAACTAGAAATAAAGAATACATTCTCTGAAATAAAAAATATTATACAGAGTCCTAAAAACAGATTGGAAGATTGCAAGGATCAAGTCCAAGATTTGGAACACAAAGAGCCAGAGCACACTCCTCCTCAGAAGCAAGAAGACAAGAGAATCCAGAAAGTTGAAGATAGTGTAAGAAACCTCTGGGACAACTTCAAGCGAACCAACATCAGAATTATGGGCATCCCAGAAGACAGAGAGCAAGATACTGAAAACATATTGAAAGAAATAGTGACAGAAAACTTCCCCCACCTGGTGAAAGAAATAGACTTACAAGTCCAGGAAGCACACAGAACCTCAAACAAACAAACAAAAAAATCCAAAGAGGACTACACCAAGACACATCATAATTAAAATTCCAAGAGCAAAAGACAAAGAGAGAATATTAAAAGCAGCAAGAGAAAAGCAGGTAGTTACCTATAAAGGAGTACCCATACGACTGTCAGCTGATTTCCATGTAGGCCAGACGGGAATGGCAAGAAATATTCAAGGTGATGAACAACAAGAACCTACAGCCAAAAATACTCTACCCAGCGAAGCTATCACTCAGAATTGAAGGCCAGATAAAGAGCTTCACAAATAAATTTAAGCTAAAGGAGTTCATCACTGCCATGCCAGAATTATACGAATTGCTAAAAGGGGTTCTTTAGGAAGAGGAAGAAAATAAAGATAAAAATTATGAACAACAAATACATAACTATCAACAAGTGAATCTAAAAACCAAGGGAAGTAAAAATCATGATGAACAATATTAACTGGTGAATATAATAGAATCAGAGGTATGGAAGGGGAGTGGACTGATGATTCTTGGGGAAATGGGGAGTGGAGCGGGGTGGGAAGAGACTGAACATAAACTGCACCTATGGATGAGGACAATGGGGGATGGGAAAAGGGCAGAGGGTGGGATGGAAACTTGGTGGAGGGGAGCAATGGAGGGGGGGGAAATGAGGAACATTTGTAATAATATGAACAATAAAGATTTATTTTAAAAAAACACAAGAAGGATGTGCATTATACATATCTGAAAATCTCCTTACTGCCTGCTGTAATCCCATATGCTCAGTCATTGATTCTCGATTACACTTCATGCATTGCTCTAAGGAGCACATACACTTTATTCTCTTTTTGACGATTGTAAATATTTTTTCCATGATTTGGAAAGTTGTATTATTATATTTTCCAATGAGAATCAATACAATAGCTTTTGAATAGCTCTCAAAATGAAGTCTCTTTAGCCGTATTCTGTGGAGGTAATGAGGACCTGCGTTTTCATAATCCCAAACAACTGGGGGAAACTTCAAAAATGAAAACACAAGTAAATATTTTCAACATCCAGATGTTGGACATCATTTGCACTCGGCTTCAGAACAGTACCACTTTTGTTTGTCGCTCTTTTTCCTGCGCCAGACAATAGCAAGGGGCATACACTTCTGGACTGATAATAACAGTTACATCAACTTCCTTTGTAATTGCCAGTCATTAAACCAGTGCCGAATGAAGACTTAAATCAGAAACCGCAGGGAAGGTCAAGCTAAAGATAGAAACAGTGAAAGATCATTCATGTCTCAGGCGGACTGTAGAAATGGCATCTCTGGAGCTGACACTGGTAAAATAAAAGTGTTTTTTAAAGGAATCTTGCATAGTCTCTTTACTTTTTTTTTTTTTTAAGGATGATTAAGTTTTTATCAGTTACCTTTTATCATTTAAAAGTAAAAAGTAGTGAAAGACAGCCCATTTTCTAAAAATGTAGAATTGGTATGGTATATACTATTATATATATATATATATATATATATATATATATATATATATATTTATATATATATATAATATGTGTGTGTGTGTATCGCATATAACATGTATATGAATTTTTTCTTCTTCTTTCCCTCCCTTCCTTCATCCCTTCTCCTCCCAGGCCTTGCTCCCTTCCCTTTCCCATCTTGTGAATAGGGTCAAACACCAGTTTCCTACATCTTGGAATATAGGAATAAAGATCTGTGCACAATCCACTTCATACATATTGATTCTTGGACTAAAAATAGCTCGATTCAGTTTCAGGCTTTTTCTCCCACCCAAGCTCAGGTTTTGCTCCCTGTGCAGACTAGGTGGAAGGAATAGTAATGCACAATCAGCATCTTAGCTGGAATGCTTAGTGGACAATTTTAATTTTTTTTTTTTTTTTTTTTTTTTTTTTTTTTTTTTTTACATCTTGACCTCTATTTCCAAAGAATATTCTGGTTGGCAGATCTAGCCTGATTAGGATTCTGTTCAGGCATTTGATTCTCCTAAGGGAATTTATGGCTCAATCTAACAATCAAGGATACCTCAATCTACTCAGAACCCAATTTCTTGAAGGTTATAGAAAATTTGTACTTGAGCAAAACAGAAAGAGCAAATTAATGAGTGAGTTTAGTGACATAATGAATTCTGGTATATATTTTGGATTATCCTTTTTTAATGCTTAACCAACAAAGATGTTTTTAAAAATAAATATTCTAGACCAATTATGCTAGAGTGATAATAGATCCAAACTTTGACTTTCAGTTTGACTTATAGTACAATACCATGAATCCCAGAAGAAAGGCCATGTACTGACTGCCTCCTTACCTGCTTTTGGAAACTGACTTTGCCCAACACATTGCACCAAATCACAGGCTAAAAACAGCTGTTATTCTTGGGAATATAGGTCCTGGGCATCTTCCTCATCATCACTTGTTCAAAAATAAAAATACTTAGATTTAGAAATAATAGTCGGATAGAGTTTTGGTTTCACCAAAACAATTTTTCCAAAAGCAGAATTGTAACTAACAGTCTCTTCTGAGCTTATCACAGTGGACAAACCTTACCACCTGCATTACATCAAAGAAATCTAGAATATCAAAATGTGTTTCCTGGTGAGCTTTGGCACACAATATAGTCCCAGGGTTGTTTTTGTTTTTATTTTTAATATATTATTAATGTTTAATGTATATTTATTGAGGGAGAAAAAGATAGAAACATCAGTGATGAGAGAGAATCATTGATCAGCTGCCTCCTGCACACCCCTTACTGTGGATGGAGCCTGCAACCCGGGCATGTGCCCTTGATCGGAATTGAACCTGGGACCCTTCAGTCTGTAGGCTGACGCTCTATCCACTACGCCAAACCAGCCAGGGCCAGAGTTGTTTTTTAAAAATGAGGGAAGATTTGGCTCCCTGTATAAAGAAGGGGCCAGCAACCATTTTCTCGATGGCAAAATATTCATTATATTAGAACAAAGGGTATAAAAGAACCTGTCAGGATAACAACACTCCTCTCACTCCCAAGTGATACTGATAATGAAACTGGGCTTTGAGAGTAATAAAAGTCTCTCATCATTATTTGAATCAATCTTTCATTGCCATTGCTTACAATGAAATGTTCCAAACCTTATTTTCTCCCTTATTGTCTCCTTAAGGAGTCTTTTTTTTTTTAGACATTTTTTTCCTAATTGCTGCAAAATTAAATATTGAGGAATGAGGGTTTGCAGGGTAAGGCTATATTAGTTTTCTGTGGCTCCTGGAACAATGTACTTCAGGTTTTGTGGCTTCAAACAACACAGATGGGTTCTCTTATTGTTCTGGAGGCCAGACGCCTGCGGATGACTGGGCTAAGGTCAAGGTGTAGGCAAAGCCGTGCTCCCTCTTGGAGGCAGGTGTGGAATGTCCGGTTCCTCTTCCAGTTTCCTCTTTTTTCCCCCAGCTTCTAGAAGGGCATTCTTCATTTTCTTGAGCTGCTGACCCTTCCTCCATCTTTGGAGCCAGCAGTGTGTCTTATTTCAGCTCCACATTGCTTTTTTCTGTGTCAACTCTTCTGCCCCCCTTCTTCCCCCCTTTTATAAGGACACCGTGGTTACACTTCGGTTCTACCAGGATAATTTCTTTATCTCAAATCCATAATCACATCTGTCAAGTCTGTTGCCATATAAGGTAACATTCACAGGTTCCAGGACTAAGACCTGGATATCTTCGCGGGGGTGAGAGGAAGAGGGGAATTATTCAGCACACCACAGAAGTGCTATCTCACCTTATTGGAAATGCATGTTCTAGACCAGTGGCTGGCAAACTGCAGCTCACGAGCCACATGCGGTCCCTTGAGTGTGGCTCTTCCACAAAATACCACGTGTGGGCGAGCGCATACAGTGCGACTGAAACTTCGTGGCCCACGTGCAGAAGTCAGTTTTCGGCCAGAATCTATTTTGAAGAAGTGATTCTAACGCCGAGCCACACTCAAGGGGCCAAAGAGCTGAATGTGGCTCAAGAGCCGGGTTGCGCCGACCACTGTTCTAGACGATAGGAAGGAAGGAAGGAAGGAAGGAAGGAAGGAAGGAAGGAAGGAAGGAAGGAAGGAAGGAAGGAAGGAAGGAAGGAAGGAAGGAGAATAAAAGAATAAATATGTAACTTTGGCTAGTAATCAATTCTTTATTATATCTTACTTTATTTGGTGCACTTGCCATTAGAACAGAGAGAAGATGGGTTTAAAATTGATAGGATTAGAAAGAGTAGAGTTGGCGATACCCATCTTATTGCCATATACTCACCCATTCACTTATTTTACATCGTCTTTTTTTTTGCTGAGGCAATGAGCCACTCCACGGTCAGACAGTGTTATTACCTCATCGTATTGTGATGGGCAAATCCACCATTAAGCTTCCGATTGAGAGAAATACTATCGAGTTGGCAAATGCTTTCGATGTGTACGTGCTGCTAGTCATATGTAACCACAATTTTTCAGACTTTGGCAAAGAGAAATGGGAATTCTCTGTGTTTTTATTTGCTGCAAAATTTATCCCTCAGGAATGACCATTCTGTTAAGCACCTAGTCTGTGCAAATGCTGAGCCAAACGCTGCTGGAAATGTGTGTAAGCTAGTGTCTGCCTTTAGTAGGCAATACAGAGGGATAAAATGAATACATGATTAATTCTAGTACTGGGCGGCTCTTCTTTCCACCTGGGCTGTTCCTGTTAGGATAGCAGCCTGAATTAAGGCAGAAAACACCTGCTCGGCATCCTCCGCATACACAGACTGCCTAGTATCTTCTGGGAAACTTCCAGTGGACAGCACTTGGTTCTCCAGCCTAAGAAGGATTATTAGAGACTGAATGCCAGCTTTCTCTTTGTTTTTGTTTTAAAATATATATTTTTATTGATTTAAGAGAGGAAGGGAGAGGGTTAAAGTGAGATAGAAACATTAAGGATGAGAGAGTATCATTGATCGGCTGCCTCCTGTGCCCCCGTACACTGGGGATTGAGCCTGCAAGTAGGGCATATGCCCTGACCAGGAATTGAACCATGACTTCCCCGGTCCATGCTCAACCACTGAGCCACACTGGCTGGGGAGCTTCCTCTTTGTTGATATATTGGATATCTTAGATGGCCTTGAAATCCATCTATTAACAATCTGTGAGTTGTACTTCTATCTGAAATGAATTAAACAATTGCTTTTGGAAACAGACTTTCCCCAACATAGTCTACCAAATCACAAGCTAAAAACAGCTGTTGTTCTTGGGAATAGAAGATCTGGGCATCTTAATTTTTTAAACTGGGATTGCCAGGAAATTTTATTGATGCCTAGCAATATAGAAGTTCATTTTGGATAAAGCAGATGCACACAAAAAATTGTATTAGGTAAAATCCCTTACAAAATTATTACTTAACACTTTGCAAATAACTGAGGTTAGAAGATTTGGATTTTGTTTTTAGAGCGAAGTATATTTTGCAGTGTATTCGTCTTCATATTTGCTAGGGTTTAACATAGGTTATGTATATGTTAATTATCTAAGCAAGTGAATTATATTCCCTGGATGTCAATATTGTTATCAATTAAGTGGAATAATAGCAACACCTATCTCCTAGGCTGTCGTGAGGATTAAATAAATTCTTACATGTGATACACTTGGAACAACACCTGGCATATAGTTAACACTGAGTCAGTATTAGCTATTGCATAATTTCATTGCTACTTGCATATATTTTTTAAATGTATTTAGAATTGCTTCTTTTTTTAAATTTAAATTCTTTATTGTTTAAAGTATTACATGAGTCTCCTTTTTCCCCATTGACCTCTCCCCGGCCACTCCCACCTCCCAGCACATGCCCTCACCCCCCCTCTTGTCTGTGTCTATTGGTTATGCTCACATGCATACATACAAGTCCTTTGGTTGATCTCTTACGCCCTCAAGAGTAATATTTGAGCAGTAGAATTACTGTGTCACATGGTACAAGACCTTTTCCCCCAAGATCATACATATAGCCATGTTGCTTTACTCAAGTATTAAAGCAATTTATATTCCCATTAATAGCAAGGAATTGCAATTTCACTGAGCCCTGGCGAGCATTAATCTTCACAGCGCCTCAGGTTGCTTACATAGTATGTGAATCATGGCATTTCAGTATTAATTTATAAGGTCATGGAAAGATAGGGATGTGGTTTATCTTGTTCACTAATATATGCTATACAGAGCTTAGTATATAATAGACACTCAGAAAGAAAGGGCGAACGGATAAATGAGAAATTTGCCACTTTCATTAATTTGTGGAATACTTTTTTATTAATAATATTAGTAATTTATTCATCAATTTGGGACATATTTCATAATTTTTACACATTTACTTATTAGGTTTAGTATTTCTATTATTTATGCATGCTATAGGAAATTGTTAATTTTTAAAAATTTCTTTATTGATTAAGGTATCACATATTTGTCCTCATCCCCCCATTCCCATCCCAAACCCCTCCCCATGCATGTCCCCACACCCCAGTTGTCCGTGACCACTGGTTAGGCTTACATGCATGCATACAGGTCCTTTGGTTGATCTCTACCCCTTATCCCCACCCCCCCTACCTTCCCTCTGAAATTATTGATTTTCTTAATTTGCCACAAGTATCTCACCCAATTTGTTTGCCTTTTGATTGTATTTTGCTTTTGACAAAACCAAGTTTTGGCAATTGCTTTTAAATCTACTACTTTTTTTCATATGAGATTACTTTTAGTGGTTATAAGCATTAGAATGTTTTTCCTTCCTTCTTCTATTCATCCTTCTCAAAACTATAATAATTTAATACTAATTTTTATCAGTTTTATGTTTTAATTTTTTACTTTTAATGTTTTAATCTTTGTGAGATTCAGTTTGGTATGTAAAACAATGTGGGAGTTTATATTTAAAAATCTTCCCCTAAATGCCTGAATATCCCAGCACCATTTCAACATGGTACCTATATTTTTTTATATAAGAATATTACATTTCAGCCTGGCCAGTATAGCTCAGTGGTTGAGCATGGACCTATGAACCAGGAGGTCATGGTTTGCTTTCTGGTCAGGGCACATGCCCTGGTTGTGGGCTTAATCCCCAATAGGGGAGGCAGGAGACAAGAGGCAGCCAATCAGTGATTCTTTCTCAACATTGATGTTTCTATCTCTTTCTTCCTCTCTAAAATAAATTTTAAAAAAATTTTAAAAATGTTAAAAAAGAGTATTACACATTCATTTATTGTTTTTTAACATATTAAAAACAGTTTAATCAGAGTAATTGCAATCTCAAAATCAGGAGAATCAAAGTAATTACCATCTCAAAAATAAAAATAAGCCAAAAACCACACCCAGAATATTTTTAGTGTTAGATAATAAAAGAAATGAAAAGAAATAATTGTTAGGAAGACCATTTTTAATTTAAATGAAGAAAATAGAGATATGTGGTGCATTATTATTCTTTTCTACAATATATAGCTTTCTTATGGCAGCATTTTATGATTTTGTTAACACAAATACAATGTGTACACAATCTGACTATTCACAGCCTGGCATTGGGATTGGTGACTGTGATGGCCGGCTGGGCTGCTCTCCCCACAGTGGCCTTGGGGTTCTTTGAGGAGACCCTGTGAGCAATCTCAGCACAGTAAGATCCGCTGCTCATCAGCAGCACCTCAAGCTCCTTGACGTTGTGGACCAGAAACTTCCAAAAGCCACTGGGCAGCATGTGCTTTGTTTTCTTGTTGCTCCCATAACCAATGCTGGGCATCAAGGTCTGGCCCTGGAATCTTCTACGCGCCCTGTTGTCATTGCCTCTGGGTTTGACATAGCGGTCCGACTGGTGCCGGATGAACTTCTTGGTCCTCTTCTTGACAATCTTGGGTCTTACGAGGGGTCTGAAGGCAGCCATGGTGCCGAGTAGGAGATGGCTGCCACCTACGTGGGCCGCGCTGAGGAAGAGCTATAAGATAGGGCTTTTATGATTTGTCGTAGTTTTAATGAAATGATTGACAAGCTTCTAGAATTAGCATAAATCCTGAGTTTAAGGGTGTATGTTTCTGATGACTGTCTCAATAATTTTACTTTGGATATCAGAAAAACGCAAGAATATAGTCAAATCTCCCTGTCTCATTGGTCAGCAATAGGTTTTGACTAGCTTCCTGCATCCTAAATATTCAGTAGTCTTCGGATTTGTTACCAGGTCTGAGAAGGTAATTACTTGCATCGTTTCTGAATAAATAGATTATTTTGGTCTGAGTAATTTTCTTCATAATTGGCCTTTAACTAAAATTGATTTCTTTCTTAATGACATTTAGGTTTTTTTCCAGGGCACCTGCATTATTCTGTGCTCACTATCCTGTTTGTCCTATTTCTGTCTTTTTTGTCTTCTGTTCTGTTCTGTTATTCTATTTGCCTACTGTTAGTTCTGGTTTTTCTCTTTGTAATTATTGCCATGTAGCAGTGTGTTTAACGTTTACTAGTACTATCTTCCTCTTATTTTTTTCTTCTGCTTTAATTATTTTGGTGGCCCTTCCATTCCATTTCTAATTCGCATCTAAGTGGTCTGATCCAGTTTTTAGGTGACAGTATTCTTGATCCACAGGACAGTTCGGAAGGCAGGCTCTGGTTTCCTTTTGTTGTTATTTACTTCTTGTAGGAGTGGCTTTAGGAAATAATCAGTTCAGCTGCCTACAGGTAAGAAGCATCCTTTTTTTGGTCAACAATTCCAAAATTAAAATCATTGCTTTCATATATAATCTTTAAGATGAAATATGGAAACTAATGATATTCACAACCGACATTGCCAAGGTCAGTACTAAGTTGTTGGGGTTTTTTTTTGTATTTGAAGTAGAAAGTTAATAGTACCCTACTCGTAGAATTTTCCAGTCTAATTTTTGTTTTGATAATAGTTGATCAGTATAACAGGGCTCTTCTTAAGGACCGTTAGACTCTGTGTTCCTCTTTGCCCTCCCCCCTCATGCAAATAAGATGACCCCTACACCCAATCAAATCATCAGAGCAGGCTTTTCATCATTTTTAATGGAATGTCAGCCTTGCCACCTGCTTGCCTGGGACCCAAACCATCTGCATCTCTCTTCAATCTGCAACACAGAATATTCTTCAGAGGCTGTCATCAGAGAAGTCTACCTTTCGTTGCCTACTTGTTATTCCATTCCTGTCATAACCCCGCTGACAGATATTCAAGGGCCATAACCCAAGTGACATGCAATCCGCCAACTCCTCCATTTTTTCTTACGTTTATTCTTCTCTTGACAAAGGTATTTAAAGCTGTACACTCTTATCAGCAGTATGATGTGATGCTTAAAAATAGGGACTTAGCCGAAACTGGTTTGGCTCAGTGGATAGAGCGTCGGTCTACAGACTGAGGGGTCCCAGGTTCAATTCTGGTCAGGGGCATGTACATTGGTTGTGGGTACATCCCCAGTGGGGGCGGGGTGCAGGAGGCAGCTGGTCAATGTTTCTCTCTCATCGATGTTTCTAGCTCTCTATCCCCCTCTCTTTCTCTCTGTAAAAAATCAATAAAATATATTTTTTTAAAAAATAGGGATCAGGAAGTCAGATGAGAATTGGGTTTAAATTCAGATCCCACCACTTAGTCCCAGTGGAATCTTGTCTAGATCTCATAATTTTTCTAAACCTCAGTTTCTTTATCTATACAGGAGGGATAAAAATAATAGTGAAGAAATGTGTCTATCCTGAATATCTAATGGTATCTTTTTAAAGAAAATCAGATAACTAGAATGGTTTCCTTTTACACTTGTTTACTGGGAATCCAAGAGCTCTATTTAAAGCTCAATTAGAGTGATTCCTGAACCTGTTGTCTGAGATCAATTGATTTTCCTAAAGCAAACAGTGAATTAAATTATCTATTTACAGTCTTATCTGCTGTGGGCAAAATTTTCCTGGAACAGCCCTGGCTGGCATGGCTAAGTTGGTTGGGTGTCATACTGGCACCAAAGTGTTGCTGCTTCGATTCCTGTCAGGGCACCCGCCCAGGTTTTGGGCTTGATCTCTGGTGGGGGATGTGCAGGAGGTGCCCGATCAATGTTTTGCTCTCGAAACAACTAAGAAAGAAACTCCCAGAAATAATTATGAGGATGAGGTTAGTTCATTAATGATATTGCAGTAGCTGATAGAGGCAAGAGCCAGGAATATGTTTTAAGTCTGGGCTGAGAAAACAGAGTTATTTATCCTTGTCCGTGAGGGTGCTTTACCTGCAATGCCCTTTTGTAGCGGCCCTGATGCAGCTCCTTACCAAGAACACTTGGACACTGGCCCCAAACGTTGACCTCATTTTATCGTGTCTTCTTCTTCATCTTGTCTCCCTTTCTGCTGTTCTGTTCTTGATCTCTGTGTGTGCATCTGAGCCTGAGAAGATGACAGCTTCTTGAACTCCTTGGCTATTCTGCTATCTGTGCCTTCTATTTCCTCCTGCTTTTCCTATTTATTCTCCCACTTCCTTCTCCAGCTCTGTCCCTGTTACTGGCAAGTTCCTCTCCACATCCTGGCCACTCACCCCCTTCAGCCTCCCACCACCCTTAACGTTAGCAAAAACAACAAAAAATAAGAATCATTTAGGTGGGTATAGTGCAGTGTTTCCCAAACTTTTGACATATGTGTACCCCTTCTATAATTTTCGTAATGCTGAGTACCCCTCGTCAAAAAAAGGATGTATTTTAATAACAATCAAAATATATTTATTTTTTCTTTTTTTGGTACATACACAAAATAATAAACGAAAAATAAAATTATTCATAATAAAATACAAATAAAAGTTATATTATAAATGACATTTATTTGCACCCAGGACCATCTCACGCCTCACAAGACTGTCTTGACTTGACTCATGAGAACATAGAATCAGGCGCAGCTAAGCACGGTGCAGTGCATATCCCCACCAAACTCCGGTGCAACACGTACCCCCACCAAACTCTTCCCATACTCCTGGAGGTACGTGTACCACACTTTGGGAAACACTGGTATAGTGGATTGAATAGTGGTGCCAAAATGTACGTCACACAGCTCGACACTTGCTACCCCTTGTTCCCTCAGGGTGCGGCGCTATCTGAAATAAGAGTCTTTGCAAATGTAATGAAGGTGAGAATCCCAAGATGATATCATCCTGGATAACAGCTGGCCTTACATTCAGTGGCAGGTGTCCTTGTAGGAGACAGAAAGAGTAAGGCAGAGACACGGGGAAGAAGGCCAAGTGAAGATGGAGGCAGAGACTGGAGGTCTGCTGTCGCGACACAAGGGGGCTCGAGGCCACCGGAAGCTGGAAAAGGCAAGGAAGGGTTCTCTGTAGGGACTTCAGAAGGGTTGTGGCCATCACAGCACCTCCACGTCAGACTTCTGGTGTCTGTAACTATGAGAATAGATTCGTTGTTTATGCCACCGGTTTATGGTAATCTGTTGTGACAGCCTTAGAAACTCAGACCGTGGAAGACAACACAGCCCCACAAGAACATTTATTTCACAATTGCTGAGCATTTTTAAATAATAAAAACATACTAGGAAAGAGCATGAAGTCGTTTTTCAATTATTAATAATAACAGAAAGCTTGCTAAATTATATCTAACATATTATAGAACCAGCTCTTTACTGGCAATAAAGTACTCCTGAAGTTAATTCATATTTAAATTGTTTGAAACTCAATGCATTTTTTTTCCCTACAGGAGTCATATAGTATATTATGAATGTTTTTAGATATTAATCCATAATAATTTTGTTAGTTATATATAGGCTATAAATATCTTACAAAGTACTCATAATTTGGAACAGTACTTGCATACCAGGATTCAATAAATGTTACATGTTATCAACTCCCCAACTAAATTATAAACTTTGAGACAGAGGCAACGTCCTATGCTTTTTATAGTCCCAGAACCTACAGTATTTCTTGTATATTATATGCAATGAATATTTGTTGAACTAATAAAAGGAATGAATGGCTATATTCACAGTATCTCCATAAAAAATCAAATATGTTTAGAATTGACAAAGTTATAATATTACAGTAAAAAAATCATTTACAAAACAAAAAGAATTTTAAAATTATGAAAGAACTGTAGATATAACCAAGAGGAGAAAAGGAAATCCCTACCAATGTGAAATTCTCCATATTTTAGCCCTGAAAGGCAGGGCTATATTTCTTTGTAATTCCAGTGTCTCGCATAATGATTTCCGTAGAATAGGCATGTGCAGCCTGGCACGCAGGAAGGGCTAGAGCAGTGGTCGGCAAACTGCGGCTCGAGAGCCACATGCAGCTCTTTGGCCCCTTGAGTGCGGCTCTTCTACAAAATACCTCTGCCTGGGCGAGTCCGTTTTTAAGAAGTGGCGTTAGAAGAAGTTTAAGTTTAAAAAATTTGGCTCAAAAGAAATTTCTCGCGTTATACTGTTGATATTTGGCTTTGGTGACTAATGAGTTTGCCAACCACTGGCTAGAGGAAACCCTTATGCAGATTTCTGGAGGGCTTTTTCTCTGTAGCTCTCTCTCTCTCTCTACGTAATTTTTCCCTACACTTCCAGCCGCCTCGGCTCCCTGAGCTCCGCACTCCACCCTCACCGCAGCGGTGCCTCTGGGCTCTGGTTTCTCCCCTTGGCACCTGCTGCCCAGAAGTTGCCTCCAGGTAGAGAGTTGGGTTGTTCCTAGTGCTCACCTCATCCTTTTCCCGCATAGAGATCTGTTGTTCAGAGTCGGGAAACAATTGTTTCGTATATTTTGTCCAGTTTTCTAATTGTTTACCATGAAAGTTTAAGTCCTTTCTTTGTCACTTCATCATGACTAAAAGCAGTTCCCATGCAAGTGTGTTGGTTAAAATAAAAAATAAAAAAAGGTAACAGTAAACGAAGACTTTTAAGTTCATGCGGTTGGCTCTTTTATTGATTGAGAATTGCAGAGCCGTGACTCAGTGGTGACGAGGCTCTGCTGGCAGATTTTCAGTCTCGGTCAGCAGTTTACTTCAAGAACAGACTCTCTCATCTTCCCTTCCTGCTTCGGTGAATTAGAATGGGAAGGGAAAAAGAGACACATGTAATACTTTCAATAATAAAGATTAAAAAAATAATAAAAAGAACGGACACTGGAATTCTAAAGTATAAAAGAATGCTACCTGCACCAAAACACACACCTTGTAGCTTATTACCAGTAGCGTGAATATCATCTCTCCATTTACTTATGCATCCATTCTTATAGCCATAGCCTATTAGAATCTTCCATTGCTTTCACAAACTGGTTTAAAGTTTTAATGATGACACATACAGATTTCCTCATGTAAGCACAGAGACCATTTCTGTTCATGTTATTTCCATGCAATCAGTCATTTCCCCTCCAAGGTCATAGCCCCATAGTTCTATCATACGTATACAGTCTATTTTACAATTTACTGATTAATTGGGTCTGTTGTAAGCAGGGGTGGGCAGGAGAGGGGAATGAGAGTCATTTTATCATTATATCTCCTGGAGCAGCCATTCTCAACCTTTCTAATGCCGTGACCATTTAATACAGTTCCTCATGTTGTGATGACCCCAACCATAAAATTATTTCCGTTTACATTACAATTCATTAACAGTAGCAAAATTACAGTTATGAAGTAGCAACGGAAATAATTTTATGGTTGGGGGTCACCACAACATGAGGAACTGTATTAAAGGGTCGCGGTATTAGAAAGGTTGAGAACCACTGTCCTAGAGGATTGTCTTGTCTGACAAAAGTATTTCTGAAAAACACTAAAATTCTATTTTTTGAAAATTTCAAATTTCACTAAAATGTGGTAATTCTAACTATATAACAAATGATTTTCTTTTTTAAAAATATTTTATTGATTTTTTTTTTACAGAGAGGAAGGGAGAGAGACAGAGAGTTAGAAACATCGATGAGAGAGAATCATCGATCAGCTGCCTCTTGCACACCCCCAACTGGGGATGTGCCCACAACCAAGGTACATGCCCCTGACCGGAATTGAACCCGGGACCCTTCATTCCGCAGGCTGATAATCTTATCCACTGAGCCAAACCAGTCTTGGCACAAATGATTTTCTTTTCAGCTAGTGACTGGTATTGTAATGGCAATCGGTTGACATTCTAAAAATTCATTTCCTCCTTAATGATGGCCCACTTCTCAGAAGCTTTTATGTGAGCTGTCAGAACAGCAGTGGAACCTCATCAGCCAGAAGATATTTTGGGACCCTCTACGGCCCCAAATCCAAGATAATGACAGCTGAGAGTCAACTTAGAATGAGCAAGAAGTTAATGAATAATACCTCAGTCATTTCGTGGAAGTTAGAGCCCCAAGACCCCCTGAGATTTGAATTCTGTGATGTTCAGACAGGAGTCCGTGAGCACCTTCATGGTTCCTTGGTGTCAGCGCAGAGCAGCTGATGGCAGAGGCTGGCGGTGTCAGGTGTCTACATCATTCTGTCTTCCTGGTGGTTTAGTGTCTCTTCCTGGGTCGATGTTATGATAAGTGTTAATATTCACGTCAAAGATCTCCACACTACATGACCAAAAAACTACCAAAAATTCATCCAGCCCTGGCTGGTGTGGCTCAATTGGTTGTCGTCCTGTGCACCAAAGGTCACTGATTTCATTCCCAGTCAGGGCACATGCCCAGGTTGTGGTTTGATCCCCAGTTGGTGTGCATATGGGAGGCAACTGATCGATGATTTTCTCTCACATCAATGTTTCTCTCTCTCTCTCTCTCTCTCTCTCTCTCTCTCTCTCTCACCTTTTCCCTTCCTCTGTTCCCAAAATCAATAATAATACAGGCTATCACAAAAAAATATACATACTTTGAATTATTATTAATTCAGTGGGTTAAATCTGAAAAGAAAAAAAGCATCACTTGAACTATCCAAAAACCATATACATTGGATACATTGCTGGGGGACACCCTATATATGAAAAAAAGCCCAAGAATTCATCCATATACCTCTCTCCAGACTTCCTCTGGATCCCTCTATATTTACCTAAGGTATATAATTTATATAAACAAACTGTATAATATACTTATTGATCAGGTCTTTTGTAAGCAAGGACTGTAGTTTAACAGGCTATGCTCTATATGCAGAAAGCATTTTTACTGGTCTAAACTTACAGTGTTTTAATTTCAAAATTTTCAGAAAGAAAAAAAATTATAGAAAAATATTTCACAAAGATAGGTAAATATTTAGTGCATCATTTTATTATTTCTAACAGTTTTATAGATGAAAATTTAAATTCTCTGTCTTATAACACATTTGAACTTGCCTTCTGTTGTCACCATAAATCCAGAATATATGCCAAAATTGTTCTCTTAGATTCAAAAAAAATACTGTTTAATTTCATATTTGCTTAAAATTTACTTGTTTTAAGCCCCGGACATATGTTCATTTAGTATTGTGATTAAACTAAAATATAATTACTTACATTTTCACATATAAACAGTAATAAATAATATAATATGAATATCTGAATATAATTTATACTATATTTGTGTTATGACTGAGTCTTTTCAAAAAGCAGCTCTGGCTCACTGAAAAATTCTTATTTCAAAAGTCCATTAATTTAATTCTTTCTGGAGAAAGTGAGCTCTACTGAAAGTGTATACAAGTTGGGTACAGAGGAAATTAAATAAATGAAGTACCATCAAAGAATCAAAGAGATCTCACATCTACTTTAATTAAATGCTGGACAGGAACGTATTGTATCTTACTATTTAATTCACTAAAATGTTAAATGCTTTAAAGCAAAAAAGGTGATTGTCAGGAGTTTTAAAGCAAAACACTGAAGGATTTTTTTTAAAAAATATTAAAACTCTAACGGAATATTCTTATGAAATATACCTCCACCCTCCTACTGAGACTCCATTTGGCTAATAGAGATCCTTAATGTATCTATTTTATAATATTTCTTTGGCCTTGGCCCACAGGCTAACTGCAGACATTTCTCAATTAGTCGTTTTGTTGCCCAAGATACTGATTGAAATTCAGGGCAGGGGAAAATACATCACTGGCCTTTGTCTATCTATGAAAGGCCTTCTTATTAGACTTTATTTGCTATAAAAGCTTCTTTTCTCTGCAAACTGAGAGGGACCCTGTGTGTGAAGTGTGGTCAGCGGGGTCTTCCAGAACAGCATAGACACCAGTTGCTCACCAGCCGGAAGCCTTCATGTCTCTCAGCAGTGCAGCTCCCTCGGGCTGAGGAGCCCCAGGGGCAGGTGCCAAAAAGAAGACTCATGCTTTCTAACGTTCTTTCCCAGGCCGGGGGGAAGGGAGCCCTCCTCTGAGCTGCTGTGCGGCATTCTGGGGCTCCAAGGAGGTTAAGCTTGTTCTCATCCCCCAAACACTCTGTTTTCTCCCTTCCTTTGAGCCAAATAAGACTGTAGTCAGAGCTTAACGCTACGACCCTTTTGCTCTCTCTTTTCAGAGTACTCCCTGCTTTCTCCAGAGAATGGAGGCCCAGAAAACAAGTAATTCATTTTGCCGAGAACTTTTCATTTTCTCCTTCTTTCTTTTATTCTTTGCACCTCAGTCTGTTTTCTTTGCCTTTCTGCCTCAGCATCTGAGTTAGGGAGTCTAATGATACATAATAGCTCAGACTTAGGGTCCTGGTGGCCTGAGTCAAAACTTAGAGCTCTCTCTAGCCCAGCCAGAGCAAGCTCATTGTTGAGCGTTGATCTATGAACCAGGAGGTTCACGGTTCCATTCTTGGTCAGGGCACACGCCCAGGTTGTAGGTTTGATCCTCAGTGTGCAGGAGGCAACCAGTCAATGATTCTCTCTTATCATTGATGTTTTTCTCTCTGTTCCTCTCCCTTCCTCTCTGAAATCAATAAAAATATGAGACTCTTCAGAAGTCAGGTATTTGAGGCTTATGTCCCATCCTGAGCTAAGAGGGAAGGAAGGCAATTCACAGGATTGTGAGGAGAACAAATGTTTGGTAAACACTGTTGCCATGCCATGCAGGTAAGTCTTTCATTCTTCAATATATTTTTTTATTGATTTCAGAGAGGAAGGGAGAGGGAGAGAGAGATAGAAACATCCATGATGAGAGAGAATCATTGATCAGCTGCCTCCTGCATGCCCCCTCTGTCCCACTGGGGACAGAGCCTGCAACCTTGGCATGTGTCCTTGACTGGAATTGAACCCGGGACCCTTCAGTCCTCAGGCCAAAGCTCTGTCCACTGAGCCAAACCGGCTGGGGTGGTAAGTCTTTCTGATATAAAAAGTTATCTCTGATACTAACTCTCCTGCTGGTCCAGTTCTCACTACTGAATTCTTTTGGACAGTTAAGGGGAGGTCAAGGGCTCTTCCTGAGTGTGCTAGACCTCGATTGTCTGCAGCTTGAAATTATCCACATGCCAGAGGGGCACATTCTGGGGAGATACATGCTGCTCCACCTCAGCTTTGATAAACAGAGGCATGTGGTGCGGCGGGAGAAAGAAAACAGGCAGCGGAGAGAGGTCTCCGATCTCTAGGAGCAGCTCCAGAGCTCTTTCCTGTCTTCATGATATATGCTCTGTGTTCAGGTTGTGATAGATACCGATATTCAGGAAATCCAAGACTCAAGTTTACAAAAAGTCTTTGTGTACCCCACTGCTCATATGGCTAAATTAGACAATCCTTTATAATCAAAGCCTAATATGCAAATTGACCGAAGGGTGGAAGGACCAGTTGCTATGATGCGCACTGACCACCAGGGGGCAGATGCTCGGTGTAGGAGCTGACCCCTGATGGTCAGTGTGCTCCCACGGGGGGGGGGGGGGGGTGCTGCTCAGCCAGAAGCTGGGCTCGTGGCTGGTGAGCACAGTGGCAGTGGAGGGAGCCTCTCCCACCTCTGCGGCAGCGCTAAGGAGCAGTGAGCTGAGCGGTAAAGAGCAGCAAGCAGGCGGGCGGTAAGGAGTGAGGGGTTCTGGACTGCGAGAGGGATGTCTGATTGCCAGTTTGGGCCCACTCCCTGGGGATCGGGCCTAAGCCAGCACATGGACATCCCCTAAGGGGTCCCAGACTACGAGAGGGCACAGGCCAGGCTGAAGGACCCCCCCCCCTCCCCCAGAGTATGAATTCTGTGAACTGGGCCTCTAGTATAATCTAAGAAGCCAAGTATCAATTATCAACCTGTACATTTCCTATAAATAATATAAACAAACTAGTAGACTGTGTGTCATGGAGTTTTAGCCTTTAAAGAGTACATTGTAAGCCGAAACCGGTTTGGCTCAATGGATAGAGCATTGGCCTGTGGACTGAGAGGTCCCAGGTTCGATTCCGGTCAAGGGCATGTACATTGGTTGCGGGCACATCCCCAAGTAGGGGGTGTGCAGGAGGCAGCTGGTCAATGTTCTTTTCTCATCGATGTTTCTAGCTCTCTATCCTTCTCCTTTCCTCTCTGTAAAAAATCAATAAAATATTTTTTTTTTAAAAAGTACATTGTAAGTCACTAGTTAGATCATTTCATCCTTGTCCTGGCCCAGGGCCAGTCACAGATGTCCACAGGTCCCTGGAGATGAGCTTAGAGCTTCCTTTGACCACAAGTGAATTGCAAGCTTACCCAGTAGTCCCTGTCCTTTGCTAACACTGTTTACCTCTCACTTGGACCTTATAGCTTCCAAATTTTGCTACCTAGTTCTTTCCCTATATCTCATCTTATTACTCCTGTCACAACAAAATTCCTTTCTTTAGGTGATTCCAAAGTTCGGTTTCTACTTATTTCAAGGCAAAAGGAAAAGCAGATACCAGAAAGACCTTGGTCAGGAGAGTTCTTTTGGAAACTTTAATGTAGATGTAAGAGGTAGAAAATTGATTACTAAAAGACACATCTTTGAATTTCTTAGACTTTTAATATAATTGATGAAATTGGAATGCCAGTTATTTTAAGACAGCTCAATACTTCAAATTTTGTAACTTATCTATACTAATAAAAGGGTAATATGCTAATTAGACTGGACATCTTCTGAACGTCCTTCTGGCCAAAGCCACGGTAGTGGGGGACAAGGCAGAGTGGTTAGGGGCAATCAGGCCAACAGGGGAGAACAGTTAGGGGCAATCAGGCCAGCAGGGGAGGGTAATTTGGGGTGATCAGGCCGGCAGGGGAGGGCAGTTAGGGTGATCAGGCCAGCAGGCAGAGGTAGTTAGAGGCAATCAGGCCAGCAGGGGAGAGCAGTTAGGGGTGTTCAGGCCAGCAAGGGAGGGCAGTTAGGCGCAATAAAGCTGGAAGGGGAGGGCAGTTAGAGGGCAATCAGGCCAGCAGAGTAGCATTTAGGGGGCGATCAGGTCAGCAGGAAGAGGTGGTTGGGGGGTGATCAGGCTAGCAGGGGAGAGCAATTAGGGGCTATCAGTTGGCAGGGGAGCAGTTATGGTCATCAGGCCAGCAGGCAGAGGTGATTAGGGGCAATAAGGCAGGCATGCAGGTGAGCAGTTAGGAGCCAGCAGTCCTGGATTGTGAGAGGGATGTCTGGTAGTCAAACATCCCTCAGGGGGTCCTGAATTGGAGAGGGTACAGGCTGGGCTGAGAGGTTCCCCTTCCCCATGCACAAATTTCATGCACCGGGCCTCTAGGATTGTAATAAGCACATATTAATACTGTTTATTTTCATGTGGGAATAAGTAGGCTCTATAGATAAAGTAAAAAATAAGATATACAGGAACTCTGGAAGTATATAAAAATGTTAAGAACCGTGGGTAGTGGGGTGCAGAAACTAGGATGATGGAAGTGACATTTTTACTCATAATATACAATTTTATAATTTCTGGATCTGGCACCAATATATCCTCATTTTAAGTTGTTCTTGAGATGAGTTAGAATCATATGTACATGTTGAATGGCACTTTCAAAGAGTCTTCAAATGGCTACTGATAAAGAACATTCTGAAAGATCTCCAACACAGTCCCACAAAAGGCTTTAACTGACTTTTTAAAAACTATTAATAAAGCCGAAACCGGTTTGGCTCAGTGAATAGAGCGTTGGCCTGCGGACTGAAGGGTCCCAGGTTTGATTCCGGTCAAGGGTGTGTCCCTTGGTTGCAGGCACATCCTCGGTGGGAGGTGTGCAGGAGGCAGCTGTTCAGTGTTTCTTTCTCATCGATGTTTCTAGCTCTCTATCCCTCTCCCATCCTCTCTGTAAAAAATCAATAAAATATATTTAAAAACAACTATTAATAAAGATGTTTTATAGCTCATTATAATTCATAGCATGCTTTTAGAAACACTTTCTCATTTATTTCTGACAACTCTGGAGTTGAGTTGCAAAGCTGGGTTTCTGCTTATAGAAGTTAGAAAACAGAAAGCCCCAGGAATCATTTTGGTGGAAGCCAGTGTTTGAATCCAGGTCTGTGTCCAGAACTGTGTATACTCTGCCACCCACCTCTTTACGAAACAGCTGCCTTTTTGAAGCTATTTTTTATATTATTCCATATAAGACTTCATTTGGGTAACTATAGTCATTATTAGGTTAACCTTTCTCCTCTATTACCAGTGTTTAGGCTAAACGTTATTTCTTGGATATACAGGTGTTTTATAGCAACAAAAACAAACAGCGAGGTCAGACCTGCCAGATATCCTGTAAAAGCCTAATCAAGTCAGCATCTGCTATGCACACTGTACATATGTACCCCAAGTATAAACAAAAATAGTGTCTCTAATAACCCTCAGTCTCTTGAGGAGTTAACTTGTACATTCCAAAGCAAGTTATAAATTATATTAATTTTCCCTTTCTGTTCAGCCTCTTCGTCCTGATGGTAGGTACTCATCTTGCATTTTGTGATCTTCAATCCTCACTCCTTTCTCACCACTCACCATTTTTTTCTTTCAATTTTTACTTCCATTTTAAAACAGTCACTTTAATGCATACCATTACTTCCATTTTTGTTTGCTTCTTTTCTTTTACAATGTCTCCTCTCAATAATATATATATATATATATATATATATATATATATATATATATATGAAAACCAAAATTACTTATCATAATGAAGGACTTTTGAGACTCTTGATGCTATTTATCTCTTGGGTTATCAGGGGTGGGCAAACTTTTGGACTCGAGGGCCACAATGGGTTCTTAAACTGGACCGGAGGGCCGGAACAAAAGCAACCTGACCATGCTGGCACTCTCATCTTGGGCTGCTGGTGAAGGAGCGGAGGGGAGAGCAAGAGAACCCTCCCCAGGCTGGATAGAACAGTTGAAAGGGCAGGATCCGGCCCGCGGGCCGTAGTTTGCCCACGGCTGGGTTAGATCATTCTTTAAAGCAAGGTCACAATAAAGTCTGTGCAGCTGAGGCGAAAGGAGGATTGGCTAGAGATCAAATTATTTCTGGAATATTTGTGAACCCAGCCCTCGTGTTTACTGCACAATGTAGATTTTAAATCTATTTAGGGTAGTACCTAAATTTCCCTTTTCATTTAGTAAGTTATTAAGATAATTGTGTAATCAGATTAGCATGTATGTTCATAGTTACAGTGAGACACTATCAGAAAACCATCATACCAGCACTCATTATGGTATTTTGCATCTTTAAAGTAATAAATGAAACATTTAAAAAAGAAAAACCAAGCAAATTTAAGAAAGATCAAGCAAGAAACAACTGGAGTATTTGGGGAAGTGATCTTGGCTTCCTGACTTCAAGGTCAATTATAGAAAACAGAAAAATCCTAGCATTTTATATAAACAGAAGCTCATTCCAAACAATCAGTGTCTTTATGCTACCACACCAACTCACAAAGTCACATTTTTATTGATTAAAAAAAAAATAACTTGCAGCCCATTGAGTGAATATGCTTAAATGACTGTGCTTGTGAAACATAATATCGCGATTACTGGATCTGATGTATGCTGGATCAATGCCAGCACAATGCAGTACTTTGCTGATAATAGTGTGAAAGATGCTTCTGGCTGCAGTAAATCTGTCTCTAGACTTCAAAAAACAAAGATATTTTGTCAGCAGTAACTGAATTGTAAAATCATACAGTCTCAAAAGACCACATATCGTATGATTCCATTTATATGAAATGTCCAGCACAGGCAAGTAGAAAGTAGATTAGTAGTTGAGGGAATGAGGCAGTGGGAAGGAGAGACAATAGCTAAAAGGTACAGAATTTTTTTTCAAGGTGATAAATATGTTCAGAAATTAATTATGCTGATGGTCATAACTCTGACTATATAAAAAACCATTGAAATGCACATTTTAAACAGGTGAATTATAATTATGTGGATTATATCTTAATAAAGTTGAAACTGAAAACCTCTTCCACAAAAAGCTTTCCTATGAAACACATGTTCCACCCAACTAAGATGCAATGTAAATGTTTGTTAAACTCTTATTTTTTAAAACTTAGAATAATATCTGGGTTTTATTTGTTGTTGTTTCGGTGAAGAAGGAAAAGCTACCAATGGGGTATAAGAAAATCGGTCATGTATTATTTATTTTGTGCCATTTACTGCAAATGTGTACGTGCAATAAAAGGGCAGATTTTATGTGGCTGTCAAGATTTTGCTAATGATAAATGTTGGAAATGAGGCACTGAAATGTGAACTGCTTGTGAAATGGACTGGTCCCTGACTTCTAATGGGGGCAGCTATCCCACGGGAGAGACGCCTGCCTGTACTGCTTCAGATTCAGCCCAGGATGTTTAACCCTTCGTGGTGCCACGATTTTCCAGAGCAAGATTTGCATAGACCTCACAGTAAGAGTTACAGAATCTTGGTTTCATTATAGCTTTGTTACTCTTGTATAGTCACTTGCTCCTTGCCAAACAGGACCTGATCGTTTTGTCTCTCTTCTCTCTCTCTCTCTCTCTCTCTCTCTCTCTCTCTCTCTCTCTCTCTCTCCTCCTCTGCTTTCATTTTATGCCATTATTTAAATCTGATGGTCCATTCAGCCCTGGCCGGTGGGAAGGGATCTAAAGTTGGGCTGTAAGGATCCGTGGTGGCTTACTGTCATTTTCTATTGTCTCAGAGTAACATTTTCTGATGCTTTGGTCTGTGCATTGTTCAAAAGGCTCCTTTAAAAAGGCAGCGGTCTTGTGGTTAAATAACTTGAGCATACGCTGCATTCCATGCCTTCCTCTGACATAGTCTCAGTACACGCTAGCATAGTAAGGGCTCTGAGAACAACAAAGAAATATGTAACTGTATTTAACCTAACATTTTTCAAATTTATGCTTTGTTGTTGTTTTTAATCCTTACCTGAGGATATATTTTACTGATTTTAGAGAGAGGGGAAAAGGAAGAGAGAAAGCAAGAGAGAAATAGAGAGAGCGAAATAACACGTATGAGCCCAGGCCTAGGTAAGTGCCCTGACTGAGAATTGAACCGGCAACCTATTCAGTTCACGGGATGACCCCCAACCAACTGAGCCACCTGGCCAGAGCCCAAACTTATGTTTGAGTGACTCCTAGTTATCCCGCATAGAACTACCCAACTTCAGAACTCTCCCAAAGTCATAATTCTCTCCTCCTTTATTACTTTTTTCCCAGCCATCACAAATCTCTATATTCCTTTTTTCTTGCTGGGCATGTTTCTTTCAAGCCACACTTCACACTTGCCCTGTCTGTTTTTCTAGTGATTGCCCAGTTATGAAGTCTGGATGGCATCTGCAAGTGCTGAGTATATGGTGCTCTGGATATATGTTTTCTTTGTCGGTGGCTCTCGAGTCCTAAATAGCTGTGAAGCCCACAGCACTGCCCGTGCCAAACATTCCGGAGCAGAGAAGTCCTGGGAGGGAGGGGCAAGGAGAATTATTGTCGACTCCTCTCTTCCACAAGAGAAGTGTTCATTTTTGGCCCAAATGAAGGAAAATAAATGTTCTGGAGCTGCCTGAACTCCCGGCAGTGGCACCTTTCCGGGAGAAAGTGAGAAAGCTGGAACCCATTCCCTGTCCTTTCCTCTCTCCAGCTTTTCCCGCTTGGACCTGAGCAGCTCTCTGCCTGTATCCGCTCACAGGTCCAGAAAACCCTGGTTTGACTAATCCAAATTAATATTATCATTATTTATGGGGACATCACTCACTCTCACATTCACTTCCTTGGAAAATTTCTCTTTTTCTTACAACTCCATTCAGGCACTTTGATCTTTATGTAGGCCATTGGGTTGTTGTTGTTTTTTACTGTATTGTTTTTATTTGTTTGCTTGTTTATTTGTTTATCATCACATCAATCAATGACCAAATCCCGCTCCATCTAACTGAGATGTTCCTCCACATTCCCCATCATCCTTTGCTTTGGGCTGTCACAGCGCCAACTCCACTTATCCTCTGGGGCTCTTTCTTCTTATAGCTCCTCCCCCACCCTCCAACAGAGTCACTTGCCAAAACATAGGTCTGGTCACATGGCCGCTTCACTTAAAAGATCTTCCTGATTCCCCACATTGCTTTGTTTAGCCTAGAGTTTCCTACAAAGTCTGTCTCAAGTTCTTTGTTCCAACGACACGAGACTGCATGTTTCCCGAGCCACAGCCGAGTTAAGGCCTTTGAAGGTTCCAAGCACCGAACACATTTTGGCCCCTCCAACTGCCTCACAGGTTAACAACACTGATCGGTGGTTTAACGTTTTATTGTAGGAAATCACACCGCACGTAGGCATAAGCTGAAAGTAATGAGCACTTTTCTTAGATCTTTCTGAATTTCTCTCTTTCCTCTCGAGCAGCGCTCCAGCTTCGCCGGTGCCCCCAGGAAATGTTCATTCTGACTGCTGGGGAGTGGAGCACTGCCCTCCCCACAAATCTGACTCTGTTTTTGTGCAAAAGTTGACCTCTGGCTGGAAAGTCTATCCGCCTCTTCATCCATGTAGTTGACTGCTTGCCCTTCAAGGTTCAGCTCAAACGTAACTTCCTTTATAAAGCTTTCTCTGCCGCCCCCAGGAGTACCGATCACTCAGCTTTTAGGGGGGAATCTTTGCAGCATCAGCACTTGTTCGGTTACGATAAATTATTCATGTCTTGCACCCCGGCTCACATCCCCACGTATTATCATTAAGTCCTCACAGGGATCGTATCATATTAAGCATTGGGATACCCATTTAAAAAATATATATGTTTTTTAATTTTTTATAGAGAGGAAGGGAGAGAGATAGTTAGAAACATTGATGAGAGAGAAACATCAATCAGCCACCTCCTGCACATCCCCCACTGAGGATGTGCCTGCAACCAATGTACATGCCCTTGACCAGAATCAATCCTGGGACCCGTCAGTCCACAGGCTGATGCTCTATCCACTGAGCCAAACTGGTCCCTGTGGGATACCAATTTTTTACAGATGAGTAAACTGGACCGTCTGTCACTTATTGAACACAAGCTATTATTAAGATCTCCCGTGGCAGTGAATACAATCTATAATAATAAAAACAATATGCTAATTAGACCAGACGTCCTTCCAGATGACCTTCTGGACAATCTTCCTGAGGGAAGCCCAGGCCCTGGGTACCAGAGGGCAGATGGTGTCAGCCGCAGAAGAAAGGAAGGCCTACTCTTGAGCGAATTTCGTGCATCGGGCCTCTAGTTAATTTATAAAAGATGAAGAGCCATGTAGCTGGAAGGCATGATTATTTTTTGATACATTACTCTGGTGTGTGGTAATAAGTGTTCACTTTGATATTTTCTTCTTGACGATAGTGGAGGGAATATATGATTCCCACAGAAGGCAATCCTTTCAATGTTAATTAAAGTAAAATGTTAAGAATGCTGCTATGCTCAGGTGCCATGAAAATAATGAGGCTAGTCTGTCCCCCACATTTCAGGTTAATCCGCTCTCCCCTGAGGAAAAGCTGAGACTCAGGTCTCTGGAGGTGAAAGGCAAAGGCTAACGCTGCCCCTGGTTGTGCCGTTGTCTCCCCTTTCTCTCATGCTTTATTTTCTTCACCCTCGTCATTCTTCATGGAATTGCTTTAGTAGAGTTCAGCACCATCGTATCCCAGTAAGGAAAAAATTGTGGGAGATAAATATCATGAGTGGTGCACAAAACAACAGTAGCAATCTTTTAAGTTTATTATGGAAGCAGAGAATATAGCCCATAGAATTTAATCTTTGGCCATCAAAACAAGGATTTCTAACAAAATAAGACTAGTTTTCTTTCTCGCTGGGTCTTACATGTGTTTTATTGCTAGCAAGCCTTTCAATTTAACCAGTTGCCCAGCCGAGATTTTCCTTAATTAGCATCAGGAGTTCCATTAGCTATTTTATGAGTTATTGGTTAGAGATCCTCATTAGCTTTGTCGTGGTCTTAAAATTATCTTGACATTTACTGTCTTACTATATAAGATTTTATGGTTAATTCTCAGTATATGCAAACTAGGCCTCTGGTCATTACATTTTTTACAGTGTACACACATTTTACAGAATCTCTTGTATCTTAACATTTTCCTTATAATTTTATATAAATTACTGGCATCCAATTTATCAGGCTTCTGCATGTTGTTATACATATCAATAAGGAAAACTATATATCACTCAGTTATAGTAGATCTTTTGAGAAGTAAAAAAATATCAAGGTTTTATGTTTTTGCAAAATAAAATAATTTAATGAAATTTTATAATTTGGCTTTATCACCAAACTTTACCATTTTTTATTGTATACTTTATATATATATATATATATATATATATATATATATATATATATATAATTGATATTATACAGAGAGGAAAGGAGAGAGATAGAGAGCTAGAAATGTCAATGAGAGAGAAACATCGACCAGCTGCCTCCTGCACACCCCCCACCGGGGATGTGCCCGCAACCAATGCACATGCCCTTGACCGGAATCGAACCCAGGACCTCTACCACTGAGCCAAACTGGTTTCGGCTATTGTATACTTTTGAGCATGTATGCTCAAAGTATTGTCCAGGGAGCAGGGAATAAAGTAATGTTTCTGACTCCAAGTCACTAGACTACGTAGTGAAGAAGAATTAAACATCTAGTGATTTAGGCATATTTCAGTTCAAGGTGTGTTATTTCCCCTTTGTTCCACACTCTAAAACAATGCAAGACAGAATGCCACCATCCATGCAATAATACTCTTTTAAAGTTTTGTGTTTAACAATTTGCTTCTTGTTTTGTTCTTCATTCCATCGATATGAAGGCCTAAAATGCGCCAGAAATTAGAACACATTGATGAACAACACAGAAAGATTTATTATATTCAGATGAAAAGGAAATTTAGTAAATGTAAAAAGTGTAAACAGTAAGTAAAGAACCAGTTTCAAGTAATGATTAGTGCCACACTATTCCCTCAACAATTAGTATTACTATTTTTTTTTAACTTGGAAGGAGTTATGCAATTTATTGAGTGAGAAAATAGGCTGTAAAATATCTTTACATGGTGAGATTCATTTCTTAAACGTTATGTACAGATATGTATAGACAAGATGTGTAAAGGGATACTACAGATTGAAGCATTAACAGTGATCTCTCTGGGTGATGAAATTAAGATGAGTTTGGGTTTTTCGTTTGTTTGTTTGTTTTCCATTCATTTTTATTGTTGAAAGTATTACAGATGTCCTCCATTGATCCCCTCCACCCTCCTCCAGCACCCTCCCCAAAATAATTATTTTTTGAGTGTCTACTCAATGTTAGATGCTGATCTATAAAATAAACCATAGGGTGATGGTGAGTAAAGGGGGAGCTGTTTTATATTAGCTCTTCAGGGAAGCCTCTCTGAGAAGGTGACATTTGAACTGAGACCTAAAAGACACATAGAAACAAAAGAGTTTCCTAATCTGGGTCCTTGGAGACCAGGGATAGAATTCAGGATGGGAAATGTGGATGGGAAAAACAATCACCTATCTATTTTCACTGAACTCAGACTGAAACTTAGCATTTTCTACTACTTGAATGTAGACAACAAACCTCAGTGGTATTAGCAGCACCTGTTATTTTGTGATCACTATTTTCTTACCATATCTCAGTTCTTGCAGGCATTTTGAAATGCCATCTTTGCTTTGAAATTATGGTACAGTCATGTGCCACATATCAATGTTTTGGTCAGCGATGGACCGCATATGTACAGTGGTTCTATAAGGTTATAATAGAGCTTAAAAGTTACTGTCGCTGCCCTGGCCATATGGCTCAGTTGGTTGGAGCATCATCTCCAACCAACTGAGCCACCAAATGTTGAGGATTCAATTCCCAGTCAAGGCACATAACTAGGTTGCAGGTTCAATCCCAATCAGGGCACTTAGGAGAGGCAACTGATTGATATTTCTCACATCAATGTTTCTCCCTCTCTTTCTCACCCCCTCCCTTTTTCTCTCTCTCAAATAAATTTTAGAAAACCATGTCTTTGGGTTAAAAAAATTAGAATTAAAAAAATATTCCCATCACCCAGTGACATCAGAGCTGTCCTCACATAGTAGGACAACACATTACTCACATGTTTATGGGGATGTTGGTATAAACAAGCCTACTGTATCGCCAATCACATAAAAGTGTAACACATACAATTATGTGTAATACATAATACTTGATAATGATAGTAAATGACTATTATACTGGTTTGTGTGTTTACTATACTATGCTTTTAATCATTATATTAGAGTATATATACTCTTCCTACTTATATAAAAAAAAGTTTGCTCTAAGGCAGTATGCCATGTTATGTCGGCAGCAGCATAAAATACTTTGTAACTTCCTTTATAAAATACATCTTGTATTTACTGTGCCTCTTGGTTGAGTAATTTTCTGTTGTGTTTTATTTATTCTCGTGCTGTTTCTGTGCAGTGCAGTAGCATGCTGTGTAGGCTTGTAGCCTAGGAGCAGTAGGCTGTACCATAGAGTCTAGGTGTGTGGTAGGCTAGACCGCCTAGGTTTGTGTGAATGCACTCAGTGATGTTCATGCCACAGAGAAATCGCCAGAAAAAAAGTTTCTCAGCATCTATTGCCGTTATTAAATGGCACACGAGTATTTTTAACTGCCAAGACATTACATTTCATGATACCTAGAATAAGAAGGATTTGTATTGATGCTTTATTGTATCATTTCAGAACAATGAAATGGGGGAGCTACAGAGAATACGGATGAAGGATGAAATTCGAGAGTATAAATTCCGAGAGGCTCGGCTCCTTCAGGACTACACTGAGCTAGAAGAAGAAAACATCACGTTGCAGAAGCTTGTGTCCACATTAAAACAGAACCAGGTAAGATTTAAGAAGTTATTTAAACTTCTTACACTCCAGATGGACCACGTCTTTGGACCATTAAGGTTAAATCTTCGCTTTATTTCTTTGTTAGGAACCTGTCAAAATAAGCCTTAATCTCCCTACAATATTTATGTGCTGAAATTTCCCAGCGCTTCTATTTTAGCTAAGAAATTTCCCAATCCTTCTATTTTAGCTAAGATTTAGAAGGCAAACCTACAAGTTGTATGATTTACAATAAAGTTTCATTGGGTAAGAAAAATCTTAGTTTATACTTTAGCTCTATGTTACCGTATTTGCCGGCGTATAAGACGATTTTTTGGCCCTGAAAAATACCGTATTTGCCGGCGTATAAGACGACTGGGTATAAGACGACCCCCTAACATTTCCACTAAAAATACAGAGTTTGTTATATACTCGCCGTATAAGACTACCCCCCACTTGGAGGCATATTTTTCAGGGCCAAAAAATCGTCTTATACGCCGGCAAATACGGTAATTTATTTCAGGAATAAATCATATGTATTATAATAACTTAACCTGACAACTTACTAAAAACCTGATCATAAGCTTGCTTTGTATTAAAAACTTAAGGTCTCCCACCAATCCTCTCTCTCTTCTTCTTCTCACTCTCTCTTTCTGAAAATGACATTTGCATTATATAAGGAAATGGATTAAGAAATAGAAAGCAGTAAGAACAGAATTATAAGAAAAAGTAAATGCCTGATTTCTTTTTTCAGCTGTAACCTGACTAAACAGATGGCATATGTACGTTTAAATATTTTTTTTGGTAGTAAGGCTTAGCTTAAATGTTTAATTTTCCTTTATTAGCTATAGCACTCTTGAACCTGTAATTTTAGAAGAATTTATTTATGAATACAATTTTATCAAGTAATTAAGTGAAGCTGGATTGTATATCAAAGATCTTTTCAAAGTGCTTCTTCAGCCACAACCTCTACTCTGATCTAAATGCTTTTGTAACCTCTCAGCTCAGGTCAACACACTAGATACCAGGTTTCTGTGCTAGGCTAGAAAGATATGAAAACTATAGAATAGCATCCTTTTTTCAAAAAAAGATTTTTTATTGATTTTTTTTTTTACAGAGAGGAAATGAGAGGGATAGAGAGTTAGAAACATTAATGAGAGAGAAACTTTGATCAGCTGCCCCCTGCACACCCTCCACTGGGGATGTGCCTGCAACCAAGGTATATGCTCTTGACTGGAATCGAACCCAGGATCCTTGAGTCCACAGGCAGATGCTCTATCCACTGAGCCAAACCGGTTATGGCTAGAATAGCATTCTTGCCCTCAGTAGACTTAAAGGCCAGCCCAGATATATGCTTCTACTTCTACTTTCTACTCAAGTCGGAAGCTCAATCCCAAACTATTATTGCTTTTGATAGCTACAGGGGTTAAGACAAGAAAGGAAATATCCAGAAGGGGAAAAAAATCCAGGTATTGATACAATTGAAATTTGATTTCTGATCATTGACATTTCCCCCATTATTGGAATGTAGGGGAACAAGATGTCTTCTAAGGAATGGAGGAACAACTTCAGACCATGAAAAAAGGATTACTAGGATGTCACCATGTGATCTTACCTCATTCCCTCCCCTTTAAGCCTGAATCACTGTGTGTGTGTGTGTGTGTGTGTGTGTGTGTGTATGTATGTGTGTGTGCGCATGCACACACACACACATGCACGCGTGCGGAGGGCTCTCAATACCATGGACATTCCAGCTCTTGATTTGACTGTGGTCATTGAGCTCACAGTGGAGAAAATTAGACTTCAAATCATTGTTTAGAAACTATGCTTCTCATAAACTTCTTAAAATAAGAAGGGTATTTTTTGTGGTGTGTTTTTTGGTTTTGTTTTGTTTTTTGTCTTGTTTGTTTTTTGGTTGCTCGTGAAGTATGTAAAGACCCTAAAGCAAATATACTTGAAGTGCAAATATTTTTATTTATTTATTTTTGTTGTTTAAAGTATTACATATATCTCCTTCACTCCCCCCCGTTGACCTTCCCCCAGCCTCCCCTACCCTCTGTTGCATGCCCTCATCCCACCCCGCCCCGCCCCCAGTGTCTTGTGTCCATTTGTTGTGCTTATATGCATGCAAACAAGTCCTTCCGTTGGACTCTTCCCCTCCTTCCCCAACACTCCCCTGCCTTCGGAGTGCAAATATTTAAAGCAGTCATTGTTTGATTCCTAAAACTCCTCAGTGCTCTCTGCACAGGCGGGAGTGCGCCCAGAGCCGCGCTGTGGAACCTCCCATCACTGCATGTGGCAGACTCATTTACTCAGGAGGTTAATTTAGGCCAGGATTACGTATTCTTGAAAGACTGCCAAGGTATCCTATGAGTCCTCATTAACCCAGATGCCGTTTCGGTGGGAGTTTGTACGAGCAGTCTGGCAGATTGCTGTTTACAGTTTACCCATGCCCTTCCACCGGTAATTGAAACGTGGGAATCGAATGCTTAACTCAGAAGTTTGAAGAAGAAAAAATAGGAACGTGTAAACATCTCTTTATTTTCTAGATGCAATATGACAATTTCCCAATTAAGTGTCTAGTTCATTACTTTGAAATAGTTTTCCTTACAAAGGGCCATTCTGGCTTATTCCCTGACAGAGGGATACAGTGTCTCATCACAAGTCTCTTCCAATTAAGGCAACTCTGGTTTGTTTTTTGTCTCTTGCTGTTGGCCTTTATTTATAGCATCTATTATAAGCTCCCTGTATAATTAATGAAATATTAAGTATAATGATTTATGCCACTTTCCCCCCCCCCCCCCCCACAAACAGATGATGATGGTTGACTTTCAGTCTCAAAATTGAACTGATTGTTGCTTTGAACTGAAGCTCTCTACACAAAATATACTCTCCAGCCTGGTTTGATGTTTCTCTCAGCAGCAAAGCTGTTAGCATTATACAAGACTTAGTTCAAAGAGCTAGAAGATTCTTTCCTTCTGAAGTTCCATTTTCCTTAAGGATTATTTTCTTTTTAAAACGTTGTTTGAATAGCACTTTTCATTTCCTTTATAGTTTTTATGTATTGGTTTGTTTATTTTCCATATCTCCCTCCACTATGATATAACACCTCACCTAGAATGGAGCCTGGCCTGTGGAAGGCATTAAATAAATACCTGCTGGAGGAAAGAATAAATTGTTTTTAAATTTACTGAACGAGGAAATTATAATTTACCAGACCAATTTTTATATGTGGTCCTAAATATGAAATGTATAGAACACCATCAGCGACTTGACTGCAAACTTGAGCCACATCCCTCCGTGTGCTGATTTGGTTCTGTGTCCATCATGAAATCATTCTGAATGCATTTTTCACCTTTATGCTTTTTAAAACAAAGTGAAGCATAGGAAAAGCAGCAGTGATAAAGAGCGGTCAAGGCAACTGAAAAAAAAAATCCACTGATGAAGCAAAGCTGTTTTTTAGACCTCTTGCAAAAGAAACCACCTCGACAAAACCTTAGTAATGTCTCAAAATGGGAGTGTTAGGGAAGAGTGTTCGTAGGACTTTAGGATCTGGACTGGGTTTTGCCAGGTGGCAAACTGGTTGGGACAGACTGAGTTTATAACATAGAAGCTTTGAGTTGGAAAGTACAACAGAGTGAGCATCTTGACGTGAGTCTTGAGGAAGCTGTGTGAGTTGGGTCTCCCTTCCAGGAGCGAGTAGTCCCTGTAAGTAGCTAAGTTTCTCATGCCTCGTCCTATGATTGGTAGCAGAGACGAGGGATAGGAAAATTTGCCTGGTTGCAGTATTAAAACAATGACTTGACATAGGGCATGAAATTATGTTAGTTTTAATTATTAGAAATGTGATGGTGAGAGGAGGGGGAAAGAATAAATTCCATTTCCCTAATATCTCACATAGTGAACTAAAGCACTCAAATATGTGTTATCTACTTGTTAAAATTATTCAATTTATGTCTATTATGAAAAACATTTCCTCTGGGGATATATTTCTATATAAGGCAATAATACCATAAGAGACCTAGGGAACTATTATTCAATTCAGTTTGATTTCATTGAACCAGTGTTTCCAGGCTATTTTTCTATAAAGCCATATACTTTTTTTAAGGAAAAAAACTTGGTCACTGGCTCAGAGAACATATAGTCCCAGTAAGGAAGGCAGGTCATAAACTCAGCCATTTATATAGTTGCATATTAAAGCTATGTGTTAGGTTTGGCAATACAGGGCCACATTAAGATCTTTAGAGTTTTGGACTTTGAAAAGGCGATGGTACCTATTCCCAACCCCCATGTAATAAGAAATAAAAAGAGCTACTCAACTATGAACTTGCCATAAGGAATCCCAACAAAATACTGACACACACACACACCCCCCCCCACGGTAACTACTTTGATGATGTTTTTATAATATTGGACACCAATTTTTTTAAGTGCCTTCTCATCCTGTTTCTTGTTTGATACAGTTTGCTTGGGCTCTAATTATCTGATGCCTCCTTGCAATGATGGCACCATGAAGGAGTGAGCTGTTAGCCTGAGTGGGTCAACAAAAACCGGAGTTAGGATTAGATTCCTGATTTTGGTCTTGAAGGATAAATAAGAGTTTTCTGATGTTAGCCTTTGCGTGAGTGGAGTGAGTAAAGCTGCCCAAATAGAAAGAGATCAGGTCTCATAGGAAGTCTCCTATCAATTGAATATAAATCGCAGAATTAAAAAAATCTACAAAACACACTAAATTAATGTCATCAAGCCCAGGAGTCAAGAAACTTTTCCTTTAAGGGCCAGATAGTAAATATGTCAGTTAGGTTTTGCAGGCAATACAGTCTCACTTGCAACTACTGTACTTTGTTCTTATAGTGTGAAAAGCAGCCATAGACAATATGTAAAAAAAAAAGAGTGTGACTGTGTTTCAGTAAAACTTTATTTACAAAAATACATGGTGGGCTGGATTTGGTCCAGAAGGCACAGTAATGTTTGTAAAACCCTGGTCTAGGTTATCAGTTAAATAGGGATTAAAGAATAAAAAGGTTTACAATGAAAACTAAAGTAATGCCTGCAAATGTAAGCTTTTATACAATCTGGGGCAGTCAGAGGATTGGTTAAAATATTAACTAAGGTGTCCTGAATTGTCCAGGGAAAGAAAAAGAGAAGGTCAGAATGAAGAAAAATTTATCCTATCTAATAAAAGAGTAATATGCAAGTTAACCATCACTCTGCTACACCCACAAGCCATGCCCACCAGCCAATCAGGATCAAGTATACAAATTAACCCAACCAAGATGGCTGCCGCCACAGAGAGAGCAGGAGGGAGGCTTGGGTTTCCCTGATGATGGAGGAAGCCAAGTTTTCTGCACACCCTGGTGGGCCCAGGCCTCCATTTAAGGCTACAAAGTTTAGATTATAGAAAATAAATAAATCCCCTGCCACCACAGAGTAAGCAGAAGGCTTGGCTTTGCTCCAGGCTACAGTTTCAATTGTAGAAGATAAATAAATCCCAGACACAAGGGCCTCTGCTTGGGTCACTGTGGGGCGTGGCCAGCCTGTAAAACACCACAGGCCCCTCTCCCAGGCTGCCCCATGTCCCAATGGAACCCCCACCCTGATCAGGGTCACCCTTCAGGGCAAATCAGCTAACCCCCACCCATGTACCAGGCCTCTATTCTATCTAATAAAAGAGTAATATTCAGCCGAAACCGGTTTGGCTTAGTGGATAGAGCATCGGACTGCGGACTAAAGAGTCCCGGGTTCGATTCCGGTCAAGGGCATGTACCTTGGATGCGGGCACATCCCTGGTGGGGGGTGCGCAGGAGGCGGCTGGTCGATGTTTCTCTCTCATTGACGTTTCTAACTCTCTATCTCTCTCAATTTCTCTCTGTGTAAAATCAATAAAATATATTTTTTTAAAAAAAGAGTAATATTCAGATTGACCATAACTCCAACACACAAGATGGCTACCCCCATGTGGTCAAAGATCCTGCCCCCATGCAGACACAGATGGGCACCACAAGATGGCCAGCAGGGGAGGGCCAAGTTAGGGGTGACCAAGCTGGCAGAGGAGGGAAGTTGGGGGCAAACAGGCTGGCAGAGGAGACATCAGTCAGACTGGCCAGGATTGGGCCTAAATGGGCAGTTGGACATCCTTCAAGGGGTCCCAGATTGGAGAGGGTGCAGGCTGGACTGAGGAACATTCCCACATGCAATAATTTCGTTCATCAGGCCTCTAGTAATATATAAGCAGCCCTGGAAGAAAACACGATACAACATGCTATTATTGCAAGCAATTTCCATGACTTAATTCTTACAAATAATTTTATTATGGACCTCTGAAATTCCAGTGACCCTGTATAGCAGTAAGTGTTGGTTGTCCATAAGTATCCATTGTTCCTTCTCCCAATCTTGTATCCAATTTTTAACTGGGCATATCCTACCCAGAGTAAAATGTATATTCTTCACCTCCCTTGCAACCCAGTGTCATATGACTAGTACTGGCCAGTGGGATATGGGAAGTGATATGGACAACCTTTGAGACAGGTCCTTAAAGGGAGAAGGCATGCCCCTTACCTTGTCCCACTGCTTGGAACATAATCAAGATGGCAAGCCACCTTAGACCATCTGGACCAAAATGAGAGGTATTGCAATATGCTAGAAGGAGCCTGGTTTCTGGATGACCTCATGGAGCAGAGATTTCTACTGGTCCTTGATTGACAACTTCCACATTGTTACATGATAGGGAAACAAACTCCTATCTCAACTAAGTCGTTCTTATTTAGGCCTCTGTTACATCAGCCACACTTACATGCTAACTAAGACTATATTGAAAATTGTTATCCTGACCTTTGCAAGACAAGCCATTGCATTGAGATTATGTGAAGAAGGATGGTGGGGGTAGGGGAGAATTAGAAATGTATCAAAGTGATAATGTGCTATGATCCCTATTTTTTAGTTTTTAAACGCTTTTTTAAAAAAATACAAGTTTAAACTAATATAAACCAAAAACAATAAATTTAAAACTAAACACCTGGGTAATATTAGTACCTCATATCATAATGAGTTTATTATATTATTTTTTTATCCACAATAGTTGATTCATCAAATACTTATTGCAGAACAGAATTCTGTTAAAAACACTACAGACAAATATTGAAGCATTAGGAAGGACACGTAGGTGCATAAAACGTCTTTCCCCTCTGAGGAGATTACAGTGTAGTTGTGGAGATAAAATATTTTTTGAAAAGTGCCCATGTTAAGTGCCATGGAAAAGGCCCCTAGAAAGGAATGTTGGTTTAGGGTAGAAATCTTTTCCCTCTGCGCTTTCATGACCAAGAGGGTGTTTGAGCAGGCTCTTATTTGATATAATTCAAAAGAATATTATATTGATAACAATATGATATATATATATATATATATGTATATATATATATATATATTGAGATTATGTTTTTATTGTGATCTTTTAACTAATATATCTCTGGGTATAAAAATTACTTCGTTATTAATAATTAAAGAAAGAAAACCAAATAATAGTGATGATGAAATATTGGCTGTGAATAGTCTCATAAACAATCACTAAAGAAAAAACAAAACCCAATCTATTAGGCCAGCCGTGCCCCTTTTGACCATTGGACCCCATAAAAGACATCCTAAGACAAAATACATTTTCATCTCTGCTAAGAATTGAATTTATATTGATATGTAATTTCTAAAGAAACCATCCTGTGTTATATACTAATAGACTGTGTATTTATGGACTTATTTTGTAGACGACTGTTTTGATTTTTTATTTTTGTAATGATTAGGTCCACTAGAGTGTCTACTGGCAGATTTGTAAGACGCAAATTTTAGTTTTATGAATCTTCTCTGTCCTATCTGCTTCAGGTTGAGTACGAAGGCTTAAAGCACGAGATTAAGCGGTTTGAGGAGGAGACGGTGCTGCTGAACAGCCAGCTGGAGGACGCCCTCCGGCTGAAGGAGATCGCCGAGCACCAGCTGGAAGAAGCGCTGGAGACGCTGAAGAACGAGAGGGAGCAGAAGAACAGCCTGCGGAAGGAGCTGTCCCAGTACATCTCCCTCAACGACAACCACATCAGCCTCTCCGTGGACGGGCTCAAGTTTGCGGAGGACGGGAGCGAGCCCAACAACGACGACAAGATGAACGGGCACATCCACGGGCCGCTGGTGAAGCTGAACGGGGACTATCGGACTCCCGCGTTGAGGAAAGGGGAGTCCCTGCACCCGGTGTCCGACTTGTTCAGTGAGCTGAACATCTCAGAAATACAGAAACTGAAGCAGCAGCTGATGCAGGTAAGAATTTGGCTTAGGTACAGTAGAATGAATTTCTTTTTATTTCTTTTATTTTATTTTTTTAATATTTTTATTGATATTTTACAGAGAGGAAGGGAGAGAGATAGAGAGCTAGAAACGTCGATGAGAGAGAAACATCGACCAGCTGCCTCCTGCACACCCCCCACCGGGGATGTGCCCGCAACCAATGTACATGCCCCTGACCGGAATTGAACCCGGGACCCCCCAGTCCGCAGGCCGACGCTCTACCACTGAGCCAAACCGGTTTTGGCAGAATGAATTTCTTTTTAAAAAAAAAAATATATTTTTTATTTATATTTTACAGAGAGAAAGGGAGAGAGATAGGGAGCTAGAAAGGTCGATGGGAGAGAAACATCGACCAGCTAGCTGCCTCTTGCATACCCCTCACTGGGGATGTGCCCACAACCAATGTACATGCCCTTGACCAGAATCGAACCTGGGACCTCTCAGTCCACAGACTACCGCTAGCCAAACCGGTTCCGGCTAGAATGAATTTCTTATAGATTGTATAGCACATTGTGGGATTTCTTATTCTTACATTTTAGCTCTGGATTATTTTTTTTAATATTGCTTCTTTAATTAGCAACTTGAAAATGCAGTATTTTATAAAGACACAGCAGAAGAAGTGTTGAGGCATCTCATTTGCGTTGCCTTAAGAAATTTCTCTCTTGGAGCCACAGATCAGATCACCGTCAGAAGGCAGCCCGATGCATGATGCATGTCTAACAAAAGAATTCAGACTTTCTACACCAGTGAAATGACAGAAAATTATCCTTTCCATCTTAAGCAATTGTATGTTGTCAGCATAAGAAACATTCTTATGAGTTGTGTTCTTGTGAGTTTATTTGAGTCAAACTGTCGACAGCTGCTGGGAAGCAAAATCTCAACGGGTTGAGCTAATGCTCCAGAGAATGCCAGTTTTGTACCGTATTTTATACATTATAATCCAAAGAGGAGACGTAAGTGGGTTACATGAAATCCATTAGTGATAGATTAGGGAGGTGGGAAAAAGCAAAGCGGGAAACTCTGGGGGTAGTTGAAAAATAAAATGATAGATACATACATCTTTTACTTGAGTAGGTACACAGGATAATTACCAGTCAACAATGAACTCAGTAACAATGAGGGGATTTGTGGTCTCCCCAGAGTGGTGTCTGTGCTTTGAGGGGTAAGAAAAAGGAAAATTTGACATTCCAAGGCTATGTTATTGTAGATACAAAAAGATAATAGACAGACTCAGTTAAGTAAAGATTGACTTTTGTCAGGGCAGATGCTGGCCTAGGACATATTACCTGCCATAAGCTGCTTTTAGTTAAAAAGTTTTCATTTCAGACCATCCTTTGTGGTTGAAAGATGAAACAGAGGGGCCGGAGACCGGGATGCCAGGACGCGGGCTTTCCTGAAGAGAAGAGTGTCACTGCCGGCTGCCTTCCAGAGGAGAAAGAGAGCGAGGGCCAGGGTTCAGGCACCTTTAAGGGGAGGAAAGATAGGGGACGGGGCTTAGGGCACTCAGCACACGCTGATTGGTGGTTTCATGTAAGGCACATGTAAGGCACATGGTTTCATGTAAGGCACATGTAAGGACCTAGGGACTTAGGAATTGGGGGCTCAGGGTATTTGGCAGGTGCTGATTGGTGATTCAGTGCTCAGGAATGTCCGGCTGCAGGTGGAGTTTACGTCATTCTCCCTCCATCAGTTGGAGGAAGGGAGGATCTATCAGTGGTTACTACTCCGAGTTTGGAAGGCCGTCTTTGCAAGCCTTCCCTGAGTTTATCAGGTTAGCATGTGGCCTCTTTTATTTATTTTAAAAAAATATATTTTATTGATTTTTTACAGAGAGGAAGAGAGAGGGATAGAGTTAGAAACATCGATGAGAGAGAATCATCGATCAGCTGCCTCTTGCACACCTCCTTGGTTGCGAGGGATGTGCCTGCAACCAAGGTACGTGCCCTTGACCGGAATCGAAACCGGGACCTTTCATTCCCCAGGCCGACGCTCTATCCATTGAGCCAAACCAGTTTTGGCAGCATGTGGCCTCTTTTAGTCTACAATATATAGTTTCAAGAATAGTGGATATCGTTCACAGCAATCCTTTAAGCTTTGGACTTACTATGTGCTCACTAGCCAGGAAACCATATGATTCAAAATACAGAACAGGTATGAATCTAAAACCAAGGCATTCTGACATCAACATAAATTAGACCTTAATTCTAGCATGTTCAAATCAGATGTTTTGTGTCGAGTCTGTGTTTAAGCTAATCTCATTGTACAATGGCCTTCTACTTGGAGTCTTGCCTCTATGCTATACCTTAACGCAGTGCTGGTGGAAATCTTATCTGGATAACATCACCACCATCACCATCACCATCACCTTGGGGCTTCTTAGCACTACAAATTGTTGGGCTCCACACAAATCTACTGAACCAAGAATCTGGTTCCACAAGGTTGTTGGGTGATTACATTTGAGCTTAATCTTCAGAATGTTATCCCTCAAGGTGCTTTACAAATAGCTGCTAATGAGAGGCTGTTAACACTCCCGGCAATCATTTATTTGTATAGTAAACAGCACTTATAAATTTTCTACAGAAATGATGAATAAAGAATGAAATTAGCAGAAATAAATAAGAGGCTAGAGTAAGAACAAAGCTAATTTATTATAAGGTTTGCTTGTACTACTACATCGGTTGGACATATCCTGCACTTCACTCGCTCGGTGCTTTGGGCTGCTAAAAGAGAATGTTTTCACAACGTTTCATTTGAATCAAGAGGAGAAGGCATAGGCGTTGGATGGGAGAAAATGAATTTCATATAGAATTTTACCTGACTGCAAAGCCCACTTCTTTGTAGGTAACGCTTTCCCATGTCTTTTTGCTAAATGTACACTAATACAAGTAGGTTGATATTGAAGGGAGGAGCAACTTCTGCTTTTTTCCTTCTTAGTTTTTCTGGCTGACTAACCTAAGAATTAAACTGACAAGAGAGAGCCCTGGCTGGTGTTGCTCAGTTGGCTGACGCATCGTCCTGTACACTGAAAGGTCACAGGTTCGATTCCTGGATCAGGACGCACATCTAGGCTGCAGGTTCGGTCCCTGTTGGGGTGTGTAGGAGAGGCAGCCAATTGATGTTTCCCTCTCACATAGATGTTCTCTCTCTACCTTCCTCTCTCTAAATTCAATATTCTCAGGTGAGGATTTTTTTTTAATTGATAGATACAAGAGAGATTAATAGGGGGAAACAGCCAAGTTTATTACGTGTGTACATATGGGAGTTCCATAAGAATATGGGTCACGAGGACAAACGGGGCAGTCCTAGGCTAAGGAAGTGGGGGCAGGGGACTGGGAGGTCAGAGGGGACATAGGCAATTCACAGGTAGGTGAGAAAAAGTGAGCATTTGGTAAACAAATTCTAACTGGGCCACAGCAGTGGGGCACAGAGGGTGGGCTACCTTGCTCGGCTCCTCCCTGTCTGCCACACTTGTTCATATTAAGCTAAGGTGATCGCTCCCTTCCTGGATTCCTTTAGGCAGGTAAGGAGGAGGGGAAAGGCTCTTCTTGAGTCTTTTGTTTCCTAAAAATAACCAGCTTAAAATAATCAATATAAAAAAAAGATATATTTTGGGGCGGCAAATGCTGCTTCCCCCACCCCAGTGGGGTGAGACGTGGCACTGAGTGATCAAATTCTAACAGTTCCATAGTGAACCATGTGAGTTTTCACTCTACGAGGAAAAAATGAGGACCCTGAGTCCTCAGTCAGGTGCAGTTTTGCTGCTCGGGGAATCTAGTTCTGTCTGAATGTTGCCACCACGTGGAAAACAATAAAACTTTTATTTAAAGGATTTTGAGATTGTGGCTGCCATTGGTACAGTAATCGCTGTGCTATTAGACAGCTCTCAATGTTGTATATCTCAGTGGATAACCTCAGCGTACTTGGGATGTGCGAGCTTTTATTTTCAGAGTTCTCTTCTCTTAGGATCTCTTTTGGTCAGGGTCCAGAGCGCTGCATTTGTGCTCTCACATTGCACACCTGCACTTGGTGAGCGCTGACAGTCTGTGAAGATGTCCGGGGGCCCGGGCAGGGATATAGCACCCGGTGCCAGGAATGTGCAGCTTTTAAGATTTTCTTCCTTAGGATCCAAGAAACCCTTTGGAAACTGGGTGCCCAGGCCACAGCCTTTCCTTACCTTATAAGAGTCCATCTATGCATGTAAATGATGTTTTCCCACCCATGAATATTTACTTCATCTGGTTCTGAAATGGGAGGGGGGGAAATCTGTGTTTCTGCCTTGGGTATCAGGAATGTTGGGTGAGTTGCTTCACTTCTCTGAGACACACTCATCCAGAGAAAGGTAATAAATTAGCTAGTCTCTGTTAGAAGCAATAACAACAAACCAGGTCCCCTTCCTCAAGATATCATACTGCCATCTGCTGGGAAATGGTAATAATATAAAAATCTAGGACAACTATCATTTAATAGTGCCCCCCCAGCATTGTATGGTGGGCAGTAGTGCCCCCTGCAGAGAATGACATCGAGGCCCTGGTGAGCATCCCATGCAGGCCTCCTTGGGAGAGCTGTTGTGAAGACTAAATGGATGGTAAATATGGAACCAGGTGTAAGCCACCATCTTCTATAAGATTGTACTGGAACCGTCCATCAGTTTTAGAGGTGTCAAGAAGATTGCCACTTCCACTTTATATAAACAGCCAATATATAAAGCATAGAAAGTGCAGGGAAGGGCAAGGGATGGCAAGCCTATATCTGTATATGGGGCTGTTTTTATCCCCACCAGAGAAAACCAGGGTGAATATTTTACTGAACTGTATTTCTTCTTGGGTGTGCAATAAATGATAGGTATAATTTAAATTTAGCCAGCCATGCCAACTTCCACATAACACAAATCCGTATGAATTAAAATATATATATAAGAAAAATCCATATAAGAAATTCATAAAATATATACAAGAAAGCATTTTTAAAAGAACTTTAAATTTTATCTTCTAATTACAGTTTACGTTCAGTATTATTTTGTATTAGTTTCAGATGTACTGCGCAGTGGTTAGACAAGCATATATTTTTACAAACTGGTCCCCCTGATATTTCCAGTGCCCACCTGGCACCGTAAACAGACATTACAATATTATTGACTATATTCCCTGTGCTTTGTTTTACATGCATGTGATTATTTTGTAACTACCAATGTATGCTTCTTAATCCCTTCACCTTTCTCTCAGTCCCCCAAGAAAACTTATTTTATTCATCTACAAGTCCCTATAAACTTGACAATGGACTTTGATAGTGAACAGCTCAATTAGTGTCCTTCTTTATTCACCAGGAGACATTTTTCAGAGTATCGTTGGATAAATTACTTTGGCTTTTTGGTGCTCTTTGGACTCTGTTATTCCCAACATATTACAGTTGACATTTTCCAGTAATAGTTGAGTGCCTTCATTAGTTTTTATTAGAATGAAAAGAAGTAGATCCTGTCTGGGAGAACTAAATTACCTAATCTATTTAAAGGAGTCTCTGTGCTTCTGCTAATTTTTTTTTACCTTTGATAAATAGCCTCTGTTTAGCTTCACATCACAGAGGACCAAACTGATACGGAATTTTTGGACTGGAACCCGGATTCTTTGTCTGCCGGAATCAAAGAATGAATCCAGGAGCAGAGGGGAGTGTAGCAAAGGTGGAGATTTATTGAAGAACATGCACAGACTCCCACGTGGGGAGAGGGGAAGGGTCCCACAGAGTATGCTAGGAAAGGGGCGCCACCTTCTCTCTATATTTTAGTTATTGTTGCTAATTAATAATTTCCTGAAGTTTTACAAACACCTTTTAGCTCAAACATATGACCTACTTAGAAGCCTGCAATGTAGAGTAAGAGTTCTTTCCAGGGGTTTTCTAGAGACTTAAAAGCACCAGAGTAAGGCAATGGCTGTCCAATGACAAAATTCAAAAGTGGCATGGTTATAGGTTTGTTTAAAATGCGATTGATAAAACCCTTGCTTTATAATATTCTGAGACAACAACCTTCTAGTACAACAAACTTATATATATATATATATATATATATATATATATATATATATATATATATATGTTTGCCACATGTTATATGTGCCACATGTTATATATATATATAACATGTGGCACATGGCTTATGGCAGACAGTGCATTAAAGCATTGAAAAAAATTTATAAATGCTAATAAAAGAAAGGTAAAAACCCCCAGGGTATCACTGGCAGACACAGAGAATTATCACGCTTGCCCTTTTTCCCTGACTGAAAGTTTCCTGTTTGAACTTGGCTTTCGATTTGTATAAGTTTTTTTTTTTTTATAGCAAACTGAAATCTCTGTTTGCTATAAAAAAAAATACATATACTTGAAATACATATACTTAAAGTATATGTATTTTAAGCAGAACATTGCTATATTAATTTAAAAAATATATATTTTATTGATATTTTGCAGAGAGGAAAGGAGAGATACAGAGAGCTAGAAACGTCAATGAGAGAACCAGCTGCCTCTTGCACACCCCCCACCGGGGATGTGCCCGCAACCAAGGTACATGCCCTTGACCAGAATCGAACCCGGGACCTTTCAGTCCGCAGACCGACGCTCTACCACTGAGCCAAACTGGCTTAGGCTGCTATATTAATTTTTATTTGGCAGAGTTTCCTCATGCAATCTCAAGTATATTGCATTGGCCTAATTTAGTTCAAAGATATTTCTTTTAGAGAGAGAGTATAAATCTTTGGGGCCCTTGGGGTGTCACAAAGCTGTCTCTCAGTTAAATTCTTGAAATATGACATTCAGAAAAGCTGTCAAATAGACCCAACTTAAAGATAATTAAAACGTAAACCGGTTTTAACATTAAAGATTTTGGTCTGGAGCACAGAATTAACCATTTTCTATTTGGCCATTAAATTTTTATATCTTGGTGACTTTACAGATACGACATACTTTGAATGTCACCGAGAAAATTCTGGAGGACACGCCTACTGCCCTATCCCTTGCTGCCGCGCCCCCAGGGCACAGAAGCCACAAAGTTGTGGTCACCTCACAGTTAACCTAGTTCCCACTTCCGCAGGGCCGGCGTGGTTTGTGACGTCACAGGCAGACGTGGACCACCTGGTCCCCATTAATACCTATGCTGCCTATTTAATACCAGATGTTTATTTTTTAAAATATATTTTATTGATTTTTTTTTTTTTTACATAGAGGAAAGGAGAGGGATAGAGAGTTAGAAACATGGATCAGCTGCCTCTTGCACACCCCGTACTGGGAATGTGCCTGCAACCAAGGTACATGCCATTGACCAGAATCGAACCTGGGACCTTTCAGTCCACAGGCCGACGCTCTATCCACTGAGCCAAAGCAGTTGGGGCCCCACCAGATGTTTTAATGGACATGATGCCAGCGGGGCTTTGCCAATTTCCCCTGCCCTGGTCCTTTTCTAAGTGCCTGCAAGTTTCCACCAGTGCCGCCTCTTATTCTGCTGCTTTTGGAACCAAAAGCTGCTTGTCTGAGTAAAACTGCTCTTTTTTTTTCCTTCCCCCTCCCACTTTGTCCCGGTTCAGGAAGACAATGGTTTGTCAAGGGTAGGCTACAAGTTTAGCTAGTGGTCTTTGTTTAAACTTCCCTGGGTTAGCATATATGTAACCTTCACAAAACTAAGCAGGGAAAAACTCTTCGAATTTTTTCCCCAGCATTACGCTACATATATGTATTTTCTCATGTAATGTGAGAAAACAGCAATGTTTCTGTAAAGCTGACATTGACATGTTTTGTTCTATCCTCGTGAATGTGGTCAGGTTGCTATATGACCTGGAAGGGTTCAAAGCAATTTATTTAAATTTGCCTAATTGGTTCATGCGTACAGCAACTGTATGGGGTAGATAGTACTGTTATCCCCTATTTTACAGGTAGGGAAACTGAGGCACAAATGTTATATCATTTGTTCAAAGCAAAAAACCTAGTAATTGGACTTGCTACACAGTCAAAGAAACTTTGATTAAATGTTATCTTGCTTAACAAAGACTCAGACTATTCATGGGGTAAAATTGGTAAAAATAACATTGGTCAGTTACTTGTTTTTAAAACTTGAAGTGATAAATACAATTTTCTAGTACAAAATCCATAAACTATAGTTTCGGTGATAAACTATTAAATAGTTAACTGCCCATCAGTTGATGAGTGGATAAAAAAAACTGTGGGACATTTATATAATAAAATACTATTCAGATGTAAAATAGAAGGATCTCTTATCCTTTGAGACAGCATGGAAGGACCTAGAGAGAATCATATTAAGTGAAATAAGCCAGCCCAAGAAAGACAAAATATTACATGATCTCACTCATATGTGGAATCTAATGAATAAAATAAACTGATAAACAAAATAGATTCAAAGACATAGAAGCATGACTGTCAAATCTCAGAGAGAAGGGATGGGGGGTGGTGGGAAGAGATCAGCCAAAGAACTCGTGTACATATATGCACAACCCATGGACACAGACAATCGGTGGAGAAGGCCTGGGGACAGGCTAGAAGGGGTCAATGTGGGGAAAAAGAGGACATGTGTAAAACTGTCAACAATAAAGATTTTTAAAAATTAAAATCACATTTAAAAACTGTCAAAAAATTAAGTAGTTAAACTATCACAGACTTCACAGTGTAAGATTACTTTTATAGCTTTATAACCAGACATATTTCTCAAAAGCTTCACTTTTCTAATGTATATCAGTAAACATAAAAAGAGCATCTGCAATTGAAAGGAGGGGAAGTATCTATGTAGATTTTCTTAAGAAGAGTTTTATGGAGAAGAGCTTCATGTACCATACAGCCCACCTACTTAAAGGGTAGAACCTAATGTGTGTATGGGGTTGTTTGTTTATTTGGAAATAATAGTTTATTGAATTTTACAGAAAGAGTAAGGGGGAGAGAGAGAGAGAGAGAGAGAGAGAGAGAGAGAAACATCTATGTGAGAGAATAACACCAATGGGCTGCCTCCTGCATGCACCCTACTGGGGATCCATTCTGCAAACCAGCCATGTGCCCTGACTGGGAGTCCAACTGTGACCCCTGGTTCATAGGTCGATGCTCAACCACTGAGCAATACTGTCTGGCTTGTGTGCACATGTTTTAATTCTCTTGGATATATACTAGGAGTGGAATTGCTGGGCCTTATGATGGCTCTATGTTTCATCTTCTAAGTAACTACCAGACTGTTTTCCAAAGCAGCTGTACCATTTTACTTCTCCATCAGCAGTGTATGAGTATTTTGATTTCTCTGCATCCTTGCCAAAACTTGTTATCAGTTGCCTTTTGATCATAGCCTAGTTTAGTATAATGTTGAATAAAAGCAGCAGGAGCATTATCCTTTGTCTTGTTGTTGATCTTAGGAGGAAAATATTCATCATTAAATATCTTATCTGTGGGCATTTTGTATCAGGTTGAGGAAGTTTTCTATTTACACATTTATTGACCATTTTCATCAGGAAGAGGTATTGAATTTTGTCAAATGCTTTTTTTTGGCATATATTAAGACGATCATGTGGTTTTTGCCCTATATTCTACTAATACAGTGGATTATATTTATTGAATTTTGAATGTCATATTCTTAAGATAAATCCCACTTGATCCCACTTGATTGTCAAATTCTTCTTATATATATAAATTGCTGGATTTAGTTTGCTAGTATTTTGTTGAGGATTTTTGTGTCTGTATTTATAAGAAACATTGGTCTGTAGGGTTTTTTCCCCTTGTTATATCTTTATCTGTTTTGGTGTCAGTAATAGTGGCCTCAGAATAAGTTGAAAGGGGTCTTACCCCATCCTTTTTTGTTTGTTTGTTTTTAGTCTTTGTACGGGTGTATGACTTTTGCATATGTGTGTGGGCATAAGAGAAATGGAGAAAAAAAGGAGTTTTCTTTTTACCACAATCTCCAAAATATATCCCCTCCTTTTCCAACTGCTGAATTCTCTCACCTAGTGTTTCTTAGTTCTATGTTAAGGTTTTTTCACAGTTCTCCTTCATCAGAGCAGAGGTGTGCATTGCCAGAGAAGCAGAAAAGAATAAGTTGTTTATTTCTAATTTCTACTTGTATATATTGATACTATACATACCACTACTAGATTCACACCAATCAGTCCAGTGTCCCATGACCAGGCTTAAAACTTTATGGAAATGAATAGCGCTTTTTTTTCCTGTAGAAGTCCTATTAGGGATGTGCAAATATGGATATATTTTTTATTGTTGTTCCTTCACAAAAGAATCTATCAATCAGTTCTCAACAGATGTAAATGTGTTTATTGAAAAGATAAACATTCAGCGAAATTAAGCATAATTTTTATGGGTCATAATGACAGCAGCAATAATAGTTAAGATATATTATATACTTTGGACTAAACAGTTTATAAATTTAGCATTCAGGTTTTCTGGTAAAATGACCAAAAAAGTAAAATCTCCAGTCCCAGTTAGAAGATAAAGATTGTAGAAAGTGAAATAAGGCAACTATTCTCAGTCACTACTAGTATAGATCATTATAATGAACTCAGCAAGTCTCTGTTGGATAAATTTACAAGTGGAGATTAAAATAGCACAGTTCAGTGGTTAGTCATTTTAATCTTTTAAGTGCTTAGCCTTTATGAATTCAAAGCACAATGTATCATAAATAGTTTAAGCACTGCTTTCTGACTCTCTGAAATCCAGATACAATTAAGCCTCAATAGCTAAGAGAAAATATAATGCTAGAGTTTTTAGAAAATGATCCATAACTTAGTAATTCCCCCCCCCCCTTTTTTTTTTGGTTAGACCAAAAAAAAGTTGTCTGGAAAATGTTGTGTGTGTAAAATTTGGATACCATTCCATTCTCAAGTGATTTCCCCAGAAATGTATTGAGTGTGGAAAATAGCACTGCATGTGAAGTGTAGGCACACAAGAGCAATGTTTTATTTAATGTTTTCTGGAGGTGCTATTATGAAGGAACTGAGAGACCCTTCTAGACTTAGAAAATGTTTCTGTTAAATCTGAATTGGCAGAATTCAGATGGAAACTCTCCTAAAGGCATTACCTCATTCATTATAACACTTTTGCCTCTAAAACAAGCTTTAGACGCAATCACCATATTTTGTTCTGGTCCAATTTTTATTTTATTTTATTTCATTCAAAGGCTTTTCCTATTATAGAGCTTTTTGGAGGTAGCTTTGTCTTTTGTAATCATATATACTAATCAAATGATGTTTAGAGTTTCAGAGCAAATTCACTTAATCTTCAATAGAAAAAGAAAATAAAACTCCTGAAATAATCAATTTTCATTGAGATTGTATACAATACCAATAATAGAATATTGAGGAGATTTTTCTACCCCCTTTATCAAAAATTCAAATTATTTGGTTTTGAATTGGTAACTTTCTCTAGATGTTAATACATTCAACATCAATCTGTTATCCTTAAAGCAGGTCTCATGATGCTTTACTTTAAAAAACAAGAAGAAAAAAGAAAGCAAGTGCAGAAAGATAAGCGATCACTTATATAATGCTTTAAAATGTAAATATCCTATATAATAAAGAGATGATATATGCAAATTGACCATCATTCCAACACACAAGATGACCACCCCCATGTGGATACAAGATGCCGCCACAAGATGGCCGGCAGGGGAGGGCAGTTGTGGGCAATCAGGCTGGCTGCGGAGGGCAGTTAGGGGTGACCAGGCTGGCAAGGGAAGGCAGTGAGGAGTCACCAGGCCAGCAGGGGAGGGCAGTTGGGGGCAACCAGGCCAGCAGGGAAGGGCAGTTAAGGGAAATCGGGCTGGCATGGAGCAGTTAGGGGGTGATCAGGCTGACAGGCAGAAACAATTAGGGGCAATCAGGCAGGCACAGAGGCGAGCAGTTAGGAGCCAGCAGTCCTGGATTGTGAGAGGGATGTCCGACTGCCTATTTAGGCCCAATCCCAGTGGGCAGTCAGACATCCCTCAAGGGTCCCAGATTGGAGAGGGTGCAGGCTGGGCTGAGGTGTGTGTACGGGTACACACACCCGTACATGAATTTTGTGTACCGGGCCTCTAGTTATTATATAATACTTTAAAATGTAAATATTTGCTTATTAAAAACCATGTTTACATTCTAAACATGTAAAAATTCTTAATTCATAATACTGATTACTGATATAGAGGGACAGAAATGGTTCTTTTTAATATATATATTTTTTATTGATTTCAGAGAGGAAGGGAGAGGGAGAGAGATAGAAACATCAATGTTGAGAGAAAATTATTGATCAAGTGATTAGGAGCCACCAGCACACCCCACACTGGGGATCAATCCTGTGACCCAGACATGTGCCCACCCGGGAATCAAACTATGACCTCCTGGTTCATAGGTCAACGCTCAGTCACTGAGCCATGCAGGTCAGGCAGAAATGGTTTTTACAATTTTTCAGATTATAATTTCTCATGTACTTAGGCTTAATAACACACTGTTTTATATTGAGACGTGAATATTTTCCAACATACAGCAATACTACTTATATAATAACAAAGTTGTCATATTATTCAGATTCATTACCAATTTTAAAAATTCTTATTTTGGAGTGAAGGAATTGAAATGATTTGTAAATTGTTCTTTTAATCCTAAAACTCAATATTCTTTGACTTTTGTATTAAAAGCTCTCAAATTTAGTATATGTTTATTTGGGGGATTAAATGCTTATTTTTAAGGGAATGTCTAAGGTTCTCAGCAGTATTTGTAAGTCAGAGTCTTAGGGTTTAAACCTGACTTTGGGTTAAGCTCTGGGAAGGAAGGATGATTCATAGGCACCTTGAAACAGCTACTTATCCCACGTGAACCACGGAGCAGATACACTCTAAGGTTCTCAGAATAAAGACCACGCCAAGTACTATCTCTTGAACTCATGCTATGTTTTCTGTGAAGTGTTCAAAGATAAAAATAAGATTGTTTGACTGACATTCAAGTTTCATGAGTGGGTGTGTATAATGCATGAGTATTTGAATGGGTAAATATGCATAGCATAATTGTTTTAGAATGGTGTGCTTTCAGAGTGATTGCCTCACGAGAACAGCTGAAATAAGAAAACACACTCTGATTTAATTTGAAATAATGGGGCATTGGCTCTGTTGCACTTATTTCAAATGTATTTATGTCCCACAGTGAATGGATTCAGCTCATCAGTGGCATTGCATTTGAAGGCACTCAGAGACTTTGTTTTGTGATTGCAGGTAGAGCGGGAAAAGGCCATTCTTCTGGCCAATCTCCAGGAGTCACAGACGCAGCTGGAGCACACCAAGGGGGCGCTGACCGAGCAGCACGAACGGGTGCACCGGCTCACGGAGCACGTCAACGCCATGAGGGGCCTACAGAACAGCAAGGAGCTCAAGACTGAGCTGGATGGGGAGAAGGGCCGGGTCTCAGAGGAAGAGGCACACGACTATGAGGTGGACATCAATGGCTTAGAGATCCTCGAGTGCAAATACAGGGTGGCGGTGACCGAGGTGATCGACTTGAAAGCTGAAATTAAAGCCTTGAAGGAGAAATACAACAAGTCTGTAGAAAACTATACTGAAGAAAAGACCAAGTATGAGAGTAAGATCCAAACGTATGATGAGCAGGTGACAAGCCTTGAGAAGACCACCAAGGAGAGTGGAGAGAAGATGGCCCACATGGAGAAGGAATTGCAGAAGATGACCAGCATAGCCAACGAAAATCACAACACCCTTAACACGGCCCAGGACGAGCTGGTGACCTTTAGCGAGGAGCTAGCTCAGCTTTACCACCATGTCTGTCTGTGTAACAATGAAACCCCCAACAGGGTCATGCTGGACTACTATAGGCAAAGCAGAGTTACTCGCAGTGGCAGCCTAAAAGGGCCCGATGATCCCAGGGGACTTTTGTCCCCACGGTTAGCCAGGCGGGGTGTGTCATCCCCAGTGGAATCAAGGACCTCCTCTGAACCAACTACGAAAGAAAACACAGAGGCCAGCAAAGAACCGAGCCCAACCAAGACCCCCACCATCTCTCCTGTAATTACTGCCCCGCCGTCATCCCCAGTGTTAGACACAAGCGACATCCGCAAAGAGCCAATGAATATCTACAACCTCAATGCCATTATCCGGGACCAAATCAAGCATCTGCAGAAAGCCGTGGACCGGTCCTTGCAGCTGTCCCGTCAGAGGGCAGCGGCGCGGGAGCTGGCGCCCATGATCGACAAAGACAAGGAGGCCTTAATGGAGGAGATCCTCAAGCTCAAGTCCCTGCTGAGCACCAAACGGGAGCAGATCGCCACCCTGAGGGCCGTGTTGAAAGCCAACAAGCAGGTGATCTCATCCTACTGACCACGCATGCTAGCCAACGCCTCCCTAACGCATGTATTCCTTAATGCTTTGTGAGTGTCCACTCCCATCGGGATGAGAGTTCAGAGTCCTGGTCAGTGAGGAAATAAAAACCAAGTTCCAGTACCGGGTCAGAATGTAATACTGTATTTGCCGGCGTATAAGACGATTTTTTGGCCCTGAAAAATATGTATTTGCTGGCGTATAAGACGACTGGGCTTATAAGACGACCCCCTAACATTTCCACTAAAAATACAGAGTTTGTTATATACTCGCCGTATAAGACTACCCCCCACTTGGAGGCATATTTTTCAGGGCCAAAAAATCGTCTTATATGCCGGCAAATACGGTAATTATTTTTAGCTCAGTGAGTGGAAGAAATAGAAGAGTCTCCATTAGGTGAAGGTAGAAGTGGAGAAATTAAAGCAGGAAGGAACAAAGGAGAAGATCCACGCAGACACAGAAAGACAGGTCAGCCAGTACTTAGCTGGAGTCCAGCAGTCACTGGCATGAAAACACGAGATGGAGGGGTGGCAGAATAGGCTGGCATGGCAACTCACACCAGGGAGATACAGCAAGAAAGACACCCTGGCAGGCAGCCGGAGCAAACAGCGGGGAAATACCTAGAGAGAGAGAGAGAGAGAGAGAGAGAGAGAGAGAGAGAGGTAGAGAAACAGAGGAAGAGATGGAGGTAACGTGTGCACTAGCTCCGCCAGTGACCACATATCTGAAGTTTAGTTTCAGTTGGGATGTTAACTCTCTTGGGTCGGAGCTTAAGCAGTAGCGAATTCTTGTCCTCTGGAATAAGTAAGGATGCTACCACAAGGCCCTACCTGCCTAATTGCGAGATCTCCTCGATGACTGGATTTGTTTCCCGCCTCGAGCTTTACCTGGGTGGCTATGCTATGAAATATAGAGAGGAAAAAAATTTTTTTTTATTAAAACCTTCACACACGTGTAATGGTGACGTTTAAACATGATACACAGTTTATTTTTTAAATATATTTTATTGATATTTTACAGAGAGGAAGGGAGAGAGATAGAGAGTTAGAACGTGGATGAGAGAGAAACATCGACCAGTCGCCTCTTGCACACCCCCCACGGGGATGTGCCCACAACCAATGTACATGCCCTTGACCAGAATCGAACCCGGGACCCTTTAGTCCACAGACCGACGCTCTACCACTGAGCCAAACCGGTTCGGCGAGAGGAAAATATTTTTAACTTTTCTTTCGTTTCTCTGGAAAACAAGCCTTGAAAGATAGATTTGAGGAGGGTGCTGAAAGGGTGTTGATGAAGAGAAGCAACAAAGCATCAGATACCTTCCTACAAATGTAAGCAGGGCTTGTGTTAGAGGTTCATTTCAGAGTCAGAGTTCTTTCTTTTACCTTTGTCTGGGCAAAACTACACTTTTATTTTGTCATCTACAGTGCAGCTCTCTAGCATTTTCATCTTCAGTTCTCATAAATCCATTCATATAATTTGGAGGTCTATACCACAAACAGTAATATTGTCCACACTATGAATATGTTTTATATAAATCTAAGGGTGAAATAGGTCCTACTTTTGTGCCATCAGTTCAGAGAAATAGAAAAGATTGGAGTGAATGGAGAATTTGTGAGAGTTCTGACTCCGTTTTGAGGTCAGAATTAAGGAATTTGTTATCATAAATCCTGCTACAATCCAAAGACCCAGTGATTTAGAGTGATCATAAATAATCAATACCATATCAGATAAGACAACCTTTTTCAAGGACATTATATCCTGGGTATTTGTGATAAAAAACCATTCAGATAACTTCTCTGATTTCTTCCTGAAGGTTGAATATTAATAACCTAGAGACCTAGATCTATCAGAAAGTTGAGACACATAACTGGCACAGAGGTTAGATAATAAGGATGGTTCATCAGCCAAGAGAGATGAATTTGTGAGCAAGCACTCATTGATTACATATTTCATGGCAGGCAGGCAGTAAGGATGAAAAAATAAGTGACTAGTCATCTAGTAGGAACAATGCCCAGAACTGTCTACAAGATAGTAGTACATAGCAAGCACTGAAGAAGGGCATAAACAGTGCCATAGGAATTCAGAGCACAACAAAGCATTCCTGGCTGTGGTACCATTTGCATTATGCTAACGTCATAGCCTTTGTGAACTCAGCAAATTAAATGAGAGCACATTTCTAGCCGTGCATTTAGTTTACATTTTAATGATGCTGGGCCTGTTGCTGTGATGCATATATGCCGTAAGTAGCTTCAAGTGTCTACAGACGACATTCATTAAGTTTCTGCATATGGAATGTAAATTATTAAGGCTAAGGTGAGAATTCTGTGGTATAGGAGAAGAAATTTTCTATTTTAAAATAGTGTTCTGCATTCTCTATGAATCTTTTAATATGATTTAGAAATTTTAATTTAATTTTTTTTTTTGGTAAGCACAGTGTCTTCTGATGAATGAGCAAATGTTTATGAAGTACTCTCTGTGTACCAACCTGTGCTCAACGCTAAAAATTCAAAGACTCATCCAGGGTCCCTGTCCCTGCAGAGGAGGACTCACAGACTAGTGGGGAAGTCAGAATAGAAACAGATAATTACAGTTTGATGTTTCCGCGCTGTAATCGAGTTATGGGAGCATTGCAGAGGAATTAACTAATGCCTTTTAGAAGAGTTAGAGACATTCTTCATAGAAGGAATTATTCCTGTGTCTGTTCTTAAAGGATGAGTTGTTTTTTTTTAGAAGAGGAGGAAATAATTCCAGACAGAAAGAACAGTAGGCGGTAGAGGTACAGAAGAGAAAGATATATTTAAAGAATGATTTTGAAGGGCTCTGTGGCTAGAAACAAGATTTTTATTTAGAAAGTACACTTTGGGAGTGTTTGAAGAATATAGCAAATGCTGCTGATGCCAACAAATGTACTAATGGGTTATACATAGACCCTTAGAATGACTTAATTCTGAAAAAGTGTTGTACAGTCTGTGGACAAATAAATCAAGAGTGCTGAATCCTTTGGGGGCATTTCTCACAAACAATAAATAACCTTGTACTTCTATTTCAGATCTTGTTTTTCTGTTGTCCCCCCCACTCACCCTCGCCACCCACCTCTCCTTAGATAGCTGACCGCGAGGCCCCATATGCTTACAAATCCGTTACATCTACATTTGCACAACTCTCTGTTCTAAATGGATATGTGTATAATTTCTTCTTAAAAATTCAAAACGGCCATTTCCCCAGGTCAATCCCTGCATTCCAAACCATTTTCTGAATTTATAATATTTTTGTAGATTCCACTTCAGGCCATATTGAACTATTTTATGAGTAATTTCTCATTTCAATTTGAATTTAAATTCAATCAGAACTAATAAGGGTCTACTTTATAATCAAAACATGAATAAACTACCCCATCCCGACACTGTTTGAATTTAAAAAGAATCCATTTACCTCCATAGAAACTGCATTGCTTAAGAAAACTGAAGTTGCCCATTTCAAGCACAAAAAGAAATGTTAAAAACCAGGGTAGTCTTACTGGGAAATCATATTAGTAATGGATTTTCTTTCATTAGCAAGGGACTTTTTCATTAGTATTGAATATTTTTACACAGCCTGAAAGCTATAGCTGGCAGTTTGTAAAAATGGTGTGTCTCCAGTTTGGCTTCAATATGCATACCATGTGCTATACACCTAACAGACAGTCCTTAAATATACATTCTTTTCATTAATAGATTCACTCAACATTTTCAAATTTTACTGCCTGCCATGTGTCAGGCTAGTTCTCAGTTTGAAGCACTACTTATTCTTAGAACTTCAGACATGCTCAAATTTAAATAAATACTTCAGTTCATTCACCATTTTGGAAATTTTTGCTTTTATGGGCATTGTGAAGAATTGAATTCGACCATTCAAATCTGATTACTTTTATTGTTATCTGGTTATTAAAATCTGATTATTAAAGTTGACTATAGTTCACGGTTTTGAAGAAGTTGTATGTAAAGGCATCAGAAATCATTGGTTCTTTGTTAATTTTTTTTCCCTTAAACATAAAATATGGATCGACAGTTATCAGGTGCTCATCATAAATTGCAATGGCCTACATCAAGCATGTCAAACTCAAAGGCTAACACGGGCCAGATAAACAAGGTTTAAGTTTATGTGGGCCACAAAAAAAAACACACACACAAAAGCTTCAATTTTCATAGAAATGTAGGTTTATTTCAAGGAAGACGTGCTGAGTACAAAGAGCTGAAATAAATGAGTAATCATTAACATAAATAAAATAATAGAACATTTTAATAAAAAGTAATATTTTTCTTGAACATTAACTTACCAGACACCAAATAACTGCACAAATTAATAAGCATAATGCAAATAAACCTACGTTTCTCGTTCTCCAAAAGCAAAATATTTTCTGTTGTGCACACCAAGTCAGTACAAGACTAATGACATGGCCATCAGCTGCTAAAATATTTGCTGCCGGTATGAGTGGAGAGAAATGGTGCACCTACGCTTAAGGCCATTAAGGAAAGTGAATGCAATACGATTATAGTAATCAGTCAGCGAACAGTTATAGTTCTTTTAAAAATATATATATATTTCATTGATTTTTCACAAAGAGGAAGAGAGAGGGATAGAGAGTTAGAAACATCGATGAGAGAGAATCATCGATCAGCTGCCTCTTGCACACCCCCTACTGGGGATGTGCCCGCAACCAAGGTACATGCCCTTGACCGGAATTGGACCTAGGACCCTTCAGTCCGCAGGCCGACGCTCTATCCACTGAGCCAAACTGGTTTCGGCAGTTATAGTTCTTTATTAACAATTATATATAGCAGCATATTATAAAAATTAGTTTACTAAATTTTTATTAAAACGTTTCTTACATACTGTTATGTTGGCTGGGCCACAAAGATATTCGTTGTGGGGTTGCATGCAGCCGGTGGGCCACAAGCTAGACATGCTTGCCCTACATCTTTTATTCTGTTTGCTCCTGTTCCACGGAACTCGGGTGACACAAGAATATTTGAGTTCTGTTGCATTTCAGTTGGAAGCAGTGCTTTTCCCCTAACTTTTCGTTGATAAAATTCTTCTTGTGTAAAGTTTCATTTTGGCTTCTTCATGTCTGAAAATCATACGCTCTCAACAATCCGCATTAAATATTTACTGAACTATCATTGCCTTAGCTCCTAGTACTGACTCAGGCGGCCTCTAGGGAGATCTCACCACGTGGATTCACAACACGTTTTGACATTAAAGGGAAACTGCCTCGAGTCCCAAATACATACCTATGTTTATATGAAATACAGCCAAGTCCATTTTACCTCCGTGTATGAAAGAAAGTAATATTCCCAGCATGAAGAAATCTGTGCGATAGATTTTCCTGATATGGAAGTTGTAAGCACTGTGATTTTTCCACTTTAGACAGCCGAGGTGGCACTAGCTAATCTCAAGAACAAATATGAAAACGAGAAAGCGATGGTGACTGAGACGATGACAAAACTTAGGAATGAACTGAAGGCTCTGAAAGAAGACGCAGCAACTTTCTCATCCCTGAGAGCAATGTTTGCAACAAGGTAATCTTTTTTTCTTCCAAGATCAGGTGTGGTACATGGGGCAAAGACTTTGGAATTCACACGGGTGTCTTCCTGCATGCTGCGTGTAAACGGTGTGAAAAAAAGAAGCGATTCCACTCTGACAAACCCGAGATATGAGCTCTCGTGCTGTGTTCCAGAGCCCTCTGCTGGACACACTGTAGCAAGCAATTCCTTTACACAGAAGTCTTTTTAAGTTAATACAAGACACATTTTTTTCTATATTTACAGTAGAACTTATGTACCCAAAAGAATTAGAACACACAAAAGAAGTCTCCAACAAGGGGAAAAGTCCTATTTGCTAAAGTAGTTAAATATTATCACCACTGAAATTCACTATCACCAAAGTGCTTATCATTAATAAATATTGTATGAGAAAGATACCATTATAATGAAGATTAATACTCATCATACCAGCTAATTACTTAGACTTAAATACACTGATGAAACTATAACTTCTTTTTGTAAAAAAATATATTTTATTGATTTTACAAGGAGAGGAATTGAGAGGAATAGATAGTTAGAAACGTTGATGAGAGAGAAACATCGACCAGATGCCTCTTGCACACTCCCCACTGGGGATGTGACCGCAACCAAGGTACCTGCCCTTGACCGGAATCGAACCCAGAATCTTTCAGTCCGCAGGCCGACGCTCTATCCACTGAGCCAAATTGGTTTCGGCTGAAACTATAACTTCTAAAGTGTAATTATATCATCAAATTGTACTACCTCCCTCCCACCAGTTTCATTATGTGGTGCCACTGTATTTTGCTGTTAAACTTGAAGTGATTATTAAGAATCTGTTGATTCAAGGCATTCGAAATCCTGAGATTCTCAATATGTGACCTTTTTTGCTGTCACAACGTATTGACAAAATAAACACAGTTATATATTTTATATGATGCAAACTTGATATAAGTTCACAAAGCATCACTATGCCTTTATTTGAAGATTCATTAAATAATTTACATGTAGCTGACATAACTGTAAAACAAAATCCTGGGAACCTGCCCAGCTTTCTTTGGGTGTCAGGAGAGAAAGGCTCACGCTCATACTTTGTGACTGATTCTCTGGGGTGGCAGTGAGGAGGCTGTGTGCCCAGTGGAACTCGGTGGGTGGAGGGGACAGAAGCATAAGGGTTTGGGGAGGGTAAACGCATCTCTGGCCACCGTGAGGGGAGGCAGGACAGAGAGTTCGGATGGTGCCTGTACTCCTCACTGATGAAAGAAACCAGTCAGGATGATGTGTAGAATCAAGAGCACAAATTTCCTCTTTGAAAAAGAAATCAGATCTTTTTAAAGGGACATTGAAAGTCTGAGTCTGGTTTATACAAGAACTAGGCACCTGTTGCAAGAATATTCCTGCAAGACTTTCTGCCGACTTCTCTTCTGCCACCCCCACCTCTCCGACCCCCCTACCTCTCCCACTGCAGTGGGCAGGGTGGGGCAGGCCTACCCCAACATGCCTACCCCAACACACTCCGAGCCACCGCCACCACTGTCTCCGTGGCCACACACACTGCCACCACCACTGCTGCACACCTAGCCCCACATGCCTGACCAGCTGCGCCTGCCAATACTGCCGCCTCCGTGGCCGCACCCACTGCCGCCGCCTGCGCTCCGCCCGACCCACCCGACCTGCCGTGCCTGCCACCCCACTGCCTCCTGCTGCTGCCACCTCCATGGCCGCACCCATCGCCACTGGGCACCTCACCCCGCCCTGCCCTGCACTCGCTGCCAGTGCTTTCCCTCCAGCAGCCACAGCTGCCTTGCTTTCTTCCACTTTCCCTCCCTCTTCCTTCTATGGTGTCTTCAGTCTTCACTCCTCCCTCCCTCCGCATATGCAAATTAACCACCATCTTCATTGGGTTAATTTGTGTACTCTGATTGGCTGGTGGGCATGGTTTGTGTGGTGGAGTGATGGTTAATTTGTATATTACTCTATTAGGTTAGATTATTTCCCCCAAATTGTGCATTTTCACAGAAATTTCTCTTATTTTTGGGATAGTAATCGCCTTATTTGCTCCATAGTATTTTAAAAAATATTGTTATCTGGCCAATTTAAATAAATCCAGGATCCTGAAATTCACATTCTATTTTACTAAGCCCTAGATTTTCTTATTATATCCCTGTATGTTTCTTGACGTTCAAGGTTAAAGAAAATGGGGACCCACCCAGATCTCAAATTACTTCACTATAAAGTCTGGGTTTTTTTTTTTTTTCTTTAAAATGCCATAAGGTTTGTGCTGATTGCAAAGTGTATACAGTACATTTTTGGACTACTCCACAAAGTCATTAACTATCTACTGGTGCATAAAAAGTACTTGTTATTATTATCTTAGAGGGTAGATAAACTCAGAAAAAACTCTATGTGAATAACTAGAGGCCGGGTGCACAAATTCATGCATGGGTGTGGCCCATCGGCCAGGCCTGCGATCAGGGCCATCCCGTCCAGTCCCGACTGGGGCTGTGGGGGCCGGCCAGTGGGGAGGGGCCACAGGAGGGCTCCCGGGCATGGCCAGCCCTCTTGCCCAGTCCCAATTGTCCAGACCCCAACAGCAAGCATCTGTCCCCTGGTGGTCAGTGCACGCCATAGTGACTAGTCCAGTGGTGGATCAAAGAATCAACTGATGGGTGGGACACTTAGCATATTACACTTTTATTATGTAGATTCTTTCTCCTAACTGTATGTGTGCTTACCTTTGATGGGGATAAAAGACCAATGAGCGTATCATCCTGCCTCAGCACAAAAAACCTAGGCTCATCTTGGCTTTCTTTGACACTTATTGCTTAATCATCTGGTTGAAAAAAATCATTGAAAAAACTCATGTTTCTAATTCAAACAAATATGCCTATTGAAAGCAGTGGCAGCTGCAATCTATGCTCAATTAAAATAGAACCTATATGTATAGATAAAGAAGGAAATGTTTTCTTTACAAACATTATCATTCTTTTGCATGCTACAGGCATAGCCTATAGCACATTCGTCACAATTCTCCGAAGAACACACCACACAATAGAAAAAGCCACCTCTAACTCACCTAAGATGCTGCCTGAAACTTGTCTGCTTAATCCTGGGCCATCGTGCAGCAGCCCCCACAGTAAGGGGTTTAAGATGTCACATATTAGGAATGGCCCCAGCCCAGCCAGTGTGGCTCCTTGGCTGAGCGTTGACCTATGAACCAGGAAGCCATGGTTCAGTGCCCCAGCTGTGGGCTCAATCCCCAGTAGGGGGAGTGCAGGAGGCAACTGAGCAATGATTCTCTCTCATCATTGATGTTTCTATCTCTCTCTCTCCCTTCCTCTCTGAAGTCTCTCTCTCTCTCTCTCTCTCTCTCTCTCTATATATATATATATATATATATATAGATATAGATATAGATAGATAGATAGATATAGATATAGATATAGATATAGATATAGATATAGATATAGATATAGATATATAATATCTTATATTAATATATATAATATATATTAATATATATATAATATATATTAATATATATATATATATATATATATAGAGAGAGAGAGAGAGAGAGAGAGAGAGAGATTTTTTTAAAAGAATGTCCCAATATGTACTCCATGGTATAGATGAACCATCAGTTATGGAACCTGCTCTACCATTTCTAATTTTCTGCTAGCGTAGGTTACCTCAATTCTTCTCTGGGAAGACCACCGTAGTCCAGTAAAATCCATTCCTTTTCCATTGAAATCCGACTTCCGTTTCGCCCCGGTTTTTCTCCTGACCGCGTTTCTGCTTTGGTTCCAGATGTGATGAGTACGTCACTCAGTTGGATGAGATGCAGAGACAGTTAGCAGCCGCAGAGGACGAGAAGAAGACTCTAAATACTTTGTTACGAATGGCTATCCAGCAAAAACTCGCCCTGACCCAGCGGCTGGAGGACTTAGAATTTGACCATGAGCAGTCGAGACGCAGCAAAGGCAAATTTGGAAAGAGCAAGATCGGCAGCCCTAAAGTAAGTGGGGAGGCCTCAGGCACCGTGCCCACCATAGACACTTACCACCTGCATAGGCAGGGCCCACAGACACCCAACATTCGGGGCAGCAGTGGCACTCAGAGGAAAAGGTATGCATGCAGCAATCTTCATAGTGTGGTGCAGTGGCCAGATGTTCATTAACTGCAAAAATTGATGTGTTCTTATTGTGGAGGATGGAGGAAGGGAAGGAATTAAAAACTGGGAGTGGGTGTATAAATGGGCCTTGCTAATGTTGTTGTTTTAAAAAAAAAAATCAAGACCGTTTGATAATTGTTTATTTACTCATTTCTGTCCCTCACACCCCACCTCTTAATTAACCATAAAATAATTTGTGTCTGTCAACATTTTTGCTGTTCCTTATACGCACAAATATACCTCTCCCTTACCTCCAGCCTAAAACTTGGTAGATAAAAGATGGATGTGAAGAAGGATGCTATGTTTTACATGGATGATCAATTTAAAAATCATTGTACCTCTGGTAATGGTGCTTTCATCGGCTTCTCTTTAATGGGGCAAGGATATGGATATGTTCTCTGAGGGAGCTTTTGTTTGTGTTACCAAAACTGATGGCCGACTAACGGGGATGTCTATGTTTAGGTAGAGTGGGATGGAATGTGTATGGTCTTTTTCTCTAAAGCAGGTTTTTGTGCCTTTTCATTTGGTATGTGAATATTGCTCCAAGAAATCACTTGGAAGGTTGTCAGTGGCTTTTCTGACCTTTTCCCCAGAGTTCTGGATATTGAATTACTTAACCCTCTATTTTCAGTTAATGGTAAGATTTTTATTTTAGGAGCCTTCAGTAAGAAATCACATATTTTCTTATTTGTGGTTCAAACTAACTATACTAAATCTCTTCCTCAGTTTCCAAGACAGTTTCTAAATGGGGTTGTATCCTGGTGTGGAAACTAAGCAATTAGCACAAAAAAAAATTTTTATTTACATGTTAAAAAAATTAAATGCCAATATGAGTAATGTTATCATTGGTGAGGCTTTGAAAGGTAATTAAAGTAAAACTTTTTTGTTTCCTATATGTATTTTCTTGGATCTCCTGCAAGACAATTTTCACCTTCCCTTTGTGATCAGAGCCGTCCCAGGACTTCAGGGGCTTCCTACCTACAGAGTTTATTAAGCCTTCCCCCTGACCCCACCTCCACAGAATCATTTCTTCTGAAGGGCCCCCCTTCCATGAGTGAATTCATCCAAGGGCACCGGCTCAGCAAGGAAAAAAGGTTAACGGTGGCTCCACCAGGTAAACATTTTTTCCTTGGGTGCATGTGACGCAAATGATGAGTTGAGTAGACAGTTCTCCCCATCCTTCCACCCATGCCTGCCCTCCCACCCCCAGAGCCTCCCTTTGAGGACGGGGAAATTCCTACCTCTCAACTACAAACACCTTTACTCTTAGCCTCTTGTGTCCTCCTCTCCTCCGCCAGATGACCACCAGTCCTCGGGGGTCTCCAGGGACTTCTGTTTTGCTCAGGTGACCAGACGTCCCGCTTTTGGCGGGATGGTCCCGATTTTTAACAATATGTCCCGCGTCCCACGGCGCTTTAAAAAAAAAAGTCCAAAAGATTTTTTTAAATCTTTCCAAAAATCGGGACTTTTTTAAAATGCCGAGGGACGCGGGACACATTGTTAAAAATCGGGACTGTCCCGCCAACAGCGGGACGTCTGGTCACCTTCGTGACCGCCGAGGATGGAAAGTGAGAGTTGGAAGGAATAGGATAGGAAACCAGAAACTTGTCAGTGCAACACAGAACACACACCTGCATCCTATTTGCCATTTGGTAGCTCAGAGCAATTCCATCTTGGTCAAAATTTGTCGTTTCATTCTGATCATTTTTAGCAAAAAATTGGGGGGGTGCTGATTTCCTTTTTGTGGTGACTCAGAATGTTTCCTCGATCATTACAGACAAAAAATAAAATCCTCCGAGGTTTTGCTCCTCAGGAACACGCAGGTCTTGCTGTGATGTCCTTGCAGTCTGCGAGCCCATGTGCTCACCAGTTACCACAGCTTCACCGTTTTGCATTTTTCTTCTTCTTTGGCCTCTGAAGGCCCTCGACTGAAAACGTGACTTCTGGCAAATAAAGATAACGGAGGGGGCACCCGCGGAAGCCCATGGAACAAAACACACTGAGGGCACCCGTTATTTGGCCATAGAGGAAATGAAAAATTACAACGAGTTGAAGTTAGTTGTCAACAGTTAGAAACACAGAGAGTTCACACGGGGCAGCTATGTTTCTGGTCTCCCTTGAACGATTCTGAGCATCTGGCAGTCTTGGGTCTGCTTCATGCATGTCCGCAACCTGTTAGGACTGTGGACTGGTTGCTGCTTTTACACTGGGCAAGCTTTGCACTGCCCCCCCCCCCCCTGTCACTGTCCCCAGCGTGCTGCACCCCTTTCTGTCATCTTCTGGTCCCTCCTGTAGCCTCTGAGTTTCCCACCTTTGCCACAGCTTTTTTCTTTCTTTCTTCCTTCAGTTTACTTCTTAATTTAATTAATTTACTCCTACTTAATTTACTTCAATTTTACCTTAATTGCTTTTTGGAAACCTCAGCCTTTGGATCTCTAATACTTTCCTTATCTGAATCATGAAGCAGCCTACCGATGGGGATGACAGGATGTGTGGACATTTACGGCACCTTTTCAGCATTCTAGGAATGTTTGAGGCAATCGGTAGTGACAATGAGTTGGAAGAGTCGGAAAGTCAAAATGTACATCTAAGAAAATAAAAAATAAATAAAAGACAACAACTGTGGGTGTTTCTACGTCCACAGCTCATTTCCTGTTGTCTTAGACCCTACTGGGAGGTGCCTTGAAGTACCTGTGAATTACCAACGTGGTAAGGGTCCATTAGGACACCTAACTTGAACAAAACCCCACAAGTCTTTTTAGCGTTCCACATAGATTTAGTTGCACTGCCTACTAGAACTTAGAAAAGAAACTACATAATGAATGAGCTGAGCCTAGTATTTTAATGTTAAAGGTGTCATATCAGTATGACTAAAAATTAATAATAAAGATGAACAATAACTATTTTCATTTTGTATATGGCTATTTGATCATTGTATTCATGAATATATGTTTTATGTTATTGTCATTACATTGTGGAAACCATTAACATTATATCACAAGCTTTTCCATGCTGCCTAGTCTTATTTTTATGTTTAAAGGTTGTATTATATGTTTCATTGTAGATGTTATCACATTAATCACTACCTCTCTCGTTAACCGCTGGGTTAGGTTTTCATTATTTATCATATTGTAGAATACCACTGAGACTATCCTCATGTATCCCACTCCTCATCGATTCCATTTTTTCTTGAGTGAGATCACTGGGTTAAAAGTATGAACTTCTTTATGTGTTTGCTCCATTTTGATATTGCTGTAAAAAGGGGCATATCAATGTACTAAAAGCCCCACAAGACATTTTTCTCATTTTCACACATGCTGATTCTTTCTACTCCTTTACACACACTTTACACATCTTGCAACTCTACGGCTAGTTAACATACATGAATGAGAGTACCATTATGTTGTTTTAAACTGTTTAGTTTAGAATAACCAGAAGACAGATGACATTGCACTTAGAAATTATTTCTATATGCAAGATTAAAGATACAAATAATGTGAAATTCAGAATTACCACTAGGCCAGAGAAGCACTTTCATGACAACAAATATATTATCATCATGTTTGATAAACTTTATTTTTTAAACAAATTAATAATAAAAAAGGGGAGTAAGTAATGTTGTTAATATATCCCAAGGAATTTTCAATTATATATCATGAAATCAACCAGATTAGTCCCAAATAAATTCTTAGATCAATCCAGCAGCTTTTTCTAAAAGGTTCCAGTTAAAGGAATTACTGTAGAGACTAACTGTCTATACTAAATTGTATCTTCTAAAAATATTTGCATTATTGACTATATGTTATTTTTCCTACACTGAACTATATTGGGTAAGGTGTAGTAAACATTATTTATGATGTTTTTGTTATATAAAATATTTTAATTAGGCTGAGAAAAGAAAAATATGCCATACATAACCAATCTTGGTTCTATGCAAGTAATATCTTAAACCCATGGGAAGTAATCAATTTTATGAGTATCTTTCATTAGTAAATTTATGTTATTGATTATTATAAAAATTAATGGCTAGTAACAATATGTAGTCATCATTTTAAAGGACAATTCACTGTTAATTTATCAGAACGGTTTTTGGTAAACCTCGTCTTCTAAAATATATTTTTAATATATCTTTCCAGATAATTTAAATTAGTCTAATAAGCACATACGTGGGTTGTTTTTCTATTGAGGATCATTGAAATAATTAAATCAATAAAATGAAATTAATTTAGTTTGGCTCCTTTGGTTGAAGAATTGATAGAGCTATAAATCACATTTAAAGTTTTAAGACACAGCCTCGCTGGCGTGGCTCAGTAGTTGAGCATTGACCTATGAACCAGGAAGACATGGTTCAGTTCTCAGGCAGGGCAGATGCCTGGATTGTGGGCTTGAACTCCAATATGGGGTGTGCAGGAGGCAGCTGATCGATGATTCTTTCTCATCGTTGTTGTTTCTCTATCTCTCCCTTCCTTTCTGAAATCAATAACAATATATTTAAAACTATTTTAAGGCACAGAATGTAAAATATTATTTACCATATATAATTTACCATCTATATTTACCATGAAGATGGTCAGCAGCAAACCCCATCTTCTTCAAGGCACAATTTCTGAATTTCTGGAGAATCAACTATAGGATGGGGCATTGATCTTAAGAATTAGTAGAATGTTCTGTACTAATTGATTAGTACCTTGTACTAATTGATTTACAACCTTTTAGAGGACAATTCTGGCCCTTGCCTTTAGCTTTGGCTCCGTTTCTGCTGCCTCGTCCTCTGAAATTCTGTTTCTGCGCATGGCTTGTTGGCTTTTTTATTCTTGGCTTTATCCTTATCCTGATGTACAAACTCCAAGTCCTCCCACACATACCTAACAGCTTCGATGCACTGGAATCAAGAAGTACCTTCCCTGGCCGCCATGGCTCAGTGGTGAGAGGTTGGCTCCACCAAACGGTCTCAGGTTCGATTCCCAGTTAAGGGCACATATCTAAGCTGCAAGGACCATTCAGGAGGCAACCAGTTGATATGTTTCTCTTACATTGATATTTCTCTCTTCTCTTCTCCTCTCTTCTCCTCTCCTCTCCTCTCTTCTCTTCTCTTCTCTTCTCTTCTCTTCTCTTCTCTTCTCTTCTCTTCTCTTCTCTTCTCTTCTCTTCTCTCTCTCTCTCTCTCTCTCTCTCTCTCTCTCTCTCTCTCTCCCTTCTCTCTCTCTCTCTCTCTCCCCCCTCTCCTTTCCTCTCTCTCTTCCACTTTCTCTAAAAAGTACCCTCAGGTGAGGATTAAAAAAAAGGGGGACCCTATTGTCACCAAAGAGTTTGCAATCAGGCAGCAGATAGTATATCTTCATAAAATCATTGGCTATAAAATGGTGTAGCCAACAGTTTATCTCAATGCCTTAACCACCTAGGCCTACATAACAATAATCACACATTTAATCAATAATTAAAAGCAGTCTACCAGAATATGTACAAGGTATCTCTGTAATTCATAGGCAAGTGATATTACTTCTGTAGTAAAGACCTAACTACATTGTTTGTACAGGATAAACAAGGAATCTCAGACTTACAAAAGCAAGTCTGGGCTCTCTTTGTGAAGTAATGGCCCAAGCAATTCATACTCACCCTGTGTCTCCCACACAGAAGCTTCTCTTCCTGAATGTTTCCTTCCTAGTATGGTCTCAATTCCTGCCGCCCTTTCCTACTTCTCTCTTTTCCTCCCTCTCTTTCTCTGACAACCAGTATGAAAGAATGGTATTGTTTTGAAATCTGAAAAAAATTTCTATGCTATTTTAGATTTTAAACCAGCTGATAGAAGGTCTTACCCTTGGATACATAATCACACCTTTAGATGTAGAGTGAACAATGAAAGTTGCCTTTATATTTCACTGCATTCAAACAAGTAGACATCCATTTATGTGTTTTTTATATTGTAAAGCCTATATTCTTAACCATGTGCCAAAGCTGTGTTTGTTTTTTTCAATGATCCAATGATCATTCACTCATTTGTTAAAATTTAACAAAATGTATGAGCACCTGCTACATGTCAGGCCCTTTTCTTGGCTCTTGAGATAATAACATTCAAGTAAAACTCTACCCTTTTATTCAAGAAACTCTTAATCTGGTCTGGGACCTAGATAGGTAAATAAGTAATGATGTTAATGGGTGTTCTTGGGATAACAGAGGAGTTAGGGTGCTTAGGAGAATCCTCCTAGAAGAGCACTGGTCATGAAAGGTGACTAGAACTAGCAGGGGTGCAGGTGTGGATCAGGAGAAAAGCCTTATAGAAAGCAGGCCAACTTGTGCAAAGGCCATGAGCTTGGGGATAGAAACTGGGGCAGGACTTGGACGTGATGGGAAATGAGACTGGAAAGGTGGGCAGGGGTCTGAAAACAGAGGCCAGGTTAGTGAAAGCAGACTTTATTCTGTGGGCATGGTGTTAAGAATAAGACCAAATTTTTAAAAAAACACAAAAAACCTTTATTGATTTCAGAGAGGAAGCGAGAGGGAGAGAGATGGAAACATCAATGATGAGAGAGAATCATTGATGGATTGCCTCCTGTATGCCCCACACTGGGGATTGAACTGGCGAACCAGGCATGTGCCTTGACCAGGAATCAAACCGTGACCTCCTAGATCATAGGTCAACCCTCAACTACTGAGCCACACCAGCTGGGCAAGACCAGATTTTCGTCATGCCATATCACCCTGACAGCAAGGTGGGAATGGATTAGATGTGGGTAATACCGAAGGTAAAGAAGTCTGTACAGAGATTAATGAAATATGCAGATGACAGGTGGCAGAAACTCAGAATCAAAACTGTGAGAAGCGTGAATATTTACATGAATCTGAAGTTAGAGAAGTTCAACTACCGTATTTGCCGGTGTATAAGACGATTTTTTGGCCCTGAAAAATACTGTATTTGCCGGCGTATAAGAGACTGGGCGTATAAGACGACCCCCTAACATTTCCACTCAAAAATCAGTTTGTTATATACTCGCTGTATAAGACTACCCCCCACTTGGAGGCATATTTTTCAGGGCCAAAAAGTCGTCTTATACACCGGCAAATACAGTATGTGTGAAAGCCAGCGTGTCCCAGGCACACACAACCTCATCTAGCTGCCTTTGCTCCATCCTCCTCCGGTGGTTTGTGTGTGGAAGGAGCTCAGTCCATGCTCTTTGAACTTACTTTCTGAACTGACTACCTACCTCAGTGAGGTCCCCCCCCCCAAAGTGTTATCCTATATAGGCTTTTACATTTATGTGTGCTCCAGTTCCCCATATCATTATACTTTGTTTCTCCACAGGATTCAATTCTCGAAGTGGCAGGAGTGAACGATATTCTGTTGAAATCTGTAGTTTTTTAGGTTGGTATTTTCTTTTAATGTAGCTTCCACAGAGTTCTTCCCGGGGCATTCCCTGCTGCTTAGAGCATGTTGCCCTGAGTTTAGAATCCACCAAAACCAAAATATATGAATTCAAATATATAAATTTATATAATTAAAATATATAAATTCACAAAATTACCACCCATGTGTGGAGGAATACATTTTTCTATCTTGCCCCAGGGTAATATGCAATTAGAAATTGCATCAGATTTCCAAATTTTAGGGAATCGGGGGGATGCTGCAGAGTATTTTTCTTACTTGTTCTAGGTTAGCCACGATCCATTTTACAGTAGAGACAGACAACACCCTCAGATTTCCTTTCATTTCTGTCAGTATTTCTTCAAGCATTAATTTCATTTTGATGGGAAATCTTTTGTATAGGATGATCTTCCATTGGAATGTGCCATGTTAAGAATGTCATCTGAGAGATGTGTCTCTTCAATAGATTCTGAGCATCTCTATAATGACAGATTCCTTACAGAAAACTGAGAAATAGAGGAATTCATCTAACATCTTCTCAGAGCTCGGCGTTTCCTTTGTTTAGATAAATACTAAGTATACCCCAATATTGATGAATGTTTTGATTTTCATTCAGAAAACTAATTTCATACAAAAAACATATTGCATTTTTCAAATTTTCTTTTTTCTTATTTTCTATTGCAAAGGATTAAGCTATATGTCTTTCATACCGGTTTTACCAATATGTAAGTAAATACACAAAGGTTAGTTCTAGCCGGTTTGGCTCAGTGGATAGAGTGTTGGCCTGTGGACTGAAGGGTTGCAGGTTTAATTCTGGTCAAGGACACGAATATCGGTTGCAGTCTCCTCCCTCGCCCGGGCCGTAGTCAGGACTCCTGCAGGAGGCAACCAATCAATGTGTTTCTCTCATAGTAATATTTCTCTCGGTCTTTCCCTCTCTCTTCCACTCTCTCTAAATATCAATGGAAAAATATGGAAATCAGTGGGAAAATGGTTGAGGATTTAAAAAACACACATAAAGATTATGAAGACTTTTCTGGTCCCTTGGCTCCTGTAGGCAGAATTATTTGCTCCTCCTCTGTGCTCTGTGACAGACAGTACAGTCACTGTTCATCTTAAATCAGATTCCTCCATAAATCTAAAGCTCCTGTTGAGTGGGAATCCTGCCTCCTGGGTATTTTAATTAACTAATTAATTAATTAATTTTTATAAACTTTATTGATTTTTTACAGAGAGGAAGGGAGAAGGATAGAGAGCCAGAAACATCGATGAGAGAGAAACATTGACCAGCTGCCTCCTGCACATCAGGGATATGCCCACAACCAATGTACATGCCCTTGACCGGAATCAAACCTGGGACCCTTCAGTCCACAGGCCAATGCTCTATCCACTGAGCCAAACCAGTTTCGGCCTCCATGGTCTTTTAATCCATACAGTCTTCCCCTGTATTTCACACACAGGAGGTCCTCAAGTTTTTGAATACTGGTAACCAGTCCAAATTTTCTACAGTGTATGGCTTTGTTGTGGTTTCTCATTTATACATGTAGTTCTATTGTACAGAATTATAAATAGTGCATTTCAGATTTTTAAAAAGATTTCTTACAATTCCCCCCTCCCAATTTTTTTCAATTACAGTTGTCATTCAATATTATATTAGTTTCAGGTGTACATCATACTGATTAGACATTTATATGACTTATATAGTGATCCCCCTATAAGTCTAGTACCCTCTTGGCACCATATATAGTTATTATAACATTACTGACTATATTCCCTGTGCTATACATACAGATATGGTTTAATATAGGTGATATAATAAAATTTACATAACAATTGTATTTAGAATTTTTTTCAAGTCAGTTACTCATTTTTCTTATTATTAAGTCCAGGCAGCATATATCATTTTGAAGTTTCTTTATGTGGTTGTTTTAATATATGCATGCACCCAAATCAAGGCAATTATGAGACAATATCCATTTTTAGAGGCAAAATGTATGAATAATATAATGTTGAGTAAAACACATACACTTTCCTCCCTTTTTTCTCTTATTCCTTTCTATATGTTTTTATAGTTTTTGAGTAATATTTTTCCATAGATGATGGTTCAAAATTCAACAGGCCAAAATTCAACAGGTCCAAAATTCAAAAGGGTGTACAAAGAGGAAGTAGTTCTCATGCCACAACTGTGTCCAGCCAACCTGGTCCATACTTTCAGAAACAGTCCCTACACATACAAGCAAGTTTACATAGATAGATACATATATACTCACAAATATCTATTTTACATATGTATTAATAACATTGACACAACCACAGACATTGTTAAGCATGCTATTTTTTTTTTTACTCAATGTATCTTGGCTTTTTATTCATGTAAGTGCTTATCCTTTTATTTATTTTTAACCAGAAGTTATGGAAAATAAGGAAGATATTAATTGAATGCTTTAAGAAAGCTTGAAGTATTTCCATGTACAGAATAGAAACATTTCTTGCCATATAATACAATGACAGCTATAATAAAATGTTTCGCCTTGTAGATCAGAGCTATTCAATAGAAAGATAACATGATAATTATATATGTCATTTTAAATACTCTAGTAGCTACTTGAGGAAAAAAATGAAAAGAAACAGGTGAATATTTTATTTAACACATTATATCCATAATATTATCATTGTAACATGCAATTGGGGGTGGGGGGAGGAAGGCAATTATTAAGCTATGTTACATTCTGTTCTCACTCAGTCTTTGAAACTCAGTGTGTATTTTTCACTACAGAATACCTCAATTTGAACCAGCATATTTGTAGTGCTCAATACCAGGTTTGGTTAGTAGCTGCTGTATTGGGCCGTGTCATTGTAGACCTTACTTACCAAAGGTTTTAACCACCTGAAGATAGAGGCCTCCGGAAGGTGACCAGGTCTGGAGGGGTTGAGACATATGGAAAGCCTAGGGCATTCTAGGCAATAATTGCCTTCCTTTCCTGACCTGGCCGGAATGACTCCTTCTGGCTCTCTGAAAGATATTGACAGGCAGATGGAAAACCGGAAAGAGACAGGGACCTCGACAGTTGGCTCCTAAGTCACAGCTCCTGCTTCACCAAAAAAGAGCAACTCTGCCCCCAAATGACAAACTAGTCCAAATTATAACTTTAAAAGTTGCACATCTCTGGCTCCTGTGGCTCAGTTGGTTGGAGCATTGTCAAGCGCACAGAAAGGTGGAGGGTGCAGTTCCTGATTACGGCATATAACCAGGTTGCAGGTTCAATTCCTGGTCAGGGTGTGTGCAGGAGGCAACTGACATATATTTCTCTTCTCTCTCTCTCTCTCTCTCTCTCTCTCTCTCTCTCTCTCTCTCTCCCTTCTGCTCTAAAAACACAATAATAAAAAGGCTCCATTTTTTTTAAAATGGCACATGTTATCCCACCACCTTCTACCTATGTATGCTCCCCACTCTAAAGTCAGAGAACAGCTCTTTTCTACCAGACAAACTGTAAGAAGTCAGTGTTAACGCGGAACACTGCTCTTTCCTGCCTGGTACAGCCAGTTCGTGACACATACACATTTACTTACTTATAGAACCCAGCCCTTAGTTTCTTTGATATCTTTTGTGCCAGGGCACCAGGTGCTACAACTCTCTGCCATCGGCACGGCCTCGCCTTCATATCCCAAAGGTCCCCATCCCCATGCAAATAGGACTTTTAGTGCTGGACTCTGTCTGGCGGACAGCGGGACCTCCCCCTCATTGTGTTCCAGGGGGAAATGGCTGTCCACACCCTCTGTGTCATGGGTGGGCAAACTTTTTGACTCAAGGGCCACAATGGGTTCTTACACTGGACCGGAGGGCCAGAACAAAAGCATGATGGAGCGTTTGTGTGAACTAATATAAATTCAAAGTAAACATCATTACATAAAAGGGTACGGTCTTTTTTTTTTTTTTACTTTTTTTTATTTCAATAGTTTAGAACAGCCATCCGGCCTGCGGGCCGTAGGTTGCCCACTCCTGCTATGCTCTACTTACACTATTTAATCCAATCCACTGGCACTAGTCTACGTATCCTATTGTTTGCCTCATGCAACTACATAACAACCTCTGTTCTAAGAACCCTCTGATACTAAGCTTTTCCTGAATTGTTATGTTCAAACTGCAGCTTTGGAAGGGACCTTTTCTACCTAGAAAGAATACCAAGGAAAACATAATAAGAAAAAGCCACAATAGGTTCCCCGTGAAGCCGATCTCTAGGTTAAGAGCTGTCAGGCCCCCCTTTACATGTAGAAGGATGTGTGGACAGCTAGAGTGAAGAAATACCGAATGGTCTCCCCAACTTTGAGGCTCCCTGATCCCATGAATACAGACTTTCTCTCCATGATTCCGACTGGAGGTCATGTTTCCAAACAGAACTATACACTAAAAGACCTTAGCGTCATGTAGCATACCTTCCATCAAGAAAAACTCCTGCAACCTAACACACTTCTGAACAGTTTAAAATATGTATGTGTCATGAACTGGCAGAAGAGAGCAGTGTCCTGTGTTAACGCTGACTTCTGGCCGCGTGCTGACACTCCGTTTTCCTTCTCTGAACGGACGGGCTTCCGTGTCCAAAACCCAGGCCTAGTTTGTTACCCTGGATGTGGGGGCCGCTGATTTAATTCAGAAACGCTTCTCCCACCTTTCTCCTCGCTGCACTGCCCCTGGCTCTGAGGGCGCTGACTTCTGGCTGTGAGCACCTTGGAACAACAGGCAGGACTATCGCTCACGGAAAGCCTACACTTGCTATGCTACTAACTGTTCCTTTATTTTCATATATATATTATTGATTTTTACAGAGAGGAAGAGAGTTAGAAACATCGATGAGAGAGAAACATCGACCAGCTGCCTCTTGCACACCCCCTACTGGGGATGTGCCCGCAACCAAGGTACATGCCCTTGACTGGAATCGAACCTGGGACCTTTCAGTCCGAAGGCCAGTGCTCTATCCATGGAGCCAAACCGGTTTCGGCTGTTCCTTTATTTTCAACAATGAAGTGACAGTGCAGTTCTCTAGCGCTCACACCTGCGTAAAGTGACCTGGTCGTTAAACGTGCACAGCTAGCCAACCAGAACAGAGTTGACTGTGCACGGTGCGCACCACAGGGCAGCCCCCACCGCCCTCTCCTTTCCCGGTGCAGAGCTTTCTGTCCCTTCCTCCGCGCAGCCCGCTCCGGAGTCGTCCATGAAAGGTGTATTTGTTATGCACAAGGAAAAGCACAAGTCAAAATGGCTGGCTTCACTCCTTCCTGTCGCTTATCTGATCATTAAGTTTGTTGTCCTGTAAGCCAAAAAGGAATTCATTGATATACTCTTGATATCACACATTATTTCGGCAGGGACAGCTTCTTGAACACGCCTCTCCTGTCATTGCATTAGTCAGTGAATGTTCTTGAAAGGAAGACTAGATTAGACTATCATTATATTTTCAGAATTATTTAAAAGGCAAGGTGTTTTCTGTTTTTTTTTTTCTTCTTCTCATAGTTGCAACTTGTAGTGATCCGTTTCTTTTATTGGCAGTAAAGGTGTACAATCAGTAAGATTTTCAAAATAAAAACGTTATATTAAAAAAAACCAATTTCTATGATTTCAAGTATTTTCACTAAAGATTTCTATGAAAACATGTGCATTTATTTTGCAGGATAACAATTTAGAACAGGACTGTCATTTTAACTTAGCCTACTTTGAGTGGATATGAGATTGGTACATTTTTTTAGTTTTGCTCACGTGAAGAACTTTTTTGGTGTTCTGATGCTGTTCACCAAATCAATTTTCTGTTCTACACTGAGCCTCACCTCTCAGTTCTTTATTGCACTTAAGATTATGTCTTGCTAAAAAGTTGAAGACCCGTCTATAACCAGTTTGGATCATAAGAAATGAAACTGGAAGTTTAGAGTAGAAAGGGCACCATTTGCTCTGGCCAAAGGTCCTCGAGTTCCTGGCACAGACTTCCCAAGGCGGATGTTGCTTAGTTCATCTTAAATCCGTATTTCTGGCTTTCCAGGCAGACCTGGCTCCACCTCTGTTGATAGGATCCTTAGAGAAAACAAGTATAGTACAGCCGCTTAGTCTGAGTAGGTATTTATAGAATAAGCCATTGTGTGATGATGGGAGAATCAGTTAAACATACATTTTTTTCTCTTTTTATGCACGACTTGACATCAAGCAAAAAGAGGTAAGTTGGCTGTAAAACTGGAGGTGAATCTTATTTTCTTTAATAAATATATTCCTGATAGCATTGCTTCACTTAAATTTCTACAAATCAAATACTTTTACATTAGAAAGCTTGTCATTGTAAACCCTTATTCTTTTCTTCAAAAAAAAATGAATCAACACCTTCTGTGAACTTGGATTTAAAAATATTTAGTATTTCAACATACTGATTTTCCTTTATCTGGGCTATATGTAGGGTTTAATTTGCTTCTGAGGACATAGTATATTTTGAAACACTTGGTTTAATTTTGGGGTTTCTGAATTGTTTCCCCCCCAAAATGTGGGTTATGTGTTATAATGATTTTCTTCTTTTCTTAAAAAATCAAAACAAAAGGGAAAAAAGAAAGAGCTGGCATTGATGAAAGCCTATAATTTTCAGATCCATCACTTTATAGAAGGGGATGCCCTGAACCTCTCTCAGAGTATTTTCCAGCACTGATTTTTTTTAATGACATAAAAACATAATAATGTTAAACAGGAAAATCAAACACATTCCACTGAGTGGTTTCTCATATATTTTTCTCCTTTGGTGTATATTTTTACAATCCATCTTTTGAGTGAGGTTTTGGTTGTAGTTTGTTTAAGTTTATCTTTTCTTTTTGATGATGAATTAATCTTGACATTTCAAAGGTATAAGCTGGTCTTGATCTGATACATGCTGTTACTGATTGAGAACAGACTGCCAAACCACCTTGAGTTAACTCGGTGCCAGTTAACTCTGTGCCATTGTTCTTGGAAAGGTCATTTCTGAACAAAAGACAATTTTCTAACAGGTGTTTAGGTGGTGTAAGAATCTGGCAGCAAATGTACTTTTACCTCTTGGTGCCACTGTATTTCATTACCCTCGCTTTCACCTCCCATGTCTTTCCTACCAAAGGCTGTTGCTTACACACATGCTCATAGTTTAATTGTAAGTTGTTCAGGATCAAAACATGAACTCTGCTGCCGGGCATTTTTATATTTCTTTTTTTGCAAGGTTTGAAATAAAAATAGATTATGAGTATTGCTTTGCCTTTCCAGCGAGTCAGATGATATTCTTCAGGACAGAAAATGGGAAGCTAGATGAAAAGTTTTTGTCTAATCCAAGCATGTCAAACTCAAAGGTTAACGTGGGCCTAATATACAAGGCTTAAGTTTATGTGGGCCGCAAAAAAACAAAAGCTTCAATTTTCATAGAAATGTAGGTTTATTTCTATAGAAACATGCTGAATATAAAGGGCTGAAATAAATGAATAAATGTTAACATAAAATAATAGAACATTTTAATGAAAATTTATATTTTTTGTGAGCATTAACTTACCAGACACTGAATAACTGCACAAATTAAAAAGCGTAACACCCACAAACCTATTTTTCTTGCTCTCCGAAAGCAAAATATTTCCTGTTGTGCACACCAAACAAGTCAGCACAAGACTAATGACAGGGCAATCGGCTGCTAAAATATTCACTGCTAATATTAGTGGAGAGAAATGGTGCACCTGCACGTAAGGGAAATGAATACAACACGATTATAGTAATCAGTCCTTAGAGAACATTGTAGTTCATTATTAATAATTATAAGAGGATATTGTAAAAATTAAGTTATGAAATTTTTATTAAAACATTTCTTACAAACCATTATACTGGCTGGGCCGAAAAAAATATTCGTTGTGGGCCGCATGCAGCCCGCAGGCTAAGAGTTTGACATGCTTGGTCGAATTTATAATCACTATAAAGTCTAAAAATGTTTCCTCTTCTTAGCAAGTCATGCTTCGATTCTACATTGTTGAAGGTAGTTTTAATGTGTGTCCCAAAAGTGTAATGAACTATACACAGTTGTCATTATGTAAAGGCAGAGCCAAATGCTTTCAAAGATTTTTTTAGTAATTTTTTTTGCATTGCCTATACTGACATGTTTTTGTGTTTCAACAATTCTGTCTTTTCTAGAAATATTTAATGAATAATATTTATTCCAGAAAGATTTAATGATTGTTTCTGACTATCAAGGATATAAATGTGGGATTTGCCATGTTAAACACTGATGTAAAGTTAAACCTGAAGTGTCTGGTGACACAAATTGGCAGATTGCACCCCTGCATAGTTGGAAATAATGCTATTATCTGTGGGTACTTTCTGATACATGAATGTGTTAATAGGATATGTGATATGTATGGCAAAAAGGGATGAGATAGCCAACTCTCTGTGTTTGATTATAAAATGCTAAAAGTTGTTCACAGATCTCCATTTTTATTAGTCAGTGCACCATTAAATTCATCGTTTCATTTTTAAGGATATTTCAAATTTTTCTAACCAGTTTTTATGTATATAAATGTTGCTATCTCATGCCTCCTTATTATTGTTCTTTATATAATGTTTCTATCTTAAATTTTTCTTATTTTTTCCTAAATCCTTTACTTTCTATGTTTGCTTTTTCAACTTACATGTATAGGCGTCATAGGACTATGTAACTTCAAGTTGCTACTCCTAGGAGAATGTATTTTGATGCTTCTTTCCATTAACTTTTCTGTTAATTCAGTAACATGTTATTAATCATTTGGTAGATTTAGTGAGGAATAATTTAGTATTGGGCACACTTTAAATATGGCAATTAAAATTTTATTTTTAAAATGTATACATCAAAGTCATCACTAATGACCTGATATAGCTAAATTAGCTCTAAGATCTTTATCAGGTAACATTTCCTCTTTCTTATTCCTTTTACTAGAAATATGTGGTTCTGATGACAGGAATATCTAAATTGTCAACTCTCCCTTTTCAAAGTGGATCCGTCTGACCATGGCATTAATAAAGTACTAATAAAGAAACGAGTCCCAAGATCTGTTAGGGGAAGTGAAGTCAGTATATTAGAAAGTATTTTTGCACCACATGCAAATTCTCCAGGCACACCACTGTGGGGAAACAAATAATGACAAGAATTATAAGGCAAGGCCCTCGCTGCCTCACCCTGCAGCCTGACTGAGGAAGTTAGGTCCCCTCTGCAGATAGCAGTGGCCACACGCTGGACACGAGAAATGGTGGTGGGGATGAGATATGTGCTGAAGGAGTTTAGAGGAAGCAGATACTTCCTCCTGGAGTGATCAGGCTGGAACTTGTTGGTTCTGAATAGTCAGAGAGAAGGGAGACCATTTCAGATGAATGCAATGTGAGGAGCAAAGGCTGATTGAAATGATTTCGTCGTGTAGTCTATTTGGGGGCTTTTTAATTTCCCTTCTTGTTAATGGGATTGACTTTGCTTCTTGATGCTGAAAACCTCAAGGCCATCTGACTCCTCCCTTTGGTTTCTCGTGTCTAATCAATGACCAGTTCCTGCCCATGGAACCTGGGCTACGTGTTTTCCCGAACATTCTTTCACCTGGTATCTGCAAGACTGGTATCTCATGTCCTTGCTTCACAGATAGAGCAACTGAGACGCAGAACGGTTCCTCAGTGTCCCTCAACTGATGAGTGGTGGAGCGGGATCTAAACCCAGAGGTCTCCCATGGACCCCAAAACTCATGCTGAAATGGAGGGAAGTTGAGGAGCACAGGGTTGGGGGGCGGGGGGAGGAAAAGAGAGGAAAACAAAGAGATATAGAAAATTACTGCAGAAGCATCATTGGCAAATAGAAAGAAATTGCTGTGACATACCCATCATCCATTCCCGTAGATTGTTGTGTAAAAACCTCAAGAAACATGTCAGTAACTATGGGAAGCACCTTTGTGCTATTATCCACAAATTTGCAGAATTCCTGCATTAGGGAGGCTTTTAAGAATCATTATGCAATTTGTCCTTCAGTGCACAGTGCAGAGAAACTTATACTTTCTACTAACCTAATTACTCAAATTTCACATCCTATGATCGATTTCGTTTTCCCCAACACCCCCGATTTGAACACTTTTTCATCTTTCTAAAGTGCTTTTTGCTAAGAAGAAAGTCTGCTGAAATTCAAGTGCAAATTTTCACTTACAATTTATGCTCTGGCCTTCTGTATATATCCTTTCAGTTGAGTTTCCTTGAATTAAAGCATTTATTTATTTCAACCGTTGGACTTCTTTTTTAAAATATATTTTTAATTGATTTTTTACAGAGAGGAAGAGAGAGGGATAGAGAATTAGAAACGTCGATGAGAGAGAATCATCAATTAGCTGCCTCTTGCACACCCCCTACTGGGGATGTGCCCGCAACCAAGGTACATGCCCTTGACCGGAATCGAACCTGGGACCTTTCAGTCTGCAGGCCAATGCTCTATCTACTGAGCCAAACCAGTTTCGGCAACCCTTGGACTTCTTAGATCTTAGAAGAATTCAAGAGAAGTTTAGTTATTGGTTTATTAAGACTAAAGAGTTGGCAGATAAGAGAGAGTAATAACTGCTTTCACTTTGGATCAAGTACAAAGGCTCTGTATTAGTTTGACTGAGGAGCTGAAACAATATTATTTTCTCCCAGTTCTGCAGGCTGGAGGTCCAAGATCAAGGTGTGTGCAGGTTTAGTCCCTCCTGAGGCCTCTCCTTGCTGTGCACACGGCTGCCTCCTCACTGCCTTTTGTCTGTGTGAATGCATCCCTGGGTCTCTCGGGGTGTCCTACACTCCTAATCTCCTCTGCTTATAAGAGCATCAGTCAGATTGGATTAGGGCTCACCCTACTTTAAGTATGTCTTTAAAGTGCCTATCTCCAAATATGGTCATATCTTAGGTACTGGGTTAGTGTTTCCACATATGGATTGGGGGGGTCGGGGGAGCACATAGTCAGTCTATATATCAGGCACTATGGGACATTCTTCCAAAGGGGCATGGGGTGGACAGTCAGAAACCTGGGCTCAGGTTCTCATTCTGTTCCTCTCTCTGTGGGCCCTCGGGAAAATCACTTAACTCTTCTGATCCGCAGTGTTCTAATCTGTAAAATGGGCGTTGTGACAACCAAATTCAGATGAGTATCCTGAGCACTAAAAAAGATTTTGTTCACTATAAATACCATACAGAAAGTGGCCATGCATAAATTCCTTAACAAACAAACAAACAAACAAAAAACAACAACACATGGCCTTACAAAAGACAAGGGGAGAGGTCCTGGGAGAAAAAGAATATGAAAATGAAAAGGTGAATTCCTATGTGCATCAAAAGAAGAAATGTAATTTATTTTTTAAAAATATATATTTTATTGATATTTTACAGAGAGGAAGAGAGAGAGAGAGAGAGAGAGAGAGAGAGAGAGAGAGAGAGAGAGAGAGAGAAAGCTAGAAATGCCGATGAGAGAGAAACATCGACCAGCTGCCTCTTGCACACCCCGTACCGGGGAATGTGCCCGAAACCAAGGTACATGCCCTTGACTGGAATTGAACCTGGGACCTTTCAGTCCGCAGACCGACGCTCTACCACTGAGCTAAACCGGTTTTGGCAAGAAATATAATTTCTTATAAAAGAAAGTAATTTATCTAACCTGTAGACCTATAACCTTGAGGCTGATCCTTGGCAGATTTCTAGAAATCAATGGGTTTCATATGCTTAGTATAAGGTAGGGATTACTAAAAACCAGCATGAGTTCAAGAATGACTTATGCTAGCCGAAACTGGTTTGGCTCAGTGGTAGAGCCTCGGTCTGCGGACTGAAAGGTCCCAGGTTCGATTCCAGTCAAGGGCATGTACATTGGTTGCGGGCACATCCCCGGTGCGGGGTGTGCAAGAGGCAGCTGGTCGATGCTTCTCTCTCATCGATGTTTCTAGCTCTCTATCTCTCTCCCTTCTTCTCTGTAAAATATCAATAAATTTTTTTTTTTTAAAAGAATGACTTATGCTAGACTTACTCTCATTCTCTTGCTTATAAAACCAGGCAAAGTAGTAAACAACATTTTGGCAAACAACTAACCAGGTATTTTACAATATTTTTAGACAGAAATTCTAGATGATACTGTAATTGTTTGGATTCATAACTGGTTGAATGGACATGTTCAAGGGGTCCAAATTCATAGACTGATATTTATAAAATATTATCTCTACTGAACCTAGCCTTACTATTAGTTGCTAATCTTAGATATAAAGATATCAAGGTCATGTTATCACATTTCCTGATTTGAAAGAGAAATAAAAGGGAGAGGAAGTTAATATGCTAGATGACAGCATCAGATCTGAAAGATGGTTCAGGTAGGAGTGGAAAAGGCAAAAAGTTCTATTGGAAATGAACAGAAAGCTAAAAGTACGTAAAATATTCCATTGGAGTCCCAGACACTGTAACTTCAGGATGGAGGAAGCATGGCTTGAGATCACCATCTGTGAATGAAGCAGGCTCCTGGGAAGCAGCAGGGAGATGTGGCTGCCAAAAAAATGCCACACGGGCTTCTGCTCTTTTCATAGGACCAGGATGTCTCAGACAAGGTGAGACTCTGCCACCCCACTCCGCCAGCCACATCTTATCACCCCTGATTTCCTTCCTGAACACCTCATTTTTAGAAGGCTGTGCACAAACTGGGACATGGTCAGGGAGCAAGGAGGAGAGTGAGGGAAGTTGAAATCATGTCTTGCAAGAACTTGGCCTGCCTGGCTGGTATGGTTCAGTGGTTGAGCATTGACCTATGAACCAGGAGGTCACAGTTCAATTCTTGTTCAGGGCATATGCCTGGGTTGTGGGCTCAATCATGCAGGAGGCAGCTAATCAATGGTTCTCTCTCATCATTGATGTTTCTATCTCTCCCTCCATTTCCCTTTTTCTCTGAAATTATATATATATATATATATATATATATATATATATATATATATATATAATTTTTTTAAAAAATAAAGAACTTGCCGAAACTGGTTTGGCTCAGTGGTAGAGCATGGGTCTGCAGACTGAAAGGTCCCCGGTTTGATTCCGGTCAAGGGCATGTACTGTGGTTGCGGGTACATCCTCGGTAGGGCGTGTGCAAGAGGCAGCTGGTCGATGTTTCTCTCTCATCGACATTTCTAGCTCTCTATCTCTCTTCTTTCCTCTCTGTAAAATATCAATAAAATATATTTTAAAATAAATAAAGAAATAAAATAAAGAACTTGGAATAAGGAAAACTCAGGGGACAGAGATAGTTTTCATGGTAAAGTACACAGCACCCAGAGGAGTTTAAGGCCATGAGGGAAGCAGCTGTGATGTGGAAAATAAGATCTGAAACGGTAGGCAGGCTTGCATTAGTTCTCAAGTCAGAACAGCCAGGGGCTGGGTGCAAGCCATTCCGGAGGAGGCTGTTTGCCACAAAGAGCGGCTGCCCTGCCTCCCCCCCCCCAGCATCTGGCCACCCAGGGCGCCATTCCGCACCCCCCCTACTCCTCATAGCTGGGGGTGGTCTCCACAGATCATCCTTCACCCAACCGTCCTCACCAGCTCCCTCACCAACATTGTCCTCTGAGCCAGGTGTGGAGCCAAAATGGAGGTGTGCTCTGCCTCCTTCCACAGCAGGCTCTCCCTCCCAACCCAAACCGCCAACAGCGGGCACTGACTTTTTAGAAACTCCGTTCATTTTCTAAGTTGCATTGAAAAGTTTTAAAATAGTAGAAGCCTGAAGAGAAAACACATGATGAGACTTTCTCCCTAGCCAATGAATTTCATTGCTTTCAGCCGCCTCTTTAGAGAAACTAGATATCATCCCCATCCCTGCACCCTTTATCTTGCTTTGTGCTTTTTGAGGTAATTGGTTGCCGCCAAGTTACTGCGTCTGGTGAAGTTTTTATGTTTCTTTGATTCTACGACCCTGATATGTTCTAGAGGCAGCTGGTGTCAATTTGAGAGACAACTAGACTCTAGCAGTGTTTCCCAAACTTCTCTCACGATGAGAATCACCTGGTGAAGTTGTTAAAATACAGATTCCTGAATCCCAACTAAGAAGTGCTAAACTAGAATTTGGGGGAACATATAGGTAAAATTGCATACTTAACTAGTGCCCTGATTAAGCATACCTACTCCATGTGTGTCTGAGGAGTAGGTATCTGTTAGTAGATAAAGAGCTGCTATGATGCTAAGCTCTGCATTTGTTTCTGTAGCAACAAGGATCATGAGAAATGTTCAAGAAAAAAACAGTCTCAGGATATATGAGATTTTGATATTGCCCCATATACCAAAAATACTTGCTTTCCTCATGGTAGGGATAGTGAAAATAAGAACTCCAGAGTGTCTTATTCCAGACAGATAACTGGTCTAAAGTTCCTAGGAGAAACTACCTCATGTTGATGCAATTACTACCTCAGCTGGTAATTTCCTTGCTTTGTTCTCATTCTCTTCACTACCTTCCTTTCTACTTGGCCTTTGTTTTTGTTTTATGGAGGAATGTCATACAAGGATGCTCTTCGTGTGTAATTAAGACAGATCCACAGGTGCTTTACGCAATAACATCCTTTATTTACCTCTGCCCTTAAGGCACTAACAATCTCCTGCGTGTGCGGTGACCTTTCTCAGGCCTCTGACCTTATGATATAAATGCACAGTGTTATCTAATTCAGTTCTGGACCTTTCGACTAAACACTTGAATCTTGTAAAATGTTAGTAGAGACCATAAACACGTAACAGTTGCTAAGAAGTTCCTGGCCAATTCTTATTTTTTGATGAACGCCACAGATGTCACAGCCTCCAGGGAGCGTTCCCTGGCCACTTAGATTTAGTTCATTGTTTCTGCTCTGAGAACCATAACGTCCTTATTGTGGGAAGTAAGGCAGTGATGTGTCTGTAAGTTTAATGCAGCCCTTGGGTCAAATGGTCCTAGATTCAAATCTCAGTCCCACCTCTTAGTGGACTTTGGCAAGTTACTTAACCAAAACCCCTCTTTCCTCATCCCTAAGTGGGGAATAATAAAACGGGGTTAAAGGAGGGCCGGCATTTCAGCGCCTGCGCAGCTCCAGGTACGCGGCCATCAGTCAGTAAGTGTGAGCTGCTACCATCATCGTCACCGCCTCATCGTCATGACGCTTTGATTGTACTTGCTTGTTGAATGTGCTTGTGTTTCTCAATTGGCCAGGGACTGTATCTTCTCTGTTTTCCTTTTATCCCCACCTCCAAACACAGTTTCAGACACATAACAGAAGTTTAACTTGACTGTTGGATGGTTGAGGCTAATTTTGGTGGCTCAGAGAACAGCAGTGACTGCTGGGGTTCTGCAGTGCCCCCTCCCTAAGACACACAATGTTCACCTTTTACGCCCTCTGACACAAGGAGATGAGGCCTAGTTCCTTCAGGAGTTAGTTGACCAGCTCCTAGATCCAACTGGTGAGTTGATGGAAAGCCCACAGCATCTCAGGGCTGGAGGGGATTTTCTCAATCTCCCAACTCATCATCCCTTTCATTGTACCAAGTACATGCCAATACACGGCTGTTCAGTGGGATTAGACATGCGTGTGATTGGAGGGCTACTGACCTGGGAAGAATTTAGAAGAAAATAGAGTTGGAGCAATACAGCTTTTTTTTAAAAAAAAATTTTTCTTTTGTTTTTCCTCTTTCAGCATCTTATTTGTGGAATTTACTTTTCATTCCTTAAGCGCATATAAATAATAAATGCAAAAACTGATAATAATTAGCCAGAGAATGTCACTTCTAAAGAAGGAAAAACTGATATTCACTGCAGATGGAAGGACTGTCCACCTCATATTAAACAGTTCGTTTAAGTAGTGCATTGTAGTCCTGCTCACCGGTTTTCCAACTTTCAACACACAACATATTTCAGATGAATCATCTGTGACCCCATTGGCAGAGATTCTAGGGCTTTTCATTTCATGGAGGCCAAAGCTTTGCTATAAAAGAGTTGTATTTCTACCTCCCCTGCAATGTAAGGCATAAGGCCAGATTCCAGCATGTTTTCCAAGGATTCACGTTCATTTGCACCCATTACATTACCCAAATGCACCATGGGAGGGCAGCACACACCTGGCTGTATCAGAATCTTTATCTAAATTAGTCCAAAATGTTCCTAAATTATCACTTAGAAAATTCTTTGGAAAAGATATAAAAGGAGCATAAAGGAATTCATCCTTTAAGACTCTGAGTTTCTACAAAAGGGAATCATTGAGCTAATCAAGCTGCAAAATGGGAAAACAGAGTTAAAGAAAAACAAAAAGAATGCCTCATAGCAGAGAAAACGGAAATATTTGCTACATTTGAAGGGCTTTTACTGAGTGTGTAATCTGAATACCAGATACTAAATAAGAATCAGATCTCATTCCTATTGATAATCAGTAATTAATAAGTTACTCTCTAACGAAGACCACCTTATTAAAGGGTCCTTTCAATAATGTTCTCCTGAATGAATTCAAACCAACCCTGCCTTCTATTGTGTTCTACTCTGCATCACAGACAGTTCTAGTGTGTTTTCAATATCTTATACAAAAGCATCAGCAACTTTCATGAATTTTGATAGTCTGGAGTTCTACAGTCAGATTTTGTTATAATAGAGAATATACTGGCTTTAGAACAAGCAATACTTGGACACAGCTTTGGAATACAGATTTTTTAAAAATACATTCTCATTAATTCAAGGCTGCAAATTGAGAATTTATCTTTAAGTGAATTTATCTTCATAACATGGGGAAAGAGGCAGGCTAGGCAAACACACAATCTAAGCATTTAGCAAAAGGAAATTTTGCAAATAATCGAACTTTTAATTATAACTTGAATTTTAACTTTTTTGCCAAATCTTTTTGCAGAAATATAATCTATGTATTTCTAGCCAGCTTCCTTGGTGATTCTAGTGTGGTTGGCCTGGTACCAGTAAACACTGTTCTTTGGTTATTTTAGAACACCCAGTGGTCTTTTTTGGAGTAGGTGATTTACATAATTTTGTCTAAATTAGTCCAAAGCATGATCAGCTAAAGCATGATTAACTAGCAATTTGTTAACCTAGCACAGTGGTCGGCAAACTCGTTAGTCAACAGAGTGGTTTGCCGACCATTGACCTAGCATGAGTTCTATATTATAGACTTTTAAATAGCAGAAGTAAAACAAAAGTAGGTTTCCCATTCAGATTGGTTTTCTCCATCAGTCCAAGTTACTAACAACTTACACATCCTAAGATTTCTGCTAACCAATTATTTCTTGTGATAAATACAAGAAATCTATTTTCAGAAAACTATAAAGATTATTTTCTTCCCTGATATCCTTCTATTAGTCATGGAAAAGATTGCTTTTCTCAATGTACCTATGGAATGATATACTCTGTCCAGCTGTCCTGACAATAAAGTCAGTTATCTGAAAGTATTTCATTTTGGAATAGTAGATCTAAGTGTGAAGCAAGTCACGACCATCACATGCAAGTTCAGAACGTGAAGATTTTTTCCATTACATTAAAAGATGTATACTTTCAGATGTATCCAAGTACCAAATATGAATGGCCACATATGTCCTAATGGAAGGTGACCAGACATCCCGCTTTTGGCGGGACAGTCCCGATTTCCCCCCCAAAATTGTTAAAAATCGGGACTGTCCCGCCAAAAGTGGGACGTCTGATCACCTTATCTTAACGTGCTTGAGAAATCTCATTACTAATTTTGTGTCACTAATTTTTTAATGCGGTGTTTAAGAAAAAAGTCTTGTCTTTTCTGTTGGCATGATGGGGGGGGGGTAAATAGCTTAATCCAGATGTTTCTGTGTGAATCCACATTCCTCACTAAATCTCTCAGGCAGCTGCTTCAGTTACTAACATGATGCTCTGTCGTCTCTTTGTATACATGTCTAACTTATCAGTTTCTTGTAGATTGTCAGCAGCCTGCTGCCTCCGTACCGCCACAGTGCTCACAACTAGCAGAGAGGCCAGACTGCCCGACTGCCAGGTAAATGCAGACGCCCTTCCTCTCCCCACCCAACTGCATGTCGGAGCCATCCACCCCGAGCTCTCCTTCTCAGCACCATCACCGCCTACACATCATTCCATTTGCTACATCTTATTCCAAATGTGGGTGATGCGAATGCACATTGGATACCTGAGGTCCATGTGGACCGAGTGGAAATCCAAGAGAGCTAGCGTTTGCTTTCCTGGCCCCTAGCAAGACTAGCTTATTTGCATTACCCCAGTGTTCCGTTATATTCCCAAATAGAAAGCCTGGAGTTGTGAGGATGTCTGCCCTACCTTTTCTTTTGTTTGTCCCTTGTCCTAAGAATACATTTCCTCAGGCAAACAAACAGGAAGGACATAAAGCATAGGTGACGTCTGATCTAAGACAACGTTACGAACGCGTTTCCGTCTTCTGTCCATTCAGTGCCCTCACTAAAGCTGACATTGAAAGGTGGAGAAAAAACTTGTAATCGGCATTTCCAAAAAGGAATATTTGCAGGGACAGAGCCCTCCGTGCTAGATGAACTGAAGAAATGTAGAGGCAGGTCCCCCTACTCCCCGGACACTCAGCTAGAGAGGGCGCTGGCAACGTCTCCTCCAGGGAAAGCCCTGCCTTGTCCATCGTGAACTCTCGTCCTGGGGGAACCTCCACAGCATGGAGCACCCGGTCAGGACCGCATCCTCCTCCCACAATATTTCATCTCCAGCTATTTGGCTTGTGACGGTGCCACACTTTTATAGTCTGGCGTGGCCTTTCTACCTGCTTACTGTTCTTGCTTCTAGCAGGCAGGGCTGCTTTTGAGTAGGGCAGGCTCGAGCGTGCTTCCATGTGTGTCTGAGGAGTAGGTGTCTGTAGCAGGCTGCGGTGATCCGGGCTTAGCTGGAAAACGGGGAGGACAGGAAAAGGGGGGGGGTGTTGCCCAGAAAAGTGGCCCCAAAGGCCCAGTGTGACTTGGCAGTTGTGCAGCCTGCTAAGTGGGACGTTGAGTCAGCCCGAAAAGGGACATGATTAAAGAGGCCCCACGTCTGGGTGTCCTGATGGCTATCTCAGCCTGCCTCCCCCGCCACTTCCAGCAGCAGGGTTTTACTTCGGGGAAGTTCTATACGTGAACGTGCACCTGCCATTAGTCTACCGAGTGCAGCTTAGGCTAATTTCAATCACGTAAGGGAAATGCAACATTAAATGTTCAAACCCCTCTCAGCCAATTTTCCGAGGGTAGTGGTGAAGCATGTGGGCCCTCCACCTGCAGTTCTTTCTCCACCCGGCACCCCTCCCCCTGGGGGCGGGACAGGGGCTCAGTAACTACTGCTTCCCGGGAGTCAGATTGCTTGGGTTTCAGTTCCATCTCTAACGCATGCCAGTTGTGCATTCTTGGAAAGTTACTTTTGCTGGCTGAGTCCCATCTCTTATAAAGGAAGGATGAGAAGGAGGCACAGGCCTGGCCCCTCATATCTGATATTGCCGCTAACCGTGCTGGGTGCCTGACCGGTCCTCACGACACAGACCTGCCCTCTCTAAGCAAAGCGTGGAGATGGCTAGTGGGGGAATTTTAAAAAATATATATTTTATTGATTTTTTACAGAGAGGAAGGGAGAAGGATAGAGAACTAGAAACATCGATGAGAGAGAAACATCAACCAGCTGCCCCTTGCACATCCCCTACTAGGGATGTGCCCGCAACCAATGTACATGCCCTTGACTGGAATCGAACCTGAGACCTTTCAGTCTGCAGACCGACGCTCTACCACTGAGCCAAACTAGTTTCGGCAAGTGGGAGAAATTTTTAACTTCACTTTTATTTCATGTTGCCCCCCGCCCCCATTTCTTTTTCTTTTTCTTTTTTTCTTTCTTTCTTTCTTTCTCTTTTTTTTTTTTTTTTTTTGAGAACCAGTTTGACAAAACGGTTACCTCCCCTGGACCCGTATCTTCTGAAATGACTGAATTTAGATTGCTTGCAACCTCCACACAAATTATTTGCTTAACAAAAAAAGTTAATGAATTGCAAATGTTTCTGGTTTCTACCCACATAAATACAGCATGGTCCAGAGCAGGCTTCCACTGCCCCTCATTGTGGTCCACGCAGAGAAATGATAAAATACATTTAGACTGAAAAGACTGTCCTTTCCTAAGTTGCTGGAATTACGACTGGCTTCCGTCCCACCTCTGCCCACTGCCAAATGGATCAAATTAAATGTCCTCACTGCCCTTTCCACTTCTTTCCGACAGAAAACTTAACACTTTGAATTCTTACCGCACACAAATGTTAAATTCTTTATACTTATTAAACACTACAACCCCCCATAAGGTAAACACCCATTTGAAAATGAGGGAAACGTGGTTTGGGAGATAAAATGACTTGTCCAGGGTCGCCCATCCTGAAAGCAGTTGAGTCCAATGACTCTCCTAACCACCGCCATATGCTAGGGCCCTGCCTGGAGATGCTCCGCCCACCCAGGCCCCCTTTAGTCATGCTGGGGAAGCAAAGCCAGAGAGTGCTTCATTCACCCATGTTGACTCTTTATCCCTGAACTGAAAAGGTTCATTTGTTTAATAAAGAATAAAACATGCTAAGAATGATGAGTGATTTCAGGTCAGGTGTTCTCCTTCTGTTTCTCACTTTGAAAATTGGTTTATACTTCCTACAGCTTGTACATATATTCGGGTAACTATTTAGGTGTATGGTTTTGAATAAAAACATTTTCTCATATTTAAAAATAGAGAACTTTCCATATGTCTTTTACAGGCTGATTCCACTGTAGCGTTAAATTACTAAAGTTGTTTATCGATAATAAGAACCATAATATGAAAGGGTTACCCAATGTATTGCAGCGTTGAATGCAATATTTAAATACACAGAGATATGTGGTATTTCATATTTTTCCCTCCAAGAACTTGCTACTTAGGAAAAGAAACCTTTCTGAAGATATATCCATTTTTGGACTTAGTGATAGTCCCTAGACCTACTGTTCACAACAGTATGGTTTTACCTACATAAGTTAAACTTGTAAATGGTAAAGACTGAACAATGAGTGAGCTCCTAAAGATATTTACCAGTCAGAAGTGAAACTGAATTCTTTCCTATAGCTAATCATTTTGATTAGAACCTATCAAATACTTACATTTCAGAAATAATTTCTTATTCTGTAAATGAAAAATATGCTTCTGCCATATATATATATATATATATATATATATATATATATATATATAGATATAGTGTGTGTGTGTATGTGTGTGTGTGTGTGTGTGTGATTGCATTCACACAAATTTAGAATAGTAATACTATGGTACAAAATATTTATAATATCATACCATGCAAGCAATCTGAAATAATGGGGAAATTTTTAAAATTTTTTTCTAATTTTACAATTACAGTTGATATTAAATATTCTGCTCATTTCAGGTATGCAGCATAGTAGTTAGACATTTCTATAACTTACGAAGTATTTCCCCCTATAAGTCTAGTACCCACCTGGCACCATACATAGTTATTACAATATTATTGTGTATATTCCCTGCGCTACACTTTCCATCCCTGTGACTGTTTTGTAACTGCCAATTTGTACTTCTTTTTTTTTTTTTTTTTTTTTTTTTTTTCTTTCTTTTTTTTTTTTTTTTTTGTTTGTTTTTAAATCTTTATTGCTCAGATTATTACAATTGTTTCTCCTTTTTCTCCCCCATAGCTCCCTTCCACCTGATTCCCACCCCACCCTCTGCCCTTACCCCCTCCCCCCACTATTGTCCTCATCCATAGGTTATACAATTTTAATCCAGTCTCTTTCTGCACCCCACACCCCTTCACCCTGATAATTATCTATCCACTCCCTTTCTTTGCCCCTAATTCTATTATATTCACCAGTTTATTCTATTCCTGAGATTTTTAATTCACTTGACCTTCTTCCTCTTCTTAAGTAACACCTTTCAGCATTTCATATAATACTGGTTTGGTGGTGATGAACTCCTTTAGCTTTTTCTTATCTGTGAAGCTCTTTATCTGCCCTTCAATTCTGAATGATAACTTTGCTGGATACAGTAATCTTGGTTGTAGGTTCTCCCTATTCATCACTTTGAATATTTCTTGCCACTCCCTTCTGGCCTGCATGGTTTCTGTTGAGAAATCAGCTGATAGTCGTATGGGTGCTCCCTTATAGGTAACCAACTGCTTTTCTCTTGCTGCTTGTAAGATCCTCTTTTTGTCTTTTACCCTTGGCATATTGATGATGATGTGTCGAGAAGAATTTTTCTTTGGATTCCTCTTGTTTGGGGTTCTGTAGGCTTCCTGTACTTGTAAGTCTATTTCTTTCACCAGGTGAGGGAAGTTTTCTGATATTATTTCTTCAAATATGTTTTCAGTATTTTGCACTCCCTCTTCTTCTGGCACCCCCATAATTCTGATGTTGGTGCGCTTGCAGTTGTCCCAGAGGCTCCTTACACTATCTTCAACTTTCTGGATCCTCTTTTCTTCTTCCTTCTCCAGTGGAGTGTCTTTTGGCTCTTTGACCCGATTCTTGTGTTCTTCCATTCTGCTGTTGGATCTCTGCATAATATTTTCCAATTTAGTCAGTTTATCTATACTTTTTAGTTGGGTCTCATGAAGTTTATCGAGCTTTTCTAGGATATTGTTGCATAACCTTAGAACCGTAGTTCTGAATTCTATATCCTCCATCTCTTTTGTTTGAGATCTATTTCCTTGTCTCGGCATTATCACTATTTTTCAGAGTTGGTAGGATGGCTTTGTGTGTTTGGTGTCCTATAGAGCACAGTGGGTCAGCCTCCTCAGTTACCTGAGGTAGACACTCTTGGTGATCCCCTTTGTGGACTGCGTGCACAGCTTTGTTGTAGCTAAGTCTCTATTGTTGTGAATTGACCTTCAGGCCAATTGGATGTGGGTATCAGCTGTGTCTACTCTGGGATAACTTCTGTATTGGAGACAGTCTTATAGGATCAGACTTGAAAAACTGCAGAAACCTCTGCTCAGCTTGGATGGGGCGGAGTCTCAGGGCTGAACTGACAGTCTTGGCTTCTGCCCTGCCCTTGTGCACTCGCCTGAGTTTCCGCCTGACTGTCCCAGTTTCCCCAAGCAAGAGCGTGGGTGCCCCAGGGGCTCGCCCGGACTTGGGCTGGTCTCTGTAGTCTGGAGCTTCTGACTCCTTCTGCTACAGAGAGGCCGCCATCTTGTACATAGAGGCAGCGGCAGCCTCCGCAGTCAGACCTGGAGCTTCTGACTCCTTCCGCTACGGAGAGGCCGCCACCCTGTACAGAGAGGCAGCGGCAGCCTCCGCGGTCAGACCTGGAGCTTCTGACTCCTTCCGCTACAGAGAGGCCGCCACCTTGTACAGAGAGGCGGCGGCAGCCTCCGCGGTCAGACCTGGAGCTTCTGGCTCCTTCCGCTCCGGAGAGGCGGCGGTCAGACCTCAGCGCGTACTTGCTCGCGCGCGCGAGGCTGTAGACCCTGCAGACTGCGACTGCGGCTCCCGGTCCCCGGTCTCTGGGTCTCTGAGTCTCTGGGTGCCTTTCTCTGCAGTCCAGACGCCACCCGTATGAGCCTGGGACCACGGAATTTCAGCCGGGGCTGGGGTTCAGTACAGTCCGAAAGGGTTCCGTGCAATCGGGGATTCCTCCCCTCCCACTGCCAGGCAGGTATTCGGCGGCCGCGTGCGCGAGCGTCTCCCTACCTCAGTGCTTTGCGGCTCCCAGTCCGATCCGTGAGCCTCTCTCTTTCTTTCTAGTTGTAGCTATTCCACTCCGCCAGCTTTCCTGAGGTTTTGGTGAAGTCCTTTTTGATTTTAGTTGTTTTTTTAATTAAATTGTTGATGAGGCGGCAGCTTAGGAGACTGCCTAGGCCGCCATCTTGGATGTTCTCCAATTTGTACTTCTTAATCCCTTCACCTTGAAACCATTTTTTAGATGACCATGAATGACATAATGTCGAGATTGGGCCACGTGGGCGGTACCCCCTGTGTAAGCTGTTGCTACACACACTTCAGCTGGTCAGGCAGAAATGCTTGTCTTCCTTTCTCTATTGAAGCACACAGGGCCTGCAAACGTGTATCCCTTGTGCCCCCTGCCATTGGCTGGGTGGCATGTGTGGTGCCCTGAAAAGAAACTCATTCTAACTCGTGCGGATTTAACAGAAAGGAGCTCTGTTGGGTCTGTGGGAAAGTCTGTCTGTCGTGGCATTTTCCGGGCCACCTGACTGTCTAGGGAGGGGAGAGAGAGTCTTGCTACTAAACATTTCCCCAGTCCTCTTGAAACCACACCTCCCCTGTTTACCTGCCACGTTTTTAAGACAGGAAAAGTCATTTCTGTCACTGCGGGTTCCAACTCTGCAGTGCAGCATGTCTCCTTTTCAACTAAACGTACGGCAGCCAAAGGCTTTGGGAAGGAAGAGTGACCTCAAGCAGATGGGTATTTGGCATAATTTTGATTTTGTATCAAAATTCTGATATTTTGCCCTCACTGGTTTGGCTCAGTGGATATAGAGGATCGACCTGCAAACTCAAGGATCCCAGGTTCGATTCCGGTCAAGGGCATGTACCTTGGTTGCAGGCACATCCCCAGTAGGGCGTGTGCAGGAGGCAGCTGATGGATGTTTCTCTCTCATTGACGTATTTAACTCTCTCTCCCTCTCCGTAAAATAAAATCAATAAAAAAATATATTTTTAAAAAATTCTGATATTTTGAGGTATACATGAAGGGTCATTTCAGCACCAAAGATTAAAATTATTTTAATGATCATGTTCGGCCGTCTTCAATGATAATAGCAGCCCAAAAGCTATGTATAAATAAGTAAATGATAATAATAACAATGAACCTTGAATAGTTTTCTCAAACATTACTCCTGTAAGAAATGGATTACATGGTACTGAATTTCATAATATAAGGGGAGGGGAAGCAGAGTTACGGAAAAATGTTGATCTCTTTCAATAATACAAATATCCCCACAGTGGGATTCCTTTCTCCCCGTTAGATTTCAAAAGGTCTGAACCCAGATTCGATTTGTAGTTCTACCTTAGGAAATTCAGTAATTGTGCTTCCTTGTTCTTCAGGATTATTTCTGATGGTACTGATGAGCCTGAGCGTGTCTGAGTTTATTTACATTGGAGGCTCTCGGGGTTTTGCAGAAGTCTGCATGATATACTTAGCAAATAGAAAATGCTTTAAAACCTACAGTCTTATTCAAACTGCCAAGCTAAAGCAGATAGGGGAAGCCCTTGGAGCAAATTAGGAACCCAGCGGCAAACTGATGGTCCCATTGCATCCGAATCTACCATAGAACTGATTTAGAATCCTCTCGTCTAAAGCCTTGGTCCCCGGGTGCTGGTTAGAAATGCAGGTTCTCAGGTCCCACCTGTAGATTCAGATTCTGCATTTTTCCCAAGTTCAACTTCGTACCCGCCCCCCCTCCCCCACTTCACTGGAGTACATATTCAAGTCTGAGACAAAGAAAAACTTACACCCAACCCAGAGACCTAGGGCCATGGTCAGCAAACTGCAGCTCAGGAGCCACATGCGGCTCTTTGGCCCCTTGAGTGTGGCTCTTCCACAAAATACCACGGCCTGGGCGAGTCTATTTTGAAGAAGTGGCCTTAGAAGAAGAAGTTTAAGTTGAAAACATTTGGCTCCCAAAAGAAATTTCAGTCGTCGTACTGTTGATATTTGGCTCTGTTGACTAATGAGTTTGCCGACCACTGAGCTAGGGGAACGAGACTGTGTGCGAAACTGGAGAAAGAAGTGATCGCAAGGAAGCGTTCACACGTTTCCCCTAACCCGTTTTCTTTTTTCCCCGGTTTGTGAGTGGTTTTGAAACTCGGCGGTTGTCCTGGCATGCCTTCGCTGTAAACCATCTCCCCTGCAGCATTTCTGTCCGTGTTTCTTTTCTCCTTTCCATGAATAACCCGACCTGTGCCTGCCTCACCGAGCGGGTGCGCCTGGTGCCTGGCGATGCCTGTCTTGCTGACACGCTTGTCTCTCATTTCCAGTCCTGACCTCGCTCTCCCCGACGACGAGCAGCCGAATCCCAGCCCGCAGCGCACCCCTCTCCGCTGTCTCTCCAGGCCGCCTGGCCCCTCCTCTCCATCCCCTGCCGAAGAGCATCTGGGGTGAACGTTTTGTAGCCACACGCAGGACACTGCCCAAGACCCAGCCGCTGTTGGCTCCTCGGTTGTTAGACGTTGTGCTGGGATCAATGCCCGTCACTGTGGAAGATGAAGGACAGCTGAGAAGAGTAACACAAAGCGCAGACTCCCAAGGGATACAACGTATTACGGCTTCTCCAAGTCACAGATACACTTCTGCAATGACATGGCCACCATTCAATGACACAGATAAACAAACAAACAAAACATAGGACACGTAGCTCAGACGACTGGCTTTATCTCGATAGCATAAGAGAGACCTAAGACCATGTAACATACATAGATTGTAAAATCATCTTTCCTCGAACGTCACATTCGGCTGTAGAAGTTGATTCCACTGTTTTGTTTTGTTTGTTTTTCACCATTGGTAATTTATTTTGTACTCTTACTTGCCACGTGGTTTATGTCTATAGAAACCACTTCTCTAAGAGGCAAACTTAATTCATTTATTTTTAGAGACGTGTCATTGCTCCATTAAGTATGAGTTGCAATATAGTTTGAAATCTGCCATCGGCCAGACTGTGGACATTTTTCTTGCACAAAATGATAAATGAGGTGCATCGGAATGTTAATAGTAACTGTATTTTGCTGCTACACTGATATTGTTTATGCACTTACTTTCTAATCAGCTCATTAACTGCTGGATTTTTTTTTTAAACTAGAAGTCTTCACTGGACATTAAGTAAATCTAAGAAAGAGACTGTGTTATGGTTCATTGACTTATTCAACTTTTGACGGCATCTTTAATTTTTTAAATTTGCAGATGAGTAGATGCCCTGGCGCTGCTCCTTTGTGTGTGTGTATGTGTGTGTGGTCATGTTAAAGAAGGCTGGAAAACACGAGGGGGGAATGGTGTGTTTATTTAATGACCAGAGTTGTCTTCTTCTTCTTCTTCTTTTTTTTTTTACTTCTCCCAAATTCAGGGCCCTCCTATGAGTCTTTTCTGCTAAAAGGTATCAAGTACAAATGGGGAAAATATATACATAGATAGATGTAAGTTCGCCTTCTATTAATGAATTTACCCAGAAAGTGTTCAAAGAGTGATTAAAATTGTTATGTGTTGTTGTTGTTAGTTTTTTCATAATGAATCTTCCTTGCCAAAAAAAGAAGAAAAAAAAAGATAATAAACCTTAGCTCATTGTCTACTTTTGACAAACACTCAGGTGCCTACGATCATAGTACACATATTGAGATCATACATGTTCCTAGTTCACTTACAAATTCTGGCTGGGTAACTTATGACTTGGTTTAAGGCTGTAGATGTTCATGGCAAGGTTTAGTGTGCCCATAACCTGACACCCAAGGGAAACAGCGAATCAGGCTGAAAGGTCTCACACTCTTGGGCTCCTTAACCACCACGTGCTGCCCACACACTTGCTCCTCGCCCTGATTCCTTGTCTGGTCAGGTAGCCTTAACTTCTTTAAAATCATAACGGTGTGGCCTGTTCATGTAACGATGTCTGTTAACTTCTCTTTAAAACAAACACAATCCTCACTGTTAACATGGAAGACGGTTAACCAGACAGGGCCCTAATACTAAAGATCTCGTCCGAGCCACTCAGTCCGGTGAGTGGAAGTGGGTGGAACATTAATGGGATGTCCCATCGAGGATGGCGGCCGATCGGTAAGTCACAAAGCACAGTGCGGGGGCTCTCATCAGTCACGCACCCGTGAAGCTGGGGTCACTATTACCAAAGCAACCGGGAGGTTTGTAGTTTCTTCTATGAGTGCTATTTTCAACAATGTCACTTGTCATGCAACTTGAAGTAGTCAGAGATCTTCGCCATACATAGAGAGTCAGGTTCAAGAAACAGAAAAAGGAACAAATCTTCATCAGGTTTCAATCATGGCAGCCTAGCCTTCTGTTTGTTGTGTTTTTGTTTTTGTTTTTGTTTTTTCTTCTCACCTGCAATGGCCTTGTTGTTCCTAAACACCTTCTTCTTTTCATTGGGGTTGTATCTACCTTGTACCAGTGTTAGTGAGACAGTGTGGATTGATTGTATGAGAGTTCAATTAAAGGTAGCTACTCCTCGCCATTGCTCTATTTTTCTTCTTTTTGTTATTTCTTTTCCAAGTATTATGTCTGTGGACCTGAGAAGTGGTTTAGCTGCAAAGTTGACTTTTAATAAAAAGTGTTTGTGCCTGAGGGAAAACACGCCGTTTTAAAAGTACCTCAGAACCTCTCTCTATACTGCCTCATTGGGTTTGCTGCTGGCGCAGGGAGTTTCAGCCGTGAGCATTGTCTCTGTGTAACCATAGAGTCATCCCGCTGACAGCGCAGTATTGCATCGTTGCTCTCTTTCTCTGTATTGATGCCCCAGTGAAAGGCCGGGTCACAGACAACACTTTTATTTCTTCCAATAGGAATTTTATCAAGTCTATTGATGAATTTTTTTTTTAGTTCCTTTTTACTCACAGAACGGGAAATGTTTATTTGGAAACATCAATTCTATAAAAATGTCCATTGTAGCAAAACTTTGCCAAGAAAGTAGAGAAACTTGGAAATAAATTTTCGTCACAAAATTAGGTCACAGTCCCTAAGCAGTCAGAGAGAGTTCCATGTGTTTACACTGTGGCGTAACTTAGCATAGTTTGAATTCAGCCCCATCTACGTTTATTTATAGGGACTTAACATCAATAAATATGTGCAGCACTGATAAAAAATCAGTATACCTGTAATGATAAATTGAAGAATTAGTGGGGGCGGGGAATAAAACTCAGTAAAACCACTTGAAGAGAGATGTAGGGGGGGGGGAGGAGAGACTACAGAAATAAAAAAATACTGGCTAATTATTTCAAACATGGTGGGCAAAGATTAAGGGTAACCAGCAAGTGTGGTTACCAGAGTAACCAGGTGACTTTTGAAAAGTAAGCACAATTACCACACTGAAGAGGACAGTATGTGGAAATGCTTTCTTCGGAGGATTGTTCTGAGGTAAACGATAAAATAAAAAGGAGCAATATCTTGTCTTTGGCCTGAGGGCCCAGGAACATACAGGACCCTCGGATTAAGCTTCCCTATCATATCCCTTCCATCCAATTCTGTTTCAATAAGAGGAATGTGGATACCTTTGAGGAACCAAAGTTATTAATTAAGAGAAGACCTATCCAGAAAGATTAAACTTTAGCCTACGAAAGAAGAGGTAGACTATTGATCTGCAAGAATACGTAACCAATGATAGATACCAGCTATCGACAATGTTATTAAGACTAGAATAAGAAAAACAAAGTCTTCAGTGTGAGGGAATTATGATAACTCTAGGAAAGAGATTCTTAACAGTGGGAAATTAATAATCAATGTTGATTATTTGTTTTTACAAAATTAAATATTTATTGTCCAGTAAGGATTAATGTAGGTGGCAAGATACCTTAGGATGATATACTAAGATTCTAGGATTTCATAATCCTATTAGTCTTTCATTTTAGATTTAGAAATAAAGTATTCTGGTTAGCCATAAGATATTTTATTCTTTGAAAGTAGGATAGCAATCTTGAATTTCCAAAATATTTGGTAAAAAATGAAACAAGATTGTTGGTATTTTTTCCTTGCAGCTATATTTCATATCTTTAAAGTTATCCAGAATGTAGTAATTTTACTATAAAAAGCCTCAATTGTCAGTCTAAAAAAAAAAAAACCAAACATCCTCAGGAATAGTTCAGAAATAGAAGGTTTGCATTCCCTTAGGAGGGTAAATGCTTCTCAAATATTATCTTTCCTTAAAAGAATCTTTAATCTACAACATTTGCTTTTTCAGGCTTTGGAAAATATCCATGTACAGATAGTCCTTCTGTCTCAAACAAGCATAAAATGTCGATCAAATAAACCATAAATGTGGACATTTCCTGATATTCTGTTTTAAATAAAATCCTCTGCAGTCTCAAATGGTAATTACAAAATATAAAAATGAAAAATGAAATCCATTTTCTACTGTGATAAGAATGGTAAGTTTAATGTATAATTGCTCTGTTCAATCAGCCAAAAGACATATAATCTGTCTCTCAGAAAGGCACATCAGAGGAAACATGGATTTTCCAGAAGCAACTGTGCTGGTTCAACCAAGGTTACCACAAATGCACTGATGTTGTAGATATGAAGCAGGACTAGGTTCAAAAGGAACTCTTAGGGAAAAGTTCACCATTTTAAATACTGCCCTATAACTCATTTGTTTATGAACCAGAGTGTTTTTTAAACTAGTCCTTGTATTTAAGATTGTAAAATATGCTTCCAAATAATGGGAACATAATTTTTCAAAAAGCTGTTGAACTGGTGTAGTGATGGGTAGTCTAGTGAGTGCTGATATTGACAGAATTTTCACCTTAAAATCAGTTTCTGTGGACATACAAGACCAATCGAGCTCCTGAATGAACTTTTCCATTGTCTGTAATAATGCCCCCAGATGAGCTGTGTCTGAAATTGAATTCAGTTTATTTTAAATACCAGGTTAACTGCCATCGTTCCTGATGTATTTCATTTGTAACCTGATTCCATTATTTAACATCTGAAAGGTCTTGTCTAGACATCTCTTCTATTGTTCTTACTCAAAGTATAACTGAAAAAAAGATATTTAGTATTAAAGTATGTTCCTCAATCAAGAATTTTCCAGAAATAATCTACTTTCAAAGAAGAGCAGCAATTAACTGCCTTTAGTGTAAGGGTATGAGGGCATAAAAGTATGCCGTGTAAAATGTTTGCATGAGATATTTCGCATCATGTAAGCTTTCCCATATTCATAATATGAACAGTATAGAAGTCTTATTTCTTGCAATTTCTCCATTAGGGATATAAGGAGATTGTTACCTATTTCTGGTCTCCTTTCCATATTGAAATGCATGGCTCTAATCAGTATATTTTTATTCCTTTCCTCCGGAGTTATTTAAATTTTGTACTCTTTAAACTGAAACCTGAATAAACTGCTGAGCCAGGTTATTTCTGCGATTCGAGTTTACTTGCTGTGTGTAACATTGGTTGAGAGCACATTCTGATTTTAATTTTTTTTTCTTTCAGAATTAGTCTCTGATCAATATAGTTCTCTGTTGAAAACACTGAGAAGAAAATCTGTGTTCTAGTGTGACTATTTTTCTTTTTTCAAAGTCTTTTTAAAACAAAGATCAGAGAACTATAGACAGAAATGCCGTCATTTTGTTGACAAATCATTAGTCGATACTAATGGAGATAGAGAATGAATCATTTTGTTGTTTGGGTTCATAGTATGATTGTGCCCAAAACTTAGAGAAACTAAATGACATTATTGCCACGGCATTTTTAAACAGGATGGTTTGACTGTTAGAGTCAATTGAACAATTCTTTGGAAATCTTTTATGACATTTTTAATAATCTACTCTGTTTTTATTTACATGATTATGTATATGGGATGAACCGTACATGATTCTGATACTGTGTTTCTTTCCAGCATTAACATTTGTGTAATGTGTGGCCAACCCGATTTGTACACAGTATGATTACTGTTGTAATTATTCTGCTATTTCCACCTTTAATTGCAATTTTGTTATTATGCCTTTGGGGATAAATGATGTGAAGCATTTCCACATAATGAGAATATCATATAAAAACATGACTAAAAGGCTGACCTATGGAATTATTTTTAATAATTATTGCTAATTATTTTTAAAAATCCAAATTTCAAAGGAAACTTGTTCTCAAAGTAAATATATGCATATATTTTAAATTCAAAAAAATTCCTTATTAATTTATCATTGCTTGTCTTTTTCATTTTTTTTTTTTTAAATTGTAGACAATCCTAAGTGAATGCCTCATGGGAGATTCCATATATGTGCTTGCATTTCTGTAATATGATCATGCACTCAAATGGTTGGAAAAGATACTCCAGTGCTAAGAAAATAAATGAAGCCAATATATTAATTCTTATATCTTGGTTTATGTTACCAACTGAATATGGTGTAATGCATAACTCTTCCCAGTAAATAAACTGGTTACCTTTTGTTCATTTCATCTATAGGTTTGAGCAACTTCTCTTTAATTTGTATTTGCAAAAAAAAAAAGTTTATGAATTTCTACATGATTTATACATTTATTCAAACTGAGCATTTGTTTGAACTAAAAACCGAATGCTTTGCTTTGACATGTCTGCACATTCATTATTAAGAAACATTTATCACCTTTGCCCATTTTCTCCATCTATCATCTCTCCTCCTTGTAATCTCTGCTAAAAGGTTATTTCGGCAAGAGGCTACTCTTAGGTGAATTAGATCTGGGGTGTACCAGCATGAAAGAAATACCTGTTCTGAAAAAGGGAAACATTTTAATGAAAGAAACATGATTTTAATGAAAGAAGAATGAAGATTGTATGCTTTATTTGGGGAGACAATTCTTCTTTGTTCTCTTTTACATGAAGGAACTGCAGAATCCCAAAGCTTTGAGAAGAGTTCATTTACTAGCGCCTTCTTTGAAGAACAAATACGTGTTGTAGCAAACCAGCTGCTGTTGAGAGTCCTGTTCTTTGACTTGACTTTTTGCGGGGGGGAGACAGGAGAGGTGGGGAAGCAGACAGAACTGGATTTCTGTGAGGTTCTAATAAATCAAAACCTCTAATAGCAATCCTCGTCGTTATAATCCACCAAGGGCACTGCAGCAATCCCAGCTAAAGCAGACCACTCGCCTGTTGTATAAAATACTAGAAATAATAGCATAAGCTTTCCGAAAAATCTCTCCTTTTTTCTCTTATGAAAGGTACTGTTTTCCTTTGAGGTTGGATCTATAAGTCTATGTGATCGTTGATCTTCTCTTATGCAATAAAAGTGATAGTGTGCTACATTCAAAAGCTAAAACAACTGGATCAGCCTCCAGGAGTGTCAAAAAAATAGCTTCTCATCCCTACATTTTGCAGGAGGCCTGGGTAGCACTATATTGTTGTGAGAGCCATGTGGCAGGTTTCTGCAACCCCACTGTGGGTAAGAAAGAGGCCACAATGGATGGGAACTTGTAGGAGGAATTTTATTAGTTTTGGTTGTACACGCATTGACTAGCACATTGTAGGAACTCAATAAATGGGTTCTTTGCCATCTAGCTTTTCTTACAACACATCTGGAATTGAGTTTATAGAACCTAATATCACCTACAATGACATCAGCAGGTACTAAATACCAACTTGGAGGAAATGGTCATTAAGTGAATGATTATTCCTATGATTCTCTGTTAGTCAATCTGAAAAATAGATCTCTAACATTGTACTTGAAATTATCCAACAGAGTTCCTTCTTAAACATTTTTTGAATCAACTATGACTTGAATGTGTTAAGAAGAAACTGAGAATAATTTTATCTACAACTTAACTGCCAAGGAAGATAAATATCACTGGCAAAAATATTGCCAGTATCAAAAGTAAACACAATTTATAAAATAATTTAAATATAGAAAGCAATGCAAAGATAAATCATAACTCTAGTGAGATCCCGTAAATAGTAAAAAATGTTGCAGCTGTCTACATAATTTGTGAGACTCGTTGAAAATGAGAATATGAATCTCCTTGTTCAAAAAGTATTAAAAATTTCAAGACGGTGGCAGTAAACTAAGCAGGGGTCCTAAACACAAGCCCCATGTGACCAGACAGGTCTGCACACCCATGAAGCCAGCCTTGCCCCAGACTGTGCTGAAATAATGATTCAGTACCTCCCTCAACAATGAACTTAGCTATCTGGGATCTGGCTTTATTTTTAACAATGGATTTCCCGGTTTCTGTGCTTAAAAGAAAAAATAATGTGTTTATGTTCTTGGGGGAAAAAAATAATGCCATTACTTCAAAGACTTAATGAAGTTGAATCTTGCAATACTTCCATATTCCACTGCAGCATTTCAACTCAAAATTTCTAAAACCTCACATAATGTATCAAATTGTACAGAGATTATAAAAATCATTAAAACTTCAAAATACGAGCAGTAAACATTTTAATTAGTGTATATTGAAGTAAACCTAATGTAAGAACCCTACTGATACCTTTAGAAGTTGACTTTCTTTGACATTTTAAATTATTAATAACATCCATCAAATGTCACAGGATGATTTACCTCATTTAAAAGAGCTATTAGTCCAAGATTGTCAGTCATATAAACTTCTTCCCCAAATAAATTAAAGGAAAAACAAGTTATTCGCCACATTGAAATCCATTGACAGTGAAAATATCAGCTCTTGTTGTAGGAAGCTACCCTATATGTAAAAAAGGGGAAAAAATAAGAACATACTTTTTTTCTTGTTTTCCATAAAGTAATTGTGGAAACCTATAGAAATAGTTATCTGTAAAAGAGCAAAGCATTGATGGGAGAGAATGGGGGGTGAGTCAGATTCCTCAGTAGGTGATTATCTTTTTATCATTTCTATTTCAGCCGAGGAAATATAGTATTTATTCAAAAATAAGAATATAAAAAATATGGGCTCTCAAATGTTTCATGGTGAAGTCAGAAATAAAAATTAGCATGAATTCTATTTTTTAAATTTTTATTGATTTTTTTACAGAGAGGAAGAGAGAGGGATAGAGAGTTAGAAACATTGATGAGAGAGAATCATTGATCAGCTGCCTCCTGCACACCCCCTACTGGGGATGTGCCTGCAACCCAGGTACATGCCCTTGACGGGAATCGAACCTGGGACCCTTCAGTCCGCAGGCCGATGCTCTATCCACTGAGCCAAACCGGTTTCCAGTAGCATGAATTCTAAAGAAATAACTGTTCTAAAGCAGGCTGTCAGCAGAAGTGTTTTTTATAAAGCACGGAATTTTGTGCAAATTTTAGCCCTGGCACTTACCAGCTCTGAGATGCTGGAAAGGCACTTAACCTCTACAACCCTCAACTGTCTCATTTTTAAAATGAGGGAAAATGCCTAACTGACAAGGTTATTGCAAAGATTAAGTGAAATACATATGTAAGATCTTCCAAACATATGTTTAAAGCTATTTTTCAAACAGTGTTTAGCCTTTGGTAGCCAACAGTATTTCCAATAACACAGTAGCTGCCACTATTAAAATCCTATATGATGATATTCATTCATTCACTTATACATGCATTAATTCACAAATATTTATTGAGAACCTATTTTATGCCAGGTGGTTTAGAGTGTGGGCATGCCCATTTATACTTCTCTAATAAAAATTTTAGTCAAATAATTTTATCCAACAATCTTATTTATAACTGTCAATTCTAATGAACCGGAATTGTATAAATAATTTTTAAATAAATCATAATGTTGTTTTTCAATACAGAGTGGCGCAAATGTAGGTTTAGAGTTTGTATGGAAAATAATACAATTATTAATAAATAATAATACACAAATAAACTGTTTCATGTACTTGCAACTATAAACCTACTTTTGCCCTACCCTGTACTATAAGTTATGTTTTCTTCTAGTCTTTAATTCCAACTCTCCTCTTTCAGTGATTCTTTCATCCAAATTTTCTAAACATTAGAGCTGTCTTTTAGAATATATGCTCACAAACTTTCTTCTTAATACAAAGGTAAATTTTGCATTAACTTACTGCTGAGTGTAACCATTTTTCTTAAGATTTGTATAGATTAAGATTTCAAGCTTGGCTATTTCAGTAGGATTGGCAGAAAGTAATATATATTTAAAATTGCTTTAAAAATATTTTCATGAATAATTGCCCTAATCCTGGGTAACAATCTATTGGAAAATAAAGGCCATGTTACTAAATATATGCAATGTGGAAAAGGACTTCATCAAATTACATGTGTAGGTAAGTATGTATACTTACTATCAAACAAAGATGAAAACAAAATTGAACTGATGAAAATATTGCCTATTACAAATCTAATTATCTCCTATGAGAAGTTTTTTTAATGTCACTTCTTTCTAGCAAATGCAAAAATAAAAGCTGGCTTAAATTCACTTGTAGTTATAATAATGTGATTTTAATTACACATATCAGACAGGTCAGAGATTGTCCTTTAAAAATGTGCTTTCTCTGGAAAATGGCTGTTCATAGGCTTGGACCATGGTCGACTACCATTATCTGTAAGATCCTTTGATTTCCACGTCATGATTGGTGGGGAAAGCAAGATTTTCCCAAAATACTTCTTAGGAACACATTCTTCTTGGATGTTAAATATTTTCAAAGTCTACGTTTGAATACATGGTGCACATTACTGAACAGTTTCTGTACATTTTAAAGGATATATGTGTGACATTTAAGGATATTTTTTGTTTAGCGTATTTCATTAGAATGTTGTTTTGTTGGTTTTTAAAAACTATTATTTTAGAACTTTGAGAGTGAGATCAAATCAGGGAAACAGTGTAAGTAAATGGGTTCCAACAATTTCAATAGGTAAGTGTCAATCTATTCTTACATTCTCCTGGTAATAACTTTGCATATGACTATTACACCTGCAGTGTTTTTTCAATAAACTAACCACTACTGAAAACTCTTGTGGCAGTTTGTAGATGAACATTTATTGACCACATACTGTACGCATCAGTGGAATCTCAAAAATTCCTTTAAGATCAACCAATAGAGCAAGATTATACCAACTACCAAACATGAAACACTGGAAAAGACGTGGAAGTAATGGTGCTTGCAGCTCTATAACAAAACAATATTGACGCTTCAAGGACAGTCTGGTTATTTAGGATATATGAATACAACATAATATAGTTTAATATGTAACAGAATACGTTTGATAAACATTTGAAAATAAGCATAGAGAGGCTCTGACTGTGTCTATTAAACCATCTAAGGTATTGAGCATATTATTTAACAACTGATTTTGTTCTTAAATATCTTCTAGATCAGCAAAGACACAGATAATAATTGGCCGAGCCCGTGAAGATCACGCCAATGAGGCTACGGAGGCAGGGTCAGCCTTTTAAGTTCAAGAGTCAAGCCCAGATTTGCTCCTTATACTTGTTCCCGGCAGAGCTTCTCTGTCCTTGGACGGGACTTACTTCTCTCCTTCACGGCCTGGGAGAGATCCGCTCAGTTCAGGATAAAACCATTCATTTCACCTAGAATTCATCAGGTTATTTTCCTGCAGATTGGTCACAAATGAGGTTCTGCCCACACCATTCATGTGTTTTCCCAACTTTTTTTCTTTTTCTAATAATAAAAGCAATACATGTTTATTGTAGAAAATGTAGAAGATGTGAAAAAGTAAAAAGAAAATTATATGAACCATAATCTTATCTTTCAATGAAAACTCCCTGTTAACATTTTGGTGTCTTTCCTTGAATCATACTGAATATACGATTCTGAATCCTGTTTATTTGTTTTTTTAAAAAATATATATTTTATTGAATTTTTTAACAGAGAGGAAATGAGAGGGATAGAGAGTCAGAAACATCAATGAGAGAGAAGCATTAATCAATTGCCTCCTTCACAAATCCCACTGGGGATGTGCCCACAACCGAGGTACATGCCCTTGACCAGAATCGAACCTGGGACTCTTCAGTCCATAGGCTGACGCTCTATCCACTGAGCCAAACTGGTTAGGCTGAATCCTATTTTTTCCTCTAAACATTTTAGGATGAATATTTTTCTAGGTTATTAAAAGTTATCAATGACATTATTTTTAAGGCTGGCAAAATATTCTTTGGCATGGATGAATTACACTTCTTAAAAAAGAAAAGACTCTTATTGACACGTAAATTGCTTCCACACCTTTTACTCTCACAGATAAAGATGCTATTAGAATTTTTATTCAAAGCCTGGATGGTGTGGCTCAATGGTTGATCGTCAACCCATGAACCAATAGGTCACAGGTTCCATTCCCCATCAGGGCACATGCCTGGGTTGCAGGCTTGATCCCCAGAAGGGAGCCTATAGGAGGCAGCCAATTGATGTTTCTCTCTCATCGATGTTTCTCTATGTCTCTCTCCCTGTCCCATCCCCTCTCCCTAAAATCAATAAAAACATATTATATTAAAAAAAACACTTATATAATAGGTAGGTGTCAATAATAATTGGTAGGTGTAAAAATCAATAAAATATTTTAAAAAAACACTTCATAAAAATTTTATACAGAAATTGTCATCTAAATTTCTGACTATTTACCTAGGATACATTCCTTCAGGAGGAATGCTGTTCACAGTCATGAAGAGTTTTTCCTGTCATGTATTTGTCTTCAGCTAGTTTCAATGAGTATTTCACTTTGTGAAAGCTACTATAAAAGATGCTACAGAGCATACAAATAGGAATTAGACTGCCATCAGGAGATTCTAGTCTTGAAAGAAAATACATAAATACAGAATATGGTACAAAGTGACACATTCCACTGAGTTTCAGGTTTGCATTTTGGATAATAAAAAATAAGGAGTCTGGCCCTGGCTGGTTTGGCTCAGTGGATAGAGCATCAGCCTGCAGACTGAAGGGTCCCAGAGTCAATTCTGGTCAAGGGCACATGCCTGGGTTGTAGGCTTGATCCCCATTAGGAGGCAACCAATAAATAATTCTCTTCCATCATTGATATTTCTATCTCTCTTTCCTTCTCCCTTCCTTTCTGAAATCAGTAAAGATTTTTTTTAAAGGAGTCTTTTATTTTATTTTATTTATTTTTTACAGAGAGGAAGAGGGAGGGATAGAGAGTTAGAAATATCGACGAGAGAGAATCATCGATCAGCTGCCTCCTGCACAACCTCTACTGGGGATGCGCCAGCAACCAAGGTACATGCCCTTGACGGGAATCAAGCCTGGGACCTTTCAGTCTGCAGGCCGGTTTCGGCAGGAGTCTGTTTTCTTATAATCAGTTAAATATGATAGCATGAAAATGTTTATTGCGTGGTTTTAAAAGTATTTCTGATTGCCAATATTCTCATGAAAATGCTAATCACATATTTGTGTCTACTTTGGAAAAAAGCTCTATTTGAGGTATTGCATGAATAACATCACTGACTTCAGTTTATACTTTTCTCTTTTTCATGAATAATTGCAGGGCTGTTTTGGATATGCTTATTTTGTACTCTAATGATGCAGAGTTATGTAGACTACTTCAAATGCCTATACATGTGCGAGTTTGTAATAAAGCAATGGTGTCATTGGAGAAAGAGGTGAATTTACAATTATAGATTTGGCTACAGTCTTATAGCTTCAGTGTGTCACCTTCTGTTGACATTGTTATGGAATGTACAAAGGCATAATATGTCAGAGCTTAAATTACAGTTTTTGATAATAGTTTAATAATTTTTCAAAATCAAACAAAACTTTTATATAAGATTCTTATTTTCATCTATATTAGGGGTCAACAAACTTTCTCTGTTAAGGGCCAGTTTCAGATTTGTTGTCAATCTGATATCTTTCTCAACTACTCAATAATGATGTTGTGTGGAAGCAGCCATAAACTGCTCACTGGGTTCAATAAACTTTTATTTATGGACATAGAAATTTGTATTTTATATAACTTGCATATATCACAGAATATTCTTTTTCTTTTATTCCTCCTCCCTCCAACCAGTTAACACATTAAAAACCATCCATCATGAAATAAGCCAGTCAATGAAAGAAAAACACAACATGATCTCACTCATTTATGGATAATAAAGAACATTATAAACTGATGAACAAAAAGACAGATACAGAGACAGTAAAGCAACAGATTATCAAATGACAGCGGGGAGGGTAGGGAGATACGGGGGAGATAAGAGATCAACCGAAGGACTGGTATGCATGCATATAAGCATAACCAATGGACGAAAAACTCTGGGGAGGGAGGGCATATATGGGAGGGGGGACAATGGTAAGATATGTACACATATAATACCTTAATAAAAAAAATGAAAAAACAAAACAAAACCATCCATCAGGCCCTAGCCAGTTAGATGGATAGAGAGAGCATTGGCCTGCGGTCTGAAGGGTCCCTGGTTGATTCCAGTCAAGGGCATATGTCCAGGTAGCAGGGTCGATCCCCAGTGAGGGGTGTGCAGGAGGCAGCTGATCAATGATTCTCTCTCATCATTGATGTTTCTCTCTCTGTCTGTCTCTCTCTCTCTCTCGCTTACTCTCTGAAATCAATACAAATATATATTTTTTTAAATGAAATGAACTAAATAAATAAACCATCCCTAAGTTCATGAATCATACAAAAATACCAGGGCATTGGCTGGCTTTGGCCCACAGGTCACAATTTACTGACCCCCCTCCTCTAGATGATCTCATCTGAAAACAAGAAAGGAATATGTGTAAGTCCTAAACTAAAACAGTGCTAAGCAGTGATAATAAAACATTAAATACATAGCTTTATAATTGCACAAGAAATTTCCAAAAATATGGATAAACCGTTTTCCTTGTATCAGTTCGCTTTGGGCTAAAAAATAACAAAAATGTCTGGCTACCAGTGGCCTCACAGCAAGAACAGTTTATTTCGCCCCTCACCCGGGATGTAAGAGGTAGGAAGTTCCTGGGGGTTTTCAGTGCCACGCTGAACTCACCAATAGCCCGGGCTCTTTCATCATTCCGTCCTGCCGCCCGCCCTCCGCAGGTCCCTGGCATCTCCCCTGCCGGTCACAGGATGGCTGCCGCAGCTCCGGCCTTACATCTGCATCCTTACAGAGCCACATGGAAAAGCAGGGGTAGGATAGGCCATGGGATCCTTGTATTTATTTATTTGGTTTTATTTTTTTATTAAATTTATCAGGGTGACATAGGTTAATACAATTTTATAGGCTTCAGGTGTATAATTCTATAATGTATCATCTGTATATTTTATTGTGTGTTCACCACTCCAAGTCTCTTTCCATCACCATTTATCTCCCTTTGCCTTCTTCTTCTGCCTCCCCTTACTCCCCGTTTCCTCTGGTAATCTGAGAATCACCGTGCTATTGTCTATGAGCTGTTTTTTGTTTTTGCTTGTTTGTTTAATTCCTTCACCTTTCTCACCTAGCCCCTCTCAAGCACCCTCCCCTCTGACATTTGTCAGTCTGATCTCTCTTTGAGTCTATTTCCATGTTATTTGTTAATTTTGTTTATTAGATTCCACATATAAGGGAAATCATATAGTACTTGTCTTTCTCGGACTGGCTTACTTCACTTAGCAAAACACTCCATCCATGCTGTTGCAAGGTAAGATTTCCTCCCCCTTTTTATGGCCAAGTAATATTCCATTGTGTAAATGTACTAGGGCTCTTTTATCCACTCATCTACAGATGGACACTGGTCTGCTTCCAAATCTTGGCTATTGTACACAATATCGCAATGAACCTAGGCTGCTTATATTCTTTTGAGTCAGTGCTTCAGTTTTCCTTGGATATATTCCCAGAAGTGGAATCGCTGAGTCATAAGGCTGTTCCATTTTTAGTTCTTTTAGGTAACTCCATACTGTCTGTGACAGTGAATGTACCAGTCTGCATCCCCACCAACAGTGCAAGAGGGTTTCCTTTCCCCCACACCCTTGCCAACACTTGTTTGTTTATCGATAGCCATCCTGACAGATGTGAGGTGATAGCTCATTGTGCTTGTAATTTGTATTTTTCTGATGACTAGTGAAGTTGAGCATTGTTTCATATGTCAATTGGCCATCTTTATGTCCTTTTGAGAGAAATGTCTATTCAGATCTTTTGCCCACTTCTTAATTGAATTGTTTATTTTGTTAAGTTTTTTTAAAAAATATATTTTATTGATATTTTAGAGAGGAAGGGAGAGAGATAGAGAGCCAGAAACATCAATGAGAGAGAAACATCGACCAGCTGCCTCCTGCACACCCCCCACCGGGGATGTGCCCGCAACCAATGCACATGCCCTTGACTGGAATCGAACTCGGGATCCCTCAGTCCGCAGACCAACGCTCTACCACTGAGCCAAACCGGTTTCAGCTATTTTGTTAAGTTTTATAAGTTCCTTATACATTTTGAATATTAAGAACTTATTAGATGTTTTATTAGCAAATATGTTCTTCCATTCAGTGCCTGTTAAAATTACTGTATCCTCTTCTTCAATGAGATCTTCATGAAATTAACTGCTGTATGTCAGCCCCCTAATGCTGCTATATAAAGTCAGCATCATTTATGCCTTTTAGTGACCTTTTTTCTTTTCTTTAAAAAAATATATATTTAATTGATTTTTTTTTTACAGAGAGGAAGGGAGAGGGAGAGAGAGGTAGAAACATCAATGAGAGAGAAACATTGATCAGCACACCCCCTACTGGGGATGTGCCAGCAACCAAGGTACATGCCCTTGACTGGAATCGAACCCGGGACCCTTCAGTCTGCAGGCTGATGCTCCATCTACTGAGCCAAACCGGTCAATGCCCTTTTTTTCTTTAATGATATTTATATGAAATCCTATCTAGTGAAAGCATTAAAGTAAAAAATCAATATTTATAATTCATTTACTGAGAAAATAATTATTATTAAATAACAGTCATTATTAATAATAAGGAGTTATTATTAAAGTGAAAGAAAATTTTCACTTTTCTCCAGTGAGATTGAAATAAGAGTGAATCTGCTGTAAAGTACTGGCTTCTATTAAATTCTAGTGTGGGAAGTGATGTTCTACCAGTAGTTGAAGCAACTAACTAGTTCATTATTTTTATCCTGAGTATTCTTTTTGGTTTTATTTTAGATCAGTCTGAGACAGGTTATGTTGATGAAATTAAATAGGATGTTTTTTTAAAAAACATTTAATTGGAATCCAAACACATCGGTACACATATAATTTTTGCTACATTGGAAAATACAAAAATAAAACTTAAGGCACATGAATCAGCCCATAGTCTTCGGTTGCCGTGTTAATTCCCAGGAGAGGGGTGGTTCCGGGCTGCCCGCTCCTGCGTGTAGAGTGGATCTCCCGTGGCCCAGGACTCCTGTTCCTCCACCGGCCCCTGGGCACTCCAGCTGGCACTTGGCGAAGCGAAGTTTCCTGGCAAGCCCAGGGTGCAGACACCAGGTCTGAAGGTGGTTCCACATCAGCTCCGCTCCCTGTCGCTTCCGCCTCTGTGGCTCCCTTTGCAGCCGGGAGACCCGGCGCACCTACCGGGCGCGTCCTGTAGGTTTCCTAATCTAAAACCCTTAACTCGCTGGTTAGCTCTACGACGTAAATACGATTATTATTCCGGGCTCAGGCCAGCAGCTGGGACACACGGCAGACGCTTGCCGTGCGGGTCTGCGGGAACAGGCAGCCAGCCGTCGGGCAGAGTCCAAAGAAGCTGCAACGACCTCCCCTCTCCAAACCCAGGCGCTTGCAGGTGCGCGCCGCGGCCCGGGGGGCGCCCAGGTGCGCGGCCGCAGGTGAGCGCCGCGCGGCCGCCCTCGGCCAATGGGCGCGCGCCGGGCGGCGGCGGGGGGCGGGGCCTCCGGCGGCGCCGGGGCTGCAGACCGCGCCCAGCTGGGCGCTCCACTCGGCACCGCGCGTCCCTGGCGGCGTTCCCGGCCCGGGGAGGAGCGGGAGGCGGCGGCGCGGGCGGCTCCGCTCCAGCGGCCTGAACTCTGCGCCGTCCCGGTCCCTCCCACCGGCGGAGAGCAGGGGGTGGACGCAGCCCCGAGCCCGGCGGCTGCTGGAGCGGCGGCAGGTGAGTGCGGGAGCCGCGGAGAGCGAGCGCCCGCCTGCGTGGCCCTCCGCGCCCCGGCCAGGAAGGGACGGGGAGGACCCGCCGCGGAGCCGCCGGAGCGGAGGGGCGCCGCGCGGCGCGGCCCCCCCGGGTCACCCACCCACCCCTCTGGAGGCGCGCCAAACCGGGGGTGATGCAGGCGACACCCCCCGGAGCCGGCGGCGAGCCCGGCCCCGCGGGCAGCAAGGGCGGCCACGACTTCAGGCGGGTGGCGATTCGGCGGAAGTCCAATGTCTCCTACCTGCTGCACGGGACCCCCAGACCCTGGAGCCGGCCCTCGCCGCACCCGGGATGGGCCGAGCCGGCCGCCTTCAGGATCCAGCCACCCGCGGCTGCCCCAGGTGAGTGCTGCGGAGGGGAGGGGAGGGGAGGGAGGGGTGGGGAGGGATGAGCAGGGGGCGTGGGCTCCGCGGTGGGGCGCGCCCTGTGGGTGCGCCGGGTCCGCCGGCTGCAGAGGGAGCCGGCCGGCCGGCCGGGGAGGTTTTCCCGGGGGGCTGCGCCTGGCCACCTGCCCCCGTTGCCTATTTTGTCCCTTTTCCCCAAAGGACCTTGGCTGAGCTTGCCTTGGAGGTCAGTTACCAGAGAATTCCGGAAGTAAGCGTACCCCTCTTAAAAAATAGGAGTTTGGGTATCACGCCCATTTTCTGAACACCAAAGGTGACGTTTCTCCGCTAAATGCTCGCTGTCGGCTAGTTCTCATGAAGGGCTAGCCGCGGGTGGGGATGGTCAGCCTGGTCTGGCAGCCTCGCTCTTGGGGACCAGCAATCCTGAGTGCTCCGGGTTTTCCCTTTTGGAGAACAACCCCAGCGACTCCCACCCCGACGAGGGTGAGGAGCTGCAAGCCACTCGTAAGGAGATACGCGCCTGATAGGAAGAATCTTAATTCTTATTGCCGTTTGCGTACTGACACGTTTAGGTATTTTGATTTCTGAATTCTCATCGAATCTTGGTATCGGAAGAAACGAGCAAGGTGTCAGCGCTTCAAAGGCATTCCTTTCCCCCACGGGGAACTTGCAACTGTGCAGAACACACTAGGGATGTTTTTCTTGCTTTGCAAAACTTTTTTTTACAATCCCCCTCGACCTTGCTTTGCGCTCTTATTCTGCCATAACCAAGAGATGTCTCGTAAGTAGACCAAGTTATGAGGCAAAACCCTTATGTAAGCAGCGGGAATACAGGTACTTAACTCACTTTCACGCGTTTTGTTCTGGTTCAGCAAAGCTGTCCTGATGGTCTGAATGTGATAGGCTTTGGAGGTTTGAAAATAGTCCTTGCCCTGAAGCTGTGGTGGTCACAGGGCAGAAAAAAATGATAATGACTCACCATTATGATGGATGTATAGCCATAGTAGATTAGGGCAGAAGTAGTGATCTGAGGAAAAAATGTAAACAAGTAACCGAATTACAGTGCTCCAGGTCTGGATTTCCTCATCTGCAAAATGAAGATACTCTGAAATCTCTTCCAGGTTTAGGTGATTCATTCTGCCTTTTAAAGCGAAACTGCATTGCTGTGTGTAGAAGTTATTTATTAATCCGTTTTTTTCCAGTTGTTTGAGCTTTCCAACGTCTTAATCATCAGCTGTCTTCCATCTTGAGGGTTATGGAATTCAAGCCTTCTATATCACTTTACTTAAAAATCACCTACATAGTTTCAAACTCTGAGCAAAAGATAAAATCTGCCTTCTCGATCTAGGAGTGAGGAGTGTTGTGTCAGCCTATAAATATTTCTACAAGGTGTTGTGCTTATAAAACAAAGAGTTTTTTTTTTCTTTCCTTTTCTATTTGTTGTTAATCCTTATCCAAGGATATTTTCCCATTGATTTTTAGAGGGATTGAGACTCAGAGAGAGAAACATTGATGTGAGGCCAGGGACTGACCAGAATCCAACTCTTCAAAGGGCCCAACACTCTGTCTACTTAACCAGACTGACTAAGGGCTCTATTCTATTTTTTATTCAGAGAAAATTCAAACACCTCCCCACCCCCTTTTTTCTTTTTCTAGACGTGAACTCTTAAGTTTTTGCTGCTATTATTATTAGGGTTGAAAAGTAATTACCGTGTTTTCCTGGGTACAGTTGTTTCTCTTTATCATAATATTGTCTGCAGTATCTGTAGGAGAATTTTCTGGTGTTTTGACAGGTAGTCTTATGACCACACCTTATTCAGTTTGGTGGGGTAAAACAATTAGAAAGTGCTTCCTTGTTGTAATCAAATCTGCTAATCAATATTAAGTCTCATTCAACTGTCTATCATTATATAGAGTCTTCTCATCAAAAAGTAAACAAGGTTTAAATTTCTAAGAACTGCCAATCTATAGTGCCTAGAAAAGTATTTACATATGAAAAACACAACATTTAGACTCATTGCATACTCATAATCAAATTATTACTTTCCCTTTCAAATAAGGAACAGAAACTGAGATGTTAAGAACTCAGCAGAGAATTCAATTTAACGGTGTTGTATTATATTTTATGATTGTAAAACCCACTATTTTTAGAGTTCTCTGCTTTTTGGTCAAAAAAAAAAAAAGAAAAAAGAAAGAAAAGGAAAAAAAGTCTACCAGTTGCATCCTCCATATGTAGCTGAATGTGAATCTTCTCAAATAGGGAAAAGAGAGAGGTGAGGTAATTAAGACAGGCTTTGGGGACATAATGGCTCCAAGTTCTAGTCCCACTTTCATTACTAGTTGTCTGAATTGGACCAAGACGCTTAACTCATTTCTTAGTTTCCTCATCTGGACAGTGGAGATAATAGTACTTTATAGGACAGTTGGGAGGTATTACATAGGTAAATGTTATATTTAGATAGGTAAATGTCTGGCACAAAACAAGCATGCCAGGTAGTATCCTGACAAGGACTCATTATCCATCTCTATCCCAAAGAGTCTGGCCCTGTCACTGCCACATAGGGGACACTCGATTAATGTTCACAATAGCTGCTATTGATCATGGGCGTTTTGTATATTAAAGAACTCTGCTATGTGATACACACATGAAGACATAATGTGTATGAAATTTCACAGGAGTCTTACTAGGTAGGTAGTACAGTATTGTGCTCATTTTGCAGTTGAAGAAATCGAGGCACAGAAGTTTTACTAACTTGCTTGGAATCATAATCTGGTACTTATTTATCCAGGATTCAAATTCAAGTACAGCTGGCATCAAAGCCCATAACATAACACACATAATTCCATTATGGGAAAAAAATGTAAAAGAATTGTGTGTGTGTGTGTGTGTGTGTGTGTGTGTAGTGTGGGATTGAACTTTCCTTATTTTGTGTTTTATCTGGTTCAACTTTTCTGTTCCTTCCCCCTTTCCGTGGTATGAATATCTGAAACCTTTGGGGGTAGAGGAAAATCTTATCTACTGAATGTGTGTGTTTCCTGCTATTATTCAAGGTAGTGTGTTTCTTTAATTATTCTTCAATTTTATGGGAATCCTGAAGGATGTGTATTGAAGATACCTTTCTGTAGAAAATACTTTGTTTGTTTCTACTTCCAAGACTACGTCTATTAACCATACATTTCCCTGACTTGAAGATGTTGTAAATCTGAGTTCAGGCTTGCTCAGAGGAGATCAGTGTCATTATCTTCATTAATTAATCCAGGTTTGGTGTAGGACGGCAGATTTACTCATTAGCTTGCTTTGATGGCAGGCAGATTTTTCCTACCTCACCCTTTTAACAAAGGTGTAGCTCTTTCAAGCTACCAGTGGAACGTTGAGGTTGTTTCTCATGTTCAGTCCTTTCCCATTCAGAAGCTCAAAATCAAGTCTCCCTTTCCCTGACGAGACCCTCAGGTTTCAGGAGGGAAAGGTATCGTTCCCGTGGCAGCACAGGCCTACAAATTAGTCTGCTGCTAGGGTTGAGATTTGTGGTTCTTTTAACTTTTTTCCTCTTATCCTTGGGAACCTTCATTATCTTATCTCAGCAGTACACTTAAAAGTATATCCTTTGTTATTTATTGAGCATCTGGGTAATGTGTGACAAAGGACTCTTCACATAATTATGACATGCAAGCTTTCCATAGTAAGAGTTTCTTTTTAAAGTTCTCACCATGGCTGGAATACTCGGGTTTTCAACATAAAGTCCAACATCATGAGTACTTTTAGAGGACGAATTTCACCTTTGTTGAGAGGGGGTTGCAGTGGAAATTTGGGTAAGAGGGATAAGAGTACTGCTTATTACGATAAATGTTGGCTCTGAATCAGAACTATATGTGTTTTACTTACAGTTCTTATTTTTGTGATAACTCAGCGAGATAGGTGGTATTATTACCATTTACAGAAGAAAGAAATCGAGTTTCAGAAAATATTACCTGCAGAGTTGTACAACTAGCCTAAGTTTCAGAAGCAGGATTTGAAGTAGGTCTCTCTGGCTTCACTTCTCACATGCTTGCAACACTAGTTTTTAAGGTGTCCCAGAGCTTTGAAAAGCAAAGTGCAATTCAATGACAGCGTATTCTATGTTTACATATATGTTAGGGCTAATAATATTTGTGACATGAATGAATGTGTCATATTTAAAACAGTGATCTAGCTGAAACCGGTTTGGCTCAGTGGTAAGAGCGTTGGTCTGCGGACTGAAAGGTCCCGGGTTCAATTCCGGTCAAGGGCATGTACCTTAGTTGCGTGCACATCCAGTGGGGGGTGTGCAAGAGGCAGCTGGTTGATGTTTCTCTCTCATCAATGTTTCTAACTCTCTATCCCTTTCAGTTCCTCTCTGTGTAAAATCAATAAAATATATATTTTAAAAAAAAAAAAAAACCCAAAACAGTGATCTAAACAATGCTTTGTTTAAAGATCTATAATAAAATAATGATGTACGTCAATATTGTTAATGTTTGTTAGAAGCTGCTTAAAGATGGACTTTGAGATTGGAAAGTCCTTCAGAGGAACAGGAACCAGGAAGAGTATTTTTTTTTTTTTAAACTTGAATTTCCTTCCAAGAGCAGTTTAAAGAGCAGTTATCTTTTAATGAATAGCTATTCACTAGGTATCTGTCCAAGGCCACTACCTCTGGACATTCAAGGTATTCAGTTTAATTCTTGTGTAATTTGTACTGAAAATTTTTTTAACATGCATTTGCTGGAAAGTTGATTGTAAAAAGACTCAAACATGGTGTGTTTCGTTTTGTTTATGTGAGCATAGTGAAATTTACTACGTTTGGACAGGTGCTCGTAATCTATTTTTAATTAAAATATTTTATTGATTTTTTTTACAGAGAGGAAGAGAGAGGGATAGAGAGAAACATCGATGAGAGAGAACCATCTACTAGCTGCCTCTTGCACATCCCATACCGGGGATGTGCCCACAACCAAGGTACATGCCCTTGACCGAAATCGAACCCGGGACCTTTCAGTCTGCAGGCTGATGCTATATCCACTAAGCTAAACCGGTTTTGGCTTGTAATCTGTATTTTTAAAAGGTATATCAGATAATTCTGATGATGTGCTTGGTTTTCAAATGCCACCCTACTGGCTGCATCAGATTTGCCTGGAGTGCTAATTAAAAATTCCCAGCCACACCCTAGATTTGAGTAGGGTTAGAGAAACTACATTTTCAACAGGTGCCCCAATTTTTCTGAAAGCAACCAATTTTGAACCACTGGGCATTCCCAGACATGGGTAAACTCCACCTTTGGTCCTCAGGATAGGTTTTGCTGGTGCCAGGCAATGAATGGATACAGATTGCCCCTCAACTAACACATCATCTGAGCCCTCTGTACTTTTTGGCAAACTTCTTGCCTATTCCTGGTTGATTCTTCTCTACTTTGCTCTTGTTTCTCAACCCCACCCTGTCCCTCTTGAAATAGACTTTAATTTATGCGGATATACTTTTTATATCCAACAGGAATATCTGATGTGAGCTTGGTTGACCTCTTTTTGCTTCCTCCTCCCTCTCTCTTCTCTTCAAACGAGTTTAAACTTTGATATTCTCTGGAGCTACCACCCAACAGAGCTTTATTACTTAAACTACTGTGTGTACTTCCTTTGCTGTCTCCATTTCTTTATCCTCCTCCCCACTTATTTCTAGGTTACCTTCTGTTCCCAACTGGATCAGTACTCTGTTACCTAACAACCTGTTTCCAGCCCTTATTAATTTTTTTCAGCGGCATTTGCTTCATTTTGAAGCCCTCTTTTGGGTCTGGATTACATGAGATCACCTGATTTTCCCACTTCACTAAATCTCAAAGTTTCATCCTCTGGCTAGCCCATTTTTCTCCTGCAACCTCTATTATTTCCTGCCACCTCTTTTATTTAATGGTCTCATTCAGTCTCTGGGCTTCTCTAGGTCATCTGTACTGCTCTGCGATTTTCAAGGCCTGCTTAAGAAATGTAAATGTCATAAGGGCACCAAATTGCAACTTCTGATGTAATAAAGCCTTTTCTCCTGACATTCCTTGGCAGTATTAACAACCTTGCTTTTCTTCAGTTTCAAAGATTATTTTAAATCTGCTCTTCTCTGGCCGAAACCAGTTTGGCTCAGTGGATAGAGCGTCGGCCTGCGGACTGAAGGGTTCCAAGTTTTGATTCCAGTCAAGGGCATGTACCTTGGTTGTGGGCACATCCCCGGGAGGGGGTGTGCTGGAGGCAGCTGGTCGATGTTTCTCTGTCATCAATGTTACTAACTCTCTATCCCTCTCTCTTCCTTTCTGTAAAAAATCAATACCTCCAGTACTTCCTTTCCGGGTGGCGCCTTTGTCATATTCCAGCCCCAGCTTTCTCCCCAGCAGCACTGATATCCACTTTGTCTTGCCCCCCCCCCCACCCCCCAGCTTAATTTTCTTAAATCTGAGTATTGATCACATCTTTCCCACGGCCACAAGCCGTCTGTGGCTCCTCCACTGGCTGTTACTGATACCTGTAATGAGATACTCTGTATTCGAGAATGGCCATTTGGTGACTGACTGTTGGTTAAACGTTGACCAGTAACTCCTCAGTGTGGAGATGGGCCTTTAGGAGCTCATACAAATATCTAATCTTATTTGAGCTCCTAAAGTTGGACTGGTTATGCATTGCCCACACGTTCGGAGTCGTGTGTGTTTTCAGGACTACCTTTGGCATCGTTGGCCGAGCACTGTGTAGAAGTAGTCACCTGTCCTCGGAGTGTGGTTGGCAGTGGACATTAGCACCGGGACGTATTCTGGGACCTCACAGTCAGGTTTGTGTTACTGTGTCTCACTTACGCAGCAGTAGCCCGAAGATAAAACCTCGCTGTTGGGCCCCTTCACCAGAACTCACCACCCGCAGCTGTTACAGAGGGCTGGCCAGGATGGCTTCTTGACTTCATGCAGGAAAGATTTCACAACGGGAGGGTATGTCTTTTAAAAAATCTGGTGCCCAAGGAAGGGCCTAGGATAGAAGAAGCTACAGGAGAGACCTAGGGGGTGCTCTAGTTGACCCTCTAGAAATATTATAGAAATGAAGTGAGCCAAGGGGGCTGCTTTAGCTCACTGGGAAGTCGGAGTAAAGGGCGCCTTGGAGACAGGTTCAGGGGATTAGCCCAGCATGGGCTCTCACACCCCATTGTTGCCGCGGCTGCTAGTCTCATGGGGACCCTTAGGGTTTAGGAGATGCCTGCCTGTGGGGGAGGATGAGGGGGAAGGAGAAGGCACAGGCATTCTCCTGGCTGGGGAAACACACACTGGGTCCTTTGTTTTGAGGCTTTTAGCTCTCTCTTGCTGGCGGGAATCTTAGGGGAGGACTCAGGGGAGGTTTTCAGCAGAATGTGCATCCCTTTTCTGGTGTGCCCTTTTAGGGTCCTGGTCTCCACTGATTGGTCAGCACCAGGGCAGGGGCGATTAGTCATTGCCAGTGGTCCCGGGGTAGCCCACCTGGTTTTGCTGCTTTTCTGGGCCCGGAGCTGAAACACTACTGAGGCCTAGATGTTATCTCTAGGGATGTGACCTGTATCTGGCTGGAAATCGCCCCGGCCAGTTTGTTCAGCTGTTTCAGTTTCCCTGTGCTACTTGGTCAAGGAATTTTCCCAACTTCTGACCGTCCTGCCTCACAGCCACTCTTCTGGGGACTGCACCAAGGAAAACAGCCAGCCTGCTGGGCAGGGCTATGATGTTTCCTGGGCTTCTGGGAGGCAACATTTTGTACTGGGCTCCATGTTAATAGAAGCCTTAAAAAAGTGCTGTGCCTCTAGGACAAGGTTATTTGGTTTTTAAAATGTATGCTAATGAGTACATTTGAGAGATGATAAGTCAGCATATAAAACCAAATAAATCATAAGATATCCCAGCAGAAGAATACAAGAGGTTATTGCTTATAATTTCAAGTGTAATGCAGTATAAGGTATAGGAAGTTATCAAATTATAGCCATATTTGCCACATAATGTAAATGTTGGTACGCTTGAAGTTGTCCCAGAGGCTCCTTACACTATCTTCATATTTTTTGGATTCTTTTTTCTTTTTACTCTTCTAGTTGGATGTTTTTTGCTTCCTCATATCCTAAATAATTGATTTGATTCTCTGAATCCTCTACTCTACTGTTGAATCTCTATAAATAATTCTTCTTTTTCTTCTTCTTTTAAAAATATTTTTTATTGATTTTTAGAGAAAAAGGGAGAGGGAGAGAGATTTAGAAACATCAACAATGACAGAGAATCATTGATTAGCTGCCTCCTGCATGCCCCACACTGGGAATTGAGCCTGTAAATTGGACATGTGCCTGACCAGGAATTGAACCATGACCTCCTGGTTCATAGGTCAATGCTCAACCACTGAGCCATGCTGGCTGGGCTCCTGTAAATTATTTTTTATTTCAATAAGTTTGTGCTTAATTTCTGACTTTTTTTTTTGTCTTTGACATTCTCACTAAGATCCTTGAAAGTCTCACTAAGTTCCTTAAAGCTCTCATTAAATCCCTTAAACCTCTTATTAAGATCTTTGAGTAATCTTAAAACCATTGTTTTGGACTCTGTATCCAGGAAGCTTGCTTGCTTCCATTTCTTTCATTTGTAACATGTTTCTCTGTCTCGCATTTTGGTTGCTTTCCTGTGTTTGTTTCTATGTATTAGGTAGAGCTGTTATGTCTCCTGAAATTGGTAGAGTGATAGGTATCCTATAGGGCCCTGAGCTGGGCACTCGAGGTGCCACCCCTGTGTGGGCTGTGTGCACAGTCTTGTAGTTGAGCCTTGTTTGACATCACTGGGAGGAATTGGCCTTCAGGCCAATTGGCTGTGAGGACCAACTGAGTCTACAGTGGAAGAGCTGCTATGCAGGAGACACCCCTAAGGAGCAGGACTTGCTTCAGTGTGCTTTGGTGCTCACTGAGTCTGCCCCTTGAATGTGTTGATTATGGATGTGTAGAGTTGTAATCTGGTATGGTTTGAAGTTGTCCACCAGGTCACTGACTCTGGAGCCTCCCAGGAGTTGCAAAGACAACCACTGCCTGGGGCCACCTATCAGGAAGTACAGAGAAGGTTGCAGAGGACTGATATTTGTATTGGGCTAGGAAGTGCCCAAGTGAGGCCCAGCTGTGAGACAAAGCAGGCTGGTGCTAGCGCTGGGTCTTGGGCCTCTTACTGATAAGTATGGGGCCTGCTGACTCCAGCTGCTGCTTGTTTATGAAGTTTTAGTAAAGTCTGAAGCCTGAGCCAGGACAGGCCATTCATATGGAAAAGCGGCTACAAACAGCTTGGGTGGGGCTGCATATTGTATGGGGTGGGGTCTCAGAGAATCACCAGGGCAGAGCAAATAGCATGAGCCAGGCTGATGGAAACTCAGATATGACTGCCAGTCAGCTCTGCGATGGGGCAGGTCCCAGCACAGGTTCAGTGACTCCTGTGAGCACCCCTGTCTGGGAGAAAGCCGCCCCCAAGTTGCTGCCCCAGTGTCAGATAGAACTTTGCAGGCCAGAAGGCAAGAAATAGTCAAAATGAATAGTTAGGACCTACAACCAAGATTACCCAGCAAAGCTATCATTTAGAATTGAAGGTCACAGGCAGTATTACATGAAATGTTGAAGGTATTGTTTAAGAATAGGAAGAAGGAAGAGGAGGGAGGGGAGGGGGAAAAGGAGAGAGAGGAAGAGGTGAAAGGACAAAAATGTGAACAATAAAATGGCGATAAATACATATCTATCAACAACTGAATCTAAAATCAAAATAAACAAACCCAATTAATAAAACAAACCAATGAAAAAAATAGAATCAGAGGCATGGAACAGGCTGATGAATCTCAGAAGGAAGGGGAGTGGGTGGGTGGAAGGAGATTAACCAAAGATCTTATATGCATACTAGAGGCCCGGTGCACAAAATTTGTGCATGGGTAGGGTCCCTAGGCATGGCTGGTGATCAGGGTTGATCTGTGGGGCAATTGGCGGGGCAATCAGAAGGCCCTCACTGGCACCTGCCTTGGTGGGCCTGGTGCTGCCCGCTTGCTGGCTCCACCCCCTGCTGCTGCCGGTCAGCCCTACCCCCCACCCCTTGCTGGTCACCTTCCTCTGTGGGGCAATCAGGGGGGCCCCCTGCTGGCACCTACCTTGGCTGGCCTGGGATCTGCAGGTGGGGGTCAGCTCCTGTGTTGAGCGTCTGCCCCATGGTGGTCAGTGTGCATCATAGTGACCGGTTGTTCCACTGGTGGTTCTGCTCGTTCGTCTATTTGCATATTAGGCTTTTATTATATAGGCTATGCATTACCTATCGATATAGGCAATAGGGTGGTAAAGTCCTTGTGTGGGACAGGAACCTGGTGGAGGGAGGCAATGGGGGGGGGTGGAGAGGGTCATCTCTAATACTCTCAACAGTAAAGTTTTTAAAAATTAAAAATAAAGATTTTTTAAATATCTTTTAACATTAAAAAAAAAATTGGATTTGAGAAGTCATACCCAGAGATGCTGTCCACTAGGGAGCAAGAACTAGGGAACTGACTGGCGTGCTAATTAGAGCCCCTCTATAGTCCTTTCACAGAAAGTGGTAAACTCGGGCCACTGGTTATGAAAACAGTGAAAAGAAGGGAAGGGAAGGATTCAGGAGGAAGCAAGGCGGCAACTGCCAATGATGCAATCTTTGTTCTGAAGTCAGTGTGGTGCCCAGTTTAAGCTCATTTTCATTGAGAACTAATGCCCATTTCCAGTTTTGGAACTGAATGACCAACTTGTATGTTTTTGTTAACCTGGGAGATTTTCTTTGACCACATTGTGGTCATTGGGGAAGGTAGAATAAAAAAAGGGAATAGAAAATTAAGATACTCACATAACCCCCACTTTCAGTGGGCAGCTGTCATCATATAATGTCATGAAAGCTCCCTGATGAGCTGGCAGGGGTGGGAAAGGTACTTCTCTTACTGTCCTGCTGGTGACTCATCTCTGTAAACGTTAGGAAAACTAAATTGGCAATGGTATGTATCACTTATGCACTGATAGCCCTTTTTTCAGAATATTCATTCCCACAGATTTTTTTGTGTGTTAATTGCCAATTTCTAGTCTAGATTCCTGGGTCCCCCTACAATTTACGCTTTTTCATCTGAAAGAGGATTTTTATTTTGATTCCTTGTTTTGGGTCTCACAGTTCCTACAAATGTTATAGTGACTCATTCAGAAAATAGGCTTTGTGACTCCTGCCGACTACAGTTCCTGCAGCTAGGGTCTCTGAGTCCTCTTTCACTATGACTTCCTCCAGCTGTCGCCAGTCATGAGCCTCCTCGTCCTTCGTGGGCCTGGGTGGTGGCACCGTGTACTTTGGAGCTGGAGGTGCCTCCTGGGGGCCCAGCAGCCTCAGGGGCTGGGTGGCCAGGATGTATTGGTGTCCTCCACTTGGTTCGTGTCCTCATCCGTCTCTGGGAGCTAGGGAAGTGGATACTACCTTGTTTCCCCGAAAATAAGACATCCTCCGAAAATAAGACCCACTTACAGGTTTCCTTATAAGTGAAATATAAGGCATCCCCCGAAAATAAGGCCCCCAGGATTCACAGTTTGTCTGGTTTGTGCTGACAACTACCGTACTACCGTAACATATACAGGTAATAAATTTCCTCTATTTTCATTTAACAATAAATGTGTACCATATTCTTCTTCATGGAAAAATAAGACATCCCCTGAAAATAAGACCTAGCACATCTTTGGGAGCAAAAATTAATATAAGACACTGTCTTATTTTCGGGGAAACAGGGTAGGTGTACCAGTTAATAATGAGAATTTTTTTTCAATAGATGGAATTATACACATGTTGATATAGATGCTATTTGATATATATGTTACTTTGTTGTATTGACAGCAAGCTTCAAAACTTCACATCAAATTTGCTGAATGTGTTAACAACATATTTTTACACTTAAAAATGTCGAATTTCATGCCACAAAAGAGCATTTGTGGGAAGTTTTAATTCATTACTTTATTTTGAAGAGAAAGTTATCGTATACTTTAGGAAGCTTGTGGTGAACATGCTCCATCTCAAGATACTTGTGAACGCTGGTTTAAACACTTTAAAAGTGATGATTTTGATGTGAAATACAAAGAATGTCCAGGTCAACCTAAAAAGTTTGAAGACCAACAATTATAATAAGTATAATAAGCACTATTGGATGAAGATGCATGTCAAACTCAAAACAACTTGCAGAAAGATTAAATGTTGCTCAGCAAACAATTTCTGATCATTTACAAGCAATGGGAAAGATTTTGAAGGAAGGAAAATGGGTGCCACATCAACTGAACGAAAGACAAATGGAAAACCAGAAAGTCATCAGTAAAATGTTGCTTCAATGGCAAGAAAGTCTTTTTTTGCATTGAATTGTGACTGGTGATAAAAAGTGAATTTATGTTGAGAATGCCAAATGCAAAAAATTATGGGTTGATCCAGGTCAACCATCAACATCGACTGCAAGGCCAAATCGCTTGGTAAGAAGACAATGCTCTGCATTTGATGGGATCAGGAAGTTGTGGTGTATTATTAGCTTCTAAAACCAGGTGAAACTGTTAATACTGATTGCTACCAACAACAAATAATCAATTTGAACCATACTTTGATTTTGAAGTGACCAGAATGTGCTAGAAGATATGGCAAAGTAATTTTGCTTCATGATAACTCACCATCACACTCTTCAAAACCAGTTAAAGACACGTTAAAAAAAAATCTTGCCTGGGAAGTATTAACCCCTCTGCTCTATTCACCAGACCTTGCTCCTTCAGATTACCAATTGTTCCGATGGATGGCACACAGACTTTCTGAACAGCACTTCAAAACATACGAAGAAGTGGAAAATTGGATCTCTGAATGGTTTGCCTCAAAACAAGAAAAGTTCTATTGGGACGGTATCCACAAATTACCTGAAAGATGGGGAAATGTATAGCTAGCGATGGACATTACTTTGAATAAAGCACTTTTGATGTTTCTCTTGAAATTATCATGTTTTCTTTGATTACAAAATCCACTAATTGTAATTACAAAATTACTAATTGGTACATCTAGTATGTGGGTACTCTGGCTGGGTCTGATGGGCTTCTGGGAGGCAATGAGAAGGTGGCCAGGCAGAACCTCAACCGCCACCTGGCCTCCTACCTGGAGAAAGTGCGTGCTCGGGAGGCAGCCAACCGTGACCTGGAGATGAAGATCCGTAACTGGTACCAGAAGCAGGGGCCCAGCCCCGCCACTACTACCAGACCATTGAGGTGCTATGGGACAAGATTCTTGGTGTCACCATTGAGAACTCCAAGATTGTCCTGTAGGCAGTGCGCATCTGGCTGAGGATGACTTCCGAACCAAGTTTTGAGACAGAGCAGGCCCTGCCTGTGCCTGTACGTGGAAGCTGACATCAATGGTCTGGGCAAGCTGACCCTTTCCAGAGCTGGTCTGGAGATGCAGAGTGAAGGCCTGAAGGAAGAACTGGCCTACCTGAAGCAGAACCTCGAGGAGGAGATCAGTGCTTTGAGGGGCCAGGTGGGCGGTCACGACCTAGCCAGGATCTTCAATGACATGAGAAGCAATATGAGGTTGTCCAAACTCCTCAGTCTGACTGGTGAACCAGACTTCAGCATCCTTCCAGCCAGACTGAGGAGCTGACCCGGGAGGTCGCTGGGCACATGGAGCAACTGTAGATTACCGAAACGGAGGTCACTGACCCGCACCTCACTCTCCTTGGGCTGAAGATCAAGTTGCAGTCTCAGCTCAGCACAAAGCAGCCCTGGAAGACATACTGGTGGAACCAGAGGCTCGCTTTGGAGCCCAGTTAGCACTGATCAGCAGTATCAAGTCCAGCTGTGTGACATTAGTGCTGACACTGAGTGGCAGAACTTGGAGTACCAGAAACTCATGGCATCAAGATGGGGCTGCAGCAGGAGATCACCACCAAGGCAGCCTGCTCCAGGGCCAGAATGCCTATTACAGCAACCTGGGTCCAGCAGCCTCCTGGGCTTCCTCCTTCCAGCAGGGGAATGGATGCTCCTGGGTGGGGGCATGAGAAGGAGGGGCCTTTACCTCTGGCTCTTCCTCTGACCTGTCAATGCTATTTTATGGCCCAAGTGTGTGTGTGGGGTGAGGTGGGGGGGCTTTGTTATGGACTTTGGAAATGTTTAATAGTTTATATCTGCTTACTTCTTTTTTTAATATTTATTGTTCAGATTATTACAGTTGCTTCTCCCCCCCCCCCCCCATAGCTCTTTGTTTGGGGTTTGGAGGTGCCCAGATGAGGCCCATCTGTGAAGCAGTGCAAGCTGCTGTGGGGCCTTGGGCCTTCTTTTGGATGTTCTGGGTCTCTCTGACGCAGCTGCAGTTTGTTAAGTAATTTTAGATTGTAAAGGGCTAGGCCATTCATATGCAAAGGCCTCTGCACACAGAAAGGAAGGGAGAGTGAGAGAGAAAGAGAGAAACATCAATGATTAGAGATGATCATTTATCAGCTGCCTTCTGCAAACCCCTGACTGGGTATCGAGCCCACAACTCGGGCATGTGCCCTTGGCCAGAGTTGAACCTGGGACCCTTCAGTTCACAGGGTGACATTCTATCCACTGAACCAAATCAGCTAGGGTACTAACTTTGTATTTTTTAATCTTATTTTCTGTCCCCCACTTTTACCCCCACCCCCACCCCAATACACTAAACCCCATGAGAACCAGGGCTTTGCCTGCTGCATTCTCTTGTGCAAAGGAAGAGTACAATCAAAATTCCCAGTGTGGAGACTGCTGGGCTTGGGCCATAGGACTCTAGGCCTGAGAACTTGGTCTGGACAGCTGGTCTCTGGGACAGGGAGGAAGGTGATTGTGGTGGGTGGTGAAAGTGAGCATTGCACAGACCTCAGAAGTAGGTGGCAGCCTGGGCCCTTTGCACTAGTGGCTACAGCAACTGGGTCACCGTGGGCTGCTATCTTGACAGGAACAGGTGGAGGCAGAGCGTGGGATCAAACGTATTTAAGAATAGAGAAATGAGTTGGCATGAGGCCTTCTTTTCACCAAGTTCACCAAGTTGAGAGCTGTGTATGTTCATTACTGAAATGGGTGGTGTCATTTTTCTTCTATTATGTCAGGTTGTTAGACAATCCCTGTTAATATCTAAAAGCTACACACTCTAGTAATTCCTTCCCTCCAGAGCTTCTCTCATTTCTTTGCTAATCTGTGGCTTTTTATCTGCTGTGAGCAATGGAAAAATTAAAAGCACAATTAAGGAATTTGCTAAGTGAAGGCTAACACGAGTGAAGTACAGAGTTTCCAACATTATTTTGAGAGCAGATAACTTTTTTCTTTTTCAAGTTGGTCTGATGTCCTAATGGTTACTACTATTGTCTCAATGTTATTAGGTGTTATGTATTTTCAAGTCATTTCTATAAAGCAAGTGAGAATTTAATGTCTTCCAAAATGAGAAGAAATGCCTCAAAGACCACTACTGCATATTCCTACCTGCATCACCGGAGAGCAGTAACATCCTGAAAAAAGTCATTTTCACAATGGAAAAGAACATGTATGTGATATGTAGATGATACAGTGAAATGATGTGCGACAGTAGAATTATGTGTCTGGAAAAGATATTTCACTTTTGCTGAAAAATGAAGAGACCTGGTGAAATGTAAAACATCCAAAAAAGTAAAAAGGTATCTCGCTTTCTCTGAAAATAAAGACACTGGTCACAGACAAAATGTCCAAAAGGGTAACAGGGAATTTATACATGTTAATATAAGTTCACTTTGCCATGGAAGGGTCTAGAGCAGTGGTCGGTAAATGGCAGCTTGAGAGCCACAGTTTGTCGCTCTGTTGACTAATGAGTTGCCGACCCCTGGAATAGACTAAATATTACCGTGTAGTTGGAAGCTGTGAGGATTAGGCAATTGTGGCACCTTAATTGCGAAGAGGTAAAGGGTAGTATATTGTGGCAGCCAATCAGGAGTGAGTATGCAAATCAACACAACAAAGATGTTGGGTTAATTTGCATACATAAGCACTGAGTGGCATGGGGCGTTCTGCACCAGCCTAGCCACTCTGGGCAGTGTGGAAAGGCAGAAAGGCAGCTCCAGCCAGAGCGAAGGTAATGCTGGCAGCCAGGAGAAGGAAGGCCCATTCTTGCACAAATCTTCATGCATCAAGCCTCTAGTATTGTAATAACTATGTATGGTGCCAGGTGGGTACGAGAACTATCAGAGAGAATATTTTGAAAAGTAGGTGATTGTCTGACCACTATGCTATACACCTGAAACTAATACAAAATAATATTGAATGTAGAATGTTACTGAAAAATTTAAAAAATATTTTTTAAGTCTTCTTTACATGGTTTTTGGAGCAAATGCAAACATCTGAGAATGTGAAAACTGCTGGTTCTACTCAAATGAATACTACAGGCATCTGCTAAAAGTTTTGGTACATTAGTTTGATTATTATATATCTTCAAAAGGGCTCAGGTCAATTCTAATTACCAGTGAAAATACACACACACACAGTGTGCATGTGTAAATAAAATTTGTAGCTAGCATTATTGAGTACTGAATATGTAAATGTACCAAGCTTTACATGTATTACCTAATTTAATCCTTTAGGACCTTACCAAATACTTCTATTATCCTGATTTTATAAAGAAACCACCTTAGGGAGATCGTGAGACTCGACTTGCCCCAAGTTGTAAAGTAGTAGAGGCAGGATTTTATCCCAGGCCTGACTGATTCTGAGTTGAGTCTCTTAACTACTTGTACCACACTTTCAAGAAGTGAAGCTGCTCTCCTCAAAACAAAACATTTTCTGTCATTCACCATTATATTTGGTTTTTAAAAATCTTACTCGCTACTCCAAGACTTACATGCAGAACACAGACAAAATTCTGTCAAAGCACTATATGCTGCCTCGTCACATTGTGTAGGTTGAATTAGAATAACTTTGGACCTTAGTCACAAGTTAATAATATTCTAAATGCCAATTATCTTCAACAGGTTCAAGTTGTTCCCATTTTCCAACATAAAGCCCTGAGAAGGCGAGTAAGTTAATTACAACCATAAAGAACCCAGAGTGGGCCCAGATTCATAAAAATTCACATAAACGAATTCACATAAACGAAATGACCTTCCTGAAGACTACAGTGTGATTAAAGCTTTCTTCTTTGTAAAGGCCAGACTGTTTCACAGTAGCTAAGAAATGAATTTAGCCTAAGAATTAGAATTATTTTCATGTGGGTGAAATTTACCAGGAAGAGGGGAAACTATTTTAAATATTCCAGCTATAAAGAGTTATTTGTATTCAAACTATTACTGCTCACCTGAGCCTCACTTTTTATAAGGTATATGTTATAGGGTATAGTTATACATAGGGTATATGTTATAGGATAACTAACATTTTTGTGGCTAAACAAGATCTAATGCAAGCTAACACATCAAGATCAATTACCGACGTTTCAGGTTCTCTTCCATTTTAAAAGTGCAGACAGGAAGTTTTAGAATGTAGTATTAATGAAAAGAGCTGGGAAGAGATGGAGTGTGTGAGGAAACTTAGAAAAGAAAGGGAGAGGCTCAAGTTGATACGTAGGTCAGGTTAAGCATGTTATCAGATAGCTAATTCCTTTGCTTTACTGAAGGTTTTTCCCCCTTGTACTCCACCCATGGTAGAGATTTTTTTTAATGTAACTTAGTCTTTAAAAAAAATTAAAAGTGATGTGAATAGCTAGTTATAATGAAAGGATACCTGTTACATAAAACAGATACAATTTTAGAGTTATAGTTAAAAGCACTTTTCAATTGAATCATTTCTCAAAAGTACCAAGGAAACTTATTTAAAGGAATGCAATTTTAGAAAAAAAATAGAAACTGAGTTATGAAAAATTAAAGGATGTAAATGTATTAGCTGTGATGTTCAGCAGCGCCCTAACCTCTCCTCCCTAAATACCAGTAGTTCCAGGCATTGCCAAAGGTTTCTTGAGAGTCAACATAGAGTGCTCCTTGCCCTGTGTGAGAACTCATGTCTAATAGAACTCCACTCTCGTTCCTTTATTCCTTGGGTGTGTGTACCTGGCTTCCTGGTTATGGTAGCAGCCTGTTAGTGTAAGTATATTTTTATCTATTTATATCTAAGTTACAGAGAGGAGAGTGAAAGCACTTGAAACTGTTCCTTTTTGGTAAGATAAAAAAATTAAATCACCCAGACATATCTCCAGCTATTGTCTCTGCCTACTTCCAATAGCATAAATAAAATCTTTGGATCAGTTCCTTGGATCACCTAAAATAATTTTCTAATTTATGAGCAGTTGGCTAGTAGCCATCTGGTTTATGGTATGTTTTATGATGAATTCCTCTGCCCTTCCTAGTTAAGCAAAGTTCATTGAACTGGCAACTCTGGGATCTGGTCACAGTGATTCATTGCATTCCTGTCCCCAGCTATTCCTCAAGCAAAAGCTTTCTTTTCAGAGCTCCATCCTTTTTTTGTAAGTTGTGCCATTTCTCAAGGTGTTTGCTTGTTGTTACGACTGAAGAAAACCTTATTCTAGGGGAACATAGTGCTGGTAATCATAAAAAAGCTGGGATGAAAATTGAGGATACAACCTTCTAGTTGAATTTTTTAATATTATGCTAACGGTGTTGGAAAAGGAACAGGGATTATTTGAAAGGGCTTAACGCCAAACTAAAGTAATAAATTGTTAGTTTAAAACAAAATTGACACGCTGACTTAAAACACATACACACAACACGGCTTTACTGAGATGTGGTTCAGATACTATGTAATTTCTCCATTTAAACAGGCAGGCTGATTTCTGAGATGGAAAGACGTTGGATTGTTTCTATATAGTTCGATAGAACTTCAAGTTAGACAAAGATTTTTGAGAGAGCAATTTTCTCTCTTCAAAAGTGTTCAGTTGTATCAAGGTAAGACCTGAGGTGAGGACCAAACAGAGAATGGGTAGCTTTCCTTCCGAATTCAGCAGAAAGTATTGGGCAACTTTCACATACTCTGTCCTAAATTTGTAACCTTTTAAAGGCTTTCTACCAAATTGTGTGACGTATATTTGAAATGGTGATTGATAATGCAAATAGATTTGGTTGACTTATTGGAATATCACAAAAACTTATTAGCAAATTGAGATGGAAGGATCATTGATGGGTAGGTTCCCATGCAAATCTAACATTTACCAGTTGGAGACTTATGTGTGTGTTTATAAATTGGCTTTGAAAAAATATGCAGCCAATGAAGAGTGAAGGTGGCTCACAGGTCCTGTGATAGGAAAGCTTGCACTTGCCATAATGAGGTAGGTAGTATTCATAATATGGCTCTTTGAAAGTAAGTTAATACTGAAAAAGCTTATATCAAGATTTTCTCTCTCTTTTATTTTCTTTTGCTATTTCTGTGGTGTAAAATAGGAATTTAGGAAATGTGACTTTGGCTTACATAATTCTTACCCTCTGACCATTGCTTAGGAATGATTAGGTTGCAAACTGGGTTTGCCTCGAGTACAATGGCTTTTTATATGGGTAGGAATGCAGGAAACAACTCATGATAGAACTATTAAATAAAATCTGTTGTTTCTGGACTTATAGATACAGAGAACAAACTGATGGTTGCTAGAAGGGAGGGGCATTGGGGATCTGGGTGAAAAAGGTGAAAGGATTAAGAACTACAGATTGAGTTACAAAATAGTCACAGGGATGTAAAGTACAGCATAGGGAATATATCAATAATATTGTAATAGCTGTGCATGGTGCCAGATGTATGGGGGAACACTTTGTAAGCTATCTAAATGTCTAACCACTATTCTATATGTCTGAAACTAATATAATATTGAATGTTAATATAATTGGGGGAAAAATCTGTTGTTTCTGTGGGTGCTGAAATAGGCAGTCAGAAAATGTATTCAGTACATTTCATCAGTAGGTTTTAATGCATTGGTTTTTTTTGGATGTGTTCAGACTTAACACATCCCATGTAAGCAATCATTTTGAGAATGAGGCATACCTTGATACTGTGAGTTGTGGATAAGAAACATATTATTTCCAAGAGTCTAAAATTTCTTGGTTAAACACAGATTCAACATAGCTCTGGTAAGGACCTCCTGCCTGTCTAACTCCCAGTTTTTCTATAGAGGCCTGAAGACCGGGATTCATTGTAAAATTTCTCAGTGGGTTACAACTGATGAAAAAAACTTTGTTTTGTGGATCAAACAAACCATGCCTGTGGGCAGCGTGTCCACTTGCTCTCTCTGGCCTAGGTGGTGTGAGGCCTGCGCCTGCCCTCAGGGGAAGCAGACATCAGTGCTTATGAGACAAGCTGGAAGAGATCGGTCCCAGCAGGTACAGGGTGCTAAAGATTGCTTACATGGAGAAGTTTAAAATGTTCAGTGTGTTTACATTAAGCAGAGCAATTCCAGGGATGTTTCTGAAGGCTTTGATGATGCCATTGTCCTCCTTATAGATGGTGCGAGGTCCCTGCGCTGGATTCGATGCCCGTTTCTCACTTTTGTCCTCGCCAGCTTTCGTTTGTTGAGAGGCATAGATCTTTGTGATATCATTCTGGGCCTTTAGTTTATTTTTTTAAAGTACATTTTTATTGATGAGGTCCCTGCGCTGGATTCGATGATGGTTTCTCACTTTTGTCCTCGCCAGCTTTCGTTTGTTGAGAGGCATAGATCTTTCTGATATCATTCTAGGCCTTTAGTTTATTTTTTTAAAGTACATTTTTATTGATTTTAAAGAGGAAGGGAAAGGGAGAGAGAGATAGAAACATCAATGATGAGAGAGAATCACTGATTGGCTGCCTCCTTATGACCCTCACTGGGGATCCAGCCCCCAAACCAGGCATGTACCCTTAACCAGAATTAAACCCGGAACCCTTCAGTCCATAGGTTGACACTCTATCCATGGAGGCAAACTGGCTGGGGCATAGGCCTTAAGTTTCTTAAGAGGCAAAACATCTTCCTTGGCTTTCTTGCAGCCTTTAACTTTACTTTCAGTCACCAAAGGAGGTTCAGGAACTTCCCCACTACAATGACCTTTAGACATGATGAGGGCTGATAAGGCCGAGGCAGGCAGGGCAGAGCAGATGGCATATCATTTCTGTGTTGTGTTTACTCTGTAGTGCCAGTGACACTACGTTTTGGTTGGTGCACACGTGTGGCTCCCACGACACATATTGCCAAAAGCACTCATTTAGAACAATGAGTCCCACTGCCTTGAACTCCAGCCATAGTTCTGCTAGTACTTCATGATTCAGCACTGGTTTCATGACTGATAGTTCACTAACGGCATGGGGCTGTCAATTGTTTTTGATGACTGCTAATTTATTAACAGTCTAGGGCTGTGTATTGATTTTATGGAAGTTGGGGTGAACAAAGTTCATAATATCTAGTCCTGTGAGAGCGTGAACATAGCAGGCAAAGTGACATTTTTGCCAGATTATTTCCCCTTGTCAGAGTACATTGATATCTGTAGACGACAACATGCCATGGTGGGAAGAAGTGATGGCCATCCTCCTCTCAACTTGGAGGCTCCCACAGGAAAAAAAAAATTAATTTTTTGAGGAACCACCATACTGTTTTCTACATTTCACATTCCCACTAAAGTACATGGGAGTTCCAGTTTCTCCAAATCCTTACTAACACTGGTTTTCTGTTAATCCTCACCCGAGGGTATTTTTCCACTGATTTTTTTTTTTTTTAAGGGAGCATGGAAGAGAGAGGGAAAGACAGAAACATCGATGTGGGAGAAACACATCGATTGGTTGCCTCCTGCATGAGCCCTGACCAGGTCTGGTCTTGGGGAGAAGCCTGCGACCAAGGTACATGCCTTGACTGAAATCAAACCCAGAACCTTTGGTCTGCAGGTTTATGCTCTATCCATTGGGCCAAACCAGCTAGGACCATTTTCTGTTTTTGATTATAGCCATTTTAATCCAGTGGATATCCAGTTTTCCCAGCACCACTTGTTGAAAAGATGTTCCTTTTCCCATTGAGTCATTTTGGCACCCTTGTCAAACATCATTTGGTCATATATGTAGGGTTAATTTTTAAGCTCTGTATTCTGTTTCATTGGTCTACATGGTTGACTTTTTGCCAATACCACATTGTTTTGATCACTATAGCTTTGCAGTAAGTTTTGAAATTAGTAACTGTGAGGTTGGCCAGTTTTATTCTTTTGAAAGATAAAAGGCATCTGAATTGGAAAGGAAGAAGTAACATTATCTGTTTGCAGACAATATGATCTTCTCTGTGGAAAACCCTAAAGATTCCACACACAAAAAAGCTGTTAGAACTGATGAATGAATTCGGCAAAGTGGGATACAAAGTCCACACATGTAATTCAGTTACATTCATAAACAGTGAACACAGAAAAGGAAATTATGAAAACAATTCCATTTACAATAATAGTGAAAAGAATAAAATATTAGGAATTAGCTTAACGAAGAAGGCAAAAGACTTGTACAATGAAAACTACAATACATTGCTAAAAGATATCTTAAAATACATAAATAAGTGGAAGCATGTCCCATGTTCTCAGATTGGAAGACATAAATGTTAAAATGTCAATGCATTCCAAAGCAATCTACAGATTCAGTGCAGTCCCTATCAGAATTCCAGTGACATTTTTTACACAAATAGAAAAACCCATGGAATCACAAGGGGCCTCAAATAGCCCACATTTTTTGAAAAAGAACAAAACTGGTCAACTCACACTTCCGGAATCCAATGCTGTATATTTTGGTCCACTTGATGATGTCCCACAGGTCCTTCGGCTCTATTTGCCTTTTCTGTTTGTTTTTCTTCAGTCTTTTCTTTTCCTCAGACTTGATAAATTCTATTGTCTTATCTTCAAGTTTGGTGATTATTTCTTCTGTCTGCTCAAATCAGCCTTTGAATCCCTCTAGTGAAATTTTTCATTTTAGTTATTGTACTCTTCAGCTTCAGAATTTCTTTTTTAGTTTTCTACCTCTTTTAAAAAATATATTTTATTGATATTTTACAGAGAGGAAGGGAGAGAGATAGAGAGCTAGAAACATCAATGAGAGAGAAACATCGACCAGCCGCCTCCTGCACACCCCCCACCAGAGATGTGCCCACAACCAATGTACATGCCCTTGACTGGAATCGAACCCGGGACCTTTCAGTCCGCAGACCGATGCTCTACCACTGAGCCAAACCGGTTTCAGCTCTACCTCTTTATTAATCTCATTTTGATCACTCATTTTCTTTACTTTCTGATCATATTTCTTTGGTTTTTGAACATCTTTATGAGATTTGTTTTAAAGTCTTGGTCTATCAGCCATTAGGTCTTTTCTAGTTTATTTGTCTGCCTTGTGATTTTTGTTGTTGTTGAACATTGGACATCTGAATCTAAGAATGTGTTAACTCAGGAGATTAGATTCTCAATTTTCTCAGAATTTCCCATATTTTGTTAGTTTTTTATTTTTTTTGTGTGTGTGTTTTGTTTGTTTGTTTGTTTGTTTTGTTTTTGTTTTTTTCCCCTTATTGTCATATGCTAGTATTATGCTGAGGTCAGACTGAAGTGTATACTTATGATCTTCTCAGGTCTTTTCTGAGTTTTTCTTTGAAATGTGCCTGGTCAGTTTCTAATTCTCCTGTATGTGTTATTGTTTCTAGTCTTTAATGTCTGCCTCCTGGAAGTGGAAAAGTGAAAAATGAAGTGGGAAAACAGGGCTCATACTCTTTAAACCTTCGATAAGTCACTTCAGCTGGTGGGAGAGGGAAATATGGAATGTTATAACAATAAAGGCTGCCCACCCCTTTGTCCTTTTGTGATCAGAAGCAGTAATCAGCAATGAAAGCATAGATCGCCATTATTTGGAGGATAGAATCCTTTTTGTCTGCCCTGGTTCCCATAAATTATGTGCAGCTGCTCCAGTAACATGTGCACAGCTGCCTACCAAGTGGCTGGGGGTGGAGAGTGGCTTGCTGCTACTGTGCAAAGAGCTGAAATTGACCTATAATAAGTAGAGCTTACCGTCCTTGTCTTCCGCTGGAAGTTGCAAGCCTTCAGCACACTCTAGAGTTTCAAAATAGTTATATTCAGACAGATTCTGCTAGTGAAATTGTTGTCCAGGAGAGGAAACAGATGCCTGTCACTTTCTACTCTGCCATCTTTCCAGAATCCTTTCTGTAGGGAACTGTTTGAAGAGCACAGCATCTCCCACTGTGGTACAAGCACTCAATGCTATTTGACTTGGTTTACATTTTGTTTTTCTTCTCCCCTCCTGATGATCTCATTCTAGAGTCTGGTCTTTTAGATCATAGTGCTTTTCTGCAATTGGCTGTTATGTTTGGATGGTCACAGATGGCTTCATGAAATGATATTTTAGCTTAATTTAGAAGGGCAAAGGTGGGAGTTGGGAAGGATATATTCCAGATCTCTGAAATGCACAGAACTGTATTCAATTATGATAAAATAGATGGTTTCTATGATAAACCCTCTGTTAAATCTTTTAAAGTATCGTTTACAATTCAGCAATAACCCCGAGGTAGATATTGTCATTCCATTTTCTATACAATACTAGTCTCCTGGGACTTCCCTGGATTTTATACTGATATCTCATTTTGTTTAGCATTGGTCCTGGGTAAGTGTCTTAGTTTGGCTAATAAATTATGTGTTCATTCTACAGAGAAGCAAAATGGTGTTTAGACTTCTTAATATACTTACTCAATTTGCTTGTATAGAGCCAGATCTGAGTTCTTATATTTCAGATGATAACAAATAATGTTTTCCAAAAGTTGCCTTGGGTAGAATATTTGGGATGGTTTTGTAATAATAGTGGGGAGTAATTAACCCTAGTCCGAGAAATGCCTTGGACTTGTTCAACAAATCATAAAAGCAAGACCTGCAAGGCACAAACTGTTCCAAGTACTTTCTAACTGCGTTTCTTGGAACAAAACTTGAGAATATTTATAGGAATACAAAAATAACCAACATCCAGCAAAGTGAAATTTAAAATGTTTGGCATCCAGTCAATGATTACAAGGAAACAGGAAAACACAACCTTAATGAGAAGAATTATCACTTGACACCAAGCCAGAAGTAATACAGATGTTAGAATTGACAGAGAAGGCCATTGAAACAAATTATAACTCTATTACATGTTTATAAAGAGTAAAGTGTAGACAGGGGAGATATATATTAAAAAAAAAGAAAAAGACCCAGATAGAACTAGAGTTGGAACCTACAATATCTGAGATGAAAAATATACCAGATGGGATTAATGCCACATTAGACATTGCAGAAGATTACTGAACTTTTAGGTATAATAGAAATGATCAAAAATACATCCCCTGGAGAGGGGAGAAGAATAGGGGTTGGGGAGGAAAAGAGGATAAGTGAGCTGTGGACAACATTAAGCAGCCTGATTGATACAATATACTTGTAATCCCTGAAGGATAGAAGGTAAGGGTGGGGATGAGAAAAAAATAGCCAAAATATTCCCAAATTTGATGAAAACAGTAAATTCATAGATCTAAGAAGCTCAGTAAACTGAAAGCACAAGAAACACTAAGAAAGTTACACAGAAGCACATCATAATCAGATTGTTTAAAACCAGTGATAACATTTTAAAACAGCCAACTGGAGGGAGGATTCATTAAAATGGAGAAATAAAGATAAGGATAGCTGATTTCTCCTCTGAAACAATACAGTGAGAAAACAAAGGAGCAACATCTTTACAAAACTCAAAGAAACTATAAACCTAGAATTTTATACTCACAGAAAATAATCTTTTAAAAGTGAAAGTAAATAGGAAAGTGGTTGGGAGATGGGCAGAAGATGGGAAGAGGATTAAGTGCAGATTTACAGTTATAAAATCAGTCACAGGTATGTAATGTACAGCATAGGGAAGAGTCAGTAATCCTATGTAATAAAAGACTAACAGGCAAATTGTCCCTACGGAGGAGAGTGCCACTGACTGGGAGGTAGACATATGCTGACCACCAGGAGGCAGCATGGAACATGGCAGGTGTTGGCGATACAGCACTGACAGTGGGCAGCAGTGGAGGTGCTTCCGGCTCACCGGGCAGGTTGGTGGAGCAGGTGAGCATGTGGCTCCAGGCCAAGGCGGTGCGAAGGGAGGCCCTGGCCAGCAGCCACTAGGGACCCTACCCATGCACAAATTTTGTGCACTGGGCCTCTAATAACTATGTATTGTGACAATCTAATATATATAAACTACAATTAAAAAATGATTATAGGGTAAAATAAGAACATTTTATATATTGATTGATTTTAAATCTTTATTGTTGTATTACACATGTCCCCCTTTCCCCCCATTGACCTCCTTTAGCCCACTACTGCCCCTTGCCCCAGGCTTTTCCCACCCTATTGTCTGTGTCCATGGGTTATGCATTTATATATGCATACAAGTTCTTTGGTTGATCTTTTCCCACCCACCCACCCTCCCCTCGCCTTCCCTCTGAGGTTGGACAGTCTGTTCCATGCTTCTATGACTCTGGATCTGTTTTGTTCTTCAGTTTATTTTGTTCATTAAATTCCACATGCGTGAGATCATGTGCTACTTATCTTTTTCTGACCGGCTTATTTCGCTTAGCATAATGCTCTCCAGGTAAATCAGGACATTTTAGATGCCAGGCATACAAAAGCCCGTACAACTCATTACCAAGTAGATGGGCTTTCAGGTGCTCTGTTTGATTAAACACAAATAATTTAATAGACAGATCTTAGCTGGACCAGTCAGAATACGCTTCTAGGAATGTGCATGTTGGACTGCGAAAATCCTATTAATATGTGAAATTGGGGCGGGTGTGTGTAAAGGAAAGACTATTCCACAATGTGAGTGCTGCCTGAGCATCGCTGGAGCTGCCCGCTAGATGCAGATGAAAAATAAATTCCCTCAGAGATTGCCCGAGGGACCCCTCCCCTAGGCCCTACAGCAGGGGGTAGGGAACCTTGTTTCTGCCAAGGGCCGTCTGGATATTTCTAATATCATTCGAGGGCCGTACAGAATTATCAACTTAAAAATTAGCCTGCTGTATTTGGTGAACCATTAAATTAACACAGCCCTCATGCCTTGCTTGGCAGGACCAGACCAAATGATTTTTGCAGGCCTCAAACCAAAGCAAGCTGGTATGTGATGGTTCCTGGAACAGGCCGTGGCTTTGCCCCAGGAAAACATGATAAGCATTCCCCCTTATCTTCACGGGGGTCACACCCTAAAACCCCTGCCCATCTGGCCTAGACCTCTGTAACCCCTTAGCGCCAGCGGCACAGGGGGGAGGGTATCCATGGTGTCTCACCGCCCCCCAGCAGGGCTCCTCTTATGGACGGTTCCTTAATAAACTCTTAAATGTAATCCAGCTGTCAGCGTCCTCTTTTGGCCCCTCGGCTGGGGTATTTTCCCAACAGCGGGGTAGGCCAGGGAGGCTGAGTAACAGGGAAGGTTACCGGAAAAAGCATAGGCCTTGACCTGAGACGTGAAGGCCAGAAGCAGGCCCTCCCTTGATTTCTCGTGGCCCTCCCATTCCCAGCTCTTTCCTGAGTCTGAGTTGCAGGCCCGCATTTGGGTTCTGTGAGAAACCAGACTATCTTTAGCACAAACTTACCTCTTTTGATGTCAGCTCTCTTGCGGGGTTCTTGGATACTTGTCGCGCACACATAAAAAAAAACCCCAAAAAGATCAGTTCCAAATTTTCTTCCTTGTTTATTTTAATGTAAATGATAGTGCTGAGGTCACATTAACCATAAAAATAGAAATAATAGTCGGTCATAAGGATTTAGCATTTCTAGGCCCATCATGTTGTCTTGGTGAACATGAAGGCCTTGGATTTATGTTGCATCATGGAGGGAAAAGATGCTATAACTTTTTAGAAAATTCATTTTTACTGATTTCAGAGAAAAAGGAAGAGGAGGGAGGGAGGGAGGGAGGGAGGGAGGGAGAGAGAATCATTGATCAGCTGACTCCTGCATGTCCCACACTGGGGATCGAGCTCACAACCCTGGCATGTGCCCTGATCAGGAATACAACCGTGACCTCCTGGTTTGTAGGTCAACATTCAACCACTGAGACCCGCTGGCCGGGCAAGACACTGTAACTCTTAAAGTTAGTTCCCGTTGTCACCATCTAATGTGCCCAGGCAGCCAGAAGTTGTTGAAGAATTGAGGAAAACAGTACTTCTCAATGTTGGAGGTGAATTCCGGGAAAAACTAGGGTTTAACAAATATGTACTATTTGCTTTTCCAGTGTTCTCCACAAGATACTCATATGTTCTGGTTATTAGTAGACATGTAGATTTTTAATTTTCTCGGCCGAAAGTCTTCCTAAAGAAGGAGTTCATTGGGTCGTTGCTGGCAAGAAGAAGTCCAGGTCCTGGGGCATGAAGTTGAAACCACTATCTGCAGTCTCGGGGGGGAAATGCAAAGTCTCCGCAGCCAGTATTGGTGATCCAACACCTCTTTGTACATCAAGTGGTGGGGAGAAGGGTGTAAGTTGTTTTGAAAGAATGCACATTGGCTCTTGGTGAAGGGCTGGGAAAGGTCAAGAGGGGCTAGTTCTGGGATAGGCTCCGCAGAGTCCCTAGGGAAGAGGTGTTTCCTCTTTTGGACTGGTTGTGGGCAACATTTTGGAAAGTTCACGTGTAAACAAGAAGCAGAGGCTGCTGTGCTTCTAGACAGGAGCGGAAATAGCCACCTGGAAGTTAATTCCGAGTCCCGGCATACACTCAGGAATGGGAGCAGTCTTGATAGCTGGCCCCTAGCTACCAGCAGACTAAATGCCCTGTCTCTTTGGCTCACTCTCCAGCCCACTGTCATTTAATTTAGAACATCTCATAATGTTTCTTTTTGTCAGATAGCATCGCTGATTTTGCCCTTCTGTCAACCACTCGTCTTTTTTAAAGCTTTTTAAAAATGTTTTTTAAGTAATTACGAAGGTTTTATAAACAGAACCCAGGCCATAGATCCAGCTTCTGAGTCCACACCAAACGATTGTTTTAAACAAGTTTCAATTTCTATTCATCTGTATTTGTAATCTAGAAGTTTTGTTTTACTTTTTTCCCCCTTCATTTAATTTATCAGGATCATAAGTATGCTTTTGACCAAGTGTTTTGCTGGTAAATAACTTAAATTGACCAGACTCCAGTTTAGAATCTCAGAAAATTCTTTTAATAGCTGCCCTTTTAAAATCCCCAGTGCCCTTGTTTCTTACAAAGCATCTTGTGATCCTTTGTATTTTCCTTCCTTTCTGGGTGAAGTGACCAAGCATTAAAGTCTTCCATGAAGGTTTTGGTGATCTAAATACTGTTCGGGGAGCTTTGACCTACTTAGGATGGTTTTGTGCTGGAATCCCCAGGGTAACTGCCACAGAATCGCTCTGTGTGAATGCATTGAAACTTCCCCCTTGTCAGAACTTTTATTACAGCAACACAATGAAGCAGCAAGCAGCCAAAAAGAAGTGAGGAAGGTTGCATTGTACTTGACTTCCTTGAATTAAGTTTTATTCCTCTCAATGTTTTCTGCGGATACTTTAACAGTAATCTTGTGAACAAGGATTTCCCAGCAACAGTTGCTTGCCATGCGTGTCTCTTCTCTACATGTTCTCCAGGCTGAGATGCACCTTTATCCATTTTGTTTAACAGGACATTATACTTTAGATAAAGTTTTACTTTGTACTTAGAGCCTTTTTAGGCATAGGGTTCTACGCTACCAGGATCATTGTATTTAAACATAATGGTATGCGTTTTTAAATGTTTGCATTAATTAATATTCCATTTTTGTGGTTGACAGCAGAAGGTCATTTGCTCTATCTCTTCAGGGTTGGATCATTTGCAGTGGACTTCTTCCCTAACCATTTTTTTTTAATGCAAGGAGATATCCACCTATAAATTAGAAAAAGAGTCAGTTAACATGAGAAAACAAGCAGGGCATGTTCTGTGTGGTCATTGTCAAGATGAATTTGAGGATATGTGATGTTAAAACTAGACATCATGATGAATATAAAGATATTTTAATGTACTTTTGGCCTCTAGGAGGCAGCATAATCTAGTTCAAATTTCTGGATTTTGAATAAAGAAACTTGGTTCTTTCTCATTTTAAGAACTTGGCCTGCATGAAAATATTTGTCCTATGAATCATAAAGTTACCCTGAGAATGAATAAACTAACAGCTGTTAGTCACAGAATCCCATAGAAGGAGATTTTGTGATTGTGTTATTTTCTTTGTATTTAAAAAGAAAGAGTAATTATTGTGATTGCCATAGCAGGAACCTAATAGTTGCAGAAGTAAAAGGAATTAGTAATTTCAATGGGTGGGTACTTGTCCATTTGCAAACCACAATTCTTTGGGGCAAATGCTCTGCAACCATTACTGTCAGGAAAGTGAGTCTGAGCCTCTTATTTCTGTGGTGTTTTTGCTAAAATACTATGTTATGTTTGTTTAGAGGTAATTCGAGTAAAATCATTTAGCATTGTTGTAGCTCTCCTATTACTAGTAGTTATTATTAAAAACTAGCCCTGGCTGGTGTGCTCAGTGGTTAGAGTGTTAGCCCTTATCCTGAAGGGTCTCGGGTTTGATTCCCAGTCAAGGGCATGTACCTAGGCTGCAGGTTTGATTCAGGGCAGAGCACATGTGGGAGGCAACCAATCCATGCGTCTCTCTCACATTGTGTGTTTTTTTTCCCCTCTTCCCCCCTCCCTCCCTTTCACTTTCTCTAAAGAAATCGATGGGAAAAATATCCTCGGTGAGGATTAACAAACAAAAACTATTTAAAATTGGTAGAAACTCAGGCAATACGTTATGTTAATATTTTCACTGTAATCGGATAACTTTGGATGTGACCAAAATGTACTCAAGATGTGACTTGCTGGATTCAGGAGGATAGGAACTGTGCCTGAGCTTTAAGGGGACAGTGGGTGAGCGGTCATCCTGTAGCCTATTTTTCTTCCTTTTCCTGAATAATTGCTATTTAGTGGCTCGGAGAGAGTATGATAGTAAAAGAAAAATGCCCCTTGGTTCTTCTGGAATTGCCGCTTTTAGGAGAATGTATTCTGCTCGACACTCAAAGGTCAGTTTAGAAGGCAATGGAACTGGTGGGAGGATTTATTTATAACCTTATTTATAAGATTGATATTATTGTTACTGTCATTAATTTAATGTTGGACCCATTTCAACCAAAACCTCTTAAAGTTCAGATTGTGCTCTTTAATCCTTGAGTGAACTTAATCCAGAACTGTTTAACTAAAGTAATCAAAGTTAATCTCAAAGAGCTGGTGAAAATTAAGAAAAACTAAAACTGCTATATATTCTAAAGAAGTCCATTAGTTCTTTTGCACAAAAAGATGCAGTCTTTTAAAATAGAAGTCCCTAAAATAGAACAAATAATCTGGTGTTTTCTTGTTTGAATCATCTGGGATTCTTTTCCTCTCTCTTCTTCTTCCTCTTCTGCCTCATCCTCCCCCTCCTCCCCCCTCTTCCCCTCCCTGTTTCCCCTCTTCTCCCCCCTCTTCCCTCTCCTCCTCTTCCCTCTCCTCCTCTTCCTCCTCCTCCTCCTCCTCTTCCCCTTCCTCCTCTTCCCCCTCCTCCCTCTCATCCCTTTCCTCCTCCTCCTCCTCCTCCTCCTCAGTAAATGTTCATTTAAATGTTTGTTGTTTTTACATTAACAGGATAATATTGGAGACAAAATGGAAATGAGGGAACATGAGCTGGTATAACTGTTCTGAGCTCTATAATGGGCAGGTGTGTACTTGATGAAGGAAATAAATTCTTTGGAAACCTTTAGAAAGATTTTAAAAAGCAAAATAGGACTTTATTCTCTACTTTTCATGTATTCTATATCATTAGAAAGTTACTTATCTGTAAACATATACTTTCAACCAAGAAAAACAGTGTTGTTTTTAAAAGTATTTGTTTCAGTATTGCTTATCATTTTTATTTTAAACTAGGAATCAGAGGTAATGAAGGAGAATCACTGTGAGACATTTTATATTTTAGCCAGAATGTCTAGGGTCATTTCTGCCTAGAATTAACTTAATTCAGGATTACTACACCATAAATAATAAAGCCTAAAGATATAGTGATCTTCTTAAGATGGGGAATTGTGGGAACTAGATTAGGTACTTTTCTTGTCATTTACAACTGTCCTCATTTTGGAACTGATCTACCCAATGCATGCCACAAGTGTATATCACAAATACACTGTAGAGTGAAGAGGGAAATTTCTAATATCTCATTGCTAGAGTCTTCTTGTAAGAAAAGATAGCCTGTACTTGGTTTGCCAAATTAATATGGAATAATATGTATTGCTACAGCATTTTGTGAGCTTCCAGGATGTCCTCAGATTCTAAAGTTGTGTTTTGCAGTGTGTTTATGTGTGAGTGCATACATATGTAGGCTGTGCTATTTCATTAAAAATTATCATGAGGCCCCGCCTGTGTGGTCAGTGGTTGAGCATCAACCTATGAACCAGGAGATCATGGTTTGATTTCTGGTCAGGGCACATGCCCTGCTTGTGGGCTCGATCCCCTAGTATGGGGCATGCAGGACTCAGGTGATCAATGATTCTCATCATTGATGTTTCTATCTCTCTCCCTCTCCCTTTCTCTCTGAAATCAATGGGGGAAAATATATTAAAAAATGATCATGGTTACAAAGGTGAAGGTATTAAGAAGTACAAATTGGCAGTTACAAAATAGTCATAGGGATGTAAAGTACAGCAAGGGGAAGCTAATCAGTGATATTATAATAACTATATATGGTGTCAGGTGGGTTCTAGACTTATTGGGGATCACTTCATAAGTTATATAAATGTCCAACCACTGTGCTATCCATCTAAAACGAATATAATATTTAATGTCAATTATAACTAAACAACAAAAATAAAAAGTGGTCAGCTTAGTAGGTACTATTAAAACATCTTACATTGCTATTTGTGCCAAGAACAGTATACAGCATATTACTAATCAAATGCAAATTTCAATAGAGACCAGAGTCCTAGAGCTGAAAGGGAGCTTGGAGAATATCTAGCATTTTGATCTTTTAGCTCTGCTCCAGTGACCAAATCTATAATAATAAAAGCATAATATGCTAATTAGACCAGACATCCTCCCCGATGTCCTCCTGGATGTCCTTCCAAATGACCTTCTGGATGCAGATGCGGTGGTGGAGACAGAGGCAGAGGTGTTCACCATGGCGGGCGGAAGCCAAGGTAGAGGCGGCCACCACGGTGGCGAGGGCCGAGACCCTTGCGTGAATTTCATGCACTGGGTCTCTAGTTGTGTGTATAAGAATGCTGAGCCTCACTTCGGAGAGGCAGAGCTTTGAATATGAATCCCCTGTCTCCTCTACTTGCTGCAAGTAAATAAAGCTGCCTTGGGACAACCATGCTTTGTTTTTGAATAAGAGCACCGCAAACTGCGAAACCCTTGAGTTCAGTAACAATAGGATAAGAAGGTGACCACAAAAATAAAATCAGAATTCTCACGAAGATTCTTTGAAATCTGAATTGATAGCCACGGTTGTTAAGTATGAACTTTGGCTTCTGTTTTATCATGCCTTGAGATATTAACTAATCCTACAACGCCAATAAAAAAACCTTTTTTTTATTTCATCTTATTAACAATTTTATATGTATTTTGTAAAATATATTATTACTGAAGTGCATATATTTAGAAATGCTCATATCCTGGGGTGCAGAGTCAAAAAGTTTTAATGGTTTGTATGATGAAAACATTGGAGGTGACTAATTGAGAGAAAGATGTTGAGAAACTAAGGCAAAGAGGGGTTGGTCTTTTGAGTGAGGCAGGATAGATAATAAGAAGCTAGGAAAATTCCTTTGCAAGTGGAATGGGAAAACAGAGAGCTGAACAAACAGGCTGAGCAATTTACCGCCAGGTATGGAGAGAAGGTCCCCGGAGATAGCATCTAGGCTGTGGTTGTGTTTCAGCTCCAGGCCCAGAAAAGCAGCGAAACCAGGTGGGCTGCAATGACCAATAACCCTCCTGCCCTGGAGCTGACCAGTCCGCGGAGACCACGACCCTGAAGGACTCACCTGGAAAATCTGATTGAGGAGCATGCCCATGCCTTTCCCTTCCCTCCCCTTTGCCCTAAACGCTAAGCATCCCCATGAGGCTTAAAACTGAGTCCATCAGCCATCCTCCGCTAACGCCCCCGAAGCAGCCCTGCCTAAACTCATTTCTTTCCTATAATATTTCTTGGAAGCCAAAGCAGCCTCACACAGGTTCTCTCCTCTTGCTTCTTCTGTCCTAAGACCTTGCTTTGTTTCACTGTCCCTAGCTTTAATAAACATACTCTCAAAATCACCTGGAGTATGCCTGGCCAGGGTGGCTCAGTGGCTGATCATTGACCCATGAACTAAGAGGTCACTGGTTTGATTCTAGGTCAGGGCACTTGCCTGGGTTGTGGATTCAATCCCCAGAAGCGGGTATACAAGAGGCAGCCAATGGATGTTTCTCTCTCATTGATGTTTCTGTCTCTCTCTCCCCCTTCTCCCTTCCTCTCTCTCTCTAAAAAAAAAAGAAAAATTAAAAAATCACCTGGACTCGTTCTGTGAAATCTTTCCTGCACAAAGTCAAGAACCCCACAGTACTGCCAGTCCCGGGCAGACCTGCTTTGGGTGGTCCTCTTTCCGTTAAAGTGAAGACCTGTTTAGATTCTACCAGGTGTTGTAGTCTGTGGCTTACGTTTTAGTGTATGTTATGTGACATAGCATTAACGGTAATCCTGCCACCTAGAAGTTGACATTTTATAAATGGAGATCACAGTTACTGTACTGCGGATTCTGTATTTCAGCTGAGCTCTCTTCAAAACCCACTGTCTTTCTGCATATTGTTTTTATTGAATAACTAGGAGCCCGTTTGCAGGAAGATTCCTGCAAGCGGCTATGCGTGCTGCCGCCGCTGCTGCTGCTGCTGCCGCCGCTGCCACCCACCCCCTCCCCCTTGCCCCCACTTTCCCTCTGGCAGCTACCTTGCTTTCTGCTTTTCCTCCCTCTTCCTTCTAAGCTGTCTTCAGTCTTCACTCCTCCCTCAGCGTATGCAAATTAACCACCATATTTTGTTGGGCTAATTTGCATATTTGCCCTGATTGGCTGTGGGTGTAGTGAAAGTACGGTCAATTAGCATTTTTCTCTTATTAGAGTAGATAGGGCACTGGAAAAACTAAAATAAAGACTACATGTTACTCGTTTTGTCCAGCATATTACTAATGATTTTTTTTATGAGGTTGTATTTATAGTAACCCTCCCTGAGGCATCTAATCCAGAGCTAAGGTGTGCTATTGTTTCTGTGTGAGGGGAACATCACTTACGCACCCTGTTCAAAATTCATATTGATTCTTCTAAGTTTGTGTTAGAGAGTGGAATAGTCAGTTGGGGAAAACTATTTTTTCATCTGGGAAATGATCATATTTTGAATCGGGAGATTATGAGGAGAAAACATAACTATTCAAGCAACTGAAACCTGTGTCAATACACATTTACTGATGGCTGTCCTTTTCAGATAAAGGTTTTCATGGCTCCTATGACTCCTGTGTCACTAGGCTTGTAAGAAAGTTTTCAAATGATTTCTTCAGTCTTAGAAGCTAACAAGATGAAGAAAAAGGCCACATTGCTTACGTGCCACAATGCTGATGAGTTTAGTAGTCCTACTTCCATTTTATTCATCTGTTTCTCTGATTATTTTGACGTCTTCTTTGCCAGGTGGTATATTTGTCTGCTATGAACTTACAGAACTCACAGAGTGGAATTTGAAGGAACATATTTGCACAAAGTATTGAGCGATGCTATAAAACAAACAGAAACCTTCCTGGGGAAATTTCAAGAATGTTGTGAATTTTAAAAATAGAAGTAACTGTGTCTCTTGTTCCTGGTTTATGCTCTTTGCCCTATGATATTATCTTTCCTTTTGGCTTTTTAAAAAAAAAATGTAAAAAGATTTTAAAATTGATTTTTAGAGATGGAGGAAGGGAGAGGGAGAGACAGAGACAGAGAGAGAAAAAAACATTGATATTAGTGACATTTGATCTGCTGCCCCTGCACACCTCCTACAACTCTGGCATATGCCCGGACGGGGAATTGAACAAGCAATCCCCACCCCACCACCCCAGCCAACTGAGCCACATCAGCCAGCGCCCTCCGGTTGGCTTTTTAAAGGTCTTCACTGTGAACTTCTTAGTCTTGGATTTGGTTTATTTTCTGCTGAGTATCAGGTGGTTAATGACAAATACTAGTAAACACTGTATATGTGTCATAGGAAAGTTGGCAAAAAAATTACTTTTCCATTTTTTAAGGGTCAGCCTTAAATGCCTTCACAGCTTATTCCATGGTTTGCCTTTTCTGGCGGGTGTCAAGTATAGTGACACATACAAAACTTTTAAGTAGTCAGTAATCACTTGCTATCATTACATTAGTTTCTCCTGCATTTGACTCTCTTCCTTTTCTGGTTGAAGGCTCTTAACTTTCTCTTCATAGATTCTCTCCAGGGTTTGCTCACCTTTTACATCAGCGCTGATGAAACCCTACCATGCACTGGCATTTGCTTTCTGTTAATTTATTTTTCACCTATGAGGAAGCCACTATATACTTTTACTCAAAACAAAACTTAATTTTTATCTGACTAGGTTTCCTAATATTGCTAAAAATAGACCAAAGACAAAACAGTGTTGTCAGTGAAAAATGCTTGGAACTCTACTTCTCTTCCTAAGGAGTAACGCCCCCCCCCCCCCCCCCCCCCACACACACACACTTGTTTAAAGAAAGCAGAACCAGAACGATCATGAGAGAGTACAACTACCATATGTCAGGCACAGAGTGTAGCGGTTTAGTTCACGTTATAGAATGTATTATCCTCATTGTACATTGGAGTCTCGTGGCGTCTGCCTGGTGACTGAGAAAGAACATGGTTGGCTCAGGGAAAGGCCAGGCAGGCCCTTTCTGTCTTTTGAACCTAACAAGTCAACATTACTTTAGTCATGTGAATTCTGTTGCCACTAGGTGGCAAGACAGAGGCAAGAATTCTAGACAGATTTAAGGAAACCTTTGGAGCAGCGGTTGACAACCAGTGGTCCTCAGACCACTGGTTGGTCCATGAGGTCCGAAAGGTTGGCAACCGCTGATCTATAAGATTAGGAAGACTGGTCAGCCCATACCTGCAGGGCTGGGAGGGTGCTACAGGGAAAGAATTGGGGCCCAAGAGTTTATTTCTCTGTTACCTCTTTTAATTCCACCTCTGGTGATGACATTTCTGGTAATGGGATTTATTACTTAGCATGTGTCATCTTAAAGGCACGAGTCATAAAACCTTAGCCATGCCAAACTTTGCAAAGCTCTGCCTTCAGGGAGACTTTATAGATGCACAATTAGAGGGCCATCGAAACTGGCTTTCACAAGACCTCATAGCAGGGCACTGGCTGGACTTACTCTTGAATTCCATTTCTGTGCCGGTTAAGGTATTGGTTAGAGTGCGGTCTATTTGTGGAACAAATTAGAATCCGGAAGATGCTCCAAATTCTACTGGCTGGTTATTCCTAATCCTGAATGTAGGACCTATTTATCTACAACCAAAAACTGCTAGTCAACGATCACTAATGATCAAACTTCCCAGTCTTATAACTGTAAGAAAATGACCTTTATTAGGTCATCACTTCACAGGCAAAACTATAACAGCACACTGATACTTAGAGGATGGTGAGGATTAAAGGAGAAAGCCTGCCAGGGTGGCTGGCCTATAACCTAGCACAATACCTGGAATTAATTAAACGTTTTCCCCTCTGCATCTGCCCCCCTCCCTAGTAAATCTTTTCATATGGTTGTCTCTTGTCTTGAAAATGGGTTGGTTTTCTGGGAGAACTGATGATCAGTGGGAACCAGAGTGCTGAAGTGGAATAGAACACTTTCTTCTCAAGAGCCTGTCCTTTTAAACAGTCTTCTTTTTCTTTGGCATAGCAATGGGCTTCTAAAAGGTAGTGTTTCCATGGGAACTGAATATGTAAATACTTTTTCAGTTTTTTTTCAGGAGAGTAGTCAGTAACTATGCTTTCAAATAGTGACTTTTAAAGTTTTTAACTACAACCCAGTACAGTACTGCAGGTGTGTGTGTGTGTGTGTGTGTGTGTGTGTGTGTGTGTCTGCCTGCCTGCCTACCTGAAATAGATCTTATCCTGTGTGCTCGGCTATTTACTATTGGACCCACTAAATGGGATAGAATCACAGTTTGAAAAAAATCTTCTTCCTTAGAGGAAAAAAATAATAAGAAAGCATTCTTTTTAGCTTCATTTTCTCTCTTAACTGAAGAGTTTCTAGGTTGGCAATATCCAGGGCTGCATTTTAAATGAGAAGGTTACATAGCTCTTGAGAGATGTAGCCCTTGGAGCTTCAAATAGTATTTGGGGGCACTGACATTTTTTGTCAGCTCACCCCACACTTACTTGTGTCATATCGCGATGATTAAAGCAAGGCAGTGAGAACAGAAAGAAAATGCAGCGTAAGTACTGTGACTCACAGCTGACATTTGGCTAACACTTTTACTCACCCTGGATGTCTTTTTGGGGTGAATTCTAACCTTGTTTCTTGCAGTTCTTGGATCAGTGGGCTGGTGTTAAGTCACATCACCTGACAGATTCACTTGAGACAGCCTTAGCAGTTCAGGTGTGATCTGTAGAAGGAAACACCTGCTGCCCTCGTGGCTGATGGAGTAGGGCAGCCTTCCTGACGGGGCCTTCTTGTTCCTAACGGTGTGTGTGATCTTATCTGGGCCTCAGAGTAAAGATGAAATTGTCATCTTTATTCAAAACACCCACCACCACCACCACCACCACCACCACCACCAAAAAACAAGCAAATGAAACCCAAGCATTCAAGAGTCTTGCTATCCTACTGTGTAGCTAGTAAGTGAGAATAAAGCTTCAACATAATTCTGCCTTACTACTAACAACCTTGATATTCCAAAATCCTTTGTAATATGTAATTAAAAGTGTCAGTGTCTAGAGTACCTTCATTGTAGATTAATACTAAATAGGAATTCTTTGGGAGAGAAATTAGTTTGATGAGACTAGCACAAGAAATACATCATTGTTTAAAGGCAAGTAACTCTTTCATCCTTTCATCCTGACTTTGTCCTTCAAATATTTATGAAGTCCTGCTTGAAGGAACATTGATACAATCCCCACAAATACGTTTTTCTTTTACTCTTTGCAGCAAACCTGGGAGCCTGTGCTAAATGCCCATCATCTTTGCTGTTTTTGTTTTGAAGAGACCTGTGAAGTAAAGGGGCAGGTGGTGTCATTGTGGGCAACACTGAGGTCAGAAGGTTGTGTGAGAGTTTAAAGGAGAACTCGGGTCTTCAGCCTGCCCACTGCTATGCAGAAGTATTAACTTTGTGTGGGCAGAGTAACTGAATGTTTTAAGTAAAGGCCACATGTCACAAATGGCAAAGGAATAGAACCACATACTGCATTTGTTTCTTGGGCTTAGAATACAGCCACACCAAGACTGTTTTGTCAGTATTCTACAAAAGGACCCTCTAAGGGAAAAATTAAGTTTTTCACTTACTGAGTATGTCACAAAGCCAGTATGTAGTCAACTCAACAGGTAGAAATATTTTTTAAGTCATGATTTTTCTTTATGTCTTCCATTATTATTGAAGCTTTGGTAAGCACTTAATTTGCATGTGACCCAATGAACCATGTTGTGTGAATAAACACTGGATTAGATTTAGTTTCTAAGTGTGTTTGGCCTCATTCAGATAAAATTCTTTATTCTATATAAAATGAAAGAAAAAGAATGAGGGTGAGTAGGTCATTTATATCATATAAACATCGCAAGGTTGATTAAATAAGAATGGATAGTTTGTTGAGAGCTTCCTATGTCCCATGCAGTGTTCAAAATGTTTTACACATTTTATATCATGTGAGATTTTATCTGAAAATCCCGGTAAAAGTAGATACCATTATTATTCCAATTTTTTTTTTACAGATGAGAAAACCAAGCCACTAATAGTTTAGCTTAATATTGAGGGTCATATTTTAATAAGTGATGGAACAAGTATTGTCTGACTTGAGATTCTATGCTATTTTTTTAAACTCATTTCAGAGAGGAAGGAAAAGAGAGAGAGAGAGATCAATGGTGAGAGAAAATCATTGATCAGCTGCCTCCTGAATGCCCCAAATTGGGGACTGAGCCCACAACCTGAGCATGTGCCCTGACCTCTGAGTGCATGGGTTGATGCTCAGTCATGAGCTACACTGGCTGGGTCATTTCTCTTCTTCAGGATATAATAAGTAAGGGGATAGTAAGTTGTGCCTACCTATGTCCTCTCCCGGCATACTCATGCCGCCCCACACAATGTGGTTTGCTGGGGAGCGCCATGGTAGGAAGGAAGGTTAGGCATGTCCTGGTCACAGGAGGCCATTTGTCCCTTGTTGAATGACTTTTCCTGTACACATGTTAAACTGCTGGTAGCCAAGCTATGACTTCCTAAGAGGACTACGTCTATTAGGATTTTCCAGAGAAACAGAACCAATACAATTTGTGTGTGTGTGTGTGTGTGTGTGTGTGTGTGTCCGTGTCCATGTGCAGGTGTGCACATAGGACACACACAAGTACCGTATTTGCCGGTGTATAAGACGATTTTTTGGCCCTGAAAAATATGCCTCCAAGTGGGGGGTAGTCTTATACGGCGAGTATATAACAAACTCTGTATTTTTAGTGGAAATGTTAGGGGGTCGTCTTATGCGCCCAGTCGTTTTATACGCCGGCAAATACGTATTTTTCAGGGCCAAAAAATCGTCTTATACACCGGCAAATACGGTATTTTATGAGGAATTGGCGAATGTGTTTATGGAGCTTGGCAAACCCAGATCTGCAGTGTGGGCTAGCAGGTTCCAGACCCAGGAGAGCCAGTGGTCCAGACTGAAGTCCAAAGGTAGTCTTCTGGAGAATTTTCTCTTGTTTAAGCAGGCTGGGCTTTTTGTTTTACTCCTCTCAACTGATTGAATGACACCTATCCACATTAAGGAGAGCCATCTGCTTACTCAGAGTTCACCGATTTAAATGTTAATCTCATCCAAAAAGTCTCTGCAGTTGATGCATAGAATTAGCCACCATAGCCCCGGAAGGGATGCTTACAGGTGTAGGGCTCCTTCAAGGATATCAGACTTCCCCACCCCCTGGGGGTCATATGTTGAACCCACCCCAACCTTAGAATTTCTCTTAAATGCCAACATATTTTAGTTAAATGTGTTAGGTAGAAATTCTATAACCTGTCTGAATTGAATTAATGGATAAGGAAAAATAGAAATGCAAGGAATTTAGGGAAGTAGTGAGTGAAGAGGGTGTGGGGTAGAGTTTAGTATAGTTGGATGGCTTACCACCTGCCACGAGGATTATAGTTTGGCAAGAGAACAGTAAACCTCCTTTTGTTATGACTGTGATACACAATGCAATGGGGATCTTCTTAGAACCTCCTGTTAGATCTACATGAACATCCTCTCGCCGTTCTGTGGGAGAATGGCTTGGTGTGGGACCTTTGGAACTCAGGTGCTGCTGTGCAGCCATTGAGTTCTCACCGACTCTCACTGCTGCTGCCTCTTCAGGGGACTCCTTGTGGTGCTGGGCAACCCATGGGTTAAAGAATTAGGTAGATGAACAATACAATTTGTTTGTCTAGCAGCTATCTTTTGTGCCATATTATCTCCTATCAACCGTGGGATAATATGATAAAGTAGAGGGGGTGATTATTGCTGTTCATACTCTCAGATAGAGCAGCTATGAATCAGTGTAGGACAGTATTTTTGCATTTAATTGTTTAGTAAACATTTAGTTTAAAAGAAGTCGTATTATTTCTGTATTTTGTCTCTTTCTTACCTCTGACCTTCTAGCAGCTCACATTTGAGTGCTTACTATGTGAAGAATGTTGTGTGTGTTTTTGTGTGTGTGTTTTTTAGGTAAAATTAAGCAAATAACATTTAGATCTGCTCCTTGAGGGATTTCTAATGAGATTAATTTATCTCAATTTCACATTGGAAATAAAGGGCTTAACACTGAATATTATATATCACTAAATAATACATAGAGTATTTTTCAGTAACTTAAATCTTTCAAAGTGTTTTACAGAGTAACCCTTTATTTTAGTTCAGCTTGCAGAAATTGCAGTGTTTTTATTTTCCAGTGAACTCTTACAACAAAATGTTCATTAATTAAAAATAGCTGCCTGATACGGGAAGCAGCTCATATAGCAGCTTCTGACACGGTTCTAAAAACAGACTTGAGCTGCTTGCATGCTAAACAGGAATGAACAATGAAAACTGTATAAACAAATTTAGGTAAAAAAAAAAAGCATGCTGTGTTTTAAGAAGGAGATATATATATATATATATATATATATATATATATATATATATATATAATTTTATTGTTTGAGCCGGTTCCCTATTATAGACTTGTGATTTGCTACTCTTACATTAAAACATTTTTTTCCTTGAAAGTTGTTTTAGGGCAGATACACTTACAATTTAACAAATGTAACATGTTGATATATAATATCGAGAGTTTACTATGTGCCTGGAACTTTTTAAGCACTATTCTGTGAAAGTTAGAAGAATAGTTCTACCCTCTGAGGGGCTCACTATTTTTAAAAATATATATATTTTATTGATTTTTTACAGAGAGAAAGAGAGAGGGACAGAGAGTTAGAAACATCGATGAGAGAGATACATTGACCAGCTGCCTCCTGCACATGCCCTACTGGGGATGTGCCCGCAACCAAGGTACAGCTTGACCGGAATCGAACCTGGGACCTTTCAGTCCGCAGGCCGACGCTCTATCCCCTGAGCCAAACTGGTTTCGGTGAGGGGCTCACTATTATCGCCCTTGCTCTTGAGAGGCAGGATGCCTCCAGCTCCCTGTATGCCAGCGTGGTATCCATTGGACGGACCGAAAGACCTGGTGCCTGGGTCAGGCAAGTGACAACCGTTAGATCCAAAGTAGCTAAGCAGGAGGACAGCGGCTTCCTCAGCATAAGATAGAGCAGAGTTTACACATTGTTATTGAAGTTACCGATGTTAAAAATCTTTGCTGGTTGCCATAACAACAGTCTTTGGAAGAAATGCCATCTTAACCCTTGTGCCTTGAGGAGTCCCTGGCTATTTCCACAGATTGCTTTTGTGTATCCCCTCCCGACTTTCAAATTCCTGTTGTGAGTTTACCTGATGCACAGGGGCCTTTCCTTGGATTTGTCTGCACCTCTTGTGTCCTGCTGAGCACCAGGAGGTGCCAGTCTGCTGAGGCCGCCCAGCCCTGGCCAGTCCCCCGATACCCCGTGGAGCTGCTCATTGCTTCTACTGAAAATGAAAACTCTTAATTTTGTTTGCTTTTGTTTTTTTTAGAGAGAGAGAGAGAGAGAGAGAGAGAGAGAGAGAGAGAGAGAGAGAGAGATTGGTTGCCTGTCATACACGCACCAACCGGGGACTGAACCTGAAAGATAGGTATGGGACCTGACCTGGAACCGAACCCTCAACCCTTTGGTGTACAGGACGATGCTGAGCCACACCAGCCAGGGCAAAAACTCTTAACTTTTGTCATTATTTTTGATTCTAAGATCTGTCTCTAGGATAGACTCTAAGAAAAGTCTCCTGAGATTTCAAAAGTGTATTTCATTTGCTTAAATGATTGTAAAATTGATCCTAGGTATAATGCATTAAATGTTTGGCAGGGGAAAAAAATGTTTATTCCACATTATATTGCTTCATAAATAACTAATTTATCATGATTAGAGAGAATTGAAGTTCAAAATATACCAAAAGGGGCCTGTGTTCTGGCTTTTTTTTTTTTTTATGTAGTTTAATAAACTATTCCAAAACATAATAGCTTAAACCTGCAGTTTGTAACCTCGGGATGCAGTGGGTTGACCAGGAGGTTCTGCTTCATGTGATGCTGGCTGGATGCTGGAATGGCTGCTGTCCTCGGAGGCTTGGAGAGGAGCTCCGCGGGGCGCGGTGGCTGCTTGGGTTGCCTGCGGTGTTGGCTTCCACAGGGGAAGCGGTGGATGCTGCCCAACCAGTTAAGGGCTAAGCCCAGAATTGGCCCTGCGTCGTTTCTGTCATTTTTTAATGGGCTGAGCCCGTGGTCGGCTAATTGCAGCTCACAAGCCACATGCGGCTCTTTGGCCCCTTGAGTGTGGCTCTCCCACAAAATACCACGGCCTGGGCGAGTCTGTTTTGAAGAAGTGGCGTTAGAAGGAGTTTTACGTTTAAAACATTTGGCTCTCAAAAGAAATTTCAATCGTTGTACTGTTGATATTTGGCTCTGCTGACTCATGAGTTTGCCGACCACTGGTCTAAGCAGCAATAGGCCCGTCCCAGAGTCAGTGTGAGAAGGGACTACGCCGAGACACGAATACTCAGAAGTGGAGTTCATTGGAGGTGGTCACCAAAATAACGGTAGACCAGGGTGTGTGGTCTCTGGCCCCTCACACATGTAAACGGTGCTGACCCCCGCACAAGACCTTCCCTATCTCACCTCATTACTGCATCAGCTTAGTTTAGGATCTCTTCGTCTAAATCAGGTCAAAGAGCTGATGAGGCTCTTTCAGTGTAGCTGATCTCAACTGAACACCTGTGAACTAAAGGGACAAATGATATACCTCCCCCCATCACACACACATTTACAATAGTCAGGCAGGGATGGGAAACTCTCAACAGACATGCCCCTTCAGAAAGGCATTAGAGGCTGTGGGACAGTTGCTGGTGGAAATGTAAAAAGATGCAGCCAGGCCCAGCCGGAGCGGCTCAGTTGGTTGAGCATTGTCCCATACCCTACGGGCTTGCCTGTTCGACTCCTGTCAGGGTGCGTGCCCACGCTGTAGGCTCGATCCCCAGTAGAGACATGCAGGAGGCAGCAGGTCCATGTTTCTCCCTCACATTGATCACACTGATGTTTTTCTACCCCCTCTCCCTTCCTCTCTCCCTCTCCTTTCCGATCTCTATCTCTAACAAAAAAAAAAAAATATATATATATATATAAAGATGCAATCACTTCAGAAACAGTCTGGCAGTTTCACAAAATGTTAAAACATTGAGTTGTAACAGAGTTGTCGTAGGACCCAGCAATTTCATACCAAAGCATAAACCCAAGAGAAAGGAAATCACGTATCCATACAAAACTTGTACATGAACATTCATAGTGACATTGTAAGAGCCAAAAGGTGGAAACAACTCAAATATCCATCAACCGAAGAATGGATAAATAAAATGTAGGATATTCACACAATGGAACGAGGTACTAGTACGTATTACAGTATGGATGAACCTTCAAAATTCGCTAAGTGAAAGAAGCCAGCCACAGAAGGCCACATCTTGTATGATTCCCTTATACCTAGAATAGGCAAATCCATAGAGACAGAAAGTAGATTGGTGATTTCTGAGGGCTGCGTGAGGGAGAGCGTGATAACTAAAGTGTACAGGTTTCTTTTGGAGGTGATAAAATGTTTTAAAAGTAACTGATTGTATCTGAATTTTTCTAAAAATCTTTGAATTGCAAACTTGGGGTGAATTGTATGGTATGTGAATTTTTAAAAAGGGCAGAAGCCGGGACATGGGTGGACCCATAGGCAGCTCTGGAACCCAGCGAGGTCTATGTCGGTGGCTCCTTGTTTAGGGCCCAGTTTGCATGGCTCCTGCCTCCACCCTCTAGGCTCTGGGCTGTATTTTCTGACTCTTCTTACTTTTCCACAAGAAATGGTTCAGGTTTGCAGCCTCTTTGTTTCTGCATAAGGCGCTGATATATTTTTATTTCGAACTGTTTCTGACTTTCCAGTCCAGGCTGATAATGCTTCCATGGATACATTTTTCAAAGTCTTTGTGGGTTTTCCCCATGTATCCCTTTGGGGTTCACAGCATTAGAGAGAAACCATTTCCACAAATCTCTTTGAGACAGAACTCTCTCTCTACCTTGGGCGACCTTTACGTCAACGTTGTGTGAAAATAACCTTTAAGGTTCTTAGAAGCTCTAGTGTCTGGTAGAGATAGTCCTTAAGATGCATCCTTAAAATTCTTTCAAGCCTTTTGGTCTACCTCTGATTTGCAAAGTGTGGTTGCCTGTACCACCAGCATTAGCATCACCTGGGAATTGAAGTTGACTGCAGAGGTCAGGCCCCATTTTAGATCTGCTGAATCAAACTGTGAGGATCCAGCCCAGCAATGTGGGTTTCAGCGAACCCCTGAGCTGTGTCTGACACACATGAAGTTTTAGGGCCACTGGGCTAAATGGAAAGAGTCTCTGAGGAACCACTTAAAAGCTTTATGAGTCTCGCCGAAACTGGTTTGGCTCAGTGGATAGAGTGTCGGTATGAGGACTGAAAGGTCCCAGGTTCGATTCCAGTCAGGGGCATGTACATTGGTTGCGGGCACATCCCTGGTAGGGGGTGTGCAGGAGGCAGCTGGTCGATGTTTCTCTCTCATCGATGTTTCTAGCTCTCTATCCCTCTCCCTTCTTCTTTGTAAAAAATCAATAAAGTATGTTTGTTTGTTTGTTTTTTTAAAGCTTTATGAGTCTCTACAAAGGCCTATGCAGCCACATCCTTGAGGCTACAGGATTTGATCTTTGCCCTGAGCTATTTCTTATTTTGTGCATCATTTGCTCAGATACTGAAATGAGGAATAGTTTTATTTGGGAACCTACCAAGTTCGACTCCTTTATGTTTATTTCCTCTAAATTCTGCTTAGAAAGGAACCAAACGGTTTCTTTTTTGTTCATCCCACCACTCCTGTATTTTATCACAGGCAGCTAAGAAAAGCCAGTTGGTACTTTCAACATTCTTCCTGGAATTCTCCTCAGATCCCAGGAACTGGATAACTTTTGACCTTCCACATTACTGCCCGCAGTGGCTGTGCTAGTTATTCTGCCGTACATAATGTTGGTTCCCTTTCTTCGGCCATCATTAGCATTTCTTCACTTTTTCAAATCTTTATTAGCAGTCACCTCTATCTTCTGCCCATCCCTGAGTTAAAAAGCCAGTCCATATTTTAGGTTTTTGTAACAGTGGGAATCCCAATTCTGGTACCAGATTTTGTCTCGATAATCTATTGCAGCATAACATATCAACCCCAACATTAATGGCATACAAAAAAACAAATTTTTTTTTTAAAATCTTGCTCACAATTTTGAGACTTGGCCAGCGTTTGATAAGGATGGCTCATCTCTGGCCTGTTTGTTGTCAGCTGGGACAGCTCGGTTAGGCCTGTAGGGTTTCTTTCCAAGATAGCTCACTTAGACAGCTGGCAAGTTGGTGCTTGCCGACCGTCAGCGGGGGTTTTAGCTGAAGTCGTCAGCTGGGACCTTTATTCTCCTTCACGGAGGCTGCTTGAACCTTCTCACAGTATGGCATCTGGATTCCGAAGTGGAGGAAGCAGAAGTTGCCAAGCCCCTTCAAGTGTCAGCCTAGAACTGGCGCAATGTCATTTCTGCCCGTGGCTGTGGGGCAAACCGTCATAGGCCCAGCCCAGATTCTAGGAGGTGGAGAAACAGACCTCACCTCTTGGGAGTGGTGACAGAGACTTTGTGGCTATCATGAACCCTCTGTAATCTGTGACGGTTTTTTTCCTTTGTGTTGTGTGTGTTTTTTACTGAAAAGGCACTCTTGGGCCAACGTTAGGAGTTGGTGAAAAGTCATTTGTTCATCACTTGACGAAAGGGTCAAACTAGAAGGAGGTTTTTTAAAAAAACATTTATATGGACAGAACCTCTCAATATCTGGACATTTTAAATGTTATATTTCACTGGTTGGACAACAGAAGTCATTTTTTGTTTTTTTTTGTTTTTGGTAGAATTACATTTTTAAATTCCTCATCAGTGTAATCATGCTCTTCACCTTTGGTTGTGTCAAGATGTCGACGTGACGGGGACCCATCTGAATGCATTATGTATCTTACTTGGTCTTAACGCGGAACTGTTTATTTTTAGTAAAGGTTGCCTCAGACTGTATGTTACTGAATGCAGAGAAATAGTCCCCTTCCACAGGCTCCATTTCTTAAAATACGGACTAAATAACTGTGTGAGAGTTGTGGACAACGAAAGGCGGGCTCTGTACACATTGTAGAAATGATTGTGGTAAAGGCAGTGGGCGGTAATGGGATGAAAGAATTCCAAGGTTTTTCTGTCATGTGGAGCTTCTGTGTGCAGCTGTCTCTACTTTGGCACGAGAGGACAAAACAGGTGGCAGCAGGAGTTGCTTCTACTGTTGCTTACTCACCCGGATGGCCTAGTAGGTTAGCTCCTACAGGCTAGTAAATGGCTTTCTGAATTTGTTAAGCACTTATTTTAGTAAATGTGTTCCTATCCAGTGTGATGCTCCATTTAAAAAAAAATCAAATTAATGATGTATGACAATAGGGATTCGATGGTGTTTAAATACATCCTGTGGCTTTAAGATGCATAGAATCTGACAGATATTCAGTCTTTGACCTTTAACTTGGTTCCTGTTTTTACTTTGGTTTCATGCTTTTGAGTTTGGTTACTAGTATACATTATCATGTGGCACCAATAAGTTGTTCAGTATTGAGGTAATTCGAATATTTTTCTTTCATTTGATTGTAAAAATGTTTTGGGGGCAACACTAGTTTTGCTTACTTGTTTTTAGTTTTACTCTCTCTCTCATCTGAATAGTTGTTAAGTGTTACTAATAACGTATTTCCTCCTTTTCTGTCTCTCTCTCTCTCTCTCTCTCATTGGTTCTTCTACTTAGGTTTTTCTTCTTTTTTCTACTCAGACCCTATCACTGCTAAGTATGTCTGGTGGTGAGACATACTTAGCAGTGAGAGTATGGGTAGTGGGGATGAAATGATTATGATGCAGGTGTTTGATTTAGTATGAGAAGTCCTTCCAGCTTCTTCTTGATTCTCTCCATCCACCGTCAAACTTCCTTGGCATGATATCATTACCAATAGTTTAGAAAATGATGTCCACACTCTTGGTTTTCAGAAATTATCTTCTGTCATCTCTCCACAAATTATAATTCCATTGGCTTTGAGATATCCTCAGTACGTGCTCATCATCAAGCAGTTATTGTGTGAACCAGTGAAGCTTCTGGGAGACAGAGGTGAACAGAAAATGGTCACTATTATTTGCTCTTCAAGTACAGTCTTCATATTCTTCTTTCTAAGTCAGATTTGAAAACTGGACATGTTTTCTGAAGGCTTGGATTGTACACTTATAGAATATTGGGGGGAGGCGGGAATTCTGTGAGTTACCTTCAAAACTTGTTTGGACTACTATCACTTTTTACTTTGGTAGCATTTGTAAGCGATTTCTAATTTATTATTTAGGTTGCTTTTAAAGGATATATCCATGAAACCTACAAAGTACTGTTGAAAGTAATTGAAGATCTAAGTAAATGAAGATATATACATAGTCAACCTATGAACCAGGATCATGGTTCAATTCCTAGTCAGGGAATATGCCTGGGTTGCCGGCTCGATCCCCAGTAGCAGGCGTGCAGGAGGCAGTCAATCAATAATTCTCTTTCATCATTGATGTTTCTTTCTGTGCCTCTCCCTTCCTCTCTGAAATCAATAAAAAATATTTTTTAAAAAAACAGGTGGACGTCCACTCATCACACAATCTGTCAGTTGCATGTCTAAGCCTTTATCCCAGAGAAATGAAATCTGCACCAAAATCTGTGTGAGAATGATCATAGCAGTTTTATTTATAAAACCTAAAACTTCAAACAACCTAATGTTCATTAACATAATAGATAAAACCAGCTGTGGTACATCCACACTATGGAATTGGACACAGCCTTTAAAAGGAACCATGTTATTGATGCATGCCAAGCAGTTTAATTGATCTCAAGGGCATTATGCCCGGTGCAAAAGGCCAACCTCAGAGAGTCACATATGCATTCCATGGAATAAATCGGAGGTTAGCGTGTGAGTGATGTGTGCTTCTTCCACCTGTGCTGCGTTTGTAGGCGACAACATGATAGAAATAGAGAATAGATTAGTGGCTGCCAGAGGCTAGGCATGGTGGGGATAAGAGTGCTGGCAATGACTGGAAAGGGAAAGCACAAGGGAGTTCTCTGTGGTGATGGGATTGTTGAGTGTCGTGATTGAGGTGGTGGCTACACAGCTCTAATATATTGTTATTGCTTTCAGAGAGGAAGGGAGAGGGAGAGAGAGAAAGAAACATCAATGATGAGAGAGAATCATTGATCGGCTGCCTCCTGCATGCCCCCTACTGGAGATCAAACCCACAACCCAGGCATGTGCCCTTCACCAGAATCGAACCCATGACCCTTCATTCCCTGGGCTCTATCCACTGAGCCGAACTGGTCAGGGCAACACAACTCTATGCAAGTGAAAAAATGACATAAAACTAACTAAATATTGTACCTGTGTCAATTTCCTGGTTTTGATATTGTACTGTAGTGATACACTTTGGAAAAAAAAAAACAAAACAGGGGAAACTGGACCTCTTAGTACTATTTTTGCAACTTCCTGTGGCTCTATTTTAAAATAAAAAGTGTTAAGAATAAAATATATACCCAGACTTTAGGGCTCTGCTGCTAACCACAGGTTGTTTCTAAATTTAAGTAAAATAAAATTATTTTTTTGTTCCTAAGTCACACAAGTGCTCGTGTGGCTGTCTTATTATATAGCATAAATATAGAACGTTTCCCACTACAGAAGGGTCAATTGGCAGTGCTGCTAGAGCCTGAGGGGACACCCAGCACCCTCAGCCTGTATGTGAACTGCTGTGCCCCTGGGGCTGGCCCTGGCACCATCATGCTGCTGCTGCCTGGTGATGCGGACACCCAGGCACCACCATCACTCACACACTGGCCTCTGATTTACTCCATGCAATGAATTGAAACCCCTCAACTCTTTCTTTGATTTTTTAATTTTTTAAAAATTAATTAATTGTTATTATTTTTATTTTTATTTTTTTAGAGAGAGAGAGAAAGAGGGAGAAATATCAATCTGTTGTTCCACTTATTTATGCATTCATTGGTTGATTGTTGTATATCCTCTGACCTGGGATCGAACATGCAACCTTGGCATTCTAAGATGACGTTCTGACCAACTGAGCACCCAGCCAAGGGCAACTCTCAACTCTTTCAATCACAGCCTCAACACTACCAAGTTGAACCTTTGGGAAGATGGTTTGAAGCTCTTGTTAAAAGGAGAAACAGAAATTCTTCTGCCTCTTTTCAGGAACTGGAGGATAAGAAAGATTTATAAGAGGAATCAGAAGGTAAAGAATTGCAATGAGAAGAATTCCCTAGTCTAGAAACATTTGACCCCACCACTGAAGAACCAGGATCATTAGGCAGTACTTTGACTTGGCCATGTCAGATACAAAGTTACACTGAAACCAGCCAACATATTTTTGCTATCTCGGTTGCTTCTTAATGGAAAGCAAGGTACAGTTTTTTTCAAAGTATTTTCCCAGTGTTTTAAAGGAATTTCAAAAGGTTAAATTTTAAAAATGTCTGAGGCTTGGTGATATGAATTCCTGATTTGAGGATGTAGGTACATTTTATTATTTCTGATATAGTTTTGATTCTTCAAATATTCCCATTTAGATGAAGAAGAAAAATAAAAATGTTGCCATGAGAGGGGATGGATTGAAAACAGAACAGAGCAGCAGGGCCACAATGAAAAGAAGAAGAAAGAAACTGAATACGGACATTCATTGACAATGCATATAGCTTTGATTTAAGAATTTGAAACAATTACGGAAGAGGGGAAGGCCAAGAAAGAAGTAGAGGCTGCCATCATGAAGGACACAGCAACTACCCGGACTAGAAACTTCATGACCAACAGACGACTTCAGTGCAAACCAATGGTCATGGATGTCCTTCACCCTCAGAAGGCAACAGTACCCACAAGAGAAAGTTGGGGAAAATTAACTAAAATGTATAAGATAACATCAGATATCATCTTTGTGTTTGGATTCAGAACCCACTTTGGTGGTGGCAAGACAAATGGCTTTGGCATGACTTATTATGCCTTGGGTTATGGAAAGAAAAATGAACCCAAACACAGACTTGTAAGACATGGCCTATGTGAGAAGAAGACCCCAAGGAAACAGAGAAAGGAAGGCAAGAACAGGATGAAGAAAGTCAGGGGGACTGCAAAGGCCAATGCTGGTGCTGGCAAAAGTGAGCTGGGGATTGGACAACAGAAGTATTAATGATTCTTCACTGACTTCATCCGAGGTGATTGTGCAGATTTTTCATGAGAGGATTAATAAACTAAGAACTTTCACGTGGGAAGAAAAAGCAGGAAGGAAAGACAGAAGCAAAACAGAAAGAGCAAGAGGCTAAAGAAAAGCAAAGACAAGTGAATTAGAGCTGCTCCATTAGCTAAAGAGAAAGCAGAAGAGGAAGGTAGACAACAAGCATTATTGACAAAGAAGGACAAAATAGCCAGACAAAAGCCTTATTAAAAAGGGAAGACAGAAATTTCAAAGCTCACGCAAGACCTGGAATCACTTGTGAAAACAAAGTGCAGGTTAAAAATGATAGAAGTGGGAAAACTGTGAGCACCTTGAATTAGCAAGTTTACAGTGTTTGCTTGAATCAAACACATCATTCTCAAAATAGAAAAGGCTGCCCTGGAAAAACAGAAGAAAGAAATGAGCAAATTAGCCCTAATCAGTTTGGGGTGCCAGGTTCAATTCCAGTCAAGGGCATGTACCTTGGTTGCGGGCACATCCCCAGTAGGAAGTGTGCAAGAGGCAGCTGATGGATGTTTCTCTGATCGATGTTTCTACCTCTCTCTCCCTCTCCCTTCCTCTCTGTAAAAAACCAATAAAATATATATATTTTTAAAAAAGAAATGAGCAAATTAGAAACAAAATGAGGAAGCTGAGGCTCATATGTCATAAGCATCTAAGAAATCAACTGGTGGAGATAGAAATTTCAGTCAAAATTGGTCAGAATATGATCAGCAGTTACTAATTAAATCTATGGATCTCTTTCCTGATGCCACAAATTCAAGATGGGAAGTTATTGCTAGATATATGAACATGCATTCTTCTTCTGGAATCAATAGACCACCAAAGATGTTATCAGAAAAGCAAAGAGTCTTCAAACACTTGACCTTCATTGAGGAAATGACATAAAAAATTTTTTTGATAAATTAAAAAAAAAAAACAGAGGCCAAAACTGGTTTGGCTCAGTGGATAGAGTCATCCTGCAGACTGAAAGGTCCCAGGTTCGATTCCGGTCAAGGGCATGTACCTAGGTTGCTGGCACATCCCCAGTGGGGGCTGTGCAGGAGGCAGCTGATCGATGTTTCTCTCATCGATGTTTCTAACTCTCTTTCTCCCTTCCTCTCAAAAAAAAAAATCAATAAAAGATATTTAAAATAAAAGAACAGAGAGTCTTCAGTGTCTCAAGCAGGCAATGCAACACCTTACAAGGATTTGAAGGTATGCGCACAGATTTCACCCCTTAGACAAAAGAACAGGAGCTTTTGGAACAAGCTTTGAAAACGTACCAAGCAATGAGTACATCCGAAAGTACTTCTGTAATTTCTGTGTAGACTGGCAAGAACAAAGAAGGCCTGCCTGAGATGATAGGGAACTTGTTGAGTGGTAAAAGCAAAGAAAGCTGCTCAAGAGCAAGGACTAAATGCAAGTAGAGCCAAGAAATGACTTATGACACCTTTGTTGTGTGCATCCTATATAATAAATAAAAGCCTAGGTGCCATCATGCCCTTGTGCGACATTGGCACAAGATGGCTGCCACAAGATAGCCATGTGCACAGCGGAGGCAAGGCCTGGTGGCTGCTCCACACAGTAAGGCCTGGGGGGCCCTTGGCTCTGCACAGCACAGAAGAGGCCTGTCCCATTGTCTCCACTGCCTCACGCAGAGGAGGCGGGTTGCAGCAGGAGAGGGCAGTATTGGACTATCCGGCCAGCAGGGGAGGGCAGTTGGGGGTGATCAGGATGGCAGGGGATCAGTTAGGTGGAAATCAGGCTGGCAGAGGAGCGATTAGGAGCCAGCAGTCCCAGATTGTGAGAGGGATCCCAGTTTGGAGATGGTGCAGGCCAGGCTGAGGGACACCCCCAACATGCACAAATTTCATGTACTGGGCCTCTAGTATTTGTAATAAAAATGAAAAACACTATTTTAAAAGTTGGTAGTACTGCTTTAGACACATGCCGAATGCTATATATGTATGTAGGTACCTACACGTGTCTTAGTGAACTGCTTTAAATTTATAAATCAAAAGATAATAATAAGTATCAAGAAAATTTAAATAGAAGAGACCTGGCCGGGTGGCTCAGTTGGTTGGAGCCTTGTCCTATACACCAAAATCTCCTCTGTTCAATTCTCAATCAGGGCACATACCTAGATTGCAGGTTCAGTCCCTGGTTGGGCACATACAGGAGACAACCAACCAACTGATGTTTCTCTCTCACATCAATGTCTCTCTCTCTCTCTCTCTCTCTCTCTCTCTCTCTCTCTCTCTCTCTCTCCTTCGTGTGGGAATCAATGAAAAGCATTTTTAATAGAAATTAACTTAATAAGACAATTTAAAAAAGAATCTTAATTTTTGAGGCTATATCCCATATATTTAAATATATTTTATTGATTTTTTTTTTTACAGAGAGGAAGGGAGAGGGATAGAGAGTCAGAAACATTGATGAGAGAATCATCAACCAGCTGCTTCCTGCACACCCCCCACTGGAGATGTGCCCGAAACCTACGTACATGCCCTTGACCGGAATCGAACCTGGGACCTTTTCATTCAGTCTTCAGGCCGACGCTCTATCCACTGAGCCAAACCGGTTTCGGCAATATCCCATATTATTTAAAATATATATATATTTATTGATTTTCAAGAGGAAGGAAGAAATAGAAACATCAATGATGAGAGAGAATCATTAATCAGCTGTCTCCTGCATACCCCCTACCTGGGGATCGAGTCCACAATCCAGGCATGTGCCCTCACCGGGAATCAAACTGTGACCTCCTGGTTCATAGTTCAACTGAGCCACGCCAGCTGGGCTAAATCCCGTATTTTAATCAGAAAAGAAAATGAAACATTTGTTTCATGTTTGAAATAGGAATAAGGGTTTTCCCTTATCTGCCAAGGCCATGCCGTTTCTTCCCATGATTGTAATATAGAATCTACAGTTTTGGGAAATGGCAACCCACAGTGTGGGAAATGGGCAGAATAGAGGGGATGGTCAAGTATGAGAAAGAGATAGCAGTAGGAACATACTTTATTTTATTTAAAATATATATATTTTATTGATTTTCCACAGAGAGGAGGGAGAGGGACAGAGAGCTAGAAACGTCGATGAGAGAGAAACATCGACCAGCCGCCTCCAGCACACCCCCTACCGGGGATGTGCCCGCAACCAAGGTACATGTCCTTGACCGGAATTGGACCCGGGACCTTCTGGTCCACCGGCCAACGCTCTATCCACTGAGCCAAACTGGTTTCGGCAGCAGTAGGAACATACTTCAAATATCCCATCTTTTCCTTCTTCTTTTCTGTTTCTTAGTGACCAGCTTACCAATGGCAGCTTACCATGGCAGGGGAAGCGTGGTTTAGCAAGCAGACCTTACACCAGAGCTCTATTTTTGGCTCACAGTGACCTTGAGGAAGTGACACATTTACTCTTCTTGTTCTCATAACCAGTAAGCGAATTAAAATAAAACTGACTATTGCTCGGGTGAACTCTTAAGTTATTCTAAAAATGATCCTACCAATTTAGGTTATGTGTAAAACTATTTGCTTACAAGTGAATTACTTACAAAGTTTTGAGGAATTTAGTTATGAAAAGAGTCATATGATATAAAAAGAGGAAGTTTACCAGTTTTAGGTTTTGAATTTGGGGATAAAGGCAAGAAAACTCAGATACAGGGTAAACGTTTTTATTTTTGCATCCCAGCTTAATATTTTTGAGAAAACTTTGGGAGAATAAGCAGACATTTTTCATTTTAGAGAACTGGTTTTGCAGTTAAACAGTCCAGGGTTTGAATTGCAATTCTGCCGTTTACTTCTCTGGCAAAGTTATTTAACTTTGGTTCTCAATTTCACCATCTATGTAAATGAAACAAATAATACCACTTTGTTAGGGCTGTTATGAGAAAAGGGCACATAATAAGTTCAGTATACAGCTGTAATTATAGATAACAGTTAATTTTATTGAGATAGGGAATAAAAATGATGGTGTGTTTGGAGAAGATAAATAACTGTTTACTTTATCTTTATGAAGATTTCTTTTTAGCCACGTAATTTCTTTTGGGGGGAAGGGTTACATATCTTTGTAACACATTGGTTGATATCATGATTCCTAAAGCCATTCTCAGATTTAAACTAAACACCTGTGTGTGACTGATCAAAGTCACGTGATTTAAAGCCAAGAGGAATAAATCTGTTTTTATAAAATCCAGCAAACCAACATATAAGCAGCCAACTAAAAAATAAATTAAGAAGCATGTTCCCATAGTTAATAGTCACATAATATTCGGATGAACAGTGAAAAGATTTATGAAGATATATGAAAATCTACAATGTACAGTGTCACATAATCAGAAACTATTCCCTAAGCATTTTCTTTGCCCACTAAACTGCTACCACACAGAAAAAAAAAAAGAGGTCAAAACCAACATTAAGACCCTGCCAGCCTTGGTGCACTGGAGCAGAGTGGGGCAGTTTTAGTTTTGGCAAATAGTTCACTGGCATGTGGTCAGTGTGAAGTTTCCTGCTGCACCCCCTGAGCTGGAGAGAGGGAACCAAAAGTGCTGACACCCTCCTTTGACTTCATCACTCATGCCAGAGCATATCCACCAACACTTCCGGCGCCGAGCCCGCTCTGACTGCAGAGGACACCCGGCCAGCCCTCTGCAGAGCTGGCTAGGCATGGTGCTTGGATTAATGAAGTTTGGAAGGCATTAGCACTTATGGGAACATGCCATGATTCTTTACTGTGTCTTTTACTTCATAGAGATTGGCTTTCTGGTAACTTTCATTTTCTTCTGGTAACTTTCATTTAGGGTAAGCGATTGTTACTCAAGGCGGGTTACTCACTCTCATGAAAATAGGCCGGATGATGGCATATTTAAGAAAGAGCTAATGTAGAAGGATAACGCCTTTCCTTTCCAACATGGACCCGACATAATGGCTCCCACAAAGAAGGGTACAAGGGCCATTCTCTGCCATCAGCTACTAGGTAGTGACCAGAGGGTGCACAATCAACATTCACAAGTGTGGCCATGGAATGGGTTTCAAGAAGCGTGCCCCTCGGGCACTCAGAGAGATTCAGAAATTTATCATAAGGAAGATGGGAACTCCAGACACATGCATCGACACCAGGCTCAAGAAAGCTGTCTGGGCCAAAGGAATAAGGAATGCCCCATACTGGATCTGGATGCAGTTGTCCAGAACAGGGAATGAGGATGAAGATTCGCCAAACAAGCTCTATTCATTGGTTACCTACATACCTGTCACCACTTTAAAAAAAAAAATATATTTTATTGATATTTTACAGAGAGGAAGGGAGAGAGATAGAGAGCTAGAAACGTCAATGAGAGAGAAACATTGACCAGCTGCCTCCTGCACACCCCCTATCGGAGATGCGCCCACAACCAACGTACATGCCCTGACCGGAACCGAACCCAGGACCTTTCAGTCCACAGACCGACGCTCTACCACTGAGCCAAACGGGTTTCGGCCCTGTCACCACTTTTTTTAAAAAGTCTACAAACAGTTACTGTGGAGAAGAACGAACTGCTGTATGGCGAATAAAGTTATAAAACTGCCCAAAACATATGTACCTATATTATACATATATAATGCAGTGGAAATTGCACTGAAAAAAAATATCAGAAGATCTAAAATGGCTTGTCCGTTAATATCAACATAGCTATGTCTATCTTAACACTCTCCACTTCAGTTTTCTTACTCATACAATGGGAGGATTTCAAATTTCTAAGACTTGATGATTTTAGTGTGTCTTTCCCCAAGTAGTGTCTTCCATTCTTCCACTTGTTGGGTCATAAACTACATTAAATGTTTATTTAATTTTACCCATTAAAGTTTCCTCAAGTGCTTTAAGGTAGTCTATTATTGTTAGTTTGTTATTCTTTCAGAAACTCGGTAATGAAAAGAAGCAATATTGCTAAGTTGAACTGAGTCCAGGTTTGATAGTTTGATTTTTGACTACAACATTTATATGTCACTTAAAAGGAAAATTAGAATTTGAATTACTATGTAAATGTTCAGTCCACATTTAGGTGTTTTGAGAAGTCTATATAATATGATATACAGACAGTCCTCGGGTTATGTGGAAATCAACATACGTTGCCATCTTCCATTTATTTATTTAAAAAAAAAAACATCATTTTGATGAATGTACATATGTGTTTTTTTTTATTTATTTACCACAATAAAGGTTAGGGATTGTTATCTTTATTTATTTTTTTTACTGCTTCACTTCATTACTGCTGGGTATGTGCTCCATGTGAGTGACGTAGGTGCTTATGTAGGTGGGCTCCGAAAATCGCGTTGCCTTAAGCACTGTAGGAATGGATCTCCCAAGTAACCCGAGGACCTCCCCTATTAATGAAAACCTTCACTTTAACTAGTAAACATGGCAATGATGAGAAATTTGCTCATTGGTGTCTTCTTTAAAATCCTGATATGTTTTCATGAAGTTGTTTTGGGATAGCTAGGTGTCCTGGGAAGGAAATAGAAGCCTGCTTGCTTTGGGGGAAATGGAAAGCTTAAACATGGTTTCATTATTCTATTGGCTATCTAATCACTATGGAAAAATAAATCCTAAGATCCTTTAACAGTCCACCCAGTGTGGCTCAGGGTAGACCTATGAACCAGGAGGTCACAGTTCCATTACTGGTCTTGGCACATTACTGGGTTGCAGGCTCAATCCCCAGTGCGGGACATGCATGAGGCAGCAGATAAATGATGCTCTCTCATCGTTGATGTTTTATCTCTTTTCCTCTCCCTTCCTCTCTGAAATCTCTCTTTCTCTCTCTCTCTCTCTCTCTCTCTCTCTCTCTCTCTCTATATATATATATATATATATATATATATATATATATCCGAAATCTTCATCTGTTACTATTTTCATGGTCATTGAGTGAGTGATTGTCACCAGCAATGTTTAATGTTTATACATTATATATCCTTTAACACTGAAATTTTGAAGGATATTTTGTTAAAACATCTGAAGGCTGTAACTACCATCAAGTCACCTATAGTTGGCGCCATGCTTCCCATTCCACCACAGTATTCCAGTGCTTTCTCGCCGCCACGTTTTGAAATACCTTGGTGGGATTTTGAAATGCATTGCTTGCGTAGTTCCTTGAGGCTCCATCACTGCTAGAAATAAAGTTATGAAACCTAGCTGTGCACTTCCCATTAGTTAGTTCTTTACCTCGGCGGACAGACGTCGTGTGGGTGTCTGATGCAGAATGACTATAGATTTTACACGCAAATCACATATCCAGATAATTCCTCCGCAAGCAGGAAATAATGATTAATCAGAAGAGTAAAAGGCGCTGCTGGATGTTTAAAAGGAATCTTCTATGGGGGGCTGTGAGTATTGTTATTTGCAATTTTCATTTCTGCAATCTCTCCGGTTACCATTTGAAACTTTTGAGAATACGAAATATGTAATGAGCAGGTGAAATAACTGGCATTTGCCCTTACTACCAAGTGATAAGTAATTGGTATCATTACTGAAAAATTATTATGGCTCTTGTTTCGAGTGGTTTTATGTTGTGGTTTTAGGCCGAAGCTGTTCTTTTTCTTAGTTTTATGGTTCATGCACACTCCCTGTGGATTCCTTGCCCAGCTTTGTTCCCTGACAGTAGAGAGAGCGAGCAGGGCTTTAAGTGCAATTACTGTTAACCTTTCTTACGTGAGACTTTTTATTACAACTTCTCTCCTATTTCTTATTTCTATTTCTTGTTTCTGTTGCTCACATACAAGAGCTCTATTTCAGCCTGTTTTTTTGTTTGTTTGTTTGTTTGTTTGTTTGTTTCTTAGAACTTATTACTCTCTCAATCACCAATTGTTCGGGAATAAAATCCCCTCTACTTCTAAAACACTAGCAGGGTACATTGGTGATACACAAGTGAGGATTTCGTGAAATTAGAAGTCTAGTTGACTTCACTAGATCTTTTTATCATCGTGACCTTACTGTCCTCGTGGTCTTTTATACGTAACTGAAAAACCAGGTTAGGTAAATGTTTTTGTTCAGATAACCATTTTTAAACAAATTTTTGTTGGGCAGTAAAGAGAAAGAAACTAAACATCCAGGATGACTATTGGCGACATTGTGATGTTGTTGTTTTTTTGTTTGTTTGTTTTGTCTTTGTATATGTTTGTTTTGAAAGTTGTAGTTATATTGTACATGGATTTTTTAAAAAAATCATGCTTTCTTTTTCCCACATAACATTAAATTATTTTTATTTTATTTCATAGCCAGAGTAGTACTTTATTGTAGTTAGCATGTCCTTTATTGTTAGACATTTAAAAATGTCAAGATTTCAGATTATAAATAACTGATAGCACCACCATTTTCTTTAATTTTTAATGGGTAGTTATACAAAGTTTAATATATTCATATATTTTACACTTTTGTCAAAAGTAACTTGTTCTAATTTATGAAATAAATTTAATAGGCAATGAAATATTATTCTCTGTAAAGGTAGAGGGCAGATGTGTGCACATTTTTTAGAGATTGTTTTTCATGGCTTTTGACCTTCTGGTCTTTTTTACGGCCATTGCAGACTTCTGCACGCCCACAAATGGCTCCACATTGGTACTGTCTAGCTTTCGACAGCTCATTTGAATGAAATATGGATATGCCACATCTGTAGTCTCATCACATTTGTCGGCCCTAACGTAGGCAGTAGGGAGTGTGGGATTTGTTTTCGTTGATTGGGAAAGCGCAACAAGTCCCTCTCCCTCTGTGTGGCTGCCTACTCTTGACAGCACCTCAAGATGCCTGTTGTGTGAAGCCAGTTTCACCGGGATTCTTTGCCCCTGCATTTTCTACTCTGTGAAAAGAAAGATCCTTTGCTGCCAGGATAGTGTTGCTTTTCAGTACATCTCACCGAAAGTCCCCATCATGGGTTATTTTAGTACAGCTGTCATCAAGGTAGTGCAGGCTTTGGTTCAGGCACAGCGCATAACTGTTTCAGACCACAGTTTTTCAGATCATGCTGTACTCCCGTAGTTTAACAAGGCAGTGATTTTCTTTTCACATGTGGCCTAGGTGAACTTTGGACTCTTCCTGTTTTACCACACAGCATAGGTCGGTTTGGGTTTATTCCTGCAACTGATTGATTTTGAAGTTAGGGCTGTAGCCAGTGTTGACCACACTTCGTTTTATTTTTATTTTTCATTTTAAATTAAATCTTTATTGTTGAACATACTGCACCCGTCCCCTTACCCACCCTCCCCCATTGGTCCCTTCTAGCCCACTGCCCCAGGCCTTCACCACCCTATTGTTTGTGTCCCTGGTGCTTATCACACTCTGCATTCCCAGGTCAGTCCACCCAGATCTGAATCTCGAGGGATGAATCAATTTGTAGCAATGCAGCAAAGAATTTTATTTTTTCTTTTCTTTTTTTTTAGAGGTCTCATAAAAAAATTTATTTTTAAAATTAATTTATTATATTTTTTATGAAGGTATTATATGTGTACATATAATTAACCCCCCTCCCACTCCCACACATGCCCTCCCTCCCCAGAGTTTTTCGTCCATTGGTCTTGCTTATATGCATGCGTACAAGTCCTTCGGTTGATCTCTTATTTTTCCCATAGCTCCCTATCCTCCCCGCTGTAATTTGACAGTCTGTTGCTTTACTGTCTCTGTATCTATCTTTTTGTTCATCAGTTTATAATGTTCTTGATTATTCATAAATGAGTGAGGTCATGTGGTGTTTCTCTTTCATTGACTGGCTTATTTCACTCAGCATGATGTTCTCCAATTCCATCCAGGTTGCTGCAAATGATAAGAATTCCTTCTTTTTTATGGCAGCATAGTATTCCATTGTGTAGATGTACCATAGTTTTTTGATCCAGTCATCTGCTGATGAGCATCTAGGCTGTTTCCAAATCCTAGCTATTGTAAATTGTGCTGCTATGAACATAGTTTTCAATCTTGTGTCCATGATTCTTAGGCATTTTGGAGTTTTAGTCCTATGTAGTATGTTAGTAATCAGTTCTCCTTTGCGCCCAATATTATTAAACATAAGGGTTAAATAAATGAGATTGTATTGTTTCTGACACAGTTTTGTAGCATCGTATGCACCAACATCCCTTACAACAGTGTTTCCCAAACTTTTGACATATGTGTACCCCTTCTATAATTTTCGTAATGCTGAGTACCCCTCGTCAAAAAAAGGATGTATTTTTTTTTAACTAAATCTTTATTGTTCATATTATTACAAATGTTCCTCATTCCCCCCCCCCCAATTGCTCCCCTACACCAAGTTTCCATTCAATTCTCTGCCCTTTCCCCATCCCCCATTGTCCTCATCCATAGGTGCAGTTGATGTTCAGTCTCTTCCCGCCCCGCTCCACTCCCCATTTCCCCGAGAATCATCAGTCCACTCCCCTTCCATACCTCTGATTCTATTATATTCACCAGTTAATATTGTTCATCATGATTTTTACTTCCCTTGGTTTTTAGACTCACTTGTTGATAGTTACGTGTTTGTTCATATTTTTATCTTTATTTTCTTCCTCTTCCTAAAGAACCCCTTTCAGCAATTCATATAATTCTGGCTTGGCAGTGATGAATTCCTTTAGCTTAAATTTATTTGTGAAGCTCTTTATCTGGCCTTCGATTCTGAATGATAGCTTTGCTGGGTAGAGTATTTTTGGCTGTAGGTTCTTGCTATTCATCACCTTGAATATTTCTTGCCATTCCCGTCTGGCCTGCATGGTTTCTGTTGAGAAATCAGCTGACAGTCGTATGGGTGCCCCTTTATAGGTAACTACCTGCTTTTGTCTTGCTGCTTTTAATATTCTCTCTTTGTCTTTAGCTCTTGGAATTTTAATTATGATGTGTCTTGGTGTGGTCCTCCTTGGATTCCTTTTGTTTGGGGTTCTGTGTGCTTCCTGTACGTGTAAGTCTATTTCTTTCCCCAGGTGGGGGAAGTTTTCTGTCACTATTTCTTTCAATATGTTTTCGGTATCTTGCTCTCTGTCATCTTCTGGGATGCCCATAATTCTGATGTTGGTTCGTTTGAAGCTGTCCCAGAGGTTTCTCACACCATCTTCAACTTTCTGGATTCTCTTGTCTTCTTGCTTCTGCGGAGGAGTGTCCTCTGGCTCTTTGTGTTCCAAATATTGGACTTGATTCTTGCAATCTTCCAATCTGTTTTTAGGACTCTGTATAATATTTTTTATTTCAGAGAATGTATTCTTTATTTCTAGTTGATCCCTTTTCATATCCTCATAGGTCTCATTTATTTTATCGGCCTTTTCTAAGAGATTGTTGAACATCCTTATAAGCGTGGCTTTGAACTCTATATCCAGTCGCTTTTTGTCCTCCATTTCTTTCGTTTGTGATCTGTTTCCTCGTTTCGGCATTTTCGCTGCTTCCCTGGGTTGGTAGGTTGGGAGGATCAGCTGTGTCTATGCCAGGAGACAACCTTATTCCACTAGACTTGGAGACCTGCAAAAGCCTCTCTGATTTCAGCTTGGGAGGGGCAGAGTTTCAGGGTGGAGCCTACAGCCTTGGCTTCCGGTTAGCCCCGCCCTCGGAGGTTCCTGAGTCTCAGTGTTCCTCAGTGTCCTTTGGTACTCGCTGGAAGCACCTCTGAGAGAAAGGCACCCTAGAGCTTCGCCCGCTACCAGACAGTGTAGTCTCTCCCCCAACAAGCCCACAACTGGGGTTCAGAGCAGTTGGAAGTGGGGTTAAGCACAGTCCGGAGCTTATGTCTCCTTCCTGCTAGGGCGATCTCTTGGCCCAATCAACAGTCTGTCCTCTGTGTGCGCAATGTGCGCGACTCAGGGGCTCTGCCTTTCGCCACCGCTCAGCTGAGCTCCCGCCTTACAGCCCAGTTTCCCTCTGTATGAGGCTGGAGCCCGAGGGTCTTGCCCAGGACTGGGGTTCAGTGCAGTCAGAACTGGGGCTCAGCACATTCCTGAGCTTTTGAGTCCTTCCCGCTGGGGCAATCCAGCAGCTCAGTGAACAGTCCCTCCTCTGCGCGCAATGTGCGCGACTCAGGGGCTCTGCCTTTCGCAGCCTCTCCGCTGAGCTTCCGCCTTACAGCCCAGTTTCCCTCTGTATGAGCCTGGACCCCAGGGTCTCGCCCAGAACTGGGGTTCAGTGCAGTCGGAGTTGGGGTTCAGCACAGTCCAGAGCTTTTATCTCCTTCCCGCTGGGGAACGCCAGCCAGGCACTCACTCAGCCGCCCCTCCTCTCCGGCTCTGTCCTCTCCCGCGCGCTTGCGAGCACGCTGCCTCCGTACCTCAGGCTTTTACAGCTCCTCTGGTTTTCTTTCTGGTTTTCTCTTTCCTTCTAGTTGTAGAATTCCCAGTCAGTCAACTTTCCTGTAGTTCTGGATAGTGTCCCCTCTATATTTTAGTTGTATTTTTTTGAAATTGTTGAGTGCGGCTGCAGTTAGGCTTTTACCTCTGCCGCCATCTTGTTGTCTCCCCAAAAGGATGTATTTTAATAACAATCAAAATATATTTATTTTTTATTTTTTTGGTACATACACAAAATAATAATAAAATAAAATTATTCATAATAAAATATAAATAAAAGTTATATTATAAATAACATTTATTTGCACACTGGACCATCTCACGCCTCACAAGACTGTCTTGACTTGACTCATGAGAACATAGAATTAGGCGCAGCTAAGCACGGTGCAGTGCATATCCCCACCAAACTCCGGTGCAACGTGTACCCCCACCAAACTCTTCCCGTACCCCTGGGGGTACGCATACCACACTTTGGGAAACACAGCCTTACAAGGTGAAAGCTAACATCCAAACCATTAATATATGGATTCTTCTCTAAGATTCTGTAAAGAACCCCAAAATGTACATCTGGTACTATTTCCACGGTCATTGAGTGATTGCTACCAGCAATGTTTAATGTGATTGCCCCCAATCCCTTTTCAGTTTCTTCCTCCACTGCTTGGAGTCTATACAATATAAAAGGATTGATTTTCTGGGGCTCTTCTGTACACAGTTATTATAATATTCCTGGAGATTGCCAGTAGGTTCCTAGAAACTGCCAGTAGGTTCTGGAGCTTTGCTGTGGATGGCCTGGGCTCTGGCCAGAGGAGGAGTAGGGCGTGGAGAATGGGGACAGAACCTGCTCCTTTCACCCTGTGGACGGTAGAGGCAGCCTCGCCCAGACACACCACCATTTTTAAAACCTATCTTACCTTAGGGGGGAAAATTCCATTGTAATTTATTCTTGGTTTAAGAGATTAATAGCCTGACCCTAGGATTTTAAGGACAACCATTGAATTAGGATTTTAAGCAACCCTGTTGAATGCCATGTTTGTTTAAACTTACTTTTTTAAAAAAAACTTTTACTTCTATGTGGCAGATACCTATACCCTACCTAGCTTTTTGAAAATGTGAAATACATTGCTTTCTTCATAGAGACAAACTGGAACTGGATTTTTGTAAATAAATTATTGAGGGACATTGCAAGAGGACTCCCCTAACTAGGGCAGGTTCTTCTAGGCCAAAAGCCTCACGTGAATGGAAAACTAGACCCATGCATATAAGGTAAACCCAGCGTGGGCTCTGAAAACACTGGTGCCCGGAAAGCAAATTCACAAGGCTTGGGCCCAAGTTTTCCTTTTGTCACTGGGTTAGAAATAGCCCGAGATTCTCCCAGTAATTCAGTCACAGGAAGAAGGGAAAGCCCGCTCCTCATCCCCTTCGTATGGAGCACCTGCTTTACACACTTGCACCCTCGTGGAGGGCTGACCTTCTTGTTGGGATGAGTGAAACTGAGTGTAGAGTCCTGTGAGTTACCACTTCTAAAGGCAAGAAGATCAATTTTCATGGGGGAGGACTCGGTAGGGAAATCAAAATAAGGAAGTCCGGAGCCTCATTATCTTCAATTATTATTTTGGGTCATCAAATCTGATTTCAAGATGACAGGGTATTTCTTTTTTTTTTTCTTTGCCCTGCCTCTGTCCTCCTCTCGCTAGTTTAGATGGCAGTGCAACTTAACATCCTGACTTTTCTTTGTAAATCAAGTAAAATTTTATTGAAAATGTGTTACACTTAGAAGTAATCATTTCACTTAATTTTTCATAGTAACTTAAAAATTAGTCCAAGTGAGATTTATTACAGGACCTATATGTTTTATTCTCTAATGATAAATATGAACAGATTTACATATAAGACTAAAGGAGATGCAGCATTAGGCTGAAAACTGCAGTGGTTTTTGTTGTTGTTGTTTTTGTATTTCGGGCACCCGGCGCTGCATATGCTGCTCTTCAGAGTGTGTATACAGTGCACATAGTGTTCTGAGGATTGACTTTGTAACTGAACCAATTGGACTCCCGTCCAGCAGTTACACACATTTTGGCATTTCTCCTGCCCATTTGTTTAATCTCTCCGGTTCATTTGATCTTCTGGCATGAGAGCTGACAGCTGCAATTGCATATGGGGTTCATAAAGTAGCTGAAGAAGAAAAGGCCATGACCCAGTTCTTGTATAGTTTCATTTCACTGATGCCTGAGTTGTCAACTCAGGAATAGTACAGATTTATTTTACAGGAGGAGAGTTTATGTATAAAAGGGGTTGATTGATCCAAAGTGGTGTAAGTTATATTTCCTAAATTTGATAGGAATTTTTGAGTAACTGTTAGTCATAGTGCTTTGTGTTATATGTACATTATATCTAATCCTTAGGATAATATTGTAAGAGAGATGATATGACCCTCTTTTTCAGATGAAGAAAGCAGACTCAATGAGGGCAAACACTCATAGCTACATATTTAGTATTACGTGGTAAATAGTACAACTCGAATTAAGTTCAAGACCATCTGTTGTCAGAGCTTTGGACTATCCATCATACACTGTAGCAGTAGTGTATGTGTGTAGTATTTGATTTCTATTTTGCTGTTGAAGGACATTGACTATTATGATGAAAGGTCCTATGAACATTATTTTACACTAGAGGCCTGGTACACAAAATTCATGCATGTGTGTGTGTGTGTGTGTGTGTGTGTGTGTGTGTGTTCATCAGTCCAGCCTGCACCCTCTCCAATCCCTCTCATAATCCAGGACTGCTGGCTCCCAAATGTTCACCTGCCTGCCCCTAACAACTTCTGCCTACCAGCCAGATCACCCTCTAACCACTCCCCTGCCAGCCTAATTGATGCCTAACTGCTTCCCTGCCAGCCTGATTGCCCCTAACTACCCTCACCTGCCTGCCTGGTCACCCCTAACTGCCCTCCCCTATAGGCCTGGTCACACCAAACTGCCCTTCCCCTGCAGGTCTGGTCCCTCCTAACTGCTCTCCCCTACAGGCCTGGGTCCCCCTCAACTGCCCTCCCTTGCAGGTCTGGTTCCTCCCAACTGTCCTCCCCTGCTGGCTATCTTGTGGTGGCCATCTTGTGTCCACATGGGGTCAGGATCTTTGACCACATGGAGGCAGCCATCTTGTGTTGAAGTGGTGGTCAACTTGTTATATTAATCTTTTATTAGATAGGGTGTCTTTTGGTGGAATTATTGGGCCACAGAGTATACATATGTTCAGTTTTAGGAGATGTTGCCTAAAAGTTTTCCATAATGGTTCTGGTGTGTGAATATTCTAGTTGTTCCACTTCCTTGTTAGCACTTTCTGTTGGTTTTTAAAACTTTTAGCCATGTGGTATCATTTTGTGATTTTAATTTGCACATCTCTGATGATTAATGGTTTTATCAGAGATCTTCTTTTGTGAGTGCCCAATCAAGACTTCTGCCCATTATTAAAAAAAATAAGACAAAAAAACTGGATTGTCTTTATATATATTCCAGGGATCAAATTTTGAGTTACAACTATTTTAGCTACATTATCTGGTGTGTCCTATATGTACTCAATAAACCTAATGCAGTTTATCACAGAGGGGACTCCCCCCCTCATTTTTTTTTTTGTTTCATTGGCTCTTCTTAATAGCCAACCTGATTTAAAAAAAATATATATTTTTTATTGATTTTTTTTACAGAGAGGAAGAAAAAGGGATAGAGAGCTAGAAACATCGATGAGAGAGAAACATCGACCAGCTGCCTCTTGCACCCTTCCCCCGACGCCAACTTGGGACATGCCTGCAACCAAGGCACATGCCCCTGACTGGAATTGAACCTGGGACCCCTCAGTCTGCAGGCCTATCCACTGAGCCAAACCGGTTTCGGCAACCAACTTGATTTTTAAGAAAGCTCTAAGAAAGGATTCCATGAAAGACTTTTGGTTCTGGCCAGAATGTAATAATGTACACTAGACTGCCTTCCTGCCATAAAAATCCTCAAAACTGTAAAACAGGAAAAATATAACTACAGATGCTGTATATATAAACTTTATATGCTTAAGGGACAAAGTGAATTAAAAAAAAAACCCCACCCTGAATAAATAGAAATTAGAATAGCTGAAAACATTGAGTTTGCAATTAAAAATCTTCTAACAAAAAATGCCAAGATGCTACTGGCCCAAGAACCACATCCCTAGGCCCTGAGGTCCATGAATGCAAGGAATAACCTTCACGGCTCTTTTGATGATCCGCATGTGACATCACATTCTTGGTAAATGTTAAATAGAATTAAATTAATTGAATGACATGGAACTACGGTATATAGAGAATTTTCCTTCTCTTGAGAAATTGAACAATTTTTTTTTTTAACTTTCTTTGGTAAGGAATCTTTAATCATTTCTCTGATTCATTTAAAAAATGTATGGACCCTGTTGAAATGAGAATGCTTTAATTTCTCGTGGATGTGAAATGACATATGCATGGTTAGCACTACCTCAGTGTTTCCTTGGTGACCATCTAAGTCATGTTAGGTATGAGTGTGGGCTATATTGCTTCCAGGCATGCTGCTTCAACCTAACATCCTGAGTGCTGCTAGTGTCTTACATGAGTTAGCCAAAAGTAACACCAGTCCTCTTTTACCAATGGCAATTTGTTTTCTGGAGGGAAGGCAACGTGTGTGTGTGTTTCCTTACCTTACAGTTCTGTCAAACACTCTGTTGTCCATTCTATTTATTTTTGGTCTGCCTTTTTTTTTTTTTTTTAAATCGTTATTGTTGAAAGTATTACATATGTTCCCTTCCCCCCCCCCCATAGTTCTTTTTAACCCACCTCAATCCCCCACCCTAGGCCTTCACTACCTTATTGTCTGTGTCCATGGAATATGCTTATATGCATATAAGTTCTTTGCTTGATCTCCCTCCCACACACCCCCTCCCCCTTCCTCCGCCTTCCCTCTAAGATTCCACAGTCTGTTCCAAGATTCTGTTTCTGGATCTATTTTGTTCATGAGTTTGTATTGTTCATGAGGTTCCATATATGAGTGGGGTCATTTGATACTTGTCTTTTACTGATGGCTTATTTCACTTAGTATAATACTTTCCAGGTTCCTCCATACTATCTCAAAGGGTAAGAGATCCTTAGTATTCCATCGTGTAAATGTACCACAGCTTTTTTTTATCCACTCATCTACTGGATGGACACCTGAGCTATTATAAATTGTGCTGTTATAAACACAGGGATGCATACATTCTTTCTGATTGGCGTTTTGGGTTTCTTAAGGTATAATCCTAGAAATGCGATTACTGGGATAAATGCAGTTCCATATTTATTTTTTGAGGAAACTCCATACCATTTTTTCATAATGTCTGCTCCAGTCTGGATTCCTACCAGCAGTGTACTAGAGTTCCCTTTTCTCCACATCTTTGTCAGCACTTGTCAGTTGTTGATTTGTTGATGGTAGCCATTCTGACAGGTGTGAGGTGATACTTCATTGTCATTTTAATTTACATCTCTCTGATGATCAGTGACTTTGAGCATTTTTTTCATATGAATCTTGGCCATCTGTATGTCTGCTTTGGAGAGGTGTCTATTTAGGTCCCTTGCCCATTTTTAAATTGGATTATCTTCCTTTTGTTAAGGTGTATGAGTTCCTTATCTATTTTGGATATTAAACCTTTATCAGGTGTATCATTGCTAAATATGTTCTCCCATACAGTGGACTCTCTTTTCATTTTGTTGGTTTTCTTTTGGTGTGTTTTTTATTTTGATGAGTCCCATTTTGTTTTCGGCTTAGTTTCCTTTGCCCTCAGAGATATATCCATAAACATATTGCTAGGAGAGATGTCTGATATTTTGCTGCCTAGGATTTTGTCTAGGATTTTTATGGTTTCATGACTGTATTGCTATTGATCTCTCCCTTAAAGTTTTCTAAAAGTTTTTAAAATATATTTAGATGCTCCTATATTGGGTACATATATGTTTACCAGGGTTATATCCTCTTATTGGATTGATCCCTTTAGTATTATGTAGTGACCTTTATTGTCTCTTGTGATGTCCTTCATTTTTAAGTCTGTTATGTTAAGAGATGATTATTGCTTCTTTTTTGTTTCCATATGCATGGGGAAAATTTTCCATCCCTTCACTCTCATCCCATTTGAGTCTTTTGTCCTGAGGTGGTGGGTCTCTTGTAGATAGCATATAATTGGATCATGTTTTTGTATCCATTCAGCTACCCTACATCTTTTGATTAGAACATTTGCTTTATTTACATTTAAGGTTATTACTGATGGGCACTTATTTATTGCCATTTTAATTCTTTATGCCTACATTTCTTCTTCTCATTATAGCAGTTCTTTTAGCATTTCTTGTAGGGCAGGTTTGGTGGTGATAAACTCCTTTAGCTTTTTTTTTTGTCTGGGAAGCTCTTTATTTCACCATCTATTTTGAATGTTAGCCTCGCTGGATATAGTATTCTTGATTTTAGATATTTGCTTTTCCTTACCTTGAATATTTCATACCATTCCCCTCTGGCCTATAGATTTTCTGATGAGAAATCAGCTCACAGCCTTATAAGTGCTCCTTTGTAGGTAAAATTTGCTTTTGTCTTGCTGCCTTTAAGGTTCTCTCTATCTTTAATTTTTGGCATTTTAATTTTGATGTGTCTGGGTGTGGGCCTGTTTGGATTCTTCTTGCTTGGGATTCTCTGTGTCTTCTGAACTTGTATGACTTTTCTCTTTATCAGGGTAGGGAAGTTTTCTGCCATTATTTCTTCAAACACATTTTCTATTCCTTGCTCACTTTCTTCTCCTTCTGGTATTCCTATTATGTGAATATTATTACATTTTATATTGTCCCACATCTCCCTTAAGCTGTCCTCCGGGCTTTTAATTGTTTTGTTTTTCTTTTTGGTTCTCTGATTGATTTTTTTCTACCCTGTCTTCTAATTCACTGATCCATTCCTCAGCTTCCCCTAATTTGCTGTGTATTCCATTGACTGTGTTGTTTATTAGTGCTATGTCATACTTGATAGTTACTATATCTGTTCTCATGCTGTTGAGCATCCTTGCCATTATTCTTCTGAACTCTATGTCTGATAAATTTCTTATCTTCATTTCATTTAACTCTTCTTCTGAAGAAGTTTCTTGTTCTTTCATTTGGGGTGTGTATTTTTGTCTCCCCATTTTGGCTGCCTGTTTGGGTTTGTGTCTATGTATTAGGTTGATCTGCTATGAGTCCCAATCATTAGTGCAGGACAATATTAAATACTGTTTGTGACTGGCCTAAGTCCCCTTTTTGGAGCTATCAGAAATCCAGAGTTTGTGGCTTCTTCTGCTGGGGCTGGGTGCCTTTGGAGAGGACCAAGATTTGCACCAGGTTCTTCTTTTTCTAGCCCCAAGCCCCAGATTAAATCACACAAGGACTCAAGGCCTCCAGAGACCTGTCTCTGCCTGCAGTCCCATTAACCTCAGGCTATCGACAGACAGAGTGGAGTGAGAAGTCTTCCAACAGGGTGGCAACTGCCTTCACCCCAGGCAAAAACTGCCTGGATAGCAAAGGTTCACTGCAGGAAGAGGTCCTCCGCAGTGTGAGGGAAAATGACTCAGTATAAGGAGTCTGGGGTAGCTGCCCTCTGAGGTCCGACCCTCAAGATCCCAAACCTGGCTTCTGCTGCACAGCTCCAGTCCACTCTGCCCTCCCTCTGATGGAGCCCTAGGTGAGTGCCTGCACAAAAATGCTGTGTGTTGGCCCTTTAAGAGGGTGCCTGCATTTCCAGCTGCCTCTTCCTGGTAGATAGCAACCCTGCTTTTCACAGACACATGTTATGTGGGTACCTTTCTCAGTTCTGGTGCTCTGGGCTGAAGAGCCCATCGTGGGGTTTAGACCTCAGAGTTTTCAGTGGGAAACCACCATAGCTGAGATACCCCTCCAGAATTTGAGCTGCTGCCTGAGGGAGCCCGGCCAGCCCTTTCACACCTCTGCCCTTTTCTGTCCTTGGTTATGAGGGTTCTCTCCAGCTAGTCTTCAGTATGGTTTTTCTGTATTTCAGTTGTATTTCTAGTTTGGACCTGGGGGAGTGTTAGTGTAGCTTCCACTCACTCCACTGCCATTTTGGAATCTCTACTTATTTATTCTTTTAAATTGTTATTTATTGACTTGTTGTTCCACTTACATGTGTCTAATTGGATTGAACCCACAACCTTGGTATGCCAGGACAATGCTCTAACGAACTGAGTTACCTGGCTAAGGCCAATGCGTGACCATTTTAAAAGAAAGAACCAAATTATAGCATTCCAATTATTTTTTAGTGTTATGCACCATTCAGCTTACAGTTGAAAATCCTCTAACGTGAACATTATTAAGGAGGCTATTTTGAAAGAATAGCCTTATAAAAATGACTCTGAATAATGAATAGCTCAACCTGAAAATAAAGAAGTGTCCTTTGAATCAAATGGCAAATCTTTTTGGGCAGAGAGTTTTGTTTATTTAAAGAAATTTGAAATAAATGTAATGATACTGGGCCATTACAGAAGTTATATTCCCGATCAGTCAACCCCTATTAAATAAATTAAGTAACATAATTTTATAAATTAAAGTATTCTTTTAAACCCCAAATATCCTGACATGATTGAGAAAAAATGAAGCAGACTCTTCCTTTGAAAGGATTTCATAAAAGTTATTACAAAGCCCAATGTTGAGAAAAATTTCAATCTTGATACTTATATTACGCAAAAGTTTTTAAGGAAATGCAGCAAAATGCTGACCATTTTTACATAGTGGTTTTTATAATCACTTAGTTATTTATATTGTTTAGTGGAAATATTTGGAAGAGTTAACTAGAATAAAAGAGAGACTTTCTCAGAGTGAGCATAGCAGTTAAAATTAGTTGCACTTGATACTTGAAATATACTTACAAATATGTTCAGTAGTGTAACTGAAATTGCTATAGTTTTTAGTAAAAAAAAAAAAAAGATAAATGAGGATGCTTTTGTTAAAATAAAAGGGTTGTGATATATCCATGTTTATAGCATATGATTGTGCAGAAAAGCATCTGGAACAAATACCCAAGATGTGAATAGGGGTTATCTCTAGGTGATGAGAGTAAGCTGAATTAACTTTTTGCTTATTCTCTTAAAAATTGTTTTGCAGTGAACATGCATAACTAGTTTATAAAGTTTTTATTTTTATTTTTTAAGCAAGCATGGAAGTCTGCATTTCTTCCAGCTTTTAGCAGGTGAAAAGCTGGTGCTGTCTTTGGCACAGGCAGCTCTACTCTGCAGTGACAGACAGTGAAGGTGGAGACTCGTGAAGAGAATACAGTTAGGTGCCTACGGACTGACCAACTAGAGTAGACCCCAGGACTGCTGACTCCACTTCTGTTTTCAAGAGGAAAACTCCATGTGCGCTCATTGGAAGAGGGTTGGCATTTCAGTGACTACCAGGTTTATATAATGAGGGTAAAAGTCTGGGTGATAGGGAAAGAGGAATCTAAGATCGGTATCACCAGGCCATCATTGTCCAGCCACCATGGAGAGCAAGGAAATAAAGAAGTACAAAGAAATGGTAACATCCCCCCTCCTCCCTTAACTGATAGTCTTGCAAAGGTGTACCTCTCTTTTCTAGTTTCCCCCAGAAAGCACCTAGATTGTTATGACCTTTGTAGGGTTCTTATTATCTCCGGGGTGGCCAAGCATCTTCCCTGTGAGCACCACTCTCTTGTCTTAGAGAAATTGTGGTATTATGATAAATAAAGTTCATGAGTCCTGGGACATAGCTTCCTGCCTCAGGTTCCTCAAGACGGAGAGCACACTTGCTGCTTGACTTATTTCAGAACATGTCACCCGCTCCCACTTCCTCGTATATGTCCCTGACACAGCCCCGTGGCCACTTCCTTGGTATAAGTCATGTCTTCATTCATTCCCTGCCATTTTTGTTTGCTTGTTTCCATTTGTTCTTTCAACAAAGATGGAATGAACAGCTACTTTGTGCTGGATCCTGGGGAGTCCCTGGTAAATAAAACAAAGTCCCTATCCTCATGGGATTTGCCTTCTAGAGTAGAAAACAAAATGAGGGGAAAAGAAACAACCTATATAAAAAAGAGGTAATATGCAAATTGACCATCACTCCAGCACATAAGATGGCCACCCCTATGTGGACACAAGATGGCTGCCACAAGATAGCCGGTAGAGGAGGGCAGTTGTGGATGATCAGGCCAGCAGGGGAGGATAGTTGGAGGGGACCAGGCCTGCAGGGGAGGGCAATTAGGGGTGACCAGGCCCGCAGAGGAGGACAGTTGGGGGCGATAGGGGTGATTAGGCCTGCAGGGGAGGGCAGTTGTTGGGGGGGGGGTGACTGGGCTAGCAGGGGAGGGAAGTTGGGGTGATCAGGCCTGCAGGGGAGGACAGTTAGGGGCAACCAGCTTGGCAGGCAAGGGCAGTTAGGAGTGATCAGGTTGGCAGCGAAGGGCAGTTAGGGGCAATCGGGCCGGCAGGGGAGCCGTTAGGTGTTGATTAGGTTGGCAGGGGAGTGATTAGGAGATGATAAGGCTGGCAGGCAGAAGTGGTTAGGGGCAATCAGGAAGGCAGGCAGGCAAGCATTTGGGAGTCAGTAGTCCTGGATTGTGAGAGGGATGACCCAGATTGAATAGGGTGCAGGCTAGGCTAAGGAACACATACACCCTGCTCCCCCCCCACAAGAATTTTGTACACCAGGCCTCTAGTTTGATATAATGTTGAACAGTGAAAAGTGCTATGAAATAACAAATAGAGCAACGTGTTTTCTTTTGCTTATAAGATACTCTGTACCTTACAAATACATTTTTTTCTAGATCAGCTTTAAAAAAAATCTTTTCATCGTCATTTAACCCCTCTATGTCCACACACACACACACACACACACACACACCCCTCCCCCCATCACCACACTGCTGTCCATGAGTTCTCCCTCCCCTCCCCTCCCCTCTCCTCCCTTTCCCTCCCCTCCTTTTTGGTAAATTACTTTTTTTAAATTAATTTGCAAAAGAAAAAATAAAACCCTGTCAAATGAGAAAAACAACAACACTAACATACAACTTTAAGTAAAAAGACAAAATTCATGGTAACACACTTGAAATATCTAGGGAACTGTCACCTCTTTACAGAGTTATTTTGTGTTTCACAGTCTGTGACTGGTTAACTCTGTTGTTAACCCTGGTGCTTTTTAGGCTTACATGATAAATTTGATCTCCAATTAGGATAGGTGATTTGTCTGTGTCACAGACTATATAATCCTAACAGTGTCCAGTCACTTCATAATAGAAACCACATGTTGAGAAGGCGTTTCCACAAAAGGTGAAAGAGAACGTGGAAAGAGCCGGGCTGCGGGCACTGTTACTCAGAGTGCACCCCACACCCGTATCTTTGGGCAGGTACTTCAGTCACACCTGCCGCTCTAATCTTTGTCATACTACACACCTAAGGGTTGAACCCTGAAAATTTTAGTTTGCCATTTCCTTCTGTGAAATAAATATTTGTTCTTGTCCTTGCTGCTTTCACCCTTTCTCCTTTTCCTCTGAGAAACCAATAAGAAAGAGAACCCTCCCTCCTCTAGCATTCATTCTTACTGTTTTAGAACAGAAGAGATCTTTGGAGATGATCTAGCCTAGCTCCCTCATTTTGTGCCTGAAGTGCAGGACTGGAGAGGGTGGATGGTCTGCGTGTGTCGTATGAGTAGCTAAGCAGGGACTGTTAGGGTTTGGCTGGTGATGTGGGCTGTGAAAGAATTCACAACTAAAAGAAAAGGTGCAGAGATGGAATTCATAACTAAAAGAAGAGATGCAGAGGGTAAGTTTATTTTTCCTTTCCAAGAGAGGGAAGGGCTGGTGCATTGTCCATCAATACAGGGGCAAGAAATGGTGGTTTCCCCTTTTAAAGGGTAATGGCTGTTGCGAATTGAAAAATAAAGGGTGGTGGTGCGTATAGGAGAATTAGGGCTGAAATAGAGCAGACATCAGTGTGTGTGTGTGTGTGTGTGTGTGTGTGTGTGTGTGTGTGTGTGTGTGGCTTATTTGCTTTTCAGGAGATAGTCCAGGCAGATATCCTAGGGAGGCGTCTTATCACTGTTTTTCCTAAGCCTGCAAAACATGCTTAGGGCAAAAGTTATGAAGAGTTCAGAAGAGGTTGAAGAGGAGAGGGGAGGGAATTCCTACTAGCTAGAGACTCTTTGGTGTGAATTATCCCTGAGTAGTTAAAACAGCAGGGAGGAGGCAGATGCAAGAAAGTGGCCTTGAGAGTAGTTCATCTTGTCTTGCAGCTGGAATAGAGGGGCTGTTTGAATCAGAGAGAAGCTAATAATCTTGGGGTTTAATTACTGGATGCTTCTTATAAAGTATGGAAAGACACAGCAAGGAAAAAGAATGCCCCCTTTTTTTCTGTCCTTACAGGAACTGTTCTAGGTTTCTGAATTTCTAGTTAGTCTTTGTATTATGGGGCTTCACAGAAGCTAAGGGCTTGAAAACGTCATTCCCAAAACACGCGCCTAGGTGGTCTGGGACCCTGCTGTCTACTCACAGGGCGTTTAAAAAGTTCAAGGGCTGGTGACATCTGTTTAAGGCATCTATCAGATACTATGGAAGTGGTGGTTCACAGTTTTAATATTAGACTGTGTTTCTTTCAATGACACCTTAGTTTTGCAGAGCTGAGGTTTTAGCAGTTTTACAGTGATAACAAGCAAGTACCTGGGGGAAGTCAATGTGGAGCAAGAAATGAGCATGACGCTGTCTAATACGATCCCATGGCAGCGATTTTCAACCCTTTTCATCTCATGGCACGCATAAACTAATTACTAAAATTCTGTGGCACAAGGGAAAAAAATATATTTTTTGCCAATCTGACAAAAAAAATTCTTTTTGGTATAATTTTGATTCATTCAGACCCAAACGGCTATTGTATTGGTTGGTGTCATTTTATTTTTTAATTTGACAATCTAAGGGAAAAAAGGTCAGTGCCCCTGACTAAATAGTCAGGTATTGCATGTTTTAAAAATTCTTGCATCACGTCGGTTGAGAATCGCTGCCCTATACTGTGAGAGGCGGTGGGGGGCCAATAGGCACCCACACTTATTAATAAGTAGTATCAGTGATTAAAGAAGGAATAAAAATTAATTTTTCTTGTACTGTTTAAAAATTATATTTTAAAATTATGCCATGTTGCTAGGACAAAAGTAGTTATTAAAACATTTCATGTGAAATACTTAATAAATGGAGCACTTAGGCATCTCTCTTGATTTGGGGGAGCCCTGAGAAAGTTACTGAGATGCTGAAGCCTCCACAATTTCAAATAAGCCTGAGAACCCCTGACTTAGTGTATCTTCTGTGCAAGCTTTTTAACCAAAGAGAAGAGAGGCCGAGTAAGGGTGGATGAGACGGGGCATATTCAGCAGTGAGGGGAGGGAGAACAACGCTCCCAAGGTCATTGGATCACTGCTTAGCTGGCACAATGGCCGCTCCAGCAGATTCCAGGCAAAGCCGCTGCCGGCCCAATATTTTAAGAAGATAAATTATCGGGCTTCCCTCCTTTCTCAATACCTTTTTATCTCGAGAACCTTTCTGGGGACTGTTGGTTCTTTGTCATGTGCCCTCCAGCTTACATATGGGGGCCCACTTGTGAGGGCCTGGGCAGTGCGGCATGAAGTACTATGGTGGGGTCAATGTCAGAGCACTCAGAGGTGAACGTGGAGCTGAAGAGGACACTTTCTTGCCTTTCTTAGATCTGCCCTTGTTTTCCTTTCTGAGTAATTCCCCCGTAGAACCAGTTTTCCAGAAACGGCAAGCCAACTTCTTTTTAGTATTTTTATTGTGCCTTGCTAGATAGCAGATTCGCCCAAGGACACAGTGAAGTGAGCATTGAAAAATATGTGTAGGAGGAATAAATAATATCTTTAGGAAATTATTATTTATGGCATTAAAAACTTTGGAAAACAGGAGAGAAAAATGTCACCAATATTTCTCACACTTGTTCTTAAAATTTTGAGGTACTAGGTAAGTCTGGGCTTTCGTTTCTAAGAATCTTTTCTGTATTAGGTAGTTGTTCATAGGAAGTTATTTAGTTGTGTGTTCTTCCCTCCCCCCATCCCCCCAATTTCTAGGAGGTGGTATAGCATAATGACTTAGACCTAAGTTTTGGCCTCAAATGAGGTTCTAGTCTCAGATATGAGTTGCAGGGCAGAGCTTAATCTGTGAATCACAATTTACACAACAAAAAAAAAATGAGGATACTGCCGAAACTGGTTTGGCTCAGTGGATATAGAGCATCAGCCTGTGGACTGAAAGGTCCTGGGTTCAATTCCAGTCAAGGGCATGTACCTGGGTTGTAGGCACATCCCCTGTAGGAGGTGTGTAAGAGGCAGCTGATTGATGATTCTCTCTCATAATATTTCTAACTTTCTATCCCTCTCCTTTCCTCTCTGTAAAAAAATCAATAAAATATATGTATTTTTAAAATGAGGATGCTAATACCTGCTTCACAGTCCCTGTGAAATTTCAATAAAACACTTGTAAAGTGCTTATTATAGTGCCTAACACATACTAAGGACTCAGTAAATTGTTATTAATATGCCATCAATATTTCCCTTTTGTCACACAATCTTTATGACCATATTTTTAATGACCATGATACTCCGTCAAGTTGTATGCATGCTTATTTGCTTAACTATTTATCTGTTATTCGATTCTTAGGTTGCCCCTAAATTTGTACTTGGAGAAAAAAATTCTGCAGCAAACTGTTACTCAGCAGATTCAGTAAGCGCTCACTATGTGCCAGGATCTTTGCTTGATATTGGGAGCACAGAACTCGGAGGTGCACAGTCCTGGCCTTGAGGGACTCACAGTCTAGGGAGGGAGATGTGTGTACAGGTCACTCTTGTCCTGTGGTAAATGACATCACTGTCCAAGTTATTGCAAAAGGGCAGATTGCAGGACAAAATGTCACACTCTGCCTGGAGAGCTTGGGGAAGGCAGATGAGGGTCATAGGAGATGGGTTAGTGAGATAATGGGGTAGGGAGCAAGTTATGAAGAGCTTTTTAAGCCATCATACAGAACAGAGCTTTTATTCCTAGTGCAGTGGGACAGTTGGTTTTGGAAAGAGAAATGACGTTATCTGCTTAGGTTTTACAGACTATAGGGGGTGAGGTGGAATCAGAGTTTAATTGGGAACTTGTTAAAGAATCCAGGTGAGGCATGGTGTGGCCTAACCAAGCTGGGAGTAATGGAGGTGGTAAGAAGTGGCCAGATTGGAATAACCCACAACCTGAGCTGTCAAGTTGTTGTGAGGTGTCTGAGAAAGAGAGGAGTCAAGGATGGGTTCCTAGGTGTTTAGCCTGAGTGGTTGGAAGGATAGAGTTGCCATTCCTAAAATAGTAAAGTATGTAGGAGGAGCAGGTTTGGGGAGAAAACCAGGAGCTGAGTTTTGAAATATGGTATGTTTGAGATAGTTATTTAACAGCTAGGTAGAGATGTTCAATAGGTAGTTAGATGTAGGAGTCTGGTTTGTCCACAAATTATAAGTTTGGGATGTGTCTGTACATTTGTGGCATTTATAGCATGTTTTTAAAATTTGGTTAATTATTTTAGCCATTACTCCATAGAATTTTCTTTGGGATCTTCATCTTTAAAAAATCCAAATAAACTTCAATCACTTTGTAAAATTGTCTAAAGTAGTGTATTTTTAAGTTTTATTAAAGTTTTAAAGTTTTATTAGAAAAGCACACACACACACACATACACAAAAACGGTGAGGCAAAAGTAGGTTTACTATTTGTATGGAAAATAATGCAATAATAAATAAATAATCTACACTAATAAAAGAGAAACATTCAAATTGACCATCACTCCACTACACCCACCAGCCAATCAAGAGCAAGTATGCAAATTAACCCAACAAATATGGCAGTGGCCACAGAGCTAGAGCAAGCAGGAGGCTTGGCTTGCTCCTGGTGATGGAGAAATCCAAGCTTCCCGCCCTCCCCGGCCTGCCCTGGCCTCTTCTCAAGGCTACAAAGTTTCAATTATAGAAGATAAATAAATCCCAGATACCTGCTTCCAGCTAGCCCTGGCCTCTGCTCAAAGAGGTGCTGGGGGAAAAAAAGAAAGAAAAAAGAAAAAAAGGAGGGGCTGGAAGCTTAGGTGTGGGTGGGGGGGGAGGGTATGGCCAGCCTGCAAACAGCCATTAGCTCCTTACCCAGGCTGGCCAGGTACCCCAGTGGGGACCCCCACACTGAAGGGGCTGTGGCCAGCCTGAAAACAGCCCTTAGCCCCTCACCCAGGCTGGCCACACCCTCATGGCCTAATCCCTGTAAACGGGCAGTCGAACATCCCTCCATGGGTCTCAGATTGGAGAGGGTGCAGGGGGGCTGAGGGACACCCTTCCCTTTCCTCCGTGCATGGATTTTGTGCACCAGGCCTCTAGTATAATAATAAACTGTTTCAAGTATTCACACCTGTAATCCTACTTTTGTCCCACCATATATGTATATATAATATATATAATATATATATATTTACTAGAAAACTAGAAGTCTTTTGGGAAGACTTGACATCATTAAAATGGATCTTTGTATCTAGTATCCCATGATGTCTTTCCATTTAGTTTTCCCTTTATTTTTCCCAATAGGCATGCATGCTTTTTCTCCACATACATCACAATAACATTTGTTGATCATATTTTTCCCAAGTGTCATATAGTTTTGTTGGCATTGTCAGTAAATTCCTTTTTGTTGGTATTTTGATAGGTTTTGCTTTTATAAAGGAATTACTATACATTGATACATTTGACTTTATTAAACTTCTAGTACTATAATTAATATCCTGCTTGATTTATTTGATTTCTTCTCTCCCCCCCCCCCCCCAGGAATAGACTCATATCACCTGTGAATAATAATTTTATCTTTTTCCTTTCAATATTTGAGTCTCATTTCTGGGCATGCCATAAAAAAAAGAAATCCTAAATTTAAGATAAGGGTTAACTGCAAAGTAAGGAGTCAATTAATAAGACCTAAAAGTCTAATCACAGCTTACCATTTTTGTTTTGGTCTTGCTTTAGGCTTATCCCAATTGTTCCTCCCCTTGCCCTTTTAAAACTTTATTTTTGATGGTTTAAAAAAGATGATTTTGAGAGACAGAGGAAGGCAGAGGAGAGAGAAAAATAATGTGAGAGGAAATATTGATCGGCTGCCTCCTGCAAGGCCCATCCCCCACCCCTCACCCCTACCAAGGACTGAGCTAGCAATCCAGGCAAGTGCCCTGACCTGGAATCGAACTGGCAACCTTTCAGTGCATGGACCACACCCAACTGAGCCACATGTGGCTGAGCCACATGGTCCAGGGCTCGATGGATTTTTATGTTTTAGGTTTGTGTAGTATCCCTAATGATTGACATTGGTATATTTGGTTTCCAGCCATTTTGCTCTTCTAAGGACATGTTCTGATTGGCTGATCATTATGGTTACTTTCCTCCTGTGGAATTAGCATTTCACTTTCATGGATACAGGAAAAAAAAATTAAAACCCAGTAGAATGTACATAATAAGCAGAGATTTGGGATAGGTAGGGCTCTAATGAAAATTTTAAAATTGAATAGCCTGGCCCCACCCCATCAACACAGTAAACATGAATTTATACTACAAGTATTTAAAAATAATTACTACATGATTTTAAAAACAGTTGCTTTTGAAAACTTGGTGTTTTCAAACTAATATAGTTTTTCAATTTTGAAAATTGTTTTTGTTTGAGAAACCTTCTCTAAACACAAAGCCTGTTTCACTTTTGCTGTGGATTGCAAACCAGAAAATGACCAGCTGAAGCACCTTAGGTTGCTGGAACGCTTTGCCATAAATTCTCAAGTTTAACTTTCAAGCTCTGTTTTCTGTCTGTCCAGGTAAGCTTCTTGTGGCCTTTCTCCTTGAAGGAGCAGCGGGCACTCTCTGGAGTGCCAGGACTTTGTAGCACCGGCGATAGATTCACTGGAAAGCTTTTCACGGGCCGGCATTGCCTTGTGGAAAGAGCCAAACACCTGCTAGGCAAGCCCCGCGCCTGTGAGTGGGGCTATATGTTCCTTCCTGTAGGATTTGCGAGGCTGGAGCACAAAGACAGCGATTGTTACCCAATAAGCAGTAGTCACACACTTCTACCAATCGCCTTAGGAGGGCTGGTTACCATGGAACCCACCATCTGTTCACTCCCCCCGCAGGATGTGATTATCCTTGCTGGGCTGGGAGCCGGGGGAAGCAGGGGAGTGTGTGCCCTGTGAAATGATCTGCCATGGATTGGGTTAATGGGAGGCTAGATTTGGCTCGCTGGAAAAACAAATGAAGGGTGTTCTGCTTCCACCATTTGTGACTTCTAACCAAGAGGAATAAATTCGGCTTTTATAAGGTAAGGAACCATGGTGCTGTGTATTCAGTCTGTTACTACATGTGGTGCCGGGCATTATGTCCATGTGGTCCAAGCCCAGGGAGCTATAAAGCTCTTCTGGAAGAAATCTCCAGCATTACACACCTCCGTGGTATCGATTTTAAGCAGCTCCTGCACAACGACATGCTAATGTTGGAAAAAATGAAAGGATTGTTCTCTCATCTTTTACAATTTTTTTTTTTTTGGTGTGTGTGTGTGTGCCTGTGAAATTGTTTGTATGTCCTCTGAAAGTGGCAAGAAGACTGTCGTCTTTAATAGTTTCTCAGAATGAATATTATCCCGATATTCTCTTTGAAATTACTCCCGTGGCCACGTGTTCGGCGTCTTGTTCTTCAAATAAGAAAATGTCTCAGGTCAGGGACATTTGTAGGTTACGGTTTAATTAATGGCTCTCCTGGCCCCTAAGACTGACCTACCATCACTAGGTCATGTTTTGAAATGTGATGCTTCTGCAGTTTCATTTTGCAATGCTTTTGCACAAGTTTCAAGCCCTCCCCCCCCCCCCCCCCCCTCAGAGCATGTGGAAACAATGTGACAGTGCTCTGAACAGCCGGCGGGCTGCAGGCACACTCCTGAAGGAAGGGGCAAAGCTAGGAAGATCTGCTTCTCCTTCAAGGGCTTCCTTTGTGTGTGTGTGTGTGTGTGTGTTTTCTGTTTGAACGGCCCCTTGAAATGTGTGATGCATATTGTGAGCAGCAGGAGGAGATTTTGGTGCTAACAGATGGATGACTGACATTTTTCTGGGTGGCTAAGAGGTTGGTGGCTCAAACAAGGGACTTCTATGTCCTTTGCAAGGCAGCATTGTGGTGTCCCCTCCCCTAAGACCGTGCCCGCACATATAAAAGTGAAAAACAAAAAGAGTTTCTGTCTATACTCTGGATACTTCTTTTGTGTAAGTTTTTCCTGTCAGTTCAAAACCACAGCGCCAGGGCGCTGCGAGCCGGGCTGGGTCTGCCATTTTTATTTGCTGTAGGAAGGGTTGCAAGGACAGGCTCTGCTTATGCAGCTGTAGTCACTGTAAGAGTGCCGCTCAGCTGTCATCTCGGGCACTCGCATCAGTGGCTGCTCAGAGGGCTAGACAAGGTCATTGCTAATAGACCCTACTTGTTTAATTGTCTTCTTCTTCTTTTCTTTTTAATGATAGTATAAAATTAGATAACCTTGTATTGGTCAAGGACTCCTGTTCTTCAAGAACAGCTTTTCAGGATTGTCAGGTGTGGGTTCTTGGTACGGATGGTAGCTGACTTTAAAATTCTTACCTTTTGTGTTTATTGACCTCTATACATTATTATCGTTACTACTCTTTTAAGTGTTTTAAATAAGCAGAATTTGATTAGGTAGCTGCTAGGTCTTAAAAACCCACATTTTTTTTTTCAATAATGATAGATGTATGCCTGGCTGGAATTTTTCTTAGCATCTGTAAAAAATTTTTAAGCTAATCGTGTATTGTTGAAAATGTCAGCCACAAATGCCAGTCACTCATAAGCAGGGTGAGTTTCGGAAGGAAATACGATAATGTAAAAGCAAACCTGAAAAAGCCTGTGATTGAATGGGTGTGAAGTGTGTGAGCATCCGTGTGCCGGGGTTGTAGTTGAGTTGGGCTGGGCAAATCTGTCACTTTTCAAGTTCTCTCTTGTTTGCAAGTTTTCTTACCGTTTTTGTTGTTACTGGATTGAAGTTTAATTGTGTATTTTAAAGTGGGTGTTTGCCATTTTATCCCGATGGTTTATGGATATTGGCTGGCACTTTTAAGCATATTTCTTATGTTCCTCGACTGAGCTTCCGGAGTAGTTAAATAAATAAAGCCCTAAGGCTTTCAAGATATGTTAGAGAAGAAACTTTGTTCCATAGCCACGGAGAGGAAACTTGGGGTTATAATTTCCTGAATTTATGAAGACGAGTGAGCAGCAAGGGCAGTCCTTAGAGTGCCTGCGATCCCAACCAGCGTTTCCCAGGGCGAGGGGTGCACGGCTGTGCGACCTAGAGTTCCCAGGGAGGGATGTGGCTTTTGACCTGGTGGCTTGTTGTTGTTGTTTTTTTATTGCCCGTGGTGAGATTTCGCTTCTATTCACAAACACTGTCAGCAGTAAGACCCACCAATCTGTGTCCACAGTCTTGTGGTAACACGATTAAAATATACTGAGTTCTCGGGGCTGCTCTGAAGCAGGGACTTTCTGGTTCTCGCTGTCCTTGTCTGTGAGGGTGGGGAATGGTGCTCGATTTCAGTGAGTTCCAAGACTTCTTCTCGCTTTTCAACTCCGTGATGGCTTTGATGCTTTTCAGTCCTTCAGTCCCACTTTGAGATGTCACTAAATGACCAGTGTACAGGTGTGTTTACAACTATGTAAAGCTATCCTTATTCAGAGTTGTTTATTTTATAAGTGTTATGCAGATGACAACTCATATATAGATGACAACTCAGAAACTCTTGAATAAAGGGCTTCGAGTGACTCAAATTCATAACAGTCCGAGCAGATAGCAAATCAATCCACCACTAGATCCGAGCACAGAGTCAGGTTTTTCTGCTTCTTCCCTGACACATGATGTTGGAATGCTGCCTGGCTTGACTTAGAATTGGATAAGTAGACTACAGCGTCAATGAGCAGCTGTTAGGGCTTACATTTTCCTCCTGTGTTTTATTGCCACCTTCTGACTAACCTCTAAATTGAGTCGCTCTATTTGCTTTTGGGGTACAGACTTATTATCCATTTTTTTTTCTAAGTTAACCGTCTTTGGTCACCATGGTCCATTTTGGCCCATGAGCTGTCTACGTTGTCAGGATCATCTCATTTTTAACTCATTTTACAGACAAGAATCTGAGGCCCATAATGATGAAGCAACTTGTTCAGGGTCATAAAACTTGCATTGCAAAAACAGATAATATTGGGTATTGCATGCTGAATGCAAAGGTACGAGGTAAGGTCCACTGACTTTCTGCTTCCTTACGAGGAGCAGAGCAGTCAATGTCACCTTGAAGTCTTACAGATAGACTTTTCAGGAAGGGGAATCTGCAGATGCTGCTATGTTCACATGTTTCTGGTGTTGAAACTGTTCTCGTTCTACATGACATTTAAAAAGAGTTATACTGCCCTGGCTGGTTTGACTCAGTGGATGGAGTGTCAGCCTGCGGACCCAAGGGTCCCAGATTCAATTCCGGTTAGGAGCACATGCCTGGGTTGCAGGCTCGGTCCAATGTGCAGGAGGCAGCCGATTGATGGTTCTCTCTCATCATTGATGTTTCTATCTCTTTCTCTCCCTTCCTCTCTGAAATATATATATATATATATATTAGTTTTATATATATATACACCGTATTTGCCGGCGTATAAGACGATTTTTTGGCCCTGAAAAATATGCCTCCAAGTGGGGGGGTAGTCTTATACGGTGAGTATATAACAAACTCTGTATTTTGAGTGCAAATGTTAGGGGGTCGTCTTATATGCCCAGTCTCTTATACGCCGGCAAATATGGTATATAAATATATATATATTTTTTAAAGAGAAAGATACTGAAAATTCTCCCACAATTCTGTATTGCCATGTTTCAAGAAATATTTAGAATGAGTTAATTTTGTGCATCAGTATAATTCTGTATGGGTACATTAAATATAGAACCACAGGGTCCTGCCAGGTAGCTCAGTTGGTTAGAGTGTTGTCCCAATGCACCAAGGTTACAGGTTCGAAACAACCAGTGAATACATAAATAAGTGGAACAACAAATTGATGTTTCTCTCTCAAATCACTAAATTAAAAAGTTCTCTCTCTAGCCGAAACCGGTTTGGCTCAGTGGTAGAGCGTTGGCCTGCAGACTGAAAGGTCCCAGATTCGATTCTGGTCGGGGGCATGTACCTTGGTTGCAGGCATATCCCCGGTGGGGGGTGTGCAAGAGGCAGCTGGTCGATGTTTCTCTCTCATCTGCGTTTCTAGCTCTCTATCTCTCTCCCTTCCTCTCTGTAAAATATCAATAAAATATATATTTTTAAAAAGTTCTCTCTCTCTCTATATATATATATACCTGTAGAGAGAGAACTATAGGATGTGAAGCCTGTATATAAAGTGTGCAGGTGAACAGTGTAAACTCACCCAAAAAAGCTACGGCTCACAGGAGGTTGCTGCATTTCACAGGATTTCTCTCTATAAGAATGTGCCATATATTTGACTTTCAGCAGCAGTTTTCTTCTGAGGTGCTTCCTCTTCTGTTTTTATAACTGCTCCTGTGCTTTCTGTAAATCAAAAAGGCAAAGTTTCTATAAATTGGCGGTAAATCGGTCTATATAGGCAGCTGCAGATCCTTGGAGCAGTTTGGTATAAAGCACTTACTCGTATTCCTTTCCCACTCAGTTGTCACCACTTTAAGCCCAGGAATGGCTTGATGGAGTTGAAGAGGGTATCTGGCAATACCTTATTCTGAGAGAAGTTCCATATTTTGTGAATAACTCCCCCTCTGTGGGGCTATTTATTTGGTAACAATGTGTTGAGTTATTGACTCCCCTGTAAACAATTGTTTCCTTCCGTTCTTCCTTTTTGTCTGCTTAAATCCATTTTACTTTCCCCCCCACCAATTTTCCTGTGCTGAATTCAGATTAATGAAATCATGTGACAAGATATATTCCCAGAAGGCAAACAAATGGACTGTATTGGATATTTTAGATTTCTACTATACACCGCTAGAGGTGTATTCTCTTATAATTTAAAGATCTGTCAGGATCATCTCATTTTTAGTTCTCTCGTTTTACAGAGAAGAATCAGAGGCCCATAAAGATTAAGCAACTTACCCAGGGTCACCAAACTTGCATTGAAGAAACAGCTAATGTTGAGTATTGTGGGTTAAATGCAAAGATAGGGGGCAAGATCAGCTGTCTTCCTATGTTAAGGAGGAGTGGACCCCTAAGGTGTCACCGTACAGTCACACAGATGTGATTTTCGTATGCCCAGAGGGAGAGAAGCTTTGAAAGATGATTCTCTCAGTAACCAAGGTCATAAGAAACAGATCTCTCTCATTATAGATGCCTAATACTTAAAAAAAACAACAGCACCTTTTAGCTGCCAAACCAACTAGATGTTTATGCTTTTTAGTTTTCAAGTTCTCTTCCTTACATCCATGTCCTTGGAAGTAAAATGATGATCACAGTGTTGCTTGGTGATTATGGAGCCCAGAGGAGGTAAGGTGGAGCACTGAGGAAGGACAAATACAGTTCCACTCTAGGGTACAGTTTGTCACCCGCATAGTACATTCCTATTGTGGGTTAATGCGCCCTCTTCTGTGGACAGTGATTGATGGAAAGACAGCCTGTGCTTGCTTACCCCGCCTCCCTTCCCTCTGCTCCCCTCACCCCACCACCTGCTCTAATTTGGGAGCACCCTGGGCCACCCTCTCACCTATGGAGACATTTGTTCTTTGGCTATGTTACTATTACCAGTGTTGACCTTGCATTCATTCATCAAATATTTATTTACCGGTAACATTTTATTCTTTGCCAGTGTCAGAGGATAGGACACAAAACAAAAATGGACAAGGTCTTTAGTGAAACTTACATAATAAAGAAAGGAGACATAATCCACAAATAAGTGAGCAGTGTAATTTCAAGGAGTGCTAAGTATATGAAGACAAAACACGATGTGTGTTACAGAGGGATTTTTGGGCAGCAAACTTCAGAGTGGGTCAACAGAAAATGCTCATCTGGGGAGGACTCAGATAAGCTGAGAGGCAAATGATTAGAATCCAGGAGTAGGGTGTGTGTGGTTCTCTCCAGTTTATTCAAGTGGAAATTGAGGAAAGCCTGTCATCGGGTTCATTCTGTGTTCAAATAATGTTGCCATACCACTGCACACGTTGTCTTTTCTTCAGGACTTGATCCTGAAAATAAGTTCTTTTTCACAATCAGAGCTTACAGGGCTGGCACAGTGGTGAAGAGCACCAGCAGACATAGACTGATCCCCCTCCACACACTGGCCACCCGGAGGAGTGTAGGCAAGTTACTTACAGTTTCTCTAAACCTGTTTCCTTAATTGTTAGAGCTTACAGGGTTATTGTTGGTATTAAAGGAGGTGATACCCAGAAACCCACTTAGTGCTAGAGGTGATGGTGATAGTTGTGACGTTCTGTAAGAGGCATCAATAATAGTCCCGTGAATGTTAAAAGTATTTGCTACCATTGGCAGTGAAAGCCCAGAGAACTATTCACCTTCTCTGTACCGTATAACTTTTTTTTTATTTCTCCCATTCACTCTCTTATCCCTTATGTTTATCATTCACCCCTGCATTCACTTATTCAACAAACTTTTTTTAAAAATCACTTTATTAAGGTCTGACTGATTGTCCCAATTAGTTAATTATCTGCCTAGATTTAGTGGGACATACATAGGTGACCAGGGCTCAGCAATAGCGGCCTATCCCCTGGTACTTCAATGTCTAGCTCAGGGGTGGGCAAACTTTTTGACTCGAGGGCCACAATGGGTTCTTAAACTGGATCGGAGGGCCGGAACAAAAGCAACCTGACCATGCTGGCACTCTCATCTTGGGCTGCTGGTGAAGGAGCGGAGGGGAGAGCAAGGGAACTTTCTGCTTTTTCGGCTCCGCGGGCCGGATAGAACAGCTGAACGGGCCGGATCTGGCCTGCGGGCCGTAGTTTGCCCATGGCTGGTCTAGACAGTTGAACCAAACCAGAACACAGAAACACACAAGACAGAATAAGTATGCAATCACACAAGGTTTATTTACCTATTCCTAGTGGGTCCTAGGCTCCAGCAAAGGCCACCTAGCGATGCACATGAAGGAAGGATGATGAAGATGGAGACAGACAGGCGGCCGCAGTTGGTTCAGGCTTGCTCAGCAGAGCTGTCAGTCAGGGGCTCGTCTCACGGAGCGAGGAGCGACATGGAGTCCTCCTCTATTAGGCAGGGGATGTTGACTGAAGGTCCAGTGGTTATATAGCCAGCAGTAAACAATTTGTGTCTTAACAGTGCCGGCCAGACAGTGTGCCTTATCCTAGGAGCAGGGTGTTTGCACTTTAAGGGCTTAGGGCGTTCACATCAAGATAGTGGGGTGGCCGAAACCGGTGTAGCTCAGTGGTAGAGCGTCGGTCTGCAGACTCAAAGGTCCCAGGTTCGATTCCGGTCAAGGGCATGTACCTTGGTTGTGGGCACATCCCCAGTAGGGGGTGTGCAAAAGGCAGCTGATCGATGATTCTCTCTCATCGATGTTTCTAACTCTCTATCCCTCTCTCTTCCTCTCTGTAAAAAATCAATAAAATATATATTTTAAAAAACAACAACAACAACAACAAAAGATAGTGGGGTGTTCACCAATTTGGAAGTTACAGGGTATTGGGGTCTCCACACAACAAACATTTCACACAATTATCCTTTCACACATTAGAGGGGTTTCCTTATGACCGTAACATCATTATAACACTGATATACAAAAAGCTGTACATATTTAAGGGATACAACTCGATGAGTTTGGGAGATAAGGATACACTTGCAAAGCCATCATCACAATCTATGCCATAAACCGATTCATTACCTCCAAAACAACTTCTTTTTAAAATGCCCCTCTGCCCTTGCTAGATTCTAGATAAAGAACATGAGTAGACATGGTCAGCGCTCACAGTGCTCAGGTAATAATCTGTTGACCCATCAATTTCATTCCCGTGATTGGTGTCACGGTGGAGGAGGGGTGCGGAGGGCAGAAGCAGGGAATTGTACAGGAGAGACGGCCGAGAATTCTCCTCCCAGGCAGCCAGAGCAAGTCGGCATGATGGGCCTGGGAAGTGCTAGTATCTGAATGCAGGATTTGAGGTAAGATAGGGCCGCATTTGAGAGTGGAGATCTTGATTTGCATTGACATTTTTACTGTATCCTGTAAAGAATGAGGGATCTTTCAGTAGGTTTTAAACATTCAAAGAATAGATTTTCAGTTTTGTGGTCTAAAAAGACAACTGGCTGCCAAAACCGGTTTGGCTCAGTGGATAGAGCGTCGGCCTACAGACTAAAAGGTGCCAGGTTCGATTCCGGTCAAGGGCATGTATCTTCGTTGCGGGCACATCCCCAGTGGGGGGTGTGCAAGAGGCAGCTGATTGATGACTCTCTCTCATCAATGTTTCTAACTCTCTATCTCCCTTCCTCACTGTAAAATAATCAATAAAATATATATATAAAAAATAGACAACTGGCAGTTTAAGTAATGCGGACATCGGAGGTGACTATCCAAGGCAGGCTAAATTCCTCTTTTTATCTTCACCATCTTCCTCTTCCTCTTCATCCTTAGCAGGAAAGAATGTTTCTTCTATCACCACCACCACCATACAGCTAAGTCATATTTTATCCTTGGTATTTAGATTCTAAAGCCGCACATAAAGTGAAATCGACATGGAGTCCAAAAGTAGTTGAGCAATCCCTCAGAAAGGCATGGCTGTGGGAATCAACTCTCTCATAAGTCCAACCCAGTGGGTCTCTTTCCAGGGTTGGAAGGAATTGCTGCTGCTTTGCTTGGGCATGAGATGAAATAATCTCTGTGTTTTCATTTAGGGGTCATGTTGTATGAAATAGAAGGGAACAGCAGGTTCAAGATCTCTGCCCCATTCCTACTACTGGGCACGTGAGCATTGGGGTCAAGCAGCCTGAACAACTTAAACTTTCACACCTGCTTTTGTGATCTCTCTTGTACGTCTGTTTTCTGTGTCTGCAGAGTGTCTGTGGTTCAATTTGAGCATGTTTTAATGCACTTATAGCACAACTGCTGTAATTGCTATGTAAACTTGCAGTGTTTTCTAAGTACATTTATCATCTCATTTCATCTTTAACAAACACTTGAAGTGGAATTTATCCTAACTGAACAAATAAAACTCTTGCTATGAGATATATAATATTTTCAAGTTCACTAATAATTAAATGATGAACTGGAATAAAAACCCTGATCCATTGTGGCTTCAATTCTATATTCTTAGCTCTTATGTTCCGTTTTATTTAATTAGAAAGCTATTGCATTAACCTATGCCAGTGGTCAGCAAACTCATTAGTCAACAGAGCCAAATATCAACAGTACAATGATTGAAATTTCTTTTGAGAGCCAAGTTTTTAAAACTTAAACAACTTCTAATGCCACTTCTTCAAAATAGTCTCACCCAGGCCGTGGTATTTTGTGGAAGAGCCACACTCAAGGGGCCAAAGAGGCACATGTGGCTCGAAAGCTGCAGTTTGCCAACCATGGACCTAAGCTATATATACACATATATGTGTATATATGTATATACACACATATATATGCTTCACACATATATGAAAGGTAAATATTGCAGTAGCAGAAGGGGTATAGAAATGAAAAAATCCAAAAAGATGAAGAGGAAGAATTGTGTTACTGCCTTTTAGAAGCCCTTAGGTACTTAGCACTTGTCAAAGAACATGAATGTGGTATTTCAAAAAGGAAGAAACACAAGTGACTAATACATGAGAAAAAAAAGTGTTCTATAGCTGGCAATCAATTTACAAAATAAATATTCTCTTATTACATTGGCAAAAATTTCTTGAATGCTTACATTTTGGATTTGACATTCTTATATACTTCGGATGCCAACATAAATTGATATAACTCTTTGGAAAACAATTTGATAATGTGTGTGATCTTAGAGAACATTTTGTTGCAAGGAACAGAAGAATCCCCCAAAACGAAGAGAAAAGAGAGGTGAGTAGAAACAATTAAAAGGTATCTCCTAAAGCCTTGGGGACAGGAAGACCATCTGGCCTCACAGGAGCCTGACCCAAGATTTTCCCACTCCTGCTCCCTCAGATTGGCCTCATCTGCCCCTCTGTGTGGAGGCAGGAACCATGGCTGCCCCAAATCTCCATTCCTCAGCAACCAAGGGCCTTTCATTTTACTGGGGCATGTGTCTATGTGCGTGTGTTATCTTTTTAACAAAGTAAAGTATACTAAAGGTATACTCTTTCTGTTCATTAGAAAAAGACATAGCTCCTTAAAGAGTAAGCTGATCTCAATGTTTAACCTTATTTTAGTGTGGGGTGCGGCTACAGTGTTCGGACAGGTTTAAGCCTTGGACTGATAAGAGTCCAAGTCTTGGCACAGTCCTCTCGTGGCCACGTGCAGGTCCCAGCCTGGAGGGCAGGGCCCTCCCAGCACAATTCTAGCCAACAGTTATAGTTGTAAGCTTGAACCTGTGGTCCGAACACTGGCCCCACGTGCCTGAGTGATGCAGGCTGCAAGTACACGAAGCTTGATCAGGTGCATGTAAGTGAGTAGGATTGAAACCCACGAGAATGTTGTAAACGTCCTGACCACGCCCTCACTTTGCTGCATGGCATCTGGTATAAAATAAAAGCACGGCTTGTGGGCGCTTGGCGCCGCTGGATCCCCATCAGAGAAGCAGCGCCCCACGGAGACCCAGCTTTCCTTCTCTTGTCTGTCTTTTCTAATCCTTCATCGCCCCCACTCAGGGTCACGGAGCCTGGCTGAGCTGGCGAGGCCGATAGGGCGCCCTGGTGCTGAGTGTGCCCTGGCCGTGCAGGAGCTCCTCAGTTTAGCATTTCTATAAAGCTGATTTCCCTTCTTTTAAAAAATTCGGATAGGTGTAAAATTATTGCTGTAAAAGTGATCATTAATATAGCTCTTCCTTGATTTATCTTTCTGCCTTTTGGTCATGGTGTACATTGAATCTCTTTCTGTGATAAACAACTTCTATACTAATTTTGATGAGTGTACCCTAACCTCAATGTCATGGACACTTTGGGGCTCTGGGTGGAGTGTTCATGACTTTAAGCTCACTTAGCTTCAGCCTTCCAGTGTCTCTTGGTTCTACAACATTTGGGACCTCTTGGCCCCTGTTAAAGTTTGTCACTGTCTTCTTGTAGAAAATTGTTGGAGTGGCAGTGTCTCTTCTCAGAAGAGCCAGCTCTGTACCAGGTAGAGTAAGCTGATTCAATACTTGCACTACCTAAAGTGCACAATTAGTTTTGACAAAGGCTGTTCCAAAGCCCAGCTCTGTCTCTTCCAGGGAACATACACATTTTAACATTAGTGAAAATTGAGTTGTTTTGATCGGATGGAAATGAAAGGGGAGAGGAGTGAAAGGCAGATGGTTTGAAGCAAATAATGCTATCTACTTTTCCTGCATCCTTGACCATCCAGAACTGCCTTTTCTAGATTACCATAAAGCATAACATATTTCCACAGAAGCTATTCTATCATTTGTGAGTTTTGGCAAGAAGGGAGAAGGGAGGACGTGCATAAAATTTGTGGTGAAGAAGAAACCAAATGGAATCTCATTTTTATAAAGTTGAGTAGGTTTATCTCCTGGTCCGGGCAACCTAGCTATTCATGTAATAAACATGTAGTGTTTTCTTTGTGTCCAGACCTGTGCTGAGCAGTCAAGACACAGTCTGGCTCTCAGGAAGCTCACTTTAGTAACATGTATAATTCAGATTCGTAAGACTGTACCAAGGTCGGGGCAAAGTGTTGAGATTACATAGAGAGAAGGAAGGATGCATGCCCAGGCCAGAGACAGCTCTGCTGCACGTCTTAAGGGTGAGGAGGTTTCTGCCAGGTTGGAAAGCTAAGGACATTTCCTGTCAGGGGAACAACACACACAAAGGCTTGAAACTTGAAAAAGAGCAACACCTGTTTGGAATACAAAAAGGTGGTGTATTTGGGACTGGGTGTCAGAGTCGATCACTGGCACCAAATTATATCAGATTGTCTAAACAACTATGCCACGGTGGGATTATAGTTTATGGGCAGGGGGGAATGCGTATAGACCTTTATCCTGGCAAGCAGCATGGTACCTTTGGAAAGACGACTGACAGCACCGTAGAGGAAGGGTTAGGGTGTCAAGGTGCAGGAGCCCTGGCAGATGACCCAGGAGAGATATGATGAGTTCCTGAATTTAGACAATGAATGGCTCAAAGATGTAGAAGGGATAAGGAACTGAAAAGTCTGTAGGAGAATCGTCAGGGCTCGGTGGTAAAATGGATGTGTGGGTCCAGTGGAGGTGTGGGAGGCGTCAAGGGCCGCTCTGGAGTTTCCCGTATGGGTAGCTGGCAAGGCGATGCATCCTTAGTTGTGGGGAAAGCAGGCTACTTTTGATTTGAGCATACTATTAAATATTTTATCACACGTCTAACTAGTTTAGCTTTATGCATGACATTTATATTTTTTTACAATTTCAAAAAGAAATGCCAAATAAATTCACATAAATTCTTAGTGTATGATAACATGTAGGAGATTCCATTTTACACACACATACAAAAAAAAAAGGGAAATATGACAGTAAAAGGAAAAGAATCAGAGATTTAGAAACAACGCCTACTTTTTTTTTTGTATGTTAAACTTAGAATTCTCGTATTTCTAGCATTTAAAATTAATTGTTGCCTATAAACAGGTGGCTGAGCCCTTGCTGTGGAGTGAACTTTAAAAGTAAAACGGAGTTCTTCTGAGCTTACAGTACAACTTGGCAAAACCAATATTTGTATTTATAGAAAATGTCTAAAATCTATTCAAGCAGGAAATTAGTTTGTTGGTTATATAGATTTCAGTAATAAAATGCTGAAGCATTATGAATGTTGAAGCAAGAAATGCCGTATGACATTGGAGTGTTTTTTTTAAATGGCAGAAAAAAATTTCAGTGATAATCGGGTTCCTTCAAGACTCCTCCACCACTAGCCGTCCAGTAAAGTTTTCTTCATAGCCCCACTCCTCTTCTCTAAGCCCCTGGAGCACTCTGTGATTATACCTGTCATCTACCTCTTTGCTTTTGGCTGCTATTTTCTCTCTCTCCCCAGCTGGATTGAGTTGTGGAGGCTAGGGACTATTTGCTTTATCTGAGAGCCCCAGCTTTTGGCTCAACACTGACCCCATCCTTACTTTTTTGTTCTTGTTGTTTTTTTGTTTTTTTAAAAAATATATATTTTATTGATATTTTACAGAGAGGAAGGGAGAGAGATAGAGAGCTAGAAACGTCGATGAGAGAGAAACATTGACCAGCTGCCTCTTGCACACCCCCTACTGGGGATGTGCCTGCAACCACATGCCCTTGACCGGAATCGAACCTGGGACCTTTCAGTCCGCAGACTGACGCTCTACCACTGAGCCAAACCAGTTTCGGCATTTTGTTGTTGTTGTTAAGCCTCACCCAAGGATATATTTTTTTCCTTGATTTTTAGATAGAGTAGAAAGGAGGGGGAGAGACAGAGAGAGAAACATCAATGGGAAAGAGACACATCAATTGGTTGCCTCCCATACGTGCCCTGATTGGGCTGGGGAATCAGGCCTGCAACCCAGGTATGTGCCCTTGACCAGAATCAAGTCTGGGACCCTTTAGTCCAAGGACCAATCCTCTATCTATTGAGTCAAACCAGCTAGGGTCTCATGCTTACTTTTAGATTGTTGAACTGAACTAGGACTAAAGAGAAAAATTAGCATAATGGAACTTACCCACATTAAAGTAACTGCCCTGTCTCCTCTTTGAGAAGAGCCCTACTCCACCAAAAATAAACAAACACCTCCTCCTCCAATTTCCGATTCTAGATCCATTCTTGCCCAGCTCTCCCTGACTAAATTGGGAGCTGTTGGAGGTTGTGGATTTTTTTTTATCACCTTTTTGCTCCCAAGCCCTTGCACAAAGCCCAGCAAATAGGGGTGCTAGATAAAGCATCCAATGGAAGGAATAAGGAAAATCATGGGTCTTACCCAGCTGTCTCCACAGTTGGAACTTCAGAGATAAGGACAACAACAATCTTTTAGATGGGTGAAAGGAAGAAGGATGGGGTGAGATTTCATCACACTACTCAGAAGAGCACAGAATGTAAAACTTCAGAATTGCCTACTTCTGGGCTTTTTAATATATTTGGACCATGGTTGATCACTGGTAACTGAAACCACGGAAATGAAAACCACAGATAAGGGGAGACTACTGTACACGTTTAGAAGGGCAGTCAAATGAATTTTCGATAATAGGGGTAACCTATTGAGTAATTCAACCTCAGCCTATATATAACCAGTAATGTGATTTTCATAAACAACAGGCCACTAATTCAAAATTAGTATATGATGTAATAACTAAATTGTCAAAACCAACACTTAAATTCTTATTGAGGGGTGAAAAGGAGCTAATACATTGTGATGGAAGATTATATGACTTTCGGTGGTTGACACACAGTGCAATATACAGAGCTTGTGTCCTAGAAATCTATACTTGAAACCTATATGACTATTAACCAATGTCACCCCAACAAATTATATGAAAAATACTTAAACGCTTCTTGGAAATCAGGGTAAAAAAAAAGTGCAACAGTAAGGGGGAAAATCTCCTTTGAAAAGTTCTAGGATGTGAAACTAATTTCCCTTTTTAAAGTTGTGGTATCATCAGCATTTTCTCTTTGCACTGAGTATGCATGGTCTCTTTTAAAAAAATATTTTATTGATTTTTTACAGAGAGGAAGGAGAGGGATAGAGAGCTAGAAACATTGATGAGAGAGAGACATCAATCAGCTGCCTCCTGCACACCCCCTACTGGGGATGTGCCCACAACCAAGCTACATGCCCTTGACCGGAATCGAACCTGGGACCCCTGAATCCGCAGGCCGACGCTCTATCCATTGAGCCAAACCGGTCAGGGCAGTATGCATGGTCTCTTAGACACTTTGCAGGTCCATAGTAATGATAGTGAGGCTGACAAGGACTATTTACTCTAAACATGTATGCTTCCATTTTTGGCATACCATCGACTACAAAATGTGCAAACTATAAAGTGGTCTTTTAGAGCAAATTTTTACATTTAACATAGAATAAAGTTCATTTTTCCAGAATAGAAATCTCTCATTTCAAACTTCAGAGTGGGCATTAGGAGATTTATATACAAACGAGGGGCCCAGTGCACAGATTCATGCACTGGTGGGGCCCGCAGCCTGGCCTGTGGGGACCAGTGGGCCTCCGCGTCACTGCAGCCGGGCCTGACCTGCCAGCTCGCCGGGCTCCAGCTCTCTGTCCGCCTGGATTCCATACAGTACGAAGTAGCACGCAAAGCATCCGGTGGCCTGGGAGGATCCAGAGCTGGCTGGGTGCCGTGCCGCTTCCCCTCATCCTGGCTCCGCTGCACCTGCTGCCACAGCTCCACCGCCACTGCCCCAGTGCACAGGGGGAGTGTTCATGGGAGAGGCTCACGCCGCCACAGCTGCCAGCAGTCGGTGGTGTGAGCCTCTCCCATGGAGCGGTCAGCCCAGTGCCTGGCACCCATCTGTCAGGTGAGCAGTGCTCGTGCTGTGGGAGCACACTGACCAACCACCAGAAGGCAACTCCTGCATCGACCGTTAGCCCTCTGGCAGTCAGTACGTGTCATAGCTACCAGCTGGGCATGCGGTCATCATTCAGTTGCTTAGGCTTTTATATATATATATATATATATATATATATATATATATATATATATGATAAGAGAAAAATTTCTTCTAGTAAAGTGACTGACTTATGCATGTACCAAAACTCTAATTCCGTTATTCAAATGAAGACAGGAATGGTTAACCTAATACTTTGGTTTGAGATGATAATTTTTATCTAATCAACGTATATCTATGTCATATTTAGGGAACGTGACTATATCTAGTAATACTGTAATGGATCTGGAAATGACCATAATTTAAATTGGGCAAGTTCAGCTCTCGTGTGATTTTAGTGAGTACTCAAAAAAGTGCCTAAATGCTTAGTAAAGCTTCTTTGTCAACTCATTTAAATTAGCAGATATTGCGTAACTTCTGTGTTCTTCAAACTGACCTTGTCTTGGGGAAGAGAGTATACTTATAAAAATAATTTTGTTACGCTGTTAAATTGCCTTTTCCCTGTTCCAAATTACATTGCATTCATATATATATATATTTTTTGCCTCCTCAGTGACTGTTTTAATTTACCTGCCACCAGGGGTGTTTGAGATGACAATTTCTTCAGGATTAGATCTTATCATTTAAAAGCATTTATTCTAATCCAAGGCTTAAAAGTGATATTTTAACTCTCTTTAAAAAAATATGTTTTTATTGATTTCAGAGAGAAAGGGAAAGGAAGAGAGAGAGAGAAACATCAATGATGAGAGAGAATCACTGATTGGCTGTCTCCTGCATGCCCCACACTGGGGTTTGAGCTGTGACATAGGTTTTGATGCTCAGCCACTGAACCACACCAGCCAGATTTAACTATCTTTTAGTATGGGGATGGCATTCTTTTTCAAACATATCTTTGCCAGCATTATTCACAATTACTTTCAGATGAAAATGTAATGGCATCCTCAATTCTATGTTATTTTCTTAATTTTTCATTATTACAATTGATAACCTAGAATCACACCGTTAGTTTTAGGTAGTCTTCATATCATCTAGAATGATCTGGAGATAGGATTAAAGTTTTAGAAGAATTCAACTTAAAATAATTACGGAGGATTTGTGTGTGTGTGTGTGTTTTTCCCTTCAAATTATTTAGTGCTTTTGCAGTATTTATGGTTTATGTACTTATCACCATTTTAACATGGGTACAATAACATTTATATCAGCTTTTTGACATAAATTTCCCTAATAACTTGAAGATCAAGGGATTATTAGATGAAATGTGCAAGATCCCTGTGAAAAACTATCTGGGAACATAAATACTAATTATCTTCCAGAAGTTGCCTTCTCCCACGCAATGGTCTGGGAAGGATGATGCGTATACCCCAGAAGATGAACCAAAGACAATCCATTGTAGTGTGGGAAGCTGATCCCAGAACTTGAAACATTTTCCCTAAGGAGTTTTGGTGGGTTATTGTTTTTTTAAAACACATTTCTATTTCTAATACTTATGGACTTATTCTGCCACCTTTATTCAGTGTATGTGTCAAGTGCAGTTAGTACAGCAGGTCGAGGAAGGATGGGATTAAACAGACTGAGACTTTATTATTTTAGGTAATGGAATTCTGAGAATGCTTGGAAATAAGAGAACATAAACATGGTTTGTACCCCTGCCTCCCTCTGTCCACCCCACAGATTTGTAGATTTTGTAATGGCACAGTACTTAAATGAGTTGTCAGAACAAAGAATTGTATCTTTTACTTTTACACACAAAAATACAGTTCCCCATTCACTAACCTCTCATGTGAAGACAAGTGTCTGTCAGTACATATTTAGCAAGTTCTTACCCAGCAGATATATTTGAAAAGATAAATGCAACCTGTCCTTTTAAGGTAAAGGTGAAATTTGAGTGAGTGAAGTAAATGCTGTCAGCAAAGGAATGTGCTTGCTGGACAGAGCATTTTTGAAATGATTGTTTGGAAATGTTTCCAAAATTGTTATGTATCTTTTATTGTTTTCATTTATTTTTAAGATCCTCACTTCTGTGCACATATTCAAACATAAATACACATCCTTTTAGCCTTGTTTTAAAATCTTTGAAATAATTGTAATAGGGTGTAGACCAAATTTTTTTCAATAAGTGTTTATATTATTATTATTTTCTTAATTTATCTTTATTGTTGAAAGTATTACAAATGTCCCCTAGACCAAATTTTTCACAACAACAACAAAAAGTTCCAAGACATCAAGGTAGATGGAAATTTACTAGATGGAAATTCCAGGGAAAACCTGTGCATGATTGGCAGGTGGGATTTTGAAATGTATCATTGCTTAGCGAATGCAGCCCAGGATGCTTTCTCAGGTAGGGCAATCATTAAAACCAAGTATGGCAGTAACTTGACTTAGGTCTGCTCTTTGAAATAGCTGAATCATGAAATATTAACCAAGATTTTTAAAATCCCATTGTTTTCTAAAAAAAATAGTTATTTTCTCTTTATCTCATCCTATTTTAAATTCTCTTTTTGTGTTTTGTAATAGTCATTTTAGGGCAGTAGTTGTGTTTAACTTATTATACACAAGTGCATACATACATGGGAGTGCACTATCCAGATTGCATACTGGGAGGGATATGTCATCAAAAGTTTGAAGCTGCTGTTCTAGAGAGCCTTCCCTGACCCTCCTTGATGCACCTACAGCAGTCATCGGGTCCTGACCAAACCTCCCAGGCACCATTTTACTTGTCGGCTCTCCCTTAGACTCCTTGGAGGGGGCCACTGAATGGGATTGTTTTAAGTGCCTGACACTGTGTACAGGGGGCCCATAGTGATGAGCAAGACAGTCACGGCCCTTGCTTTCCAGAAGCTTTGGGAACAGTAGGAAGACAAATGCTAAACAAGGACATTGAACATTTGATGACAGTTGTAAATAACTGTTCAAGGGAAATCCTCAGGCGATAGTGAGATTAGTCACATGGGAAGACCTTCAAGGCCGCAGGCATGGAAAACAAGAATGTGGCTGCAGGAAAATGAGATTATAGGAAAGTGATGGTCAAGACTTTCTTAAAAATTCCCAAGTGCCTCACAGTGGGCCGGGTTTAATATATTGTGTTCCAAGTAGGGGCTCAATAATTCTGTGTAAATAAGCAGATAAAACAATTTTAGAAGGGGCCCTCTGGAAAACAAGAATGTGGCTGCAGGAAAATGAGATTATAGGAAAGTGATGGTCAAGACTTTCTTAAAAATTCCCAAGTGCCTCACAGTGGGCCGGGTTTAATATATTGTGTTCCAAGTAGGGGCTCAATAATTCTGTGTAAATAAGCAGATAAAACAATTTTAGAAGGGGCCCTCAAATTTATTTATAGTTTTCTTTGGCCCACCCAATCTGTTTGAGTTTTGAAATTTAAATTTAAAAAAATTATTCAACAGTTTGCCACAAATGGATCTTTAAAATATATATATATATATATATATATATATATATATATATATATATATAATCAATATATATTATTGATTTTTTACAGAGAGGAAGGGATAGAGGGATAGAGAGCTAGAAACATCGATGAGAGAGAAACATCGACCAGCTGCCTCCTGCACATCCCCCACGAGATGTGCCCGCAATAAATGTACATGCCCCTGACCTGAATCAAACCTGGGACCTTTCAGTCCACAGGCCGACGTTCTATCCACCGAGCCAAACTGGTTTCGGCACAAGTGAATCTTAATTCACATTGTTTTAAACCTCTATCCTTACCCATTTGAGTTATCCTTCTAGATGCTACTCTATGCATTAGCCTTTGCTACCCTGTGTAGAGGATAACGATCTGCCACACTTTATAGATAGTAAGCTGTTTGCTAATATAAGATTGTTTATCTTGAGTTATACTGGTGATTAAAACTAAAGTTTTCAAAGACTATGAATATTTTATAATTCTTAGTGTAATATTTTTAAAAAATATATTTTATTGATTTTCCATAGAGAGGAAGGGAGAGGGATAGAGAGCTAGAAACGTCAATGAGAGAGAAACATCGACCAGCTGCTTTCTGCACACCCCCTACTGGGGATGTGCCCACAACCAATGTACATGCCCCCAACCGGAATCGAACCTGGGACCTTTCAGTCCGCAGACCGATGCTGTATCCACTGAGCCAAACCGGTTTCAGCTCTTAGTGTAATATTTAAACTTGTTTATGCTCCATCATTATTGGTAAAGTTCACATACATAGATTGCTAGGATAATAATTTGAAAATTTCAAACAAATAAACTTATAATTTATCAAGTACCCATTTATCAGCTAAGGCCCATATGATAAAAATAGAATTTAAAAAAATTAGTTCCCTTTTTATCCTTGATCTTATTTCCGACCACAAAGGCAGTAACTTAAGATAGATTATCTGAAAGTTTACTGAAATCTGGATCTATTATGATTCTTTCTTCCTTTGGAACTTTCTTTATTCCAGAAATATACTTTTGAAATTGCATTGAAAAGGAAAGGACATGGTTATGTGTGTTGTTATCAGTGGGACAAAAGGCAAGAAATGGGTAGAGTGGATGATTGGCAAACACAGGGTGGTGTTGGTTATATTTAGGGTATCTTTTCTTTCCACACTCTTTGTCCTTTAAGAATATTTGGGCCAATACAAAAGGCCTAAGCAGCTGCTGTTACGCCAATAAACTGTGCATTGGGTCTTAGGGAAAGGAAGACAGTTATTAAAAGAAATCTGTATGAGGCAGCTGATCCAAAAAAAGAGAGAAATGAAAGCTTTTCCTCTTTTCTCCCAAGTAGCAGCCAGACTGGATGTGCCTTACCCTTTATCTGACCTGGCAAGGGCAAAGCCTACATTTTATTTTCTTAAAGCCTCAGAGGGGCCTTTTCTGGAAGCTGCATGGCTATTTCAAAGTTGGAAAAAATAATAGTTAAGTTCCTGTGGAAATTTATGAAAAGAAAACATTTTTCTTGTCTTCCTTCTCAAAAATGGTGATTGATGGAGGGAACATGGTTTGGGAGCATATTTTGAAAGCCCAGTGGCAAGAGATGAGGCTGGGAAGGTAAGGAGACAGAACTCGAGGCCTTGTGTGGAGTTTGGATTTCATTCTAGCGTAAGTGCAGCAAGCAGCCCGGGAGGGTCTCAGGCAGGGGTGAGTGAGGGACATTTCTGCCTGCCAGAATGAAGTTGTCAAATCTGCTACAGATTTCCACATCACAGACCCAACCTAAGATCCTTTCCCACCTTTTGCTGCCTAGTGAAATCTCACCCTTCAAGACAGAGTTCAAACTTTCCTTCGTCACTGGGGGAGATAGCTAGCTTCTAGACATGTGGAAGTGAGAGCGTGAAGTTGAAAAGAGAGGTTGGTACCAGCCATAGACATTTTAGGGTCTTCTGCATGGGCGAGGAGTTCAGCCCTGGAGAGGTCAGTTATCCAGAGTGGATAATGAAGAACGAGGAGAATGCAAAGGAACTGTACAGGCAGCAAAGAGTCTATGGCAGGGAATTCATAAGCATGGACAGATAGGGACACAGTAGCGGTAGCTTGGTTGGGCAGTATAAATTGATGGCAGAAAATATTCTAGTTGCAATATATTTTTTTTTATTGCAGTAAAAAATATACGTTACGTAACCTTTACCCTTATAGCCATTTGTAAGTGGCTATACGGTTCTGTGGCTTTAGTACCTTCACATTGTTCTTTCACTCTCACCACCACCCGTTTCTGGAACCCTTCCATCTTCTTGACTGAACTTCTGTGCCTATTAAATTGTTGCTATTTTGCTCACCATACATGGCAGCCTCCCACCAGAATGCTCTAGGTGGACATCGTCATGATAGGTGTAGATGGAAGAGATGCTATATTGCTAGAGAAAGCATTTGTAAAGAGCGACTCTGTGGTGAGGTGGTGAGGCAGATGACTATGATAGGAAGGGATGGAGCAAACCAGCATAATATTAAGGGCTTTGTATATGTTCTTTAGGGAAGTTGTTATGAACGCTAAGAATGAGTTCATTTAAGGGTTTTGAGTAGGAAAGAGAAATCTAGGTGGTGGCAAGGTGAGAATTGTTGTATTCGAAGTCTCAGAATTTGTGATCTCCCTACAGGAAATACATAGTAGTGTAGCTACTTAGCATTGAGCATATGCCATCCGAAGTTCCGTAAAAATAACAATGTTCATAAATAAAGAAGGAACATACCCCATATTTATCCATTAATTTTGTTTCTGCTTTGGAGGAATTACCCCAGATTAGTATAAAAACAAAATTAGATGAAAGTCACGCCAGACTTAGAGAAAAGAGTGGACCATGATGGGAGGAAATGCTGAAACTGAAGAAATATCACCAACATAAAGTGTGTGTACTGCGGAACTGTGTATGTTCTAGTAAACATCTGAAATGAGTGGTGTGGTGCAGGAAATCCATGCACAGAAGATCAGACAGGCTATAAATCAGGACTTGGGGATCCATACCATAATTTGGGTTAGGAAAGTGATTTTATTTGCTAGGATTATATACTTTTTATTGGAAGAGAATTGTTAGAATCAGATGATACTTCAGATATAAGGTTTCTTCTCCTAAGTCATACAGAGTACCTAAAATATAACATTGTCCTTTGTCATGTGTCATCAGAAAGATGTGTAGCTCTCCATGGGCTTCCAAAGTGGTAATGGAGTAATGGGATAGAGTTAGAACAGAATGGACAGCAGTTTAGTCTAGGATTATGTTGTCATCCATCCAGGAATCCTGGTTTGAAGTTTACTGTCTATTTTAACTGTACTGTGTGGTTGGGACATTAACTGAACATCTAACTGAAGAATTAATATGAAACATTTACACTGAATTGTAAAAAAAAAGAATAGAGATTCAGGATAATAGGCTTGCTTTGAAGTTCTGTATAAAAATAGTTTGGTACAAAAATATTCAACCAACCGGATTTGCCTGGCATGTGTTCAAGAATTTCCAGGCCTCACTTCATTAAGGCTCGCAGACATGCAAAATGAGAATTATGCATCAATTGGTTGTGTTTTTTGTTTAAATTAAGCTGTGTTTTTTAAGCCAATGAGGGAATCGTTTTAATACCAAATTGCTATTTAATTTTATTAGATTGATATTAGAAGACTAAGGAGTGCAAAATGGATTAAGATTCAGATGAGTCTCATCCTATAAAAAAGGGAGTCTGCCGGTCTTCCAGTTAACATTGGGGAATCCGCCTGAGACTCTTTCTTCTTAGTGGATAACTGAAAGTCAGAAGCACTTAAGTTATTTTTCCTATAGCTTGTTCTAGCTAAACAAAGTGAGATGTGAACATTCACTTGATATAATTGTCCTATTATTTTATTTCCAAAATGTGTATTAGTAAATAGCAATTAAAGCCAACTTTGCCACTAGTGCATGGAAATTTTCAATTATATGACAGATGGTGTGCTAGGTAGCTTTAAATAAAAATGGTGGAGCAGCCCTGGCTGGTTTGGCTCAGTGAATAGAGCATTGGCCTGTGGACTGAAGGGTTCCGGTTTTGAATCCTGGTCAGGGCACATGCCTTGGTTGTGGGCTTGATTCCTAGAAGGGGACACGCAGGAGGCAGCCAATCAGTGATTCTCTCTCATCATTGATGTTTCTTTCTTTCTCTCTCTCTCCCTTCTTCTCTGAAAAAAATAAAAATATATATTTTTTAAAAATGGTGGAGCCGAAACCGGTTTGGCTCAGTGGTAGAGCGTTGGTCTGCGGACTGAAAGGTCCCGGGTTCTATTCCAGTCAAGGGCATGTACATTGGTTGAGGGCACATCCCCGATAGGGGGTGTGCAGGAGGCAGCTGGTCTATGTTTCTCTCTCATCGACATTTCTGGCTCTCTATCTCTCTCCCTTCCTCTCTGTAAAATATCAATAAAATATATATAAAAATTTTTTTTTAAAAAAATGGTGGAGCAGCCCAGCCAGTGTGGCGCAGTGGATGGAGTTCTACCCAGGAACCAAGAGGTTATCAGTTTGATTCCCAGTCAGGGCACATGTCCGTCCAGGTTGTGGGCTCAATCCCTAGCCAATCAAAGATGTTTCTCTCTTTCCCTCTCCCTTCTTCTCTCTCTAAAATAAGTAAAATCATATTTAAATTTAAAAAAAAAATGGTGGAGGAGAGAACTTAGTCCCTTTTCTCCCATACTGCCTTTTTAAAAACATGGTAGATTAATGACTTTTAATTCAGGAAGCACAGGTTGCAAATTTTTGTTTTAGGTATTTCCATTAGACCTGGCAAGTTATTGAAAATAATAGAAATAACCTTTAATAAAAAGTAAAGTAAGTTCCATACAATGAAAAAAAAACCCAAAAACACAAGTAGTTATGAAATACCATGTGACTGTTGGGCTTCCAAGTTCTTTATTCAGCAGAGTTTGTAAATAACCTGCTCTTCTTCTTCTTTAAAAAAAAAAAATTTATTGATATTTTACAGGGAGGATGGGAGAGAGATAGAGAGCTAGAAACGTCGATGAGAGAAACATCGACCAGCTGCCTCTTGCACACCCCCTACTGGGGATGTGCCCGCAACCAAGGTACATGCCCTTGACCGGGACCTTCGAACCCGGGACTTTTCAGTCTGCAAGCCAACGCTCTATCCACTGAGCCAAACCGGTTTCGGCATAACCTGCTCTTAGAGGAAAAGCACGAGGGCCGGTGATAGCCCACCACGCCTCCAGTGCACAGGGCATTTTGTGAATAGCTGCGGGTTAAGTTTATTCCAATGTACTTATTTATTTACTTTTTGATGCAGTTGTAAATGGGACTGTGTTTTTAGTTTCTCTTACACATAGTTCATTATTGGTGTATAAAACAGCAACCAATTTCTGGATATGTATTTTACATCCCGCTACTTTACTGCGTGTACTTTTCAGTTTTAGTATTAGTAGTTGTTGTTGTTGTTGTTGAATCATTAGGGTTCTCCATATACAGTATCGTGTCATCTGCACATTGAATCATACCTACGCAGCGACTTGTAAGGCAACTTCTTTTTAATGTGAGTGTCCTTGTTTATTGCTGAGTGCTGTGCCTTTGTGTAGATTTCACACAGTTGGCTTACCCATTTGTGCATTGAAGGACAATTGACCCAATTTCCAGATTTGGGTGATTATGAATAAAGCTTCTGTACACATTCATGTACAGGTTTTCGTGCGAATGTTAGTGTTCATTTCATTTGGAACAGCACCCGAGGAATATGACTGCTGGGTCATAAGAAGATGCACGTTGAACTTTATAAAACTGCTGTGGCTACTAATGGGAAGCTTAAAGTTTATTTCTTAGTTTGTGGTAGATACTGAATACAGTTAGAGTTTATCCACTTGTTGGGCAATGAAAATCATTGGTAATAGTTGTTTTTTATCTTAATTAAAACTTTCTAAGCTATAAATCATATTTTGGTTTTCTAGTTTTCATCTACAGAGAGTCATCATGGATTCCATTATATCTTAATTTATTGTGTTAAAAGTGAATTACATTTCTTAAAGGTTATTTTACTAGTTTCCTTGGCCAAGATTTTTATCCTCTCAAACCTTGTTTTCTCATTTGAAAAATGCTAATAAATTTTATTCTTATCTTACCTATATTATGCCATTTACAGAAGAGTGATTCTCTTCTGTAAAATTGTGATGAGTTATTATTACCTTAGAGTGAGGATTTAATGAAATGCCACGTGAAAAGTGCTTAACGTAGCACCTGGCACAAAGTGAACATCGGCCCCCCCCAAAAAGAAATGGTATTTGTTTGAAAACCAAACCTGAGATTGTAATTTAATCATTGCTATCAAACTCAGGAAGTACAGAAGTTGCGGCATTTTTATGACAGGAAAGCGTTCTGTTTTTTACATTACTGAAATTTGCCAAGGCTAAGTGGTCTTGGAATCACATGCAAACAGTTTTCCTGCCACAGTGAAATTTAAACACACGGATGGAGTTTGTGAAGGAAATAAAATAAATTCGGACTTCTTCTCTTTCCATGACTCCTTTTCTCTAATGTCTATTCTTTTTAGATTAGTTTAAAAATCTATTCATATCTAATATGCAAACAAGTCATTAAGAATTATGAAGTTGATACTGAACCAGCAGTTTCACTTCTGGATATATATATCTAAGAAAACCCAAAACACTAATTCGAAAAGATATATGCAGCCCTATGTTCAATACAGTGTTATTTACGATAGCCAAGATATGGAAGCAACCCAAGTGCCCATTAATAGGAAAGTGGATAAAAACTCATGGTACATATATGCAATGGAATATTACTCAGCCACAAGAAAGAATGAAATCTTACCATTTTCTACAGCATAGATGAACTTGGTTGGTATTATGCTGAGTACAATAAGTCAGTCAGAGAAAGACAAATACCGTATGATTTTAACTTATATGTGGACTCTAAAGAACAACATAAATGAGCAAAATACAAAAAGACTCACAGAACAAGCTCATGCTTGGCAGAGAGGAGAGGGGTTGGTGGGCTGGGTGAAAAAGGTAAAGGGATTAAGAACTATAAATTGGTGTTTAGGAAATAGTCACAGGGATGTAAAGCACAGCATAGAAAACATAGTCAATAATCCAATATAACACAGAGCTAATATGCAAATGGTCATCATACCCTCACGCCATCACACCATAATGGCTCAGACACTCAACACTGGGGAGAGAAGAATGGGAACCAGCTAAACTGCGGCCTGTGAGAGGGACAAGCCACCCACCCTGTGGTCCCAGGCGCCAGTGCCTGTGGCCTGGGAGAAGCCGCCCACCCATGGTCCCCTGCGGCTGTGGCCAGCTTGGGTGAAGCTGACCTGGGTCCTGGGTGCTTAGGACCAGCTAGAGGAGGGAATCCTGGATCCCGGGTGCAGGGTGAGGCAGAGGCAATTAAGGGTGATCAGGCCAGCAGGGGAGCTGTTAGGGGCAATCAGGCAGGCAGAGGTGGTTAGGGGCTATCAGACAGGCAAGCAGAGGGGTTAGGGCAATCAGGCAGGCAGGTGAGCAGTTAGGAGCTAGTGGTCCTGGATTGTGAGAGGCAGTAGAATATCCCCCGAGGGGTCCCGGATTGGAGAGGGTAGAGGCTGGGCTAAGGGACACACACCACCACCACCACCACCATCACCATCCCCCAACCTCCCTACCCCCGCCACATGAATTTTGTGCACCAGGCCTTGATGTTGCAATAACTATGTATGGTGCCAGGTGGGCACTGGAAATATCAGGGGGCTCACTTTGTAAATATATGATTATCTAACCACTATGATCGTATACCTGAAACAAATACAAAAATAAAACAAAGTAAAAAATACGCACATAATTGGCAAGTTGGTAACCCCATTTCCTGATGAATAGGTAGAAGAACCTGTGCGTCCCATTTGGATATGCACATAAGCCTCCCTCATACCTCATTCTAAGCCTTGCCCCTTGCCCTGACTTTAAACAATTCCTAAGCAGGTGCAATTGAACCGGAGCTTTAGACTATTGGGGGAGTGAGTTGCTCACCCTTAAAGCAAGCAAGTCTCTGCGCCAGCAGTTCTCCTTGTGTGGTTTTTGAAACACAGTCCCAGCCCAGCAGTGTCTGTGACCCCTGGGGAGCTTGTGAGAAATGCAAATTCTGGGGGCGCTGGGGCCAGGCCACGCCCGTGAAAACGCCATCCAAGTGACCTGAAGTCCTGATGAAATGATGATAAGCTTATAAAATATACAAAAAGGGAATAATAAATATTTTAACCAGTAAAAACAGTGTGCTGAAATTCCATATGGGACTTGGTTTCCTTGGGACGCTTCATGAGAAGTATTTATTCCCTCTGCACGATGGATTCACCCAGGTCCAAGAGCTGGGCTAACAGGGAGAGAAACCCTAAGTGGCAAAAAAAAAAAACACAACATTTGAGGTCACACAGAATGACACTGTAACATCTTCAGCCTGTGAATCCTGAGTCGGTAACCTCTGTACCCAGTTCCAGTGGAAACAGACTGTTCATGTCAGCTTCCTCAGGGCCCTTACTAACGGTGAAGGAATTCGCTTCCTAACCATCCTATTCCCAAAGGTATTCGCAGTGCCGTTTGAGGCTTCCACGTGCCTCCTCCGATGTTGTTTATTTTCCTGAGATAAATAGCAGTCCCTCCATCCTCACGTCCTCCGTCTCACGAACAGCACTGGGCCGGCCCTCCCTCCTCGGGGGAGGTGTGGCGTATTATGCAGGAGGTTGTCTCTGAGCAGCGAGGTCTGAGGTCTGGGAATGCCTTGAAGTGGAGAGAGCCCCGGGCAGGGCTCCTGGCCCATGTGTGTGATCGCAGGTCGGCCACAGGCTCTGCAGCCCGGCCCGGGGTCCTGTCCCATGAACTTTAAAGTTAGAGTGAAGCCAAACGTTTTCTTACCAAACCAGAGTAGGCTAATTATCCATCTATGTGCCATCATGTCCACTGACCAAGGTAAGCGGTTTCATTTTCTAGTGTATCTTTCTCGTGTGTGTGTGTGTGTGTGTGTGTGTGTGTGTGTGTGTGTGTGTGTTTTCCCGTCTGGTGTGTGGGTCCGTTTCGAGCACAGCGTGCTGAGGGACCTCCGAGTGGCCGCTTGGCTTTGTTTTAAAAGTTAAGAATAAGGTTCACATTCTTTTCCCACTTCAGCATTAGAAGTGTTGTCCTGTGTCTGCGGGGTTTGCCTCTTCCTGGAGGCTGCTGTTGGGCTCGTGAAATTCAAATCCGTTTAGCCGCCTGTCCCTTCCTCTGCCTCATTCTTTTGGTAACACTTAACCGTTTAGAAACGCTTGAAAGTTTGCATGCAGAAGAAGGCAGCAAGTTTTCATTTTTCTTCTTCTTCCTTTTCTGGTGCTGAGCAAAGCTAAGACATGTTTACCGCTAAACCTTTTCTGCTTCTCCTGCTGGGAGCACTGTTTCTGTGGAAACAAAAGTCCGAATCTTCTTGTTTTAGCAAAGGTCAGGGGAGTGGGTGTGCCTTGTTTTTCCATATAAGATAACATTGTAGAGAGAGGCATGGATTTGTTATTTTAAGTTGTTAGTGCTATTCAGCCACTGTTTTTCCTTCACTGTTTCTATAGGTTATTAATTGGTTCTTTCAAAGAGGAATGAAATGCTATGGTGTGGTAGAAATGTAACCATGTGATAGGAAATTTCTTCTAAAATATATATATATATTTTTTTAATTTTTATTGTGAAAGTATTACACATGCCCTCTTTTTTTCTCCCCATTGACTCCTTCTAGCCCATTCCCTCCTGCGACACGCCCCCCTCCCCTCCCCCTGCCCCAGGGCTTTCCCGCCCCATTGTTTGTGTCCCTGGGTTGTGCCCTACGTGCTTACCAGTTCTTTGATTCATCTCTTCCCACCCACCCCCACCTTCCAAGCTCTGAGATTCGCCAGTCTGTTTGCTGAAGATATTTTTAAAAACTAAAACGGGTTCGTTTGTGTAGCTATTTTCCCCCCCGTTGTTTCTGCATGGATACAAACCTTCCTGAAGAATGTTTACACCGCTGAATAAGACAAACTGCACTTGGACCCGGCAGTCTGCAGAGTTACCAGGGTTCTCTTCCTTGTGGTGTTGCTTTTCCTCCGAGGGGCTTCTTCCAACTTAGTGTGGAAGCCCACGGGCGGGCTGGGTCCCAGGACTGCCGCCTGCAGCTGCCTGGCCGGCTGGCTGCGTGCCCAGGCCCCGGCCTGGCTACAGAGTGAGTAGCCCAGCCCCTCCCTCCCTGCCGGCCCTGGCTCCCTCCACCGCCCGGGCGGGGGCCTCGGTTTCTTTGCAGGGTTTCCACCATGTTTGCATAAAGTTCAAAATTCCTATGATCTCTTCATGCTTGTTTTATCATTGCATTCTCCATAGGACGTTTGTTTGAAATGTATTTTTATTGATTTCACAGAGAGGAAGGGAGACGGAGAGATTGAAACATCAGCGATGAGAGAGAATCCTTGATTGGCTGCCTCCTGATCGAGCCTGGGGATCGAGCCCGCAACCCGGACGTGTCTCCTTGACCAGAATCGAACCCAGGACCCTTCAGTCCACAGGCTGACACTCTGTCTATTGAGGCAAACCGGCTGGGGCAAATATGAAAATTTTTTAATATGGCAAAAGGGAAGTACTTTCTTGCTGCATCAGTGAAGTTCTCTTTTCTCCTGAAGCAGCTTCTGTTTCTTCGTCTTCTTCGATCTTCAAACAGTTAGGGATGATGGGAGAGAATTAGTATTCTCGCTTGGAAGGCATCTCTCCATGGAAGGAAGAACTGCTATTAGTACTTTCTCCAGTAATGGGCAACTCCCGGTAGTGACATTGCTGCAAAGAGGTGGCTTTAGAAGTTCCTTTGAAGGTTTTTTAAACTGAAAAGACAGTAATGTAGCGGGCACTTCCTACCCACGCTGCTGGGTTCTTTTATCGCCTCAGGAAAAAAAATGTAAATGTACATATTTAGTATACATGTTGTTTGTAAAAGTTTTGTCGGTTTTTTAAAAAATTATTATTTGAAGAAACCTTTCTTTTTAAAACCTGTGCTTGTAGGCAAACTCATGCAAAAACTGAACAGTGAAAAGTAGATTGTGATGAATGACTCAGAAGGAAGTATTGTTTCTGTCTTTGCGGGATGATAATATTGTCCTTGATTTGTATCCAAACTGTATGTAAGTTAAAGTGCAACCCCAAATTGAGATTTAAATTTGGACAACGTGCCTTAGACAGTAGAACAGCATTCATTCTGAAAATAAAATGGCCTTTTCCTAGGTGCTTATAGACCTACTCATCCCTACCCGTGTCTCATATGTCATCTTTACTCTCTGAGCTCTTTCTTCCTTATAAAATAGGGAGCTACTTTGTATTGATCTGAAATATATTTATAAAGGTCTTCACCCTGGATTTACATATATTTTTTATTTATTTCAGAGAGGGAGGGTGAGTGAGAGAGAAAGATATCAATGATGAGAATCATTGATTGGCTGCCTCCTGCATGCCCCCCCCCCCCCCCACTGGGGATCAAGCCCTCAACCCAGGCACGTGCCCTGACTGGGAAACAAACCATGACTTCCTGGGTCACAGGTTGATGCTAACCACTGAGCAGCACCAGCCAGTCTTCACCCTGATTTAAATGCTGACTGACCCTCTACCACAGTACCTGGTAAGCCCTGCTTAGATCAGACTCGTCTAAGGTGATTTTTCTTTAAGTGACCGAGGTCTGTAGTTACTGGGCCATATGTTGAAGCAGGCAAAAGCAAAACGCCTTTGACAAGAAATACAGCATTAGTTGGTCATTCTACATGGTGATTATGAAAACCTGGTGGAGAGAAAAGGATTATTTCCCCTTAGAGAATGAATACAAACAAGATTTTTTAAAAATATATTTAAATTAAAAATAATAACACAAACTCACTATGGGCTCAGTTTTCTCCATATCGGTATATAACTTTTTTTTTTAATGTTTAGGCCAAAGTCCTTAGTCATGCTTGAATCTTTTCCCTTACACATATTAAATTGTTGGCAATTCCTGCTTAAAAGACATCACACTGACCATATATTAATGCCTCCCTGGTTCTAGCCACACTCAGCTTTCCCTTGACCTTCTGAAGTCTCTATTATTCAGATTAAGAATATTCTTATACAGCAAATAATAATTCACAAAATTTAAATTGTGTGTTTTTTTTTAATATGTTTTATTGATTTTTTTACAGAGAGGAAGAGAGAGGGATAGAGAGTTAGAAACATCGATGAGAGAGAATCATCCAGCTTCCTCTTGCACACCCCCTACTAGGGTTGTGCTTGCAACCAAGGTACATGCCCTTGACCGGAATCGAACCTGGGACCTTTCAGTCCATAGGCCGAGGCTCTATCCACCGAGCCAAACCGGTTTCGGCTGTTACAGGTTTTAAACCTTTGACCTTCTGAGGTCTCTTTTCTACCCAGCGGCCTGAGTGAAAACTGATTGTTGTCACTCCTCTGCTCAACCCTCCAGTGGGTCCGTCTCTGTCCTCTCCGTGCCATGCAAGGCCGTACCTGTGCCGTCCTGTGAACTCTGACCTCCGTGCCAGGCCGCCTCCTCCCTGCTCATTCTCCTCTACCTGCGTCGTCTTCCTTATTTCCCTGTAAACACACCATTCACTGTGGTACTGTTGGGACTTTTGTAGTTTTACCCTTTGCTGGGAAAGCTAATCCCCCAATTGTTTGTGTGCCTCACTCCCTTCATGCCTCTACTCAGCTGTCGTCTGTTCAGAGAAGCTTTCCTGGAACTTCTTACAAACAATAGCAGTCCTTTACCCAACAGCACCCTCTAGTTCAGGCGTGGGCAAACTACGGCCCCCCGGGCCGGATCGCTGTTCTAAACTATTGAAATAATAAAATAAAATAAAAAGACCGTACCTTTTATGTAATGATGTTTACTTTGAATTTATATTAGTTCACACAAACACGCCATCCATGCTTTTGTTCCGGCCCTCCAGTCCAGTTTAAGAACCCATTGTGGCCCTGGAGTCAAAAAGTTTGCCCACCCCTGCTCTAGTTCCTTGACTCAGCTTTATTTTCCTCATAGCACTTTATTTTTTTAACCAGACGCCTGATGCACGAAATTTGTGCAAGAGTAGGCCTTCCTTTCCCCCCGGCTGCCAGCACCAGCTTCCCTCTGGCACCCGGGACTTGTGTTTCCCTCACAGCCCTGGCTTCGTCCAGAAGGACATCTGGTCTAATTAGCATATTACACTTTTATTGTTATAGATATGTTTTTATTGATTTAGAGAGGAAGGGAGAGGGTAAAAGAGAAACATTAATGATAAGAGACCATCATTAATCAGCTGCCTCCTGCACACCCCACACTGGGAATCGAGCTCACAACTGGGCATGTGCCCTGACTGGGAATCGAACTCTGACCGCCTGGTTCATAGGTCGATGCTCAACCACTGAGCCACACCAGCCAGGCCTCTTAGCACTATATTACATCTAGCATGTTATAGAAATGCTTGCTGTTGTGTGGTTCACTGCGCTATCTCAAGGGTTTACACTGGGTACTGAGAGATACTGGGTATTTCATATTTGCTGAATGAATGAATATATTTCTAGTAATCATAGACCTCTTCTGCTTGCAAATTTAAAGCTAAATGAGCAGGAATGTAAGAGAAGTTAATTATAAATATTTATAGTGTTTTCCATTTCTTCCCCCGAATTGTCTTTTGAAGAGTAAATATTCTACTTCCTACTTTCTGGTCTCTCTTGTTGAGCAGAATCTGAGTAAATGAGTTGCTTCTCATTGGCCTGAGAAGCCCAGTTAATCGGTTATAAAGAGCCGAGCATAAAGAGAGGGTGATGAGACTGCAGACTACTGATGAGCTCAAGAAATGGTTTGGCCACTAGAAATGGTTTGGGTCCTGGCCAGGTATCTCAATTGGTTAGAACAATGGTAGGCAAACTCATTAGTCACAGAGCGGCAAACCGCGGTTTGCCGGCCACTGAGTTAGAACGTTGCCCAGACACACCAGAGGTGGGGGTTTGATCTCTGGTCAGGGCACCTACAAGGAGCAACCAGTGAATGCATAAGAAAGTGGAACAACAACCCCGCCCCCCTCTCAAATTAATAAAAAGAAAGAAAGAAATGGTTTGGATTATAAATTAAGGACCTCTGATGGGAGAGAAGAAAACAGATGGAAGGATTTTTGGAGTGTGAGACCAAGAAATTTGGGGGACAGATTGTCTGGATGGAGAAAATTGTGGCAAGATGAAGAAAAACTATATAAGATGGTTTGCTATGTATTAAGGGTGTGCATTTTTTTCTTATTTTTTTCCTCTTGCACTGAAGGCATTTAACTCTTTAAACTCCCCTGGAGAGGTAGGGAAAGAAAGAAGATAGAATATGATGTAACAATTTAAAAACGTTTCCTTTTAAGTGTCCTTGTAAAACTTGATTTGAAGGGGTAGAAAACCAGTGCATGAATTAAAGTGTGAGAATTATTTATATACTTATACTCTTCAATTCATTTCTAAATCCATCTGGATAATTAGAAATTGACCTGCATTTTAAAACCTATAACTGTTAAATTTTGTGAATTATTATTTGTTGCATAAGAATATCCTTAATCTGTATAATAATGACCTAATTAGTTCACATCGCTTCTTAGACATATGGAATCTGTTTTGATTACATAGTAAAAAGAAATATGAAAAGATTGAAAATTATTATAAATATAAGCCAAGGACTGTTGAACTAGTGGAAGTGCAAATTTATATGCCATATCATCCCTTTCTCTTTAAAAAAAAAAATTTATTGACTTTTCAACAGAGAGGGAGAGGGACAGAGAGTTAGAAACATCGATGAGAGAGAACCATCGATCAGCTGCCTCCTGCACACCCCCCACTGGGGATGTGCCCGCAACCAAGGCACATGCCCCTGACCGGAATCGAACCCGGGACCCTTCAGTCCGCAGACCAATGCTCTATCCACTGAGCCAAACTGGTTTGGGCCATCCCTTTCTCTTTTAACATTGCCTAACCGAATTTTGTTTCTTGATTGACTTTTATCAATTAGCAAATACTGAGAAAGAATATTGAGCAAAGAAGATATTTTGCATACCTCTGTAGTTCAAATTAGATGAACTATTAGACACAGGACAATGATAACAAGACATGCTCAGAGATAGAAAATATTGAGGTATTCACTAGACTCCATGCTGAAACTTTTAATATTTCTGCCTTGAAGGAAGATTAAGTTTGTTTCTACCATACATATCTAGCTAGAAGCAGTGATTGTGCATGACAGATGCCGTAGAAGAGGAACGAAAGACATGTTTGGAGACTAGAAAAGGGGGACCAATTGGCCCTTCATATGATTCAAGAAAATGTCCTCCAAAATGGTGACATTGGAACTCGATGTGTTTAAAGAAAGACTATCAAGCTAAAGAAACCAACATATGCAAAAACATGCAGAGACACAACAGAAGAGGATAATGTGTTCCAGGAATGGAGGAGATTGGAATGTGGCTGGAGGGTTAGTGGATACGAAAGTAGGTTGTCTGATGGTGAAGGGTCCTTTATGAAAAATTAGAATTTTCCTTCAGAGCTTGCACTTCTGCATAAGGAATTTTAAGGAAGGCAGTAGTAAGATGGGCTTTATCAGTGGAATGAATAAAATAGTTCAACTTCTGTTGTTGTTGGAGCAATCATATTAGGCTTAACCAAACCTCACTTTTATGTAATGTTTTAAAATTCAGAATTGGGAAAGTGGTTATCTTTGATGAATTGGCTTATTTTTCTTCCTAACTTCCTCTGTCAGCCAGAAGAAAAAAAAAATATGGGAAATAATACATAAGCTCGATACAGTATTTGTTCTTTAAGTTCTGTATGACTGAAACAGTCCTCTACACTGTTAGAAGCTGAACACACAGTGCTATTGTGCTCCTGGCCTCGAATCTAGCCGGGGTGGGAAAACGTGAGGTCTGCTGGTCTGATTACACAGCAGGCAGTAAGGAGAGCAAACACCTGACTTTGTAAGATGTGAAATGTAAAAATTGTAGTAAAAGGGGATGTATATTCATGCTTGTCTGCAAGGAGAGGGTTATCACTCTGACCAAGGAGGGTTGGGATAGAGGAGAGCCTGGCTCTAAGGCCATTTTAGAAAGCCACCAACAGATGTATCTTTAAAAATTGCCGCGTCAAATGGAAGCGTTTGGAAGTCTCTACCTACCTACCTACCTGTGTCTGGTATCTAAACAATGTCACTAGAGCAGTAAAAGCTTCTCCTACTTTATAAGGAAGTTAAATAACTTTCTCACGCTCCAGCTTAAATAAATTACTATGTTAAAACTTGACCTCTAGTTTTAGGAATACACCCTTGCTTCTTTGTAACTGGTTCGGCTGACCCTGTCCATGGATAGAACTGGCACCGTTTAAAAAAAAAAAAAAAAAGAGTAGCTTTCAACGTGAAGAACTGGATGGCCTTAAGGAGCTTTTCCTTGTTTTTTTTTTTTTTTTAATATATTTTATTGATTTTTTTACAGAGAGGAAGAGAGAGGTATAGAGAGTTAGAAACATTGATGAGAGAGAATCATCTATCAGCTGCCTCTTGCACACCCCCTACTGGGGATGTGCTCGCAACCAAGGTACATGCCCTTGACTGGAATCGAACCCGGGACCCTTCAGTCCACAGGCCGACGCTCTACCACTGAGCTAAACCGGTTTCGGCAGCTTTTCCTTCTTGTTCATTTTCTCTATTATTGCCGTGAAGCTAAATATCGGTTTGAAAAGTGCCTGTACAGTGTCAGTAACTGCAAAACCAAGAGCTGGAGGACAGTGAGCTGAGAGGTGTACGTGGGCCAGTAATTTTAAGTTGGCAATATGAGCAGGCAGGAACGCCCAGAAAATAGTTTACTGAGAATGTTAGGCTGGGACGTTTTAGCTGCTGGGAAGCAGGCTGAGAGTAACCAAGTTCAGAACAATAAAACCAGAAAAGGAGTTACAAAATTAATAAAAATCCAAGCAAGGTCGGGAGGGATTTGTGTAGAAAAAGCAAGTATGTTCCCTGTTGTGGAGAGAAACAGTAGCCCATTCTTGGTTGCTTGTGATGAAGATAATTAAAACAATTCTGTTTGGTTTTAGCAACATCCTTTTTGCAGCCTTATGAAACCTTGGCCATTTTGGTTTGCTTCTTCTTTTTGGATCTGCAGATAAATTTATTGTGAGTAAATGGAAAATAGTTTGGCAGTGGGTAGAAGGAAGAGGAAAAGCCAAGAATCTGTTAATTTATGATCCAGACATCTTGAGGAAAATAAGTGTGGGCTGTAACTCTTAGAAAAAACACACACACAACTATCTCTTGCCCTTCAAGTTCTTCTCTGACATCTGTTTTTATTTCTTTCAGAGTTTATGAAGTCAGTAAAAGTTTTTAATTGTTTCAGAAGTTTCTCCTTTCATAACAGAGCTTGCCATACTCTACATCAGCCAGAAATCATCCCCCTCTTCTGAATTCTCAAGAGTCCTAATTGGTAGCTTTTTGTATAAACCGGGAGGTCTGGGTTATTTTTAGTAGTAGCTTCTAAAATCAGATAACCAGCCGAAACCGGTTTGGCTCAGTGGTAGAGCATCGGTCTGTGGACTGAAAGGTCCCGGGTTTGATTCCGGTCAAGGGCATGTACATTGGTTGTGGGCACATCCCCGGTAAGGGGTGTGCAGGAGGCAGCTGGTCGATGTTTCTCTCTCATCGACGTTTCTAGCTCTCTGTCTCTCTTCCTTCCTCTCTGTGAAATATCAATTTAAAAAATATATATATAATCAGATAACCATACTTTATCTAACACATGGTGAAGAGGGACTCACAATGGACAGAAATACATTGGCTGTGACTTTTCTTTTCAAATACCCTTTTTAAATATATATATATATATATATATATATATATATATATATATATATATATTATTGATTTTTTACAGAGAGGAAGGGCAAGGGATAGAGAGCCAGAAACATCAATGAGAGAGAAACATCAATCAGCTGCCTCCTGCACACTCCCTACTGGGGATGCGCCCACAACCAAGGTACATGCCCCTGACTGGAATGGAACCTGGGACCCTTCATTCCCCAGGCTGACGCTCTATCTACTGAGCAAAAATGGTTTTGGCTCAAATACATTTTTATTTCAGAGAGGAAGGGAGAGGGAGACAGAAACATCAGTGATGAGAGAGAATCATTGATCAGCTGCCTTCTGCACACCCCACAGTGGGGATCGAGCCCACAACCTGGGATGTGCTCTGACGGGGAATGGAACCATGACCTCCTGGTTCACAGACTGACGCTCAACCATTGAGCCACAAAGACTGGGCAATTGGCTGTGACTTTCAGAGGAATCAGGTGGTGCTCTGAGCCTACATCATTTCTATTAAAATTTCACCAAGTCTTCATGGCATCCCCACTTCCGGGTATAATTTTGGTGAAACTTCAGTTTAACAGGTTAAAGTTATTGAGTTCATTTCATTTAATTTCCCCTGCAGATACTAATTTGATCCAAACCTGTTAATCATGATAACAGGAAGTGTGGCGCTCAGCCCTGACTGCACTGTGGAATCACTTGGGAAGTTTTAAAACACAATGATCCTCAAGCCCCTCACCCAGAGTGTGTGGTTCCATTCAGTTGGCTTAGGGTGCAGCCCAGGTATTGCAACACCACAGGGGATCCTGGGTGAGCACCACTGACCAGGAAGCATGCCCTGTTGACTTGCTGGATGACATGCAGTAGATGGGTGGGGAAGATCCTTTTTTCTAAAAACACTAGGAAGGCAATGGAATCAGAAGTATGCTATGCCTATGGGATTTAGACCAATAAGAAATTGAAGATACTCTATACAGCACTGTTAACTTACCAAATGCACTCCCGAGTCCACTCTCTCAGTGGTTCCAGGAAACCTACAGGTTTTTACTTGCCAAAGTTCACATTGCTGGCTGGTGATAAGAATCAGGATTGCTTATAGTACTAGTCTATACTAATGAATGGGTAACATGATAATTAGACCAGACGTCTTCTGGACAAAGCCACGGTGGTGGGGCCGAGGCAGAGGCAGTTAGGGGCAATCAGGCCGCAGGGGGGAACAGTTAGGGGGATCAGGTTGGCAGGCATAGAGGTTAGAAGTGATCAGGCAGGCAGGCAGGTGAGCAGTTAGAAGCCAGCAGTCTTGGATCCCTACAGGATTGAGCCTAAACTGGCAGTCGGACTTCCCCTGAGGGGTGCTGGATTGGAAAGGGGGCAGGCTCCTCCCCCCTCCTGTGCAGGAATTTTGTGCATCGGGCCTCTAGTCCTATATAATAAAAGGCTACTATGCAAATCAACCCAAAAGTGAAATGACTGGTCACTATGACATGCACTGACCACTAGGGGACAGATGCTCAATGCAGGAGCTGTCCCCTAGTGGGTGGTGCACTCCCACAGGGGAAGCACTGATCAGCCAGAAGTCCTAAGCTGGCGAGTGCAGTGGCTGTGGTGGGAGCCTCTCCCGCCTCCATGGCAGCACTAAGGATGTCTGACTGCCGGACATTCCCCAAGGACTCCCGAACTGCCAGAGGGCCCAGGCCGGGCTGAGGGGGCCCCCACCCCCACCCCACCCACCAAGTGCACAAATTTTGTGCACTAGGCCTCTAGTATATTATAACATAGTACTAGTGATCCTGTGCACGAAATTTGTGCACAGTAAAAGGGAATTAATTAGAGGAAATATTTTAATATCGTTGTTTGCCCTTTCTCTGTAATAGAAGTGTCAGAAATGAAAGAAAATTAGCCAAAACCGGTTTGGCTCAGTGGATAGAGCGTCGACCTGTGGACCGAAGGGTCCTGGGTTCGATTCCGGTCAAGGGCATGTACCTTGGTTGCGGGCATATCCCCAGTAGGGGGTGTGCAGGAGGCAGCTGATCGATGATTCTCTCTCATCGATGTTTCTAACTCTCTATCCCTCTCTCTCTCTGTAAAAAAAAAAAAAGAAAGAAAGAAAGAAAAAGAAATGAAAGAAAATTAGTAAAATGTATATGAAAATCTCCCTCCTGTCAGAGTCTGGGGTGTACCATGGGACCCAGAGTGAAGTCCCTGCCCACCACCGCACACCTTGAAATTGCGTGAGACCCAGACCTGGCTGGCCCAACCCCCATCAAGCCCTGCAGGGTGGGGGTGCGCAGTGCTCCCCTTGTGGGAGTGCACTAACCACTAGGGGACAGCTCCTGTGTTGAGCGTCTGCCTCTTGGTGGTCTGTGTACATCATACCAACCAGTTGTTCTGCCGATTTAAGGTTTTATTATATAGGATGGATTCCTTTGCTGTGAAAAATTTTTTAGCTCAATGTACCCCTATTTGCTTATTTTTTTCTTTTGTTATCCTTGCTCAGGGATATGCATTAGAAAATGTATTTCTAAGAGAAAAGTTTGAGATTTTACTCCTATGTTTTATTCTAGGATTCTTATGGTTTTGAGTCTTGCAGTTGAGTTTTTACCCCATTGTGAGTTTATTCTTGTATATGGTATAAGAATATTGTCTATTTTAATTTTTTTGCATGTATCTGTTCAATTTTTCCAACACCATTTAGTGAATAGACTGTTCATACCCCATTGTATATTCCTGCCTCCTTCATCAATTTTTAATTGACCATATAGGTGTGGGTTGAGTTCTGGGTCTTTTTTCTAGTCCATTGATCTATATGTCTGTTTTTATGCCAGTACCATACAGTTTTGATTATGATAGCCTTGTAGAGTGTTTTGATATCTGATAATATGATTCTTCCAATTTTGTTCTCCTTTCTCAAGATTGCTATGGCTATTTGGATTCTTTTGCAGTTCCATATAAAATGTTTGGATTATTCTAGTTCTGTAAAATATCCCATTGGTTTTTTATAAGAATTGCATTGAATCTATAAGTTGCTTTGCATACTATGGACACTTTAACAATGTTAATTCTTTCTGTTCATGAGCAAAGTATATGCTTCCATTTATTTATACCTTCTTCATTTTCTTTCTCTATTGTCTATAATTTTCCAAGTATAGGTCTTTTACTCGATTAAATTTATTCCTAGGTGGGGTTTTATTTTATGCAATTGTAAATGGAGTTATTTTTCTCAGTTTTCCTTTCTATATTATTTACTTTCTTCTCAATTTGGGCTTTGTTGTTCTTTTCCTAGTTCCTTAAAGTGTAAGGTTAGATTATTTATTTGATCTTTGTTTTATTTTGTTTTTTTGAAGTAGGCCTGTAATGATATGAACTTCCCTCTTAGGAAAGCTTTAGCAGAATCCCACAGATTTTTGGGTGGCTGTGTTTTCATTATCATTTGTCTCAAGGTATCTTTTGACTCCTTCCTTTATCTCATTTTCACCCATTCATTTGCTTAGTATCATGTTACTTAGCTCCCATGTGTTTGTGTGTTTTTCAGGTTTTTTTCTTTTAACACATTCCTAGTTTTATAACATTGTGGTCAGAGAATATGCTAGATATTTCAGTATTCTTAAGTTTATTGAGATTTGTTTTGTGGCCTAACATGTGATCTAGCCTAGAAAATGTTCCATGTGCACTTAAAAAATATACATGCTGCTGCTTTGCATGAAATGCTCTGAATATTTCAGGTAAATCCATCTGATTAGTGTTTTATTTAAGGCTGCTGTTTCCCTGTTGATTTTCTTCTGGACGATCTATTCATTGATATGAATGGGGTGTTAAAATCTCCTACAGTGACTTTAATATTTTCTATCTCTTTATGCCCATCAAGATTTGCTTTATATATTCAGTTGTTCTTATCTTGGGTGCATAAATGTTTACAAGAGTTATATTGTTGGTTTGATCACTTTATCATTATCTAATGTCCTTCTTTTTCTCTTCTTATAGCCTTTGTTTTAAAGTCTGTCTTATCCTATATAATAAAAGTTTAATATGTAAGAGTCCGGTTGTCTGGTCATTCAGCCAATCAAAGTGATATGCTAAGGCTGCTCAACTGCTTGCTATGCCATGCACTGACCACCAGGGGGTAGACACTCTGACTCGTAGGTTAACTTGCTGCTGAGGTCCAGCCAATCAGGACTGAGAGAGATGGGCCGGAAACACCCTGGAGCCCTCCTGCAGTCCCTTCCCAGCTGGCCAACCTCCCCTTCCCTCCCTGTTCCCACTTGTGCACTGGTGGGGTCCTTCAGACTGGCCTGTGCCCTCTCGCAATCCAGGAACCCTCAGGGGATGTCAGAGAGCCGGTTTGGGCCAGATGGCCGAACAATCAGTCGCTATGATGCATACTGACCACCAGGGGGCAGACGTTCAAGGAGCTGGTCAGTGTGCTCCTACAGGGGAGTGCTGCTCAGCCAGAAGCCTGGCTCACAGCTGGTGAGTGCAGCGGTGGTGGTGGGAGCCTCTTCCACCTCCACAGCAGTGCTAAGGATGTCTGACTGCCAGCTTAGGCCGGCTCCTGGCCTAAGCCATCATTTGGACATCTCCTGAGGGTTCCCAGACTGTGAGAAGGCACAGGCCAGGAACCCCCACCACCCTAAGTGTACACATTTCGTGCACCAGGCCCGTAGTCTGATGTAAGAATTGCTATCCCAACTTATCCTATCTTTGAGAGAGGATGGGAGAGGGAGAGAAAGAGAGAAACATTGATGTGAGAGAGAAACACTGATTGGCTGCCTCCTGCACATGCCCCGACTGGGGTTAGAATCCCTGATCCTTCAGTGCACTAACCAAGTGGGACATAGTGGCTAAGGTAGAAGACCCTTTTAATTTTTTTTTTTTTTTTTTTTTGCATTACTGGCTTGATAGTATTGAACTGTTTTAATTTTTTCTTGTCTGAGAAACTCTTTCTCCTTCAATTTTAAATGATACCCTTTGTGGGTAAAGTAGTCTTGATTGTAGGTCTTTGCTTTTTATTATTGTGAATATTTTATGCCAATCCCTCTGGCCGAGATATTAGCTGACAGTCCTATGGGACCTACCTGGAGTTAACTGATTTTCTTCTGCTGCTTGTCTTTAACCTTTATCATTTTAATTATGATGTGTCTTAAGTGTGAGTTTGTTTGGATTCATCTTGTTTAGGACTGTATACACTTCCTGGGTTTAAGTGTCTTCTTCCTTCACCAAGTTCTGTCATTATTTCATCAAATAGGTTCTCAACCCCTTGCTCTCTCTCTTCTTCTTCTTCTTTTGGTACTCCCATGATTTGGATATTCTTGTGTTCGTGTTGTCTTAATGGTTCTTTAAACTATACTTGTATTTTAAAACTCTCTTTTCTTCTTGCTGCTCTTATCAGGTGTTTTGCCACCTTATCTCCCAGTTCACTGCTTTATCTAAACTAGTGTTTACCCTTCTCTTCTATTCTTTATTTCAGATAATGTATTATTCACTTCTGGTGTTGTTGTTGGTTTTTTTTTTAATGGTTTCTATATCCTTTTTCATGCTGTTGAAGTTCTTACTAAGTTTTTTGAGCATTGTTATAACCATTATTTTGAACTCTAATAGATGGCTTGTCTCCATTTCATTTTATTGTGTGTTCTTTTTTTTTTTGTTGTTCTTTTTTTCTTTTTTCTGGAGGTATCTTCTGTTCCTTCATTTGGGGCATGTTTCTTTGTCTTCTATTTTGGTTGTCTCTCTGTATTTGTCTTTGTGTATTAGGTGTGTATCTTGGTAGGATGGCCTTATGTATTAAGTGTCTTGTGGGACCCAGTGGTGCAGTCTCCTTGATCATTTGAGTTGGGTGTTCCAGGAATGTCTCTTGTGTGGGTTATGTGAGCCCACCTATTGCAGTTAAATCTTGATTGCTTGTAGGCCCGGCTGTGCATAGAGTCAACCCTCATGCTGGCTGACGGAGGATCAACCCTAACCATAGTGTACGAGCTGCTGTGCGGGAGCTTACCACACAAGGCAGCATTTGGACTTCTCTCTTGAGCTAATTTTACCCTGCTCTGATGTTGTCTGAAGCTCACCACTGGGTGGGCTGGTCCTGGGACCTCTTGGGAGGGACTCTGGTGCAGCTCAATGTCAGTTGCTGCCTCTGACTGGCTTTGGGCAATCTGTTTGGAGCTACAAAACCATCCATAGTTTGTGGCTTCCTCTACTTGGCCTGGATATACATGGGAAGGGCCAAGCTGAGCACCAAGGCCAGCTTCCACCAGCACCTAGCCCAGGGGCAGGTCAGCAAAAGGCCCAAACCACCCCATTTTGCCTCCAGCTGCCTCCGCCTGCTGGCTTCCTCTTAGGCTTAGTCACGGAAAGAGCCTCTGGTGGTGTGCGAGTCAGAAGGAAGGACAGTGGCGTTCACCAGATTGTTACTGATTCCAACTCTGTGTCAGTGCTGAGTCTCCGTCCGCTCACCAGAAGTCCCAGCCTATCCCAAGGCTAGCTGCCACCCACCTGGTGCCCTCCGACCTTTGCTGTGGGGCAGGGTCTCAGAATCATCATGGTGAGGCCTGCAGATTGTATCAAGACCAAACAGCCCAAACGTTGGCTGTGTGAAGAAAGGACTCTGCACTTATCAGGCATGTGAGGGGGGGAAAAGTTCCCTGACCCATAGGGACAAAATTCAGCCCTGGATTCTGCAGTTTCCAGGGATGGTAGGGCTAATGGATTTCTCAGGAGGGGGTTGTGCCAGTTAGACTGGTGTGACGGTGGAGGGAATGCCCCGGCACCCTCAGCAAGACAGTTTAGTCTGTGACACACTCAGAACCTCTACACCCTCAGGGCTTAGACAGCTGACTCCTCCACGGGGCATGGGCTCCTCAGGGCTCAGGACCTGGAGTCCTTGGGGTGGGGCTATTGCATTTCTCCAAGCTCATCTTTCACTCCAGGATGGTGGCTACTTGGGTTTGGAAGAGGGACCTTGGCTGCTGTCCCTTCAGCTCTCTCCCCATAGCCACAGAACCCGGTTTCTCTTCACAAGACTCTGTTCTGCTCCAAGCTGCTCCCTTCTCCAGAGCCCAGGGTGAGTGAGTGTCTGTGATTTTGTGTGTTGACCCTTTAAGAGGGTGTTTGGGTTTCTAGCAAACTTCTGTATCTCCCTGTTGGTGATTTCACAGCCAGATGTTATGTGGGCACCTCTTCGAGCTCTGGTTCTCTGCTCTCAACTCCATGCTCTTCAGGAGGAATCTTTACAGCTGAGCTAACACCCTCCCCCCCCCTCCCCCCAATACCCCGGATTCTCAACCAGGGCACATGGGAGCTAGCCAGCTCTGTTTGTGTCCACCCTTCCTACCAGCCTCAATGTGGCCGCTTCTTTAAATACTCAATTATAAGACTTCTGTCCAGCTAGTCATCAGTTGGTTATTCATGTTTATTGTTTTATATTTTGGTATTAATTCCAATTTGGTTGTGGGAGGAGGTGAGTGTAACTTTCACCTACTCCACTGTTATCTTAGATCTCTTGTTTTTCTTAAATTGGATTTCTTTGTGTGTGTGTTGGGTATTGTGAAACTCCTGGCTACACAGTATTGCCTTCTATAGAGGTACAGGGTTAGAGCAAATAGCTGTAATTTAACCAGAGATGTAAACTTTTGATTACCTGCTGAGTGACCATCAAAGGAGTATGAGCTTGAGTCCTTATCCAGAGACACAAACTATATGTAAATATAACATCTAACATCAGCTTGTCACTTAACACCACCTCAGTTTACTCACCTTGATAATGGATATAAAAATTCCAGCTTTGCCTTAGCTGGTGTGGCTCGGTTGGTTGGGTGCCATCCGTGCACCAGGAAGTTTCCAGTTCGATTCCCGGTCAGGGCTTGATTTGGGGCTTGATTCTCAGAAGGGAATGTGCAGGAGGCAGCTGATTGATGTTGTGCTCTCACATCAATGTTTCTCCCTCTCTTTTCCTCTCTCTCTAAAAATCAATAAACTGTTCTTTAAAAAAAACTAGCCTTTATTATGTAGACTTAAGAGGAGCAAATGAAATAATGCTTACAAAGTGCTTCACATACTGCATACTTGGCACAGAGTGAACAATATTGTTAGATTTTATTACCACCATTATTGCTAATACCCCGTTTCCCCGAAAATAAGACAGTGTCTTATATTAATTTTTGCTCCCAAAGATGTGCTAGGTCTTATTTTTCAGGGGATGTATTATGTTTCCATGAAGTAGGTCTTATTTTCGGAGGATGTCTTATTTTCGGGGAGACACAGTAGTTAGCAAGAACCGTCGTAGTATTTGCAAGCACATTTGTTGTAAACGATGTCAGGTTTAAAGCACTCGTAGATTCCTGATTGTAAATATTTCTGTAACATTCAGGATGAATGGTTTTGAGGGTATGTTACTGAAGGGCATCTCTCTTGGCATCGTTGTAAACCAGTCTGAAGCTATGCATTGCACTGCATTTATATAAACTCCTCTTCGTGTCTAGAGAACAAATCAGTTGAGAAAAGGCCATTTTGAGAACTAGTTGTTTTTACTTCCTTAAACCAGCGGTCGCCAACCTTTTGGACCTCACGACCACCGGTTGACCACCGCTGTTCTGATACACTGTGGGTATATGGGTTAAAAGTTTTCAGAAGTTAACCTTATCAAATGAAGTTTTTTACCTGATCTTGAGGTCTAAACAAGGGAGATCACAGAGCATAAGGACCAGTTCCATCTGTTTGTGACTGCAGAATGAAGGGGCAGTGATGTGCTTTTGCATTCAGAGTATGCTTAGTTTCTCGAAACGGAATTTTAATTCATTTGGACTTAAGATGACTACAATGCTTGTATGTGGTGTGTGGAGTTTTTGGCAAAACAGAAAAAATACTTATCTCAATGAGATAAAACTGCATGTGTTATTCTACATAACACTACTCTCCACATTGTTAATTAGTGCAATACAGCCCTGGCTGGTTTGGCTCAGTGGATAGAGCGTCGTGAAGGGTGCCAGGTTCAATTCCGGTCAAGGACATATACCGTATTTGCCGGCGTATAAGACGACTTTTTGGCCCTGAAAAATATGCCTCCAAGTGGGGGGTAGTCTTATACGGCGAGTATATAACAAACTCTGTATTTTTTAGTGGAAATGTTAGGGGGTCGTCTTATATGCCCAGTCTCTTATACGCCGGCAAATACGTATTTTTCAGGGCCAAAAAATCGTCTTATACGCCGGCAAATACGGTACCTTGGTTGTGGGCACATCCCCGGTGGGGGGCATGCAGGAGGCGGCTGATCAATGTTTCTCTCTCCTTGATGTTTCTAGCTCTCTATCCCTCTCCCTTCCTCTCTGTAAAAAAAATCAATAAAATATATTTTTAAAAAACTAAAAAAAAATTAGTGCGATACATCCCATTTTATGATCACTTTTAAGATTTTTCCAAAGTTGTATGCCTCCAAGTGTGCTAGGCTGTGGATTTTGCAGCTGAGAGGAGGAGGGACGTGAAGAGAACGGAGAAAAAGTGGACTTAGCAGAATTACAGAATGTGATTTCACCTGATTTTTTAAAATCTGAGAGCTACTCCAGTTAGCGATTCCAGAAGCAGAACTCTGGCACCCGCCCCGGGTGCCCTTTTGCGGTCCTCTCATTGTGGGATTGTGTGGCCTCGAAGCTGGCGGCAGCAGGGTCACGTTCAAAAACCGAGGGCAGGTTAGAGTTTCGGTTCATAATTTGAGATGGTCACGAGGGCAGCCACGGTGATTTTTGGGAAGTCGGCAGCAGGTACCACCAGCCCTGGTGGGGGAGGGGAGTGTGTGGGAAGTAGCCACGGAGATAGCTGGCGGACGTGGGAAGAATTCCTGGGGGGTTGCCGAGACCGGTTTGGCTCAGTGGTAGAGCGTCGGTCTGCGGACTGAAGGGTCCCAGGTTCGATTCCTATCGGGGGCATGTACCTTGGTTGCGGGCAGCTGGTCGATGTTTCTCTCTCATCGACGTTTCTAGCTCTCTATCTCTCTCCCTTCCTCTCTGTAAAATATCAATAAAATATATATTTTTTAAAATATGGTGAAACTTAAAAAAAAATAATAATTCCTGGGGGCAACTTTTCCCAAATGTTTCAGGTCACAGTAGCTCCATGGGATGTTTACTTGTGTAAAGTACATAATAGGTGATGGAAAAGCTTCCTGGACACACTGCGTTCCAAGTTGAACGGGTGTTTCTACTGTTGGACTTTCCCAGCCTCTGATATGCCCACAGGCATCATGAATGTACACGATAAAGCTGCATGTTTGTCATGCCACCTGCGTGTTTCCTGTAGAACCGTGGCGGGTTGGGGCTGGGGCCGGGTAAGTGGCTGGTGCAGAGGAAGGGTCCGGTGGCTGGAGCAGTGTCGCCCAGGACACCCTCGGGAAGAGCTGCCCTGGGTGGGTGGTGCGGGCTCTTTAAGAAGCTGCTCTGGCCGAAGCCGGTTTTGCTCAGTGGATAGAGCGTCGGTCTGTGGACTAAAGGGTCCTGGGTTCGATTCCGGTCAAGGGCATGTATCTTGGTTGCGGGCACATCCCCGGTAGGGGGTGTGCAAGAGACAGCTGGTTGATGTTTCTCTCTCATCGACGTTTCTGGCTCTCTATCTCTCTCCCTTTCTCTCTGTAAAATATCAATAAAATATATATATATTTTTAAAAAAAGATAAATTCTACACATCAGGAAATTGTATTAAAAAAAAGAAGCTGCTCTGCATCCCTTACAGTCCTGAAGGACTATACACCCCAACAACAAACACCCCAAAAATGATCTTTAGGCTCTTAGTAAGTGCTCCTTTCCTCCCTGCAGCCTGATCACTTAACTGGCATTGGACACTGCTGGTAATGAATGAAATTAAGGATATATCAGTCCACAAAGGAAGGAGGACATGTGATTTAACCCGTAATTACTGAGACCAAAAATGTGGATCAGAGCCTCTGTACAATTGGCCGTGTGCCCTGCATGGAACAGCCTTTTTCCCCCCTCCTTGAAAAGGCAGTGAAATGATATTTTAAAAGAATGTATCAAAGGGACTCTGTCTGAAAACGTTAACGCTGAGGTTGGAAAATGAGGCAGATGGGGAGTGTATAGGGAATAGCTGAACCCATTGAAGGTCAGGGCAGACTGGTTATTCTGTACCAGTGGTCGGCAGACTGCGGCTCGAGAGCCACATGCGGCTCTTTGGCCCCTTGCGTGTGGCTCTTCCACAAAATACCACAGCCTGGGCGAGTCTGTTTTGAAGAAGTGGTGTTAGAAGAAGTTTAAGTTTAAAACATTTGGCTCCCAAAAGAAATTTCAATCGTTGTACTGTTGCTATTTGGCTCTGCTGACTAATGAGTTTGCCGACCACTGGTCCAGACAATCTCATAGGTAAGAACTGCATTCTTCTTAAAGTGAAAGGCACTGTTCGCATGTCACCGTAGGCAGGAACCTAAGTAGGGATCATCCTGTACTCCTCTCTGATCCTCCTCCTTCAGCCATTCCCCTAACGGTTTTCTCCTCGGTATGTCCACAGCCGTTCCTCCTCTTCACCCTCAACCATTGCCATCGTGCAGGACTGGTGCTATTGCTTCCTAACCATAGCTAGCAAGGACATTGGAGGAGGGGGTAATTTTTGGTTGCTTTAAATAGCAAGAACTTTCTGTAATTTTGGCCAATATATTTACTTGAAGGGAGGCAGGTGTTCTACACATCTAAGGAACTGTACATCTCTTTCCCCATTTAAACCGTGAATTATGTGACGGTGAGGATGTTGTCTTATTTGTTCTCCTGTCTCCAGAAATAAACACAGTACTTGGCACTCCTAATTAGGGAGTTATCAGTCAGTGCATTTAAGTAGGAACAAAAAGAAAACACAGAGTGGAATAAGTCCAACACTTCGTAGGTTTTATCACTCTGCAGTTGACCATTAGACACTCTCGGTGCTTAAATAGTTTGTTCTTTGGCAGCATAAAGATGTGAGCTATTGAGATTAAGCACCGAGTTTAAGTGGCCATAAGCATACTTAAATGTGCTAATCAAAACCAGCAATTGTGACTAGTATCAAAGGAAGAAATGTTGAATGGAGGAAAAATGAAAAAGAAAAAAAAGTCTATGGATCCAGGACACACAGTTGCAATCATGGCAAAGAGTGAAGAATGTGATGAAATCATCTGGGGTTAAAATTATCTTCAGTAGCCGATACTGGTTTGGCTCAGTGGTAGAGCATCGGTGTGCAGACTGAAAGGTCCCGGGTTCGATTCCGGTCAAGAGCATGTACCTTGGTTGCGGGCGCATCCCCAGTAGGGGGTGTGCAAGAGGCAGCTGGTCGATGTTTCTCTCTCATCGACGTTTCTAGCTCTCTATCTCTTTCCCTTCCTCTCTGTAAAATATCAATAAAATATATTTTTTTAAATTATCTTCAGTAAATTATCTATATGTCAGACATCATTTTATCATTACTAACACGGTTACTATCATTAGTGAATAAGAGATTCATAGTTGATGTACCAGGCCATACACTTTTAAATAATTATTATATTAATTTGCAAAAGAGTCATTATTTGTTCAGAATTTATCTGAAACACTCTGTTGGGGATCCCTGAAAGTGCAGAGATTGTGCGCTAGCGCAAATGGCAGCTGTAAAACTGAGAAAGGAAGGCAGCAGGAGCAAGTGCTGGGGGGTGGTAAATAAAGTGTTAGGCAGTGGTGAGGGCAAATGTAAACCGACAGGAGGCAAAGGGGTAAGGGCCGTGGGAGGCTGGAGGGAAAAGAGACTAAGGATCTCGTCCCCTGACCCCCTGTGCTGGCACTGTGTAGATTGGAGTGCCATACAAATAATAATCACGGCACAGAGGTACATAGCCCTTACCATGTGCCTGCTGCTACTCTAGTACTCCCACTAGCACCAATGAAATCGTAAGCCTCACAACAACCTTTTGAAAGGGGGGGGGGGTACAATTATGAATCCTATGAATTCTTTATTTATCGGTGAGGAAATTGAAGTATAGAGAAAGTCAGTCATCCAGCTAGTAAATGTAGAAGGCAGGATTTAGTTCTATGGTGGTTCTATGACTGGAGGTGCCCTGAAGAATGTTTAAATTGCAGTCAGGGCATACTTAGTGCTTCATGATATAATGCTTAATGATCTACAACGACTCATGCAGTTAGCACGGAAACAGCCAGCTCTGAAGATCAAGGGGAGCTGTGTGGGTGTGCATGTGCGTAGCACCTGAGCCACCCCTTTGATAGGTGATTCTCTCAGGGAAGTTTAACATCGGTTATCGGGTCCACCCACACAATAATAGACGTAGAGATCTTTGTGCTGTAGTCATTAATATCAAAGCTTAAACTCGTGATGAATCTTAGGCTCTGGCAAAAAGAGTGACGGCTTCCAGACTTGGCAGTTGATTGCATGAATGGGCAGCTTCTCGGAGACATTTCTCACCACCAGCACAGTAGTAGCACAGGGTGTGGATAAGTCCAGGCATGGGTGTTGTAAATTAGGAACCGTGTATCAAAGAAAGCACAGCAGGCTGTGAATCTCCTCCAATTCAAGATGCTGTCACCTAGAACCACCCTTTGCAAGGAAGCGAAAAGAAGTATGTAATTGTGGTTTTTCTCTGCTTCCACCTTCTGCTCTGGTCATGGCTGCAGATACAACTAATTTGGGTTGTTTTAAATTGCAAGAAATTTCTGTAATCTTGACCAATATGTTTACTTGAATGTAGATAGAAGGGGAACCTCCCTCGGTGTGTGGTTGGGGGTGTGTGGTTGGGGGGGAGCGAGCTGCCTCCAGCTCCCTTCCCAACACAGGGATTCTGCAAGGTCTCTGAGGTAACACTGATCCCGGGCACAGCAGAACACACTGCCCAGACCGGTCTCAGCACCAACCCGGCATCACAGTGCAATGTGCGCTTTCCATGCAGGAATTCATGTTAGCCAACTGATGGTCACTCTGCAAGCGAGGAGCAGGGACTCGGACCCCTAAGCCCACATTCAGATTGTAATGTTTGCAGTCTCCTACATAGCAGGCTCTGTGGCCATGGACCTCCTCTGTGAGCGCCAACTTCAAACTAGAAATTTGACAGGCTTAATGAAAGGAGTTTCAATGCAGTTCATGTAGCAGAATTCTAACTCTAAGGGATCACCAACAATAGCATTCTATAGGGATTTTGTTATTTTCATCCTTGCAGGGTAGCAAAAACAACAAAAAAATCACTCAGTAATTAATTAGGGACATGTTCTCTATTTCAGAAAAGTCAAATATTTCTAGTTTTTTAAAAAAATATATATATATATTTTATTGATTTTTTTACAGAGAGGAAGGGAGAGGGATAGAGTTAGAAACATCGATGAAAGAGAAACATCAGACAAAACCTGTTTGGCTCAGTGGATAGAGCATCAGCCTTCGGACTGAAAGGTCCCAGGTTCGATTTCGGTCAAGGGCACGTATCTTGGTTTCAGGCACATCCCCAATAGGGAGTGTGCAAGAGGCAGCTGATCGATGTTTCTCTCTCATCGATGTTTCTAACTCCCTATCCCTCTCTCTTCCTCTCTGTAAAAAAAATCAATAAAATATATATTTTTTTAAAAAGAAAGAAAGAAAGAAAAACATCAATCAGCTGCCTCCTAAACACTTCCTACTGGGGATGTGCCTGCAACCAGGTTCAATTGGTATTATACCAATATTAAATTCTTGGTGTTGATACATACATACATACATACATACACACACACACACACACACACACACACACACACAAACACACACACACACACCATGGTTTTGTAAGGTGCTTAGGAACCTGGGTGCAACTCTTCTGTAAATCTAAAATCATTTCAAAATAAAGTTGTCTTATTTTTTAAGGTATTTCTTTTACTTCTGTTCTCCTAAAAAGATTGCCTCCCCTAGAAAATTACTTTTGTTCTCTTAAATCCAAGCAATCCTCTTGTCCTGAGGGGTGGAGTCCATTGTAATCTTCTGAGCTAGAGACTTGGTACAGTTGCGAGAGATGTTATGAGTGGATGAGGCAGGCAGTACAGACTTGGCCATAGCAAGCCCATAAAGATGTGATCTGAAGTCTTGGATAACATGGCAAGAGATTAGGCCTGAAGAAATCAAGAACTGAGTGGACTTTGCTTGGAATAGATGGCCAAAAAGTAAGCCCAACCTTAAAATGTGAAAGAGCTATTCAAGAATGGTGTGGCAAAACATAACAGCCCAATACAAAGTTTTGCAAATAGGAGACAGTTACCCTAAACCCATCAGAGGCATTATGCACCACTCACAGGTGTCCTGCAAAAGAAGTCAGGTAAATAAAAGGTAAGCCATATGGGGCAAACTCTTACGATGGAAAACATGAGGCTGGATTAATTGTTAATCTGAGTAGCCGCTGCAGGTAGCATAGGTCTGGACATTTCTTATGGGAGATGAGACCCAGGAAGCTTACGTGAGTAACCTGGAGACAGAGCAATTCGAAATGCTTAGGCCAGTAGCTAAAAAAGATTACCAGTCATCAAGAGAAAACAGTATTTAAATAGGACAACCCCACCCCCATACTAATAGATTGGTTATAGCTGTGTCCCAGATAACAATTGAATCACTCCTTCTGGTTCTTCTCAGTAAATTGGGACCAAAGAGCCTCTTTAGTTAATATGAATTGTCTTGAATGGGTGGACCATCTGGTTACAATTTGGGTTTCAACTCCGTTATGCAACTGGCATCCAAAAAGAGGACTGTCTCCAAATGTGAGTAGGCTGAGTCAGTCATAAACAAGCAGAGAGAAGTTTAACTTTTTGTTGCTAATATCCAAGATGTTAGAAGATGAAGTATTGCATGAAATGGTGGTGTCTTTAGGTAAACTTCCTTTACCTTATGTGCTTCACCTAGAACAGTGGTCAGCTAACTTTCCTGTGAAAGGCCACATGGTAAACCTGTTTGGCTTCACAGTGATACATGGTTTCTGGTGCATATTTGTCATTGTTTTTAAAAATAAACCCAACCATTTAAGCATGTGTTTTCTAGAGCCATCACGTTGAGGGCCATGTTGCTTCCAGGAGTTGGAGAAACCACACTAGGCGAAGAGTTTGGATCAAGTTCAGGACTGAAATACATTAATGTAGGCGATTTATTACCTCAAGAAGCGCAGTTATATGATGGCTGTGAGGAAGAGTAGGGTTGTCCCATTTTAGATGAAGATAGAGTAGTTGATGAGTTAGAAAACCAAATGGGTGAAGGTGGAATTACTGTTGACCACCACAGTTGTGAATTCTTCCCTGAACGCTGGCTTCATATAGTTTTTGTGCTGGAAACAGATAGCAGTGTATTATGCAAAAGACTTGACGCAAGGGATTTAGTGAGAAGGAAATAAAGGTAACAGCCAATGTGAAATTTTTCAAATTCTGTATGAAGAAGCATTGGCATTCTACAAGATTATTGCCCAGCAATAAACCAAATCTAGAGGTTAGTATCAATCAGATAACAAAGTAGATTGAGGAATGGATCAAAGAACATAGCTCTTGCCGAAACTGGTTTGGCTCAGTGGATAGAGCGTCGGCCTGCGGACTGCAAGGTCCCAGGTTCTATTCCAGTCAAGGGCATCTACATTGGTTGCGAGCACATCTCCAGTAGGGGATGTGCAGGAGGCAGCTGGTTGATGTTCCTCTCTCATTGATGTTTCTAGCTCTCTATCCCTTTCCCTTCCTCGCTGTAAAAATTCAATAAAATATATATATATAAAAGAAGGAAAAAAAGAACATAGCTCTTCACTTATAGGACTGGACACTTTATAATCACTCTTAATATTGCTCTGCCCTCATCATGTAAATTGTCCAAATAGGAGTAAATATTTTTATTAAAATTGTGCTGCAGAACTAATAGGTGGATATGTTTTGTGTTTGGGTGATCTTGTTTTTGTTTTCATAGGAAACAAAGCAACCTCAAATATAATGAATATAATGTTATTAAAGATTGAGAATAAAAACTGTCATTGTTTAATGCTTCGATTGCTAAAGAATAAATAAATCTGACCAGATGGGTAGATGGGTAATCTTTTAAATCTATTACAGAAGAAAATGAACATGATCTCTTAAAATTAAACTAAAGTCTAAAGATTTTTTTAAAGTGTTTTCTTTTACCATATTTTCTTTTTTAAAATTTTATTATTATTTTTTTATAGAGGGAGAGAAATGGAGAGGAGGAGAGAGATTTTGTAGTTGTTTACTTATTCATACATTCTTTGGTTGATTCCTGTAAGTACCCTGACTAGGGATCAAACCCACAACCTTGGCTGTCTTTCACTAGACCCCAGCAGGTGGCCTGTAGGATTGCCAACACATTCTTGGGATCACCACAGAATGAAAGTCCTAATGCCCCTAAAAGACTAACCATTTGGATGATCAGCTGCAGTTTTTAGGGATGTATTTGGCCTACTTCTCAGGTTTTTTTTTTAAGAAGGTATATAAGATCACACATTTAAAGATTTGAGCTTTTATTTCTTCTCTTTACAATTTTAGTAATATGCTGTGAAATAATTTTCCCTAATTTTAGTAATATGCTGTTAAATAATTTTCCCTACATCTTACATTCAAGAAAGGCCTTTTAACTCTATTATATGTTCGTGCCTCCTTTGTCAAATATTAATTGAGCATAGTGGTTTGGGTTGATATCTGGTTTCTCTATTCTATTCCATTGGTCTATATGTCTGTTCTTGTGCTAGTACCAGGCTGTGTTGAGAACAGTGGCTTTGTAATACAGCTTGAAATCTGGTATTGAGATCCCACCTACTTTGCTCTTCTTTCTCAAGATTGCTGTGGCTATTCGGGGTCTTTTTTTATTCCAGATGAATTTTTTGGAGAATTCTTTCTAGGTCTGTGAAATATGCTGTTGGTATTTTAATGGGGAGTGCATTGGACATTTTAATGATGTTGATTCTACCAATCCATGAACATGGTATGTTCTTCCATCTGTTTATGTCTTCCTCTCTCTTTTTTCAGTGTCCTGTAGTTTTCCGCATATAGGTCTTTTACCTCCCTAGTTAAATTTATTCTAGGTATCTTAATTTTTTTTGTTGCAATGGTAAATGGGATTACTTTTTTAGTCTCTCTTTCTCTAAGTTTACTATTGGTGTATAGAAATGCCATCAATTTCTTGGCGTTAATTTTGTATCCCAAGAAACTAGAAACACCAATCAAAAAGGATATATACACCCTTATGTTCATAGCAGCACAATTCACCATAGCTAAGATTTGGAAATGGCCTAAATGCCCAGATGAGTGAATTAGAAAACTATGGTACATCTATACAATGGAATACTATGCTGCTATAAAAAAGAAGAAATTCCTACCATTTGCAGCAGCATGGTTGGAACTGGAGAGCATTATGCTAAGTGAAATATTAGCCAAGCAATGAAAGAAAAATACCACATGATCTCATTCATTTATGGAAAATAAAGAACATTATAACCTGATGAACAAAAAGATAGATATAGAGGCCAGTAAAGCACCGAAAAGACTGTCTAATTATAGCAGGAAGGCTGGGGAATGTTGGGGAGGGGGGGAAAGAGATCAACCGAAGGACTTGTATGCATGCATATAAGCACAACCAAGAAACACAAGACACTGGGGGTGGGGGGAGTGGGATGAGGGCATGTGTCAGGGGGTAGGGGAGGCTGGGGGAAGGTCAATGGGGGGAAAAAGGGAGATATATGTACTACTATATGTAATAGTTTAAATAATAAAATAAAATTTTAAAAAATTTAAAAAAGAAGGAAGGCCTTTGTCATATTTGGTTAAATAATGAAATGCTTAATCCAGCAGGCAGTCCACTTTAGCAGAAAGCTGTCTGATGAAAACTTATTACATTTGTTTTAGCACTGGGTCTCTCAGAACTTCTCAGACAATACTTGGTACTCTTACCATCTTCTAAAATCAGTATTACCAACATAAATTTTTTAAGGGAGCACAAACAAGAAAGCAGTAGTATGGTTTTTAATCAATATTATTTAACAATCATTTGAAATAAGAAGGATTTGTTGTTTACTCAATAGAAAGTTGATTGGGTTTTATTAGCTTTTCTTGTTTTGACTAATAGTCCTTTTTATTTCTAATAGTTCTCTTTTCATAGATATTTGGATCCTGTAAAAATGGAACTGTTTTTAACCAAATCACATTTGCTTGGCAAACTTTTACTTCATAATAGTGAATTCCCTGGTAGAAACAATTTTTTTCTCCTAAGCAAGGTCCAATCTGTTGTTAATATCATCAAGTCAACTAGAAGAAAAGAAAATTTAATATGAGTATAAAGAGAAAACACTTGCATATGATTTTTTAAAAAGTCTCTGAAGTTCAACATTTAACTTCTGTGTTAGAAATCATACAAAACTTTATCCATTTTTCCCTCTATCTCTCATGATGTATTTCAGTGTTTTAAAGCATATTTGGGGGTTTGAAATGTGAAAGTAGGATAGTGTTATCCATATTATCTAATCATTCTTTGGGAGAGGCATGGCTGTTAGCTGTATATGCTAATTTGGAGTTGAGTGAGCTGGTGAGTGAGTGTATTTGTTCATTTCTGATGGAGCCATTTTCCTCGTTCTCGCAGTCTTTAGTGAGCTGTCAGGTTGGTGCTTTCCTGCTTTGCTTTTTCGAGTTGCTCACAGGCTGGATTCTTGAAAAGAACGCTTTTAACAAGTTAGTTGGGGCCCTCCAGTCCGCTCCTTAGCGGCTTTTCTGCATCAATATGCCCTTTTTGTAGCCCTGCAAGGAAAGGAGTTGAAAGAGTAAGAGAGAGTGCGTGTGTGTGTGTGTGTGTGTGTGTGTGTGTGTGTGTGTGTGTGTTTGAATGTATGCGTGTGTACACGTGCACAACAACAGTCTGTCAATGTGCATTATAAGGTTTCCTAAGCACATTGAATGAGATCTTTCCCAGGGAGATTCTTTTGTGAAGGTCAGCACACATGGGAAAAGCATTTCTGTGCTTAGTTTCCTAACGGTGATTGTTTTTGTTTCATGGGGTCAGAAGAAATTGAAGTCATGAGACTTGGTTGTGCCCTGCCTCTGCATTTACCTGCCCTTTCTTTTTGAACCCTCGCAGGCGGCAGTACCTGTCCAAAGATCACTATCGTTCCACCCTTTCTGAAAAGCAGCACAACCACACTGATTGATCAGAATGTATCTGATGAAGAGGCTCAGGGAATAAATGGAAAAACGCCAGCAAAACACTCAGCTGCAAGTCCAAAGCCACAAGGTATGTGTTGATTGGGGGGGGGGGGGGGGGATTCTTGGAATAGGTTGGGAACTTTGTTCATCAGTGAAGGCAACCCAAAAGAATGGTGGCCACTAGGGAAGAGTTTTAAGCTATAAATGGAAGGAATTGAGTGCATTTATTGTTTTCAGGAGAAAAGTCCGTCAGTGAACCTTCTTGGACAGAATTGGGTATTTCCTCTAGTCCTAAAACACCTTATACATTTCTCTGTCATAGTTCTTTTCATGTTTCAGAAATAGTTTACGTGTCCCCTTAAGGGGACTGAGGTCTGTTCATGCATCATGCCTGTCTTAGCACAGGGCCTAGCTTACTGTTTGCGTAATAAATGTGTGACAAAGGAATGTGTGTTTAGAAGTACTGTCAGCAGTTCTTATGGCTTGCCAAATGTCAGAGGATCTGCGAAACAGATCATTCTAAAACAGTGCTTACCATACTGAGTAAGAAGGTGCTTTTACAATATTAAGGAAGTTGGGCTTGAAAAACCTTCTTAATAAAGTCACCCATAGAAAATAAAAATAAATGGTTTAAGAAAGGAGTAGCCAACAAGTAGTAAAACAATTATAATGGTGAATTTTTTTCAGTAATCATTTCTTTTTACAATAAAATTTTAACTGGATATTAACTTTGAGAAGCATGAAATTATAATTTGGAAGGTAGTAACGCCCTTTGAAATGTAACGTAAAGCTAAGCTCCATTATGGTTTAATGTGTAGTTTCTTCCTAAGAGGCTTTTCTTTATACTGAATGCTCAATATTCAGCCAAGAAACAAACTGGGCATTTGTAGAAGTACTATACTTTGGAAAAATCAATTTATATTTGGTTTATTTTGTATTTACTTTGGTCTTTTTCCTGTTCTTGCAAAGAAAAAAAAAAGTGTTATAGAGAATGCATTATAAAAGAGCTGATGTTATTCTTGAAAGTTCTTCTGTTTTAAAGATTTCTGAAAGAGAATTTTAAAAGGGATTTAAAATTGAGTCTACCACATTATGAAATATTTTTCTTTTGTTCTCACTACTAGCTGTATTGGTGGTGGTATGAGTTATGGCTAAAAGCAAGGCAAAAAAGTTGGTGATTCAAATGAATAGTCTAATTCATGTATTTATAACCTTTTCCTTTTGCCATACGCATCCCTATAACATTGATGTGAATATGAACATAGCGATTTTTTATCATGATTTAATTAAGCCATTTATTTGCAAAGTGCAAAATTCCATCTTGCTTATTAAACCTGAGCTGACAAAGATCAAACAGAGTAAGAATATAAAAAAAGAATATAATTTAATTTTATGTAACTGCCCAGATCAAAAGCAAGAATTTCATTATTTATAAAGCCTTTTTATGGAAGCATCATTGCATTTCTTCATTGTTTTTCATAGTTCACTGAGATAAATTACAGAAGTGTCCTTCCTGAGCTGTGTGCTGAAATCATCATATTCTTTAGGGAGACAGCGTTTAACCTTGCTTTTGCTGTCTGTAGTTATATGAAAGTCAGTGTATTGCTACTTTAGTACATATTTACTTCCTGTGTTGAATGTGGATTCATGCATACAATGTTACATAACTACAAATATAGTCATACTTTTAAGTATAAAGAGTATACTCTAACATGATAAAAAGTATAGTATAGTAAATACATAAACTAATAACATAGTTGTTTATTATCGAGTATTATGTACTGTACATAATTGTACATGCTGTACTTCTATGACTAGGAATGTAGTAGGTCTGTTTATACCAGCATCACCTATGACAGCTACAGGCAGTGGGCAATAGGAATTTTTCAGACCCATTATAATTTTTAAAGGGACCAGTCGTATATTGACTGAAAATTGTTATAGCTCATGACTGTACTCAGTAAATTAAATAAGTACTTTATACTTCTTTTAAAAAATACTCTTTTCTTTTCCCTTCTCAAATTCACATTTGTATAGGAGGAATCTAACACTTATCATTAAAGATTCACTTTGGTTGTACATTACAATTAAGGCCTAAAAAAATATTTCCCCCCAAGAAACAATAAACTGTACTTCACTTGTTTAACAAGTTGGAAAATAAAAAAATGTTTAAAAGAAATATTCTTGACCGGGCCAGTTAGCTCATTTGTTTAGAGCTTTGTCCCGATATGCCACGGTTGTGGGTTTGCTCAGGTCAGGGCACATACAAGAATCAACCTATGAATGCATAAATAAGTGGAACAAGAGATCAGTGTTTCTCTCTTTCTCTTCCTCTTTCCCTCTCTCTCTGTCTAAAATCAGTAAATTAGAAAAAAAAATTCTCACTCATTTTTGTCCCTTCCCTAGCCCCCCTTGGTAAAATTCAAACCACACCTCCTACTCTGACATTTCATATTTCCCCATCCTTACTTTTTGTTCTCATTCACTACATGCTGACCTATTATATATTTTATTCATCCACAATGATTTTTCCCCCTTGCCGTTTGCACTGCTGCACCCTCCATGCCTGCCACATAGCATAGCAGATCTTCGTTAATACTTGTTGAATGAATCCCTGATTGATCACCATGTTTCCTCCACTTTCTTTGTTTCTGCTATTTTTTGTTTACAACTTAGACAGTATGCCCAATAGAGACCAATGCCCCTGAAGTGAGGATACGTCTTGGTATTGTGAGATCGGCTGCCAAATAGATTGGGCACTACTTATTGACTTACCTACCTGTAAGCAGTGTTCCTCACCCTCTTGTGAAGGGAAGCTACTTTTCATTTCTCCAAACCCTACGAACATCTGGGTGACCAAGGCTGGGAAAGGAAGGGGATGCTTCCTGTGCAGATGAAGGGATTATCACAACAACCCCTGTGTTTTCACTAATATATTGCAAATCCCTTACAAGTTATGAATGGTGAGGATGCAGAGGCTTCCAGATTTAAATTGGAGTCTTCTAATCTAATCGAAGACTCTTAGTCTAGATCAGGGGTCTCAATTGGAGGCAGTCTCTCCATTGGTACTGTCTAGAGACTTTTTGCTTGATACAGCTTGTGGGAGTTGCTACTGGCTTTTGCTAAATAGAGGCCAGAGATGCTGCTCAACATCCTATAAGAACAGGTCAGTAGTTGAAACTGGTTTTGTTCAGTGGGTAGAGCATTAGCCTTCGGACTCAAGGGTCCCAGGTTCAATTCCGGTCAAGGGCACATCCCCAGTGGGGGGTGTGCAGAAGGCGGCTGATCGATATTTCTCTCTCATCAATGTTTCTAACTCTCTATCTCTCTCCCTTCCTCTTGTAAAAAATCAGTAAAATATATTATTAAAAGAACAGGCCAATACCCCTACCCCACCTCAAAGAAATATCCAACTTGAAATGCCAATATAAAGCTCTGATCTAGATCATAAAAACAGCTCATAATTAAATCTTTTTTTGTTTCTCATGTGGCATACTATTAAGATCATAGCTATAATTTATTATGGTGAATTTTAAAAGAAGAAACTATTGAATAACTTTATTAGTGGTATTTATGTAGTAATGTGTCTGGAACAACATCAGGTTTATGTTTATTAATTACCAATAAGTAAATATTTTTTAAGAATTATAGTTTTTAAAAGGATAAAAGAGCCAAATTTCAGACGAGAGATTTGATAACCTTGCCATTTGAATCTAAATTGGAGCCTGTGAATTTAAAAATGGGTTTCTTCAATAGGGAGGGCTTGTTTTCCCTCCGCCTTGGAAAATACCCTAAGGCTTGGAAAACAATGGTTTATTCAATTCATACCAACCCTACCAGTCAAACAAATAAATTACAGAGAAACTTCAAATGTAAGTCTTTCCTCTTGTTCACTGCTTTTAAAATTGGCCTACTTCCTGCCATGCCAGACAGGATTCAAAATAACTTTCTTAGCAATTAAAGCTAATTGTTCTTTTTGCCTTAAGAGCTATGATCCACAACATTCTACATAGTTAATTATTTTGATAAAACCCACATTTTGTCACTTCTTCATCATTAAACCTAAATGTTTAGAAAAGTTTCATGCGCTTGGAAAGCCACATTATTATTTGAATAATCTGAGTATATTTAAAGTACTCAAACCTATTTTATTTGCTTCTAAAGTAGAAGCATCCTATGTAGAATGTTCTATTCTTAAGTTATAATACTGTAAATTTATAATGTATTAATATATAGCCAGCTATTGCTTTTCACAGTAAAATAAAAGTGATTGAAATGTAGTGGGCATTCCCACCCTGGTCTAGATCCCCTGCAGGGGGCTTGCAGGAGGCAGCCAATCAGTGTTTCTCCTCTCATTGAGGTTTCTCTCTACTTTTCCTTTCCACTCTCTCTCTAAAGTCAATAAAAAAAAAATTTTTTTTTTAATGTAGTGGGCATCCCCAATCTTAAACTGCAATTAGTGTCTTTTTCATTCATAATAATTTTCTTTGCTTAGTTGGAAGTTTTTGAAAAATTAGGTTGTTTTGTTCTATTTACTATCTGTAAAATTGGTTCTAATAGGGCCCATTTTATTTATAGTCATCTAGGTATCTCAAACGTAGCATGTCAAAATTGCACTGTCAATCCTTCCTCCAAAAAATGTCCTCCAAAGTTGCCAGTAGATGACAATTCCATCCTTTCAGTTGTTCAGGCCAAAGGTCTCTGAGTCAAGGATCCTGAGTCCTCGCTTTTTCTCTCAAACCTCACATTTAATCTACCAGGAAATCTACTTTTAAAATATACCTGAAATCCAACTCTTTCACTATCTCTTTCTAAGTAAGCACCATGATCTCTTGCCTGACTTTTCACAATAGCCTCCTGACTTTTCTAACTCCTCTGCTTCTACCCACCTCCCTTAAATTCTCAACACAGCAGCCACAGTGAGGCCGTTGGGATGTATGTCATACGCCCCTCCTGTGGCCAGAACTATGCAGTGTCTTCTCATTTCAAAATCTGTAGAGAGTTGTGGTATCAGGCCCTCCCTCTGATCTCCATCCCTGCTCTCCTGTGCTGGCCCCTTTGGGTTCGGTCACATTGGTCTCCATTGGTCTTCAGCTTTTGCTGTACGCGATGGAATGCTTTTCCTCAACTCCCTCAACGTCAAGTCTTGGTCAAATCAGAATTTCTCAGAGAGGCCCACTTCACATACCCTACTGAATACTGCAGACTGCTCTTTTCCCTCCAGTCCCTACACTCCCGATCCCTTCTGCCTTATTCTTTTAACCTTCCCCCCTTTTTTTCTTAGCACTTACCACCTTGTGATGATATATGGTTTACTTGCTATGTGTTTTTTTTCCCCCTTTCGTTCATTGATATGATCAAGTGCATTGAGCTTAATAGGAATTAAATATTTGTTGAATTAATGAAAAAGTAAGCTTAAAAACAACAACAACCCTGTACAGCCTGGCCAGGTAGCTCAGTTGGTTAGAAAATCATCCCCATAGGCCAAGGTTTGGGGTTTGATCTCTGGTCAGGGCACATATAAGAATCAACCAATGAATACCTAAGTAACTGGAACAAGTCGATGTTTCTCTCCCCCTCCCCCGCCCCACAAGCAACAAATAAATGTGTTTGTTTTTTAAAAAATCCTGTATAATATAGATGTGTAAGATTTCTCGAGGATACATATTTTGGAAATATTAAGTTCTTAATGGTTGTATTAATTATATTTCCTTTAAAATGTATACTTTTCACATTTAGACCTCACATTGCTTCATATCCTCACTGATACTTAGTATTGTCACATTTAAAATTTTTGGTTAATCTGTTGGGGTTAATGTGATATCATATTGTGGTTTTAATTTGCATTTCCCTGATTAGCAGTGCAGGGATAATCACAATTATGTAAATATCACACTTATTATTTCTCATATTCACATCCTTTGGGCTTCAGGGGAAATCAGTAGTAATTCAAGATCTTGAGTTTTAGTCATAATGAACTGGATGTGCTGATAGGACATATAGGAGATGTTCAGAAAACATTTCAAAATGTTTACACCCTCTGTAATGTAAAAGAAAGGTCAGATATGGTGAGAGAAAGAGAGGAGTCATTTTCTTTTTTGAAAAATTAAATTTATTGGCGTAACATTGCTCACTAGGATAAAAAGTATGCATTATTTTCCTCTGAGACAGTGTATTGTGACACTTCAGCCATTCATGTGCCATCCTATTTTAAATCCTCACCTAACGATGTTTTTATTTATTTATTTATTTATTTATTTATTTATTTATTTATTTTTAGAAAAAGGGAGAGAGGGGGGGAAAAAACCCCAAAACATCTATGTGAGAAAGAAACATGAATCTCTTGCCTCCTGTATGCCCCTGGGTGGGGAAACAAACCCATAACCTTTTAGTGTAGGGGATGACACTTCAACCCTCTGAGCCACCAGTCAGGGTGGCATTTGTGCTCTTTTATTTAATACTAGAGGCCCAGTGCACAAAATTCATGCACTGTGGTTCCCCTAGGCCCAACTGCACCCTCTCTAATCCAGGACCCCCTCGGGGGGTGTCCAACTGCCGGTTTAGGCCTGATTCTGGGGATCGGGCCTAAACCAGCAGTTGAATATCCCTCTCACAATCCGGAAACACTGGCTTCTAACTGCTCACCTGCCTGCCTGCCTGATGGCCCCTAACTGCCCCCCCCCTGCTGGCCTGGTCACCCCCAACTGCCCCCTTGCCAGTTTGGTTGCCCCTAACTGCCCCCCCCCCCCGCTGGCCTGATCACCCCAACTGCCCATCCCATCAGTCTGGTCACTTCCAGCCGCTGCCCCCCCCCCTCCTGTTATAGACCTGGTCGCCGCATGCAGCCTGCTATTCGGTCATTCGGTCACCCCTCACTGACCACCCCTGTTGGCCTGGTAGCCCCACGCAGCTGCCCAGTCGTTTGGTCTCCCCTCACTAACCCCCCTGCTGGCCTGGTCACCTCACATAGCCTATTTGATTATCCTTTCAGTTGTGATGGCCACTTAGGCTTTTAAATATATAGATGTGTATATTTACTAATTTACTAAACATTTGGATCATCTCCCTTGCTAAAGTAGATGCTTCCTCTGTGCTTCTAACATAACTGTGTATCCAATGCCCACATTTATCCATGTAATTAAACTGTCTCCGCTCGAGACTATGAGCCCTTGATGACTCACTTAGTTAGTTTCTTCATGTATTCCACAAATGTGCCACAAGCACTGTGCAGAGAGGTACTGGGAATGCAGTTGTAATAAAAACAGACATGTTCCTACCCTTACAGAACTCCAGCCTTGTGGGGAAGAAAACTTTACACTAGAATATAATTGATTTTTTTTGCCGCTCTATTATTTAATACTAATTGAGAACTTTGGGGGAAAGTACACATTGTTATGAAATGGTTTAAGAAATAGAGGTAATTGAGATGGGAAAGATCGGTGGAGTCACTCTGAAAACCTGACTGGCTGGAACTCATCATTTTATTTGAAACTTTCAAGCATTTGACAGTGTCTGGGAACAAAACAAATAAGAAATGTTTACTGTGTAAACTCAAGATTAGGGTGAGTTATTTTATAACAATCTTTGCAAACAGAATTATAAAGACCATATTTACTTTCTTTGAATATTCTAGTTATGAATGTTGAAATTACTCCTAATGATGAAACTGGTGTGTGTGTTTTTTTGGTGGGGTGTTGTCCTGGTTTACTGTCTTGGTATGTATTTATTCTCCACAGGAAACTTTTCCTTAAGATGAACAAATATCACACTTATGTAAGCCTTCTCCTTCCCAATAGATACTATATCAACCCTTCCCACAAGTATATCTTAAGAAATGATATCATGTTTATAAATAATATAATTTTTCCATTGGAATTTTCTTCTCTTTTGTATTTTTTTTACACCACCCTCTTCTTTTTTTAAATTTGTTTTTTCATTTTTTAACTGAGGTATTATAGGTGTACATATCTTACCATTACCTCCCACCCCCCACTCCACTCCCATACATGCCCTCACCCCTCAGTGTTTTGCGTCTGTTCTCATTTGTATTAAAAGAGAATGAGATGAATTGTTACACCTGTAGTTCACTGTGATATACATTTTTGTCTCTCTTCTGTATGAATTGATAACTGGCAGAGACATGCTAAGATCTAGGCCAGTGAGCATCAGGCAACCAACTGTCAACTGAGTTTATAAAAGAGATGAGAGGACAGAAAACCAGGGTAACCAGCTCAGGGAAATTGGGGCATGTGATTCTGAAGAGACATGATTCCCCAGCCTTCTTCCAGAAGTTAGGAGAAAGGTTTTTGTTTTTTATTTGTTTGTTTTATTTGTTTAATTCTCACCAAAGGATAGAAGGGAAACATTGATTTGAGAAACATTGATTGGTTGCCTCCCATATGCACCCTAACTGGACATTGAACCCACAACCTAGGTATGTGCCCTGATCAGGAATCAAAACTGCCATCTTTTAATGTACAGAACATGCTCCAACCAGCTCTGAGCCCTGGCTGGTGTTGTTCAGTGGTTATAGTGTCGGTCCACGCACTGATCATTTTTATCTAAGATCAAATCAGATAAGACACTTTTGTTAAATGGGAAGATGCTATAGTAATACAACATTACTGTTTGTTGCTGTTGTTTTGTTGGCTTTTATGTTTAACTTATTGGTCTGGTTTCTGGCATATCTGTTATTCACTGTTATTAAAAATGTGTTTTTGTAAGCAAGCAGTATGTCTCTAGGAATTAGTTTCAAATTTAGCACTCTTTTCTCTGATTAGATAAATAACTGCTATGTTATCTCCAGTAGTATTGGAATGCCATGGCCCTCTGTAGACCCCTAATAATACCATTTTTCAAATGACCTAAAATGAAAAAGAACCACTTGAATCTTGGAAATGAAATTTCTACAGGACACAGAGCCAAGACAGATAAACATCCCTTGGTTAAGTTTCAATACAAAGTTGACAGACCTCTTTATAAAAGCTTGATAATGCTGAAGATTTTTATACCCAGGACTCCAGATTCTGCTTTGTTTTGCTAAGGAAATACTGAATTCTATTAATTCTTTTTCTACAGTGCCTCCAAAGCCATTACATCTGCAGCATTCACCTTTGTCCAGTATACACCCAGCCCCTAAGCATAAAGCTTTATCTAGTACAGCACCCAGGATGGAGGAAGTTAAACCTGCCTCTGCTTCTTGTGTCTCAAAAGAAAAATCCAGTAAAATATCAGATCTCATCAGTCGCTTTGAAGGAGGCAGGTAAGAGCTAATTCACAATGGGAGAAGGCAGAGGGGAGACGAAAGCTGAGTTTTGAAGGAAAAAAAAAAGACGATCGAGTCATAAGTTTCCCAAATCCAACATACATCTTCTTCCACTGGGTTTGGTAGGCCTTTAGAAAGAGTGAATTTTAAATGCATTTAATCTTGCCCTCGTATAAACTGTCACGTACTGTTCGTTATCTGGGTGCAGCACCAATGGCACCCGCCTCTTCACATTGTGTGCTTCGTATGTTATAGGGATGCCCTCTCATCGCCTTGGTATCTGTGTGTGTCCTTGGGGCCATTGTGTTGGTCACTGGATATTGGATTGGAAAGGCAGGTTGTCTCTATCTCTGTTTCTCGCTTTGTATGTTCGTGGATGTGACTCCAGTGGGCCTGTCCCATCTCTGTAGGCTTCTTTCTGACGCACTGTATTTAATGTGGGTCTTCTGTATCCATTCAGTATCTGTTTCCCCTCTCCCCACACCCCTGTTCCTGTTATATACTAGGTATTTTGAAGAGATATCGACAATTGATATAGTTTTATATTCTTTAGTCCTAATGTTTCAAAAATGGTAGATGAGACTCTGTATTTCTCACTTAAAGAAGAAAAACCCACAAAAACAAACGCACCTAAGTTGCTTTTTTTACTTATACGACCTCAAATTTTTTTTTTTTTTTAAGAATTCCCATCACTGACAACTAGAGTTTTGGGAAAATTTTATCAGAAGCATTTTGTTATTTTTATGTCACCAAGAGACTGTGTATAATTTAACAGAATATGTATAAGTTTACCCTCATCCTTAAAGCCACTAATTTCCATTAAATTCCAGTGTAATATTTGGGAATATTAGGTGGTTTTATTGTTTGCAGGATTTATTGTCATATATGTAATGAACCAAAGTTTGGAACTGCTTTCAAAATCTTCTGGAAATTGTGACCCATTACAAAGTGGCAGTGTCCCTCATTTAAAATGAGACTATAACTAGTAGCAGGTTCTGGAGAAAGTTCAGAAGCCTGTCTTCAATTTTCATTCCCCGTCAGTGGTGGGAGCCTGAGTCATGGATATTTAAATTTCAACATCTCCACCTCGGAAGTAGGATTTTTTTAAATAGTTTTGCTATCTTTTTAAAAAATATATATTTTATTGATTTGTTTTACAGAGAGGAAGGGAGAGGGAAAGAGAGCTAGAAACGTCGATGAGAGAAACATCGACCAGCTGCCTCCTGCACACCCCCCACTGGGGATGTGCCCGCAACCAAGGTACATGCCCTTGACCGGAATCGAACCCGGGACCTTCCAGTCCACATGCCAATGCTCTATCCACTGAGCCAAACTGGTTTTGACAATAGTTTTGCTATCTTAAATTATAAGATATAGTAAATGATTTAATTCCACTGAAAGTTTTTGTTTCCCAGAAAGAGTGGGAGCATGAGCCCTCCTATTTGCAGGTTTCCAGGGCCATGTCCATGACTGTACTATAGCGGGGCCCTGGAGCCCTGGCCCCTGTTCCCGGTGTGTGCCAGGACCCGAATCCCCTGAGTGGGTCAGCATTCCAAAGGTTGAGTCCTCTAAACCTCACAAATCCGGTCACCCACGCTTTGCATTCTTCTCCCTATGCAAGAGGTGCACCGTGTTCCCACTCATTGATACCAGTTTCCTTTTACTCTTTCAGACTTCACAGATACAAAGTCACATTTTGATGCAAAGCTAGAAGGTTGGATCTCAGGAGAGATGTGCTATAGTTTATGACATTTTAAGAAAACTTGTTGAAGCTAGGATATCACGTGAGCATTTTGGCAAATCTGCTGAAGGACTGTTACTTGTGGTCACGTCCACGGCCAGTACAAAACATAACTGTACGTTCCTAGTGAGATGTTATGAGGAGAAACTGACCCTAAAAGTGCCCGAGGAGTTAGTGCTGCATTGGGTCTATGGGGCTTGAATGGGAAGTTTGTGTTTCCTGTCCACTGGTGTCCATGTGCCTGCAGGATAGCTCTCAGGTTACTGGTATACCCCAGTAATGACAGCTTCAGCCGGCACTCTGTGGAACAGAGGGCGATTTGCGGGCTGTGCGTTACCACAGTCTATTGATAGGAAGAACTGATGTCTGCTGCAGTGACATCATAGAAGACCAGCTCCACCTGTTAATACCTTACCCATGCAGCTCAGTTTCTCTCTTCACAATAATCTAGGTAGCTCTGTTTTATTAGGGTAAGTGACATAGAGGAGGTATTTGAAACAAGTGAAATTTTACTTTTCACTGTAGTTTATATATTTTTTTTCTTTTTGGAGAGTAAGAGAAGCTAAACTAGTCTTTTTAACCCCTGACATATTTCAGGATTTTAAAAATAAGTAACATTTTCCCACAAAAACGAACATTGTTTTTGTGTGTGTGTGTGCTATGGTTTTTTGTTTGTTTGTTTGTTGTTTTGTGTTTTGTTTTTTTTCAATCAAGGACACTGCTAGGCCAACTGTTTTTTCTCCAAAGCATCAGGAATCTCCTACGTACTAACCACTGCTTTTACTAACACCCCCTCCCCACCTCATCCCTTATCCCATCTCCCTACATATCTATCCATTGGATGTCACTTATTGCAGGAAATTCCCACCTGTCATCCGCTGCAGTCCTTTCCAGAAATCCTAAGCAAACACAAAGCTTGCTGCAGAGGATCTTCTGAGGGTCTTTCTACTGGGCTGCTGGTGCCTTATATGGTCAGAAAAAGGAGCACAATTCTATCCAGTTCTCTAAGGGCCGTTTGGGGAATTATTAAAGCCAAGGGTATACTTCATAAGAAGACAATTTGCATTGATGGAGTGTGTCACATTTATTTATTTCGATAACCTCCAACATTTACGGAAATGACATGCTTTCCTACCAGTATGTTCCTTCCTTCCTGTGGAGCTGAGACTGGCCATGTCTTCTTTCCTCCTTATTACTTTATTACTTTCCTGTCTGTTGCTATTCCCTGTTCCATTTTCCTGTCCAGATCAGCTGTGTCTAGAAGGAGTAGAGCGAGGGGAGGCAGGGACACACAGCTCAGCATCATCCATGGCCCTTGCTGCTGTACCCCCCCCCCCCAAGTCTCTACCCTCTGAGGTCTTCCTGTGCTGGGAGGATGCGAGCCCTGGGCTGTCTTCCCACATTTGTATGCAGCCTACTCACCTGCTCCTCACTCCCGCCTTCATGGCCCAGTGCATTTATTATAATGTGGGGTCAAGACTGTGGGATTTAGCATCAGACTTCATGGTTTGAACTCTGGCCTTCTCATGTGTTAGCCATGTGACATTGCCACATTGTGTAAGTTTCAAAGCCTGGATTTATGGGGTCCCTACTTTGGAAATATTATGAGGATGAAACAGGATAACCCTTGTGAAGGGCTTGATGTAGGTTTTGGCACTTAATAAATGTTAGCTGCTAATACTGAATTGGTGCCATGATCATCATCATGACCACAGTTATTTATTACTCACTGAGTACTTGTTGAACACTTTTCATATGTCAAGTGTTGGGCTTAAGGAGTCGGGATAGCGCAGAGAGCAGGACAGGTACGCTCTGCAGCCTCTTGGAGCATTAGTCTAAATTTATCTTTATTCCTCATTAGGCCATAGAAATCTCTCCAAAGCTGCAGCCCAGAGTTTTATGTTTTTCCTCCCTGGAATCCTAGATTAAAATGCCATACAAATATTCCCATAGGAATATTGAAATACACTGAGTGGCCAGATTATTATGATTTCTGAATGTGTAATAATCTGGCCACTCAGTGTATGTCCTATATAATAAAAGGCTAATATGCACCTTTTCCCCTTGACCAGGAGTTTGACCAGCAGGCAGGCTGGCCAATCGCCCATGTCCCCTCCCCCTGGCCAGGCTGGCTGGACCCCACCCATGCACAAATTCATGCACCAGGCTACCAGGCTCCTCATGTGTATACACACACACACACACTGAGTGGCCAGATTATTATGAGTTCAGAGATCATAATAACCTGGCCACTCAGAGCATATTGACAGTTAGGTTCCATCATACTTTTGTGGTTCTATACAGTGGTAAGTAATAATAAGGGCTTTAAAGAAAATGAAAATAGCATGTGGATTCAGTGGTGGAGTGTGCTCTCATAGAGAGAACCATGCAGGAGGTGACATCTGAGCAGAGCCCTCAGTGATGGGCAGGAGGAAGCCAGCCAGCATCTTAGGGAAGGAGGTCCTGGGCAGAGAGAACGGCAGTGCAGAGACCCTTAGAGGCATGCGTTCGCTTATTGGGAGGTGGGGGGGCAGCAAGGAGACGGGAATGACAGCAAGAGCACTGGGAGTGAGGAGAAACGGAATTTAATGAGGGCAGGCTAGCAGAGTGTATGCAGAGTCTCCAGGGCCATGGTCAGGGTGCCAGGTTGGCCTGTAAGCGCGTGGGGAAGCCCGCACTGAGTTCGATCTCTGGCTGACTTAGAGAGACTAGATTGGCAGGGACCGGGCGAGGGAGTTGTTGAAAGATCAGTTAGGCGGCTCTGGCAGCATGTGTCATCAAGTTTTTGAGATGTGTTTCGCTTTCCAAACACACATAACTTTTGGTTTCTAACCTTCTCACACATTGAGGACTGGCTCTATTTATTTTTAAAATCTTAAAGGAAGTAGAAGCCTTGGCCAAAGATGGTTTTATAGATATAAATACTTCTCATATTTAAGTCTCTACTAACTAGCAATTATTGATAAACGGCCCGAGGAAAGGTTTCAGCCCTTATAGATAATGGTCAGGCCTCTCCTCTTTATGTAAATGTACCTTTAAGTGCAGATAGCATTGCCAGAGACTGAAAACTACACTGGACTATTCTTACCTGTGTTTCTAAAGCCATCAGAAGGGGAAATGTCTTTACTAGCTATCCCTTTCCGCTGGAATGAGCTTGTTTTTATTCTAGAGCTGGTCCGTGCCAGTGTTCTCACACTTCCTCTGTATTTCGTCTTTCAGCACATTATCAAGTTACGGCGATTTGAAGAAAAATGCAGCTGTGAACCTAAATGCTCCTAGAACCGCAGGAAGGCATGGACTGACAACCACACCTCAGCAAAAGCTCCCCTCCCGGCGCCCACCACAGAAGCAGGGAAATGATCTAGAGCCAGCTCAGGGTGTACACACTTGTGTGGCTAACGGTGTGATGGAGGCACCAAACCAGGTGGAATGTGAGAAGGATAAAGTGGCCGCTGGTAGCCCAGATGCTCCTGTTCAAACTGCTGAACCCTTGCTTGACAGGAACTTAGTGAATGGAGCAGGAGACGAGAGTACCACGGGCCCCGCCTCACCCGCAACAAATGACTGTGAGGGAAGTGCTTCTGACAGCAGCGGCAGGACTCCCAGTGTGGACCCAGCCCTCCCCCTGGACGAAGAGAGGGCAGACAGGGACGCCACGGCTCAAGAGCAAGAGAAGGAAAACGGAGAAAGCCCTTCGGAACTGGACCAGCTGGACCAGCACCAGGAGATGAAGGTAAGGCATGAGACCAGCTCCTAAGTAGGAGGTAGCACTGGTCATTTAAAAAGAATCATTATTTTTAAAAATACGTTTTTATTGATATGAGAGAGAACAATGGATGAGAGAGAAGCATCTATTGGCTGCCTCTTGCACACCTCATTTCTGGTAATGGGATTGAGCCCACAACCTGGGCATGTATGTGCCCTGACTGGGAATCGGACCATGACCTCCTGGTTCATAGGTCGATGCTCCGCCACTGTTTTAAAACTCTGTTTCTAGCACCCGTGAAATGAATGAGTCAGATCACCTTCCGCCCCAAGGAAACCGTTTTCTAGCTCTCGCTGGTAATGGGTGTTTCCCCTACTTTCTGAAGGTTCTGTCCACCTGTTGTGATTTCAGGAGTCAGAAGAGCGTGACGACTTTGATACAGGCAAACCACAACCTTGCTTTTGTTTACATAGGAAGAAAACGTTCTTCAGGGATGCACCCCTAATGTTTATGGTCTAAGCAAAAGGAAATTGCATAAACTTTGCTTTTCAGACATTTCTAATAAAAGACATAGACTTGGAAGATTGGAGTGTACTAGCAAATGTGTCTTGTAAGGACATGAATATGGAAGTAGTCACAAATTAGCCAATAGCTATCTGTAACTCTTTGTAGGCTTCTAAATGGTTGTTTTTTTTTTTAAAAAAAAAAAATCTAATTGACACACAGTTTTGCAATTAGAAGACTCCTTTAAAAAATCACCCGAGCGTGTGTCCCAGGGGGCCGTGTGTCCCCAGTGAGCCGTGTGCCCCCGGGGAAGCAGTGAGACCTGGGGGGAGGGGCGGTGTGAACCAGAGGAGGAGCGGATTCTATTCGTGTGGTCCTGAGATAGTCACCATAAAACAAGCAGACTGCCAAATGAGGAGCGGACTCTATTCGTGTGGTCCTGAGATAGTCACCATAAAACAAGCAGACTGCCAAATGAGGAGCGGATTCTATTCATGTGATTCTGAGATAGTCACCATAAAACAAGCAGATTGTCAAATGACAGCGGGGAGGGGAAGGAGACCTGGGGGGAGATAAGAGAACAACCAAAGGACTGGTATACATGCATATAAGTACAACCAGTGAACACAGAACTCTGGGGAGGGAGGGCATGAATGGGAGGGGGGGGCAATGGTAAGCTATGTACACATATAATACCTTAATAAATTAAAAAAAGAAATAAATAAATAAAAAATAAAAGTCGGGAAAAAATCACCCGAGCAAGCAATTCATTTATAGAAATAGAAACAGTCCCAGAAAGTTGAAGTGATTTTCCAGGGCTATAATAATAGCCGAGACCCCTTGTGCCCTGATTCCCAGGCCAGTGTTGTATGCCGGATGCCATGAGTCACAAACATAAATGCCAAAATGTGGGAAATGTCATTGAGTGAGCAGCCAGGAGTGGTTTACTCGAGGGGGTGGCGGGGGAGACTGTGGCCTACTGGAAGTTGATACCCTTTCTACAGAGTCCTGTGAACCTCCCACGTGGCATATCTGCCCTTGTGCCAGCAGAGAGCTGACTTGGTGAGATGGGCTCATCATTTACCCTGTGCTGTCGCAGAAACTTTGATACAATTGCAGTGGTAAGACAGTTTGCATTTGTATTCTTTATCCATGTCAGTGTAGTGCTTCTGAAATAGTAACAAGTAATGGCTTTTACAAGGTATTTGGAATTTCTTGGGCTGGAGGCGCCATGGAAGCATCACTGTAGATGCTGGGATAGAAGGTTGTTTACATCTTTGAAGACAAGAGAAACGTCTCCACTGCTTAGTCTCTCATCAATTTTAAATAACAGTCTAGGTAGGAGAGTTGAAAACTTGATAATTCCATCAAAATTTGTAAGTGACAAATCCAAGTCCTACATCTGTATACTCTTTTTTTTTTTTTTTTAATGGTGCTGTGTCTTAACAGGCATTAGCATAGGCAGAAATTCAAAAGGACTGTTACTAAGATATTAGAGTAAAAAGTGATTGATGGATGCGTTTAGAACTTTAAAGTGAACTCCACCTTATGGTACAATTTTCACTGCCCCTGAAACAAAAGACAATTCCAAAAAGGAGCCACTGGTTTATTTTCTCGAGGCTTGGGGAATTGATTTTTAAATGCTGACTTTCAAGCAAGGAAAGTTCAGAGGAGGAAGTGGGTGGGGAAAAGTGAGTCATACTTGGTGACATCTGAAACAGGACATTGCAAAGTGACTCTCTTTACATCTTGATAGAGTGAGTTAGTGTGTGTCTGCTTGAACCATGGTGGTGCATGGAAGAGAAGGTTAGAATCAAGAAACTCAAAACTCAGACAGCTGTCCTTTTACCGCTGGGAGGATGCCACCAGCAAGAATTTATAAAACAGTAAGCCATTCTTTTTTTTAATATATTTTATTGATTTTTTTACAGAGAGGAAGGAAGAGGGATAGAGAGTTAGAAATATCAATGAAAGAGAAACATTAATCAGCTGCCTCCTGCACACCCCCTACTGGGGATGTGCCCATAACCAAGGTACATGCCCTTGACCGGAATCGAACCTGGGACCCTTGAGTTTGCAGGCCAGCTCTATCCACTGAGCCAAACTGGTTAGGGCAGAGCCATTCTTATTAAGGGAAATATTTTAGTTGGTAATGATGCCTGTGGTTGCTGAGTACTTACTACTCCTCCCCCACCCCCACCCTCACCCTCCCCACTGTCATACAGTATTATGTCCATTTTCAGAGATCGGTTTGGGAGAGACTTAACCAGGCTTCTGTATTAAACAAGTGAAATCTAGAAGAGTACAGCTGGCCTTCCTCCTAAATGGGAATATTAAGTAGTGGATGGCATGCGCTCTGTGTGGGAAGAAAATAACGTTTTTTTCTCTGCAGAGCTGTTGATCTGAACACCACATGTCTCCCATCTGGAAAAGAGTCTTAGGATTTAATTTCTACGTGGTGACCATGTGCTCCTCTTTGCTGCTCTGATGCTTGTCGCATTGCCTTTCCTTGTTCCAAAGGACAAACATAAATGTTAGGAGTGTTAGGATGATAACTTTTATATTACATACATTTTACTGTAATTAAGCATGAAACAGAAATCTTAATTTAGCAGTATAGAGTGAACCAAACAACCAGAACCAGGAAATCTGGAGGCGGCGGCTTCTGGCTTGTCCACTAACTAATGGTACGACTTTCAACAAGTCAGTTTTTTGTGCCTTTAGTTAAAGGCTATAAACTGAGGATGATCTTAAGGCCCTTTTCAGTGGTAACAGCATCTAAGTAGGTATATTCCTTTGTTAGCACCGCCCTCCAGGCAAGCATACTTAAGGAGATTGTGGGGGGGAGAGGGGGGAGGAGTTGGAGTTGAAATAATATTAGTATTTCTGTTTGGCATGACAAATTTATGTTAATCAAAAGTAGCTTATTTAGGAGACTCAGGTAAATGAGTCAATACATTTTAGAATGAATGTTATTAACAATGGTCACCCTTTCTCAGGACTTGTGGGCTTTGGTGGGTCAGCTTTAGTAGACATGCAGTGGTGTGGAATGCTATATAGATGTAACCTTCTCTTTTGTTTGTGTGAGTTTTCTAATCCCCAATTATATACTTTAATGTACTGTATTTGTATATTTTTCTGATATTGTTTTCCTCTATAGATTTATACTACAGGCCAAATATAAATGTGTGTAGATATAAGCTTTTTAAGACTAAAGTTTAAATAAATAACAACTCTCTATTTCTGGCAGTATAAGCTCAAAATAGCAACATTAAATCTCTAAAAATAGCAAGTTTTTTTTTTTTTTAAGACTGTAACCGAAGCAGTTTTTTTTGTTTGTTTGTGTGGGTTTTTTTTTTAAGTCAGAGCAATATTGCTATGCAGAGTTAAAATTTCCACTGGGATAGTTTCCTACCTCACAAAATGTAATACCAAAAGAAATTTAGAGGTCCCTCAATATATAGTAAGTATACTCCCTCAGAAGTCTCCGATTTTTCGCATTTTCTTCTTCACCTCCCCATCCCTCACAGTATGGAATTCTTGCAAAATAATATAAATGAACTGTGTATAAACAAGTTCTTGCTTTTTAAAATCCCAATCCCTGGGCCAAAGCTCCTTTAAGATACTTAAATTTTCCTAGGATTTGTTGGCTTTTACTTTCATATAAAAGACTTCTTTCTAAACCTGTATCAATAATCATGCTGATTGACCTGCATTGTCCTCAATTTATCGCTACAGGAAAGGGGAGAATGTAGTTGCTATTGTCTGTCTTTGACTTCATCACTAGAGGGAATCTAATACCTGGCCAGATCCTAGACACTAGACCTGATGAGCAACATTATTGCCTTCATCATAGTCTTCTGCCACCACCACCACCACCACTTCTCCTTCTCCTCCTCCTCCTCCTCCTCCTCCTCCTCTTTCTCCTCTTCCTCTTTTAAAAAATCATTATTGAATGTGGTGGCAGATGGATATCTCTCAATGAAACCAAAAGCATGTGACAAGCTAGCAGTGCCATGCCACCTTGTGATGCATCCTGTCTTGGTCCCTGTGGAGCGGGGAGGTGCTTCAGCCTCACCCCATGCTCCAGGATTCTCTCAGTGGTTTCTTGACAGTTGGGAGTTGTTCTTGGGGGAGGGGGAGTGAAGTCAGGAACAGCCTACATCAATCACCATGTTAGTTATGTCATTCCCTAGAGATAATTTTTAAGTTTTAATCTTTCATTTTACCAACAGTGAGAGAAATTATATATTAAAGTAGGGGATAGATGAAGGAGGAGGTGGCTAGCCACAAAGTACAGATTTATAGAAAGATTTTAAAAGTTAAAAAAATTAATGTTCACTCCCTAGTTATTTCTGTGTTTTTTTTAATTACCATTTATTCATTATATTATTACACAAGACTTGAGGGTTTATTACTTTTGATCATAAAATTAAGATAATCGTCTCCTTGGGAAAAGAATGGCAGAGAATCAAATTCAGAAGTAAATTTGTGAATAGAAACTATTGCTTTAACTCAAATAAACTCACTTTTCCTCTTTTTCTGTCAATCCCCCCAAGCCCCTACAAAGTCTAATCCTAATCATTAAAATTGTTCATTAAATTTACAGGATATGATGGGAGGTATCAAAGTTTTCTGGGAGTTAAAACAATGCTTATGTTGGTTCTTCATTTTTTATGGTAGGCAGCAGGTTTTGTTTTCGTTTTGATAAAGCTTTACATTTCTTTAAGTTCACTTCTTGAAAAATAAGGATACCTCTTGAGGTCTCATTAGATTTGAAGACACAGTAAGTCACTCCTTAGCTATTTCTTCTCTTGCCAAATCAGGGGTAATTCCAAGCAAGTGAAAACACTGCCAAGAAATTACCCAGCTGCACTGGTCAACCTCTTACTGTTGCTCCTAGAGACCCAGTGCACAAAATTAGTGCATGGCTAGGCCTGGCCGGTGATCAGGCTGATCAGGTTCCCCGCCTCCCTGCCTCCTTCTTCTCTCACTGCCCATGTGCATCACCACCATGCAGCACCCCCCCACACGCACACTTTTTCCCAAGCTGCCCATGTCTGCTGCCACCTATTCCCGGTTCCCCATTCCAGCCTTGGGCCCAGTCCCAATTGAGTGATTGCAACGATCGGGGGCTGCCAGTGGGGGGAGGGACCCAGGCAGTTGGCCTCCAGCCTCAAGAAGGAGCTGGTCCTCTGCCCTCCTGGGAAAGGGGCCACATCCACTGCCACCCAACCCGGTTCCCCATCCCAACCTGGGGGCCTGGCCCCAATTGGGCGATCAGGGACTGTTGGCTGGGGAGAGGGACCAGGAGGTTGGCCTGCAGACCCCATTGGCAATCAGGGCCTGCAGGCTGGAGGCAGCTCCTTCATTGAGCATCTGCTCCCTGGTGGTCAGTGCGCATCATAATGATGGTCATTCCAGTCATTTCGTTGTAACAGTCGCTTAGGCTTATATATATATTTATATAGACTAGAGGTCCAGTGCACAAAATTTGTGCACGGGGGTTGGGGGAGAGGCCCCCTCAGCCAAGCCTGCACCCTCTTCAACCGGGACCTCTCAGGGGATGTCCAACTGCTAATTTAGTCCCATCCCTGTGGACATCCCTCTCACAATCCTGGATTGCTATCTCCTAACCACTCACCTGCCTGCCTGCCTGATCGCCCCTAACTGCCACTGCTTGCCAGCTTGGTCATCCCCAACTGCCCCCCCTCCCCCCCCACCGGCCTGGTCACCTCTCACTGCTCCTCCTGCCAGCCTGGTTGCCCCACACAACCTGCTCTTCAGTTGACTGGTTGTTTCGGTTGTCATGGTTACTGTGTTTTTATATAGATTATTAGAATAAGAGCACCAACTAAAGTTGTAGGAATATTAAAACAATGTGCAGCATAAGAAAAGTTGTCAACTAACCATGTGAATAGTTCATACACTCTTGAGGATAGCTTTGGTTTTCTTTTTCTTTTTTCCTGTTAATCCTCACCCAAGGATATTTTTTTTCCATTTAGTTTTAGAGAAAGTGGAAGGGAGAGGGAGAGACCAAGAGAGAGAAACATTGATGTGAGAGAGACACATTAATCGATTGCCTCCTGCACACATCCTGACCAGGGCCAAGGGATCGAGCCTGCAATTGTAGTATGTGCCCTTGACTGGAATCGAACCCTTGACCCTTCAGTCTATGGGCCAGTGCTCTAACCACTGCACAAACCTCTAGGTTGAACATAGCTTTTCTTTATTCATTTACAACTGAACGGTGAACTCAGAACCTTCTTTGTTTTGTGGTGACTTTGTATAGTATGTTGGCAAGATATAAGGAAGAAATGAACTTCATAGAGCCTGTACCTGAAGGAAAAAAAACACCTGTTGTTCAACCTGAAAATACAGTGGGCCAGGTTCAGTCTCCAGGTGCTAAAACAAGCAAACAACACAAACCTTGCCCAAAAAGCCTCAGTAATATGGAGAATACGTGCTTCGGAAACACAGGTGAAGAAACAAAGGTGCTTGGAGGAGGGCTAGATGAGGGACTAGATGAATTGGGCTTGAAGTTAAGAGTGGGGGTTGCTGGCTGATCCAGACTAGAAGGGAAGAAGGTGTTGAGTGTGTCTAGGCAGAAAGAAGGTGTGAGGAATGAGTAGAGGCAAGAAAGTGGTTGCCGTAATTGGTGTATTTCTGGCCTCATAATAATAGGTCAGAGAGCTAGAGAAACGAGTGAAGGGGTAGAGGGAGAGGCTAAAAAAAAAAAAAAAGTAAGCTAAGGACAAATCGTAATGGGTTTGCATTGCCTAAGCTGTATTTTCTCTCCCCCTAGGAAAATGGAGACGTCTCCTTATATGGCATCTCCTGTTATAAAAAAAAGATTTTTAACAGTCAATAAATATTTATTGAATAAATGTATAAAAGAATGTATTAAATCAGACACATGTGCCTCCTAATATTCAATATAAACCCTTAAAGAGGAAAGGGCATTTCTTTTTTCTTTGTTTTTCTTAATTTTTTTTGTTAATCCTCACCCAAGGATATTTTTCCATTGACTTTTAGAGAGTGGAAGGGCATGTGCCCTGACTGGGAATTGAACCATGACCTCCTGGTTCATAGGTTGACACTCAACCACTGAACAACACTGGCTGGGCTATAGGATGTTTATTAATAACAACATATAATTTTGTCAATAAAATTGTTTTTAAAATGTTAAAATAAATTTTTTTTAACTTAACAGAGTAAATATAAGATTAGAGCTGGTCTATAAAATAGTTTCTGAATTTCTCCAAGTTTCTTAGGTCTCTTCTGTTTTCAATAATATAAATATTCATTTCCATATTAATCTATTTTAAGAGCATTGGGAGTAATGATTAAAAAGGGTTTTTGAAAGCCTAAAAATTAATAATTCTCAGAGAAAATCAATAAAATACAACAAAGCATAGAAAATACATAAAGCATCTATAGTTCTACCACTCAGAGAGAACTGCTTTGATGTTTAACATTTCACCTTGTTTTTCTGAGCTGAATATTTTAAGACCATATTCAATAGCATAATGTATGGTCATGCTACATCCTGTTTTGTTGGATGAAGCATAGGATTTCTCTGCCACACACACACACACACACACACACACACACACACCACCCCCGCCCAATGTTATTTCAAACTTTCCATAAGCCTGGTATTCTCTGGCCTCAGAGACAATTAAAGCATGGAAGTGACATGAATTTATACCTGTGAGTCAGATGAAAGGAAAAACAGATGGAGCAGGGCACATAACAGCAACTTCAGTATCCCAGGTGTGCGAGGATGAGGTCCTTGCTGCTGCATCAGGTTAGGACCAGGAAGAGAGATTTCTGAGGATCCGGTAACTTGATGTGGTGAATGAGTCATATTCAACTCCTAGCTTGAATGGGTGGCGGGTGGAATACCATTATTGAACTTTACAGAAATAAAAGGAGCATCATATATTGGGCCAAAAAAATAAATTTGATTTAGACATAGTGAATTTGAAGGACTTCATCTTGTCCTTCAAATTCACTATGAAAATGTTTAAAACAAAAGTAGGGTATTCTGTATACAAGGGTGTGATTAATATTGCCAACATAAAATATGTAGGAACAGAGAAAAGGCCAATGACGGAGCCCTAAAAGCACAAACATAATCAAAAGAGGAACATGGTGAATTAACAGAAGAAAAAAGAAGAAGAGAGAGTGGTGTTGTGAGAACCAATGGGGTTGAGAGGGTAGAACACGTGGGGTTATTGGTGAGCTTGTGAGGACAATCATCATTTAGAATATGGAACTCCAGCTGACCTGGAGCCCTAGGCCTTTCCAGAGATAGTACAGCTCACTGGCTCAGTGAAGCTGGGTAATCAAATTAAATTGGGTAAATTATGGCCGGGGCCAGATGCAGCAGGGCCAGATATGGCTGGGATCTCCCTTTTCCGAGTCCAACCCGGAAAGAGAGATGAACAAACCGATTCTAAGTGGAGGCAGCCAGGGATTGAAATAAAGAAGATGCAGAGATTTAAAAAGCTGGGAGCCGGATGGGACACTGCCACTCTGATACAGGGACAAGACCCGCCGTGTGGGCAAACTATGGCCCGTGGGCCGGATCCGGCCCTGTTCAGCTGTTCTAAACTATTGAAATGAAATTAAAAAAAGACCGTACCCTTTTATGTAATGATGTTTACTCTGAATTTATATTAGTTCACACAAACACTCCATCCATGCTTTCATTTAAGAACCCATTGTGGCCCTCGAGTCAAAAAGTTTGCCCACCCCTGGTCAAGACCCACTGGAGCCCAGGAAGCACATTTATTTTATACCCCCAAATACCAGGAAGTGTCACCAAAACTTAGGATCAAAGGAGCTTATTTGCATTCTTGAGCATTCCTGGTGCTTGATGGGATTTACATATCTAAGCTCCCGGGGCTGATATGAAGGCCAAGCTGATAACACTTTACACCTTCTTGGGGGAATGTGTATCCAAGCTGTGGCTCTGCCAGTCACCTCGGACTCAGCTGACAACAATTAAAGAAATGCCCATGTGCCTTCCCAGGTGCTGTCTACAAATTATATATTGTACTTATACTGGGTGCAAGGAACTGCAGTGAATACAGTGAGGAAACTAACAGTTGAGAGGGAGGATTAAGACAAATGACCGTTGTTTAAAATATGAGGTGAAGGGGAAAGGAGAATTCCAAAGTAAGCTAAGGTTCTGGAGCACCGTGGAGAGGCTGAATTCCCTGTGGTGAGCAGAAGTGGAGACGCCGGGCAGACCTGGAACTCAGTGAGCTTCGGAGAGACCACAGCATAGAGGGGGCGCCAAGGCTTGATGTTGGATGTGTTGATTTGGGAAGTGCCTGCAGAAGCTAGCGAGATGTCCTCGAGGGATGAGGCTTGGAACTTGAGGACAGGGGAGAAGGTTGGCTCCTGTGATAACGTGTGATTCTGACTTTGAAGGTGCAGGCCAAACAAAGATGGAGGGACCACTCAGCGGTCTTCCCACCATTGCTCAGGGCCTGGGACTCAAGAAAGAGAAGCAGCAAGCCTGGAGTGGGGGTGACCCGGAGTCAGCTAATCAGCAGTGCTAAGCACACAGGAGTAACGGAGTCAGGGGTGGGGGTTAACACAGTGTTGCCATGAATCAGATTTGGGGCAATCAGGTACATCGAGGTCACAATGCACGTGTAGATCCAGTTAATGTGGGTGTGAGAGGAATGGAAAGGTCAGATCTTGAAAACAGCAGTTGCGCGTGGCTTTCAAAAACAAAACAATATGTGTCTTAGAAAAAGGGAAAGAAAACAATACCTGGTGGTCAGGAAGACGGCTCAAGAGCCAGACCCTCTAGGTTTGAATCCCGACTCAGCCACTTATCAGCCGAATGGCCTTGAGCAGGTCCCTCAACCTCTCTAAACCCAGTTTCCTCATCTATGAAAAGGAGACAATAGTACCTACCAACTACCTCATAACACTGTAACAAGGCCTAGGTCACTTAATCATTACAAAGGACTTAGAAGAGTGCCTTGAAACACAATATGAGCTATGTGTTTGTTAAATTAAACATAAAATAAAAGATGAATAGACCCATGACCATGTCCCTCAGTAGACCCAGAATTTGACATATCTTGCCTGGTGAATATCCCAGCACCTTCTATCATTTCTGTTTTGTTTTTTTGATTGTTTGTTTGTTTTTTTAAAATATTTTATTGATATTTTACAGAGAGGAAGGGAGAGAGAGAGCTAGAAACGTCAAGAGAAACATCGACCAGCTGCCTCTTGTACACCCCCTACTGGGGATGTGCCCGCAGCCAAGGTACATGCCCTTGACCCGAATCGAACCTGGGACCTTTTGGTCCACAAGCCGACGCTCTATCCACTGAGCCAAACCCCAAACCGGTTTCGGCTATCATTTCTGTTTTAAACTGAGGTACTCCTGTGGGATGCACAAAAATAAGTTTGCATGCCTCTTCCTTTTTTAACTTAGGTTTTCTATGTTTTGTTTCCTTGCCTAAAAACCCTACCTTATTACCACATAAGGCACTCATTTATAAATATGTACAAGGTTTTAACTCCCGGGAATTATTATCAGAAATATTTATAAATGACCTAATTTCTTTGATGTTCTGCCTAGACTTAGGATAGGTTAATTCAATTATTGATTGTATTTATTCACTTCTTCTTGGTGTCTGATCTTTAATTTCTGCAAAACCCAAAGGACAGTTTAGTCTAATGTAGACTAAGTTGAGTATAAGAGCAGAGTTCTCTTTTTGCTACCACTTACTTCCTGTCTGGTCTGACGCAAGTAACCAAATTGCCCTTGTCAGTGCAAGCGCTGTTCCTCCCTCCCCCCCTGCTTGCTTAAAAAAAAAAAAAGCCATAACCTTCAGATTAAAAGCTCTCACACACCTCTTCTCCTTTGTTTTGTTTTTGTTAGTTAGTTTATTTGTTTCTGCTGCAACTGTGTAGAGAAGACATAAGGTTGGAAAAGCCTTGGTGCTTGGTCCAAAGCAGGTGTGGACTTTGCTCTCAAACCTTCTTGAAGATCATGCTAAAACAGCCTGCTTATGTTTGTGACACTGCATGACGAAGCACTGGGACAGGAGTAATGTCTGTGTGTCCCAATGAGTATTCTCTTTGTCTTGCAATGTGAACGTGGTGATAAATTTCTTGCTGATTACAAATCTTCCCTGAGAACACATGACCTTACTTAGGGGATTATTACATGATGTTAATTGAGCACAAAATCTGTGTTTTTAATATATTTTATTGATTTTCCACAGAGAGGAAGGGAGAGGGATAGAGAGCTAGAAACATTGATGAGAGAGAAACATCGACCAGCTGCCTCCTGCACACCCCCTACTGGGGATGTGCCCGCAACCCAGGTACATGCCCTTGACCAGAATTGAACCTGGGACCTTTCAGTCCACAGACCGACGCTCTATCCACTGAGCCAAAACGGTTTCAGCACAAAATCTGTGTTTTTATTCCGTTACCTTTTCATTCTCTTATTCTCCAAATCCAGAGGGTGTTCTCTGAGTTAAAAGGCTGTAACAGAGCAAGAACTTGGTTTTCACAGACCTGGATTTGACTGCAGGCTCAATCACTTAACTTCTAGTAGCTGCATGACTTTTGAGCCAAATGGAAGACTTTGATATCTGAAAATACATGAAAAATAACATTTTTCATGTATTTTGATGCATCTCCTGATTTGTGGTACAAAATCAAGTGTTTATTTCCTTAAGTTGACTCATCTTGTTATGAGAGACTGGACTTCTGGGAACCCAGAGATGCCACATCTTCCTTCTCCATGGAGAATATAATTAACTGATAGCAGATTTGGGCAAAAATTCCCATAACTGAGAAATAGTTATTCTGGTCCTCTGAAAACCTGATAATTTATATACATACTTGAGGCCCGATGCACAAAATTCATGCAAGGGCATCAGCCCTCAAAGCCCTGGCTTCATCCAAAAGGTCGTCTGGAAAGTCTTTCGGAAAGTCGTACAGCTGTCTGGTCTAATTAGCATATTACACTTTTATTATTATAGATTGTTTTTAATATAACTTTTGATTACAATGTGGAAAAGGCTGTAATAACTTTAAGTAGATGTGAGTTAATGCTTTTAGAAAAATATTCTACTTAAAATGACATCACAAGAGAACATGTATTGAAGAGTTATAAAGCATAATGCCAATATCGGATTCATTTTTTTTAAATTGGCCCTAGCTGGTGTTGCTCAGTGGTGAGAGTATCCGCCCATGAACTGAAGGGTCCTGGGTTCGATTCCTGGCCCTAGTTAGTGCACGGGAGGCAACTGATCGATGTGTCTTTTTCACAGGATGTTCCTCTCTCTCTCTCTCTCTCTCTCTCCCTCCCTCCACCCTCCCACCCCAATTCTCCTCCCTCTCTTCCACTGTGTCTAAGAATCAATGGAAAAAATATTCTTGGGTGAGGATTAACAAAATAATAAAATAGCCCCAACCGGTTTGGCTCAGTGGATAGAGCGTTAGACTGCGCCTGTGTGTTAGCTTCCAATGGAACCTGATAGGATTACTTCTTAAATCAGTATTGTGTAACTATTATTGTTTTCCCAAGAATCACAAGAATAAACCACAAGACTTCTTAGTAAAGTGCTAAGCACAAAGTAGGGGTTATATACTTTTTTAAAAATATATTTTATTGATTTTTTACAGAGAGGAAGAGAGAGGGATAGAGAGTTAGAAACATCGATGAGAGAGAATCATCGATCAGCTGCCTCTTGCACACCCCCTACTGGGGATGTGCACGCAACCAAGGTATATGCCCTTGACCGGAATCGAACCTGGGACTTTTCAGTCCGCATGCAGACGCCCTATCCACTGAGCCAAACCGGTCCTTTTGAAGTGGCAAACAATAAGAACCAATTTTATATAACTTTGCCTTTTTAACTTTCTATTTTTTAAAAATCAAGCTACAGCCCCAATGCACCAACAATTTTATAACTACTTTGTTCATACATCTGATAGAGTAATAAGAGCCTCATGCCTGCAGAGGGATCGTATATTTCTCCCGAAAGGTACTTGCAAATGAGTTTTAGTAACTAAACTAATTTTAGTAACTAAATTAACTTTTAAAGTCAGAAATCATTATATTATTACATGAACTTGAACTTAATTTTTATACCTGATAATTAGTACAAAAATGCTGAAAAGTCAGCGTTAAGTAGAATTTTGTTGTTGTTGTTGTTGTTGTTGTTAATCCTAACCAGAGGATTTTTCCATTGATTTTTTTTTTTTTAAGAAAAATTGGAAGGAAGGAAAGGAAGGAGGGAGGGAGAGAGAGAAGAAAAAACATCAATGCGAGATACACATTGAATGGTTTCCTCCCACACATACCCTAACAGGGTCTGGGATTGAACCTGCAACCCAGGTATGAGTCCAGACCCTTCAGCGCTTGGCCAACACTCTATTCATTGGGCCAGAGCAGCCAGGGCTAAGTAGAATTTTTATTGAAAAAATAACAAATTAAAATGTGTGGTAGGTACCATATTCCATTTTTAAGTGGATAGAGTATTTTGTTAGCCTGTTCACTGGTAGGCACTAATGCAGCCTTGTTTTTGTTGTTGTTGCAAAGAAAGGTTGGAGTGAGAGCCAACTATTAGAGAATAGTTACCTAAAGTCACATACCACAGATAAGAATCTGATTCAGTTACCTTCTAACCGAGTGACCTTGGGCAAGTTTCCCAGATCTCTTTGAGCCTGGGGATTTTGTTTTGTTCTGTGTATGGTACTGCCTGTAAACTAAGAATAGTAATGGTATCTATTTTGTAAAGATCTTGTAAGGATTAGAAAGTTTTACGGTAGCATTATCATTGTTGTTTTGATTGACCTAAAACAAGGCTCCGTTGAGTCAGTGATTTCCTGACCTCAACCACAAAATCCCTAGTAATTTTTCACAAACCTACGTGAGTGATTAAACCCATCCGCAAACTTACTTTTGCTTATCTCTGTGTTAGTTTTGGCAAGGTCAGGGACCTAACGTTAGAAGACCATCTGTGTGGAAGGAACATAGCTTTTGTTAATAACTGCTTTCATCCCCCTAGGATTTTGCAAAATGTTGCCAGGCTACCCACAGTTTGCCGTGTTCAGCTAAAATGTGATTTGCAGTCAGCAAAAGATTGTTGCATACAAGTGTCCTAAGATCCCATAGGATGTGGAAGGCTGCAGGGGCGGCTTCATTTCGTGGCAATAATAGACCGTCTGGCCTGCTGGTTAATGGATTCTGACAAATAAAAGGCACATTATTTTATTACAGTACACATTCTGCAGGATCTTTTATTTTTAAAGTTATTTGTCAGAACTAGAATCAGAACATATAAAAGAATGCAACTCAAAAAGATACATCGCTACTATTAGAATAAAGCTAAAGGAGTTCATCACCACCAAACCAGTATTTCATGAAATGTTGAAGGGTATTCTTTAAGAAGAGGAAAAAGGAGGAGGAAAAGTATGAACAATAAAGTGGCAATAAATGCATATCAACGATTGAATCTAAAAATCAAAATAAACAAACAAGAAATCTAATGAACCAAATAAAATGATGGATAAAATAGAATCAGAGGCATGGAAACATGGAATAGACTGAGGAATCTTTGAGGAAAGGGGGGTGGGGGTGAGTGGGAAGAGATTAACCGAAGAACTCATATGCCTATGAGCGTTACCTATAGGCACTGACACGACAGTGGTGAAGGCCTGAGGTGGGACAGGAGCCAGGTGGAGGGGGGCAGTAGGCAGGACAGGGGAGGGGGGCATCTGTAATACTCTCAACAATAAAGACACCCACACACAAAGAATAAAACCAGAAGCTTGAAAACAACAATTACTACTAATAATAGCAACATGGATGTATCTCAAATGCATTTTGACAAGTGAAAGAAGTCAGATGCAAAAGGCACAGACTGTGTGATCCCATTTACAAACACTGGAACAGATAGCTCAGCGTTGCTGGGCACGGGTCCCGTGAGAGCAGGGGGGCTGAGTGTGAAGAGACCTGAGATGAGATCGACGGAAGTGTTCTGCACCTTGCTTGGGGTGGTGGTGACATGATGACCAGCATTTGTCAAAACTAAAACTTTATACCGAAAGGGTCGGTTTTACTATCACTTGTACATTATATCAATCAATCTGGCTTTGAAAAAATATACAAAGCAAGCCCAAATGTCTTGTAGTGTTGATGCAGGTCAGTATTTCCTGTGTGTGGAATAACACAGTGCTTTTTCTTTCCCTGAAATGTTGACAGATTTCTTAGGTATTTACTTTGCATTTGTGTTCCCTTATTAACATTTTCAAAGTCACATTTTTAGGTCATTGAGTATTTTACTTTCTCTGTAAGTAGTAATTGTTTAAAAATTACTTGAAAGTTTTTCAATTTCTCGGAATATACTGCATCTGTTTTTGTAGTATCTGTTTTCTGTACTCATCAGAATGCTACAAATGGCAGCAGTAACACTCCACCTGGCTTAAACAATGGCGACTTTTACTGGCTTCACCTCTGTGGGTATGTGATGGCTGCTTTTGCATTGAAGCCTACATTGGTTCCTCATGCACATGGAGCAGCAAAGAGAGCGCTTTTTCCGTGGCTCTTCCTTTAAGAGTAGGGAACCTCCTCTTCCCTGCTGCTGTACACATTTCCTCATGTCTCTTGTGTCCTGAACCAATCACTGTGTACCCATTATTGTTACACCAATCAGAGCCCCCCTTTTAATCTGAGAGGGTAGTGGTTACTTCCCCAAAAGAAGGCTATATAGCTGAAACTGGTTTGGCTCAGTGGATAGAGCTTCGGTCTGCAGACTTTACGGCCTGCAGACTGAAAGGTCCCAGGTCCCAAAACGTTGCCAGTTTGATTCCCAATCAGGGCACATGCCCAGATTGCAGGTGCGATCCCTGGTGGGGGATGTGCAGGAAGCAGCTGATCGATGTTTCTCTTTCTCTTACCCTCTCCCTTCCCTTCTTTCTAAAAATCAATGAAAATATATATATTTTTTTAAGAATTTGAGCCCTAGACAGTTTGGTTCAATGATAGAGCATTGACCTGTGGACTGAAGGGTCCCAGGTTCGCTTCTGGTCAAGGGCATATGCCTGGGTTGTGGGCTCCATTAAGGTGTGCAGGAAGCAGCCAATCAGTGATTCTCTCTCATCATTGATGTTTCAATCTTTCTCTCTTCCTCTCTGAAATCAATAAAAATATATTTTTAAAAAATAAAAGGAGCCGAAACCGGTTTGGCTCAGTGGATAGAGCGTCGGCCTGCGGACTGAAGGGTCCCGGGTTCGATTCCAGTCAAAGGGCATGTACCTTGGTTGCAGGCACATCCCCGGTGTGAGGTGTGCAGGAGGCAGCTGGTCGATGTTTCTCTCATCGATGTTTCTAACTCTGTCCCTCTCCTTTCCTCTCTGTGGAAAAGAATTTGCCTGCCATGTATGTTCCCCTCTCTCTCAACTACCTATAAATCACCCATTCTCACTTCTGAAATTTAATACTCCATTTTCCCTTCTTTAATAATAATAATAATAATAATAATGATGATGATGATGAAGTGTGGATTTAATTTTAAAATATGGGTAAAAGGCCCCAGCCAGTATGGCTCAGTTGGTTGGAGTGTCATCCTGTATACCAAAAGGTGATGGGTTCGATTACAGGTCAAAGTATATACCCACGTCATGGGTTTGATCCCCAGTTGGTGTACATATACATATCAGAGGCAACTGATAGATGTCTTTCTCTCATAGAACAAAATGGGTAGAAGAAGGTAGGTGGCATAGATGAAACAAGATTAACAATGAGCTGATAATTGTTGAATCTCACCAATGTACACACGGAAGTTCATTTTACTTTTTTATCTACTTTTATTAGTATATATGACTAGAGGCCTGATGCATGAAATTTGTGCAAGAGTAGGCCTTCCTTCCCCTAGCTGTCAGCACCGGCTTCCCTCTGGCACCCGGAACCCGAGCTTTCCTCCCGCCCGGCTTCATCTGGAAGGACTTCCGGAATGACATCCAGTCTAATCAGCACATTACCTTTTTATTATTATAGATTGAAATTTTCCACAATGAAATGTTTTTTTTGTTGTTGTTAGGGCAAAAAGTTCTGTGCATAAAACTCACAATTATAGGAGATGACTAAGAGAATCATGAAATCGTGTCCAAAGAGAGGTGGGGAGAGAAACAAGAAAAGTATTGTGTCTGGGAACTGGAAAAGTTAAAAGATGTTTCTAGGCAAAGATGGATGATAGTGATAACTGAGTGCTACAGGCGTCACAGGAGACATTGTTGCAGGCCCTGACTGGTGTAGTTCAGATGGTTGGGCGTCATTGTGAACCTGGAGGTTGCCACTTGATCCCACACAAGGACACGTCCCAGGGTTCAGGGCTCAGTCCCTAGCAGGGGGTGCGCAGGAGGCAGTTAATCAAAGTTGCTCTCTCACATCGATGTTTCTCTCTCCTCTCTTTAAAAAAAAAAATATTTTATTGATATTTTACAGAGAGGAAGGGAGAGAGATAGCCAGATATGTCGATGAGAGAAAAACATCAACCAGCTGCCTCTTGCACACCCCCTACCGGGGATGTGCCCGCAACCAATGTACATGCCCTTGACGGGAATCGAACCTGGGACCTTTCAGTCCGAAGACCGATGCTCTACTACTGAGCCAAACCGGTTTCGGCTCTCTCTCCTCTCTTAATCTCTCTCTAAAAATCAATCTTTTAAAAGAAGTTGTTACACATTATATCTAGCAAAATGCCCGTTTCTAATTTTATTACTTTCCGGTTGGATGTTTCTTGATCGCTGAAAGGAATTGGGTACCTGAGAAGCTTGAGAAAACTGTTTTAATCAAACTATTTGATGAGGTGTTTATTACTTGAGAAATACTGTCCAGGCTTTATATCCTAATATGTGCATATGTGTTCTATTTGTAGGAGACAAATGAGCAAAAACTTCACAACATAGCCAATGAGCTTTTGCTTACAGAAAGAGCTTACGTCAACCGACTTGACCTCTTAGACCAGGTAATATTTTCCATTTCAGCATTATTTTAATCTTCTGCACTATACATTACTTTAACTTGGTAACTAAAGTTTTTAGAAACTACAGAGAAGGACCTGACCATTTTTGGCCAGTGAAAGGAAATTTATAACATTTATAGCTTTATCATTGAATTCATTGGTAAATATAAAGTGTTATACTTCATCAAGAGCAGACTGGCGGACTTTCAGTACAAGTCACAAGTGTCTTTTATCCATTCTTCCAACCCCAAACACTAGTCTTGACTGTTTATTGTAATTCTCTACGCTATGTTTCTCTGCTAATCTAAATGAGAGGTTGTGAATTGGATGTGACACTAACATGAATATATCACTGACTCTGTTTGGCTTGTTTGCTGTTCAGCCTTATGAGCATGCCCCTGAGTGGTTGCAAGTCATGGGGCCAGAAGGGATATTGAGAGTTCACTTGCTCAGTCTTGTAGGAAACGTTTAATACAGTGACCGATGTCAAGTTGCACAGTCAGTATTTGTTGAATATGTGAATCTACTTTATCACATTTTGTTCTTTCATCCTGGTAGAGCCTTAAGTGTCATTTCAGATGCACATTTGCAAAGAAAGTTGTTTTTTTTCCCTCCCGGTATTTCTTTTTACTTATTTATGTTTTAATTGAATTTATCGTGGGTGGCGTTGCTTGATAAAATTATATAGGTTTCGGGTGTACAGGTCTATAAGACATCATCTGTGTATTGTATGGTGTGTTCACCACCCCAAGCCAAGTCTCCTCCTACACCATTTACCCCCTTTGTCCTTTCCTACCTCCCCCCACCCCTTTTTCCTCTGGGAATCACCATACTGCTGTTTGTGTTTAAGAGGTTTGTTTTATTTTTTGCTTAACCTTTCACCGTTTTCACCAATCCCTCTCCCTTCTGACAGCTGTCAGTTTGTATCTATTAAGTCTGTTTCCATTTTGTTTGCTAGTTCATTTTGGTCATTAGATTCCACGTACAAATAAACAAATAAAATCACACGGTACTTGTCTTTTTCTGACTGGGCTTATTTCACTTAGCATTATTACTCACCAGATCCATCCATTCTATTGCAAAAGGTAAGATTTCCTTCTTTTTTTAAAAAAAAATATTTTAAAAAAATGTATTTTATTGATTTTTTACAGAGAGGAAGAGAGAGGGATAGAGAGTTAGAAACATCGATGAGAGAGAATCATCGATAAGCTGCCTCTTGCACACCCCTTACTGGGGTTGTGCCCACAACCAAGGTACGTGCCCTTGACCAGAATCGAACCCGGGACCTTTCAGTCCGCAGGCCAACGCTCTTATCCATTGAGCCAAACTGGTTTCGGCTGCTTTTTATTTTTATTTTTTATAGCCAAGTAGTATTCCACTGTGTAAATGGACCACAGCTTTTTTATCCACTCATCTACTAATGGGCATTTGGGCTGCTTTCAAATCTTGGCTATTATAAATAATGCTGCAGTGAACATAGAGGTGCATATATTCTTTCAAATTAGTTTTTGGGGTTTTTTTGGATATAATCTCAGAAGTGGAATTGCTGGGTCACAAGGCAGTTCCATTTTTAATTTTTTGAAGTAACTCCGTATTGGTTTTTGCAGTGGCTGCACCAATCTTCATTCCAACAGTGCACAAGGGTTCTCTTTTCTCCAGAACTTCACTAACACTTGTTGAATTATTGATGATAGCTATTCTGGCAGGGTTGAGGTGATACCTCATTGTGGTTTTAATTTGCATTTATCCGATGACTAGTGACATTGAGCATCTTTTCATATCTATTGGCCATCTGTATATATATATACATATATATATATATATATATATATATATATATATATATATATATGCATGCTTTGGAGAAGTATCTATTCAGGTCCTTTGCTCATTTTTTAAATCGGATTGTGTGTTTTGTTTTGTTTTTTGGTGGGGGGTTGTTGAGTTATATAAATAAGTTCTTTTTTTTTAAATAATATATTCCTTTATTGATTTCAGAGAGGAAGGGAGAAAGAGAGAAACATCAATGATGAGAAAGAATAATTGATTGGTTGCCTCCTGCACACCCCCTACTGGAGATCAAGCCCGAAACCCAGGCATGTGCCCTTGGCCGGAATCGAACCTGGGACCCTTCAGTCCGAAGGCTGATGCTCTATCCACTGAGCCAAGCCAGCTAGGGCTAAATAAGTTCTTTATAAATTTTGTATATTAACCCCTTATCAGATGTACTATTGGTGAATATGCCCTCCCATTCAGTAGTTTGTTTTTTAGTTTGCTGATTGTTTCCTTTGCTGTGCAAAAACTTTTTTAGCTTGATGTAGTCCCATTTGCTAAGAGAAATGTCTGAGATTTTTACTGCCTGTATTTTCTTCTAGGATTTTATGGTTTTGAGTCTAACATCTTAGTCTTTAACCCATTTTGAGTTTATTCCTGTGTGTGGTGTGAGAAGATGGTCTAGTTTCTTTTTTGCATGTGTTTGTCCAGTTTGCAATATTATTGAATAGACTGTCTTTACCCCATGGTATGTTCTTGCCTCTTTTGTCAAATATTAATTGACCATAAAGGTGTGGCTTTATTTCTGGGCTCTCTATTCTGGTCTATTGATATAGACCAGAATGTCTATGTCTGTACCTTGCTGTTTGGATTACTATGGCCTTATATGATAGCCTAATATCTGTTATTCTGATTCCTCCAACTTTGTTCTAATTTCTCAAGATTGCTGTGGTTATTTGGGGTCTTCTGTGGTTCCATATAAATATTCTAATTCCGTGAAAACGTTTTAAAATGTATTGTAAGAGTAACTGTTGAAAACTAAGGTCTCCTAATCCTGCTTCAGTGATAAAAGAATAAGATAATTGGTAGATTGTCTGCTAATACAGACTCCTCTTATTGGAAGAGAGTTGCCACGCTTGAGTGTTAAGTTATAGGAATTGCCCCTCTTCTGCCATTGGAAAAACTGAAACTTCATGGGAGCAGGTGGTGCTGTGCATGGTCCCTATCACCAATTCCTAGAGTTCCTGTTACGGTGAAGCCCCACAGCCCGAATTAAAGCTGTGTTCTTTGAAATAATGAGTTTGCAACTCAAGTATTACTTTCCAAAGAATTTCTCCATGTCAGTCAATTTATTTTGAGTTTGTAGCTTTTAAACAACTTTTTTTTTCCCCTCATGGAGATCATAGACCTGAAACTTTTAGGTATTCCCATAATGGAGATACGTCTTTTTTTAAAATTGGATGTCTCCCCACCTTCCCCCCCACCCCCAGCCACATTAGCTTGTTCAGCTATTGTTACTGACCATAGAAAAGTTTAGACTCTTAATTACTATAATATCCTATCTATCGGAGTCTCTAGGGACATAATTTTGTATTCTTTTTGCCTTAAGAAAATGCAGTGGAGGTGAATTTAGAAAATTAACAGCCACCTGGACATTACGAAGGATCAGACCTCCTTCTGCCTACATTTAACAGAATGGCAAGAGGTATAGTAGCCCTAGTGGAGTAAAGCTAAGATTGCAGCTATATATATTTTTTGTCTTTATGATACCCATTATTATCCATATGCAGGAGAAGATCTTTTTGTCCTCATACCAGTGTTTCAAGTTTTGTGTCATTTTTTTTTTTTTACTAAAAAAAGCAGGAAAACATTAGAGAACTGAAATAATCTTTTTTCATCCACTGACCAGTTTTTTTTATTAAGTACCTTTTCTTCTATAGAAACTAAATTATGATGTCTTCCCTCCCCAAATTGTGTACAGTTTTAGCAGAAAAAAAAAGAGTCGTATGCCAACAAATGACAATACCAGTAAAGGCAATATGTAGTAAAGGACCTACACGTCATTGAAAACATAAACAGGAATGGAAAATGCCACAATTATGATACATATGTAAAGTTTTCTTGGTTTTTTTTTTTTGTTTTTTGTTTAATCTCTTAATTCTACTTATGGATAGGAAGGGTAAATTCTGTTAACCTCAGTTGGAAATTCTCTGGCACAAAAAAGGTTAACATCCCATAAAAAGAGGCATAGCCTACCTTGGAGTCAAAGTTTCCTAATTTTAATTCCTGGTTCTTCTTAACCAAAACACATCCTTAGTCCTATAGTTCAAAAATGATTGATTTCTTGAACCATGAATTTTTTCCATTTATTCAACAAAAAGTTGTTAAAGAACCTACTATGTGCATAGCACAGTGCCAGGTGGTAAGCCAATAAATTTGAAGTAATGTTTGCTTTATTCTCTTATTCAGGTATTTTATTGCAAACTATTGGAAGAGGCCAATCGAGGCTCATTTCCAGCAGAGATGGTGAATAAAATCTTTTCTAATATTTCATCAATAAATGCCTTCCATAGTAAATTCCTATTGCCAGAACTGGAGAAACGAATGCAAGAATGGTAAGGAGTAGATAGCAAATGATATGTCTAAGGCAGTCATACTAGATGCTGTGTTACTCAGCTTTTAAATTGAAATACTAATGTTACACAGAGCTGTAGCCAAATATTTGGGCTAAATTTTTATGCTAAAGATCAATAATAAAAGGTGTACATTTTCAGTTTTAGTTGAAAAGGATTTCATCTCTGCTCTTTAAACTATTTTGACTAGCGAAGATATATTACGGAGCTTGAAGTTGCTTAATATCGCTTTTTATTTTGTCATTCCTAAACTTTGTTTAATTCTCTACCTTCCTTCATTCTCTACCAATCTCATAGCAGAGTGAATTTGATAAAGCACAGGGTGTGTGTAGAAAGGTGATTACTTCTTTTGAAGTCCTGTTAATTGACTCATTCTATAAGAAATCTTAATGACTTGTTTCTATGTTTTATACAGGGAAACTACCCCTAGAATTGGTGACATCCTCCAGAAATTGGCACCGTTCCTTAAGATGTATGGAGAATACGTGAAAGGATTTGATAACGCAGTGGAATTGGTTAAAAACATGACGGAGCGTATTCCCCATTTCAAATCAGTAGTTGAAGAAATTCAGGTATTATGACTCTTTTAAGGCTGTGCATCAATTGTTCTGTACAAATCATAACGTTTCTAGATATAAAATTTAGATTGTGATACCTGTCTGAGATACCTAGCCAAATTCCTTCGACTCCGAATTATGTAAAAACCATCTCTGCAAAATTAAAATATTGAGCATATGCCATGTGTTGAACAGTAAAATTCTCCATTTGCTTTTGAGAGCCAGAGAGTGCTTTTATTAGGGTCCATGTAAATTACAAAGTGAATTCCCATTTAGTTCTGTGCCTCTCTTCCTTTCTTTTAGAGGTTGAAATGTTGGAATGAATATAAATGAATATTAAGAATGATAGTTATAGGTTTTCTCTCATTGATATTCCTGTCTCCTTCCCTCTCTCTTTAAAATCAATAAGAACATTGTTTAAAAAGAATGATTGTTATAAATCCTGATATTTTAGAAACGTAATTATTTGGAATTTTTGTGTGACTTTGTATGATTTTTTAAAAATGTTATGACACCTGAATAATAAAATTTAATAATATCATAGTAGTTTCTATTTGATTCTCTAGTTGAAGTTGTTAATAACTATCTGTGCTAAAGTTTAAATATTTAAAAGGAATTAATTAGATCACATAGGTTTCTGGGGAATTCTTTGTCCCTTGACTGCTCCCTTTTGCACTTCCTCCTTCTCTCTATTTGCCTGTGAGGTTCTGTGTTCAAGGTGTTTACCATGGAGCTTGTTGTATAATAAGTGCTCGCTACACGATGCTGGTGATGGTGGTCAATATTTTATCAAATCAGAAATCTGTCTCTGCAATGTCTGTCATTCCCATATTCCGAGGAAATGATGGGGCTGGATTGAGAATCAGCTAACTTAATCTAGAATCCTTGTCTGCCACTTAACAATCATCTTACCTTAGAAAGCTGTCCTAACTCTCCTGAGCCACAGTTTCTTTATGTACAGATTTGGGGATCAGTAATGTTATCTTTGATGTGTGTGTGTGTGTGTGTGTGTGTGTGTGTGTGTGTGTGTGTGTGAGAGAGAGAGAGAGAGAGAGAGAGAGAGAGAGAGAGAGAAAGAAATATGTTTGTTGAAGAAAATAAAAAGAGATAGCTAAACTTAGAAGATTAATATTTATTAAGCAAAGCCCTTATCCCCCAGCTTCCATGCTAATTTCAGGCTCTTTTTACATTTCCTGGTCTACAATAATGACTTCCAGACTAGCTTTTCCACATCTTCCTAAAGCCCTATTGCAGTAGGTTGATCTTCGTAGACCTCTAATGATATCACTCCCCTGCATGAAAACCTGAAACAATACTAAACTCGGTTTGACATTATTACCCCAGTTTACTGTTTCTTCTTCATTCTGTTTCCATACAGATATATTATTTGCTTACAAAACCCCATTGTTCCCTTTTATTGACCACGTTTCATGCCCCACTGCCTTGGGCCTGTTCTCCAAGGTCCCTCTGTCTTCACTTGCCTCCTGGTCTTCCTCACCTGCCTTCCCCTCCCCAAAGCCTGCCCTCATCCAAGTTCAGGTTAAACGCTTCGTTCTCTGTGAAGCCTTTGGTTTCTTGTTTGCGTTAAATGCTAACATCGTGTCTTAATACATATATAACCTTGCCTTAATCACGGTATGAGTTGAATAAATATGTTCAGAAGATTCGTGCTTTGTTTAATATGAACAAGAACACATCTTACTTTTCAAGTAATCTTTTCCCCTTCTTATGTCAACAGCTTATTGAAAACAAATGCTATAGACTCAATTTCACCCAGAAAAAAAAAAAATCTATTTAAGGAGTTTGGTTTCTAATGGGAAAGAATGCCATGACCTAATGAAAATTTCTGACAGATAATGAAAAATGATCAGAACTTGTCATCTGTGTAGTCTTTTTTAAGTTCAAAGGAAATGACGTTTTTGGTGGCCTTATTATAAAAGAGTTTCTGCTGAGTCCAAAGTCATTTAATAAATTTTTTCTTAGTGAAGCTCATTAAATAGTGGATGCTTCTTTTGAAAATCTTTAGAGTATGATATAATAATATGACCTCACACAGACTTGTAATGACTAATTGAAGTGGTTGCCAGCAATCTGGAATTTTCTTGCTGAAAATCCTGCTTGATTTTCCTTTCTGTTCTTACCCTTGGTTGGTTGTCCTCAAACTGAGGTAGAAGAATCAGGGTTGTTTTCAACGCACACGCCCAGGCCCTAACATCAAAGATTGTAGTTTCATAGATTGGAATGAGGTTGAAAATTCCTATTTTTTAATAGTACAGCATTATATCTAAGGCAGATGATACACAGACCATACTCTGTAGGGAGATACTCCCCTTGATGAAAAGCTCTGTATTACATTTTTCGACTAGCTAATCTAATTTTTAAACCTTTCTTGACAAACCTTTCCAATTACAGAAACAGAAGGTCTGTGGGAACTTGACCTTGCAGCACCACATGCTGGAGCCCGTTCAGCGGATCCCTCGCTACGAGATGCTCCTGAAGGACTACCTGCGGAAACTGCCCCCTGACTCTCCGGACTGGAATGACGCGAAAAGTAAATGCTTAGCCCGCCCTTTTCCATTATGGGGGAATGTAGTGGCCGAGCAGCTTTGTGATCCCAACGCAAGATATAGGTCTGATAGACACTTCAGGAAAATATTGGTGCCAGAAAATAATCTCCCTGGATGTTGTTATCAGCACCTCAATTAGGCAAGCACTTTAGAGCAATGCAAATCACATTTCTCATTAATCATTAACTCTGAAATATGAAACTGTAGTCTTAGGCTCAGCAGTTAGAGTGTCGGCCTGTGCACCATAGGGTTGTGGGTTTGATTCCCTGTCAAGGGCTCGTACCTGGGTTGCAGGTTTGATCCCCGACCTGTAACTTGGAGCCTGAGGGGGGCAACCAATCCATGTGTCCCTCTCACATCAATGTCTCTCTCTCTCCACCTCTCCCCTCCCCCCCTCCCCACACACTTCCTCCCATTTTCTCTAAAAATCAATGGGGGAAAATGTTCTAAGGTGAGTATTAACAAAACAAGCAAACAAACTATAATCTTAGAAACATCTGGGTTGCAATATACAATTACCTTCTCACAGGAAGAATACGACCATCAGAATTACTAGTGCTGCTGGTTAATTAGATAGGTTGATGCATACTGAGAAAGATAAGATGGCATTTATTATCTCAAAATAACCTAAGTGGAGTTGGCTTTACCTGTTCAGAAGATAAAATGATGCTATATAGTGTCAGTTGACATTTTCCCATAAGAAAATGTTATTTCTATTCTGCTAGTTGTCTTTTACTAGTATTTTATAGACTTGTCATGTGTGTCTTTTAGATAATAAATGAAAGGCTTTCTTTAAAACTAAAAGGTTTCGATAATGTTACTTTCTCGTGGACTTTAAACAAATCTATTAGTGCACTAGGTGGTTTGGCTCAGTAGATAGAGCGTCAGCAGTCCGCAGGTTCGATTCCAATCAAGGGCATATGCCTGGGTTGCAGGCTCCATCCCCAGTAGGAGGCGTGTAGGAGGCAGCCAATCAATGATTCTCTCTCATCATTCATGTTTCTATCTCTCTCTCCCTCTCTCTTCCTCTCTGAAATTAATAAAAATATATATTTTTAAATATCTATTAGCTGTGAAGGTAAGAATGAAAGTTAAGAAATAGAAATGGGCTCATATTCAACAAGTATTAACAGTACTGGTATATAATATTAAAGCATCGCTACTTCCACTACTTCCTTCTTTCTTGCCTTCCATTATAAGTGTACCTTGATAAGAGATGAGGAACACAAAACACAATCTTTGGTCTAGGAGCCTGGGTATTTTTTTGAACACAGGCTGTCTCTGATTTTATCCTCCCACCATCCAAGTGAGTCAGTGACCACAGGAACTGCTCTTCTCCCCTTTCTCCCTCTTCCGTTTAGAACTTTCCTGACTTGCTTTCTTCCACTTTTTACTTCATCTCCACTTTCCACGCATCTGGCCTGAGTTCTCGGTGTTAGTGGCAGAACCGGTGGCTGGGCTGGAGGTGGGAGCCATCACTGCTGCTCCTCAAATTGGTCTCCTGGGCAGTGGCCTGGTCTGTCTGGCTTTGTTCCCCTCTCCCATGGATTCTGTGTGCAATGCACAGAATTGTCCGTGTCAGCATAGTTCTCCAGAATGTAAATAAGATTCAGTTTTTTCTATAAAGAAGTCTTCTAGCCGAAACTGGTTTGGCTCAGTGGTAGAGCGTCGGTCTGCGGACTGAAAGGTCCCTGGTTCAATTCCGGTCAAGGGCATGTACCTTGGTTGCGGGCACATCCCCGGTAGGGGGTGTGCAAGAGGCAGCTGGTCGGTGTTTCTCTCTCATCGACGTTTCTAGCTCTCTATCTCTCTCCCTTCCTCTCTGTAAAATATCAATAAAATATATTTTTTTAAAAAGAAGTCTTCTATAAAGTCTTCTTAAAGACTGACTTCCTCTTATGTGCTAATGTAAAAAATGACAAAATTGGCAACGTGATTTTTTTTTTTTTTTTTTTTACTCTTTTTGATTTCCCCTTGCTACTTACACTAAAGTTCTAAGGAAATCACAGAGGGAGACATAAAAGTTGGGAAAGCAACGGAAGTGCAATATGTTTAGTAATGGAACAAAGAAGACAGAAAATTTGGTCCGGAGCCAAGAGGCTGTTGTAACAGAATTAACCCTCCAGGATTCACAAGATAGGAAAGGAAGGAAGTGAGTAGGATCTGACTTTGTATTGAGAGCACTCCCTGGGGTGGAGCCGGCGGCAGGAGACCTCAGCTTCCCCAGCTTCCCCTGGGGCCCCAGGCCTCCTACCTTGCTCAGACCTTGAGCTCCCATTGCCATCTCTCCCTACCACCCACCCCTGCAGCAAAACCCTCCATCAGCATTGGCTGAGGCTAGAACTATGGCTGTCTTTGCCCAAAGAATGCTGGTTCTACTTAGTGGTTAAATTGCTCATAACATGAATAAAATAATACCACTGAAATGTTGTAGGAATTTTGAGTCAGAAGACTTAGGTTTAAATGTGGCCCTTTAATATCAGAGTTGAGTCACTTTAGCCAAGACACATCCACTCCATTTCTTTCACCTGTCAAATGGGATGAATATACTTTCCATTCAGGGTTGTATAAGGAGTAATTGACCTAATACCTATGAAAGCCCCTGGCAGAGGGCCTTGTCCCAAGCTCGTGTACATGGTGTTTGCTGATTTTGAAAGCTCCATTATGGATTAAATCTATCTGTAAGCTTAATAATTGTCAGTGAGGAAATACCCTTCAAGTTCCAAGTATTGATCTACTTACAAATGAACTTTTGAAAGTATCCAGTTTGTAAATGGAAATTTCCCCCTGTTTTTATTATGTACTAGAGGCCTGATGCATGAAATTCGTGCAAGAGGAGGCGTTCCTTCAACCCCCACCCATGCCGGCACCCGGGACCCCTGGCTTCCATTGCAGCCCTGGCATCGTCTGTTCTAATTAGCATATTGTGCTTTTATTATTATAGATCTTTGGTGCTCGTTTCGGCAGCACATATATTATAGATCTTTGGTCTCAGATTTCTCTTTTTTTCCCCTTCCAGATTTCTTTTTTAAAATATATATATATATTTTATTGATATTTTACAAAGAGGAAGGGAGAGAGATAGAGAGCTAGAAATTGCCAATGAGAAAGAAATATCGACCAGCCGCCTCCTGCACACCCCCTTGCCAGGGATGTGCCCGCAACCAATGTACATGCCCTTGACCAGAATCGAACCTGGGACCCTTCAGTCTGCAGTCCGACGCTCTATCCACTGAGCCAAACCGGTTTTGGCAGATTTCTTCTTATTGTACTATAAAGTATATGTTATTCAGCTATCTAGTAGCATAGTAAGGACAATATACATTTATTTTGTTTTTCTCCATTTAGAATCACTGGAAATTATATCTACAGCAGCAAGCCATTCCAATAGTGCAATAAGAAAAATGGTAAGTGGTTTTCAAAGGAGACGGGAATCTTCTAGGTAGATAATTGCCAGTAATACAGCCTAATATTATCTAAAGTTTGTATCAAATGAATTGGTGCAGGTAAACAAGAAGGATTGTTTATAAACTGTTTAATGTTACCTATAATAATCTTCTCTTAATTTCCTCACAGTCGATGTATTTTATACCGAAATTTATGCTTAGTTCCAATTGCTTCTGAGTTATTCATATTTTAGCTAAGGTTGTTGTATTATTAAAACCACTAAGGTGAAACCTCCTTATATTTGATGATGCTGTGCTTTGTTTTCATTTCTTAGGATAACCTGAAGAAACTCTTAGAGATTTATGAAATGCTGGGAGAAGAGGAAGACATTGTAAATCCTTCCAATGAACTAATAAAAGAAGGACAGATCCTTAAACTAGCTGCTCGAAACACATCAGCACAGGAACGCTACCTTTTGTTAGTGAGTATTGTCGTGTGAGCAAATTGCTTAAAGATAACTTATAAGCATTGTCATATGCTTCTTGGAAAAGTAGGATGCTCGCCCGCTCTCCAAAACAGTGGTGTCTAACCTGGTGCTGTCAACATTGTCAAGACTCCACATCGGGAAAGTCCTCGGTAACTGAAACTTGTTCTTTCGAGGACACAAATCTTTATTTTGAAGTATTTTCCTATAATTTTTCTGTGTATTTGCCATATGTCATTTACTCTGGTAACACATCCTGAAGACAGTTGAACCTTTCCAGCATGGTCATAGCCGTCAGTGTGTGTGTGTATGAGGTATATGACGTGCTTTCTGGTTTCTTCTCCTTTCATTCTTATAGGCTGAAAGGTACTGTTTCCTGGATATTGTGTCAACATATTATTTCTTGACAAAACAGTTTTCTTGCCGAAACCGGTTTAGCTCAGTGGATAGAGCGTCGGCCTGCGGACTGAAAGGTCCCGGGTTCGATTCCGGTCAAGGGCATGTACCTTGGTTGCGGGCACATCCCCAGTAAGGGGTGTGCAGGAGGCAGCTGATCGATGTTTCTCTCTCATCGATGTTTCTAACTCTCTGTCCCTCTCTCTTCCTCTCTGTGGAAAATCAATAAAATATATATTTAAAAAAAAAAAAAAAAAAAAAAACAGTTTTCTTCCTAGTCATGTCTAACCACTACCTTTTAGCCTTTGTAGTTTGAAGAAGTACATTAACTGTTGGAAAAGATGTGCCTACCATTCGTATGTGAGAAGTACATGAGATTCCTGCAGAGTTCCGTTTCACTGCAGTCGGGCCTGTCCCTGCCTGCACTTCCTGAAATGACCATTAGTCTGGGGTTTGGCTGACATGTACGATCTCTCCTGGGGAATCCAGGCAGTTTATTTTTAGTCACTGGTAGTTCCAGCTCCTTTTCCTATCTAATGATATGACAATCATCGTAATAGCTAACATTGAGTAACAGAAAGCTAACGTTGAGTGGTAGCTCAATAAACGTGAGCTGTCATTGCGATTGTTGTTATAGGCAAAAGAACAGAGAGACCTTGGCATAGAGGCTGCTCAGTGACTGGCACATGATACAGTCTCAGGATGTTACTCACATCTGACTTTTCTGCTGCAAGGACGTCCTCTCACCATTATATGAGTTGTTATTGGCGGCTTAGAAGTTTCTGTTGTCTGGTTACAATTTCCCTAAATGTCACGCAGAAGAGTGGTCTTAATTTTTTTGGGGGGAAATAAAGAACACATGATCGCCATATGACCCAGCAGTTCCACTCCAAGTTTGTATAACTCAAGAAAATTGAAAACATACGTCTACACAAAACATGTGCGTGAATGTTCATAGCAAAATTAGTCATATTAGTAAAGAAGGGTAAACTACCTGAAGGTCTGTTAACTGACGATGGGTAAACAAAATGTGGTATATCCATGCAGTGGAATATGTTACATCGACAAAAAGGAATAAACTACTGTTACGTGCTACGTGGATGAGCTTTGAAAATGTTGGTGTCAAATGAAAAAAGCCATTCACAAAAGGCCACACTGTATGATTCCGTTCATATGAAATGTCCAGAATGGGCAAATGCAAATGCATAGAGGTAGGCTGTAAGTCGTGATTACCTAGGGTTGGTGGGAGGAGGGAGTGGACACAAGGTTTCCATTTGAAGTCATGAAATGTTCTGGAATTAGATGGTAGTGGTCTTTGCATTCTGTACGGCTATCCTGAAAACCATGAATTATACATTTTTAAAGGGAATATTTTATGGTATATAAATTATATTTCAGTAACTTTTAAAAACACATATTGTCCAAATTAACAATAAGAATCATTTGAGCTCATCAAAAGCACTTCACCTGTCAGAAGTTGTAAAGAGACCTACATATAAATCAGGGACATGTCCTGTCAGGGTTCAGAGGTCTACTTATTTTGAAATGCAGTTTTGTCATTTAGGTGTGGGAGGCCACCAGATTGGAGATGATTGCCATTGAAAAGATAGTTATGCTAACAGATCCCAAAGGAGGGGGCATTCCACACCATGGCCCAGGGGGAGGTGGGGAAGGGTGTTAACGTGAGAAAGCCACCAGAGCCAAGAAGCAGAGGGAACAAGCGGAAAATATAGGTAAGAGCTTTACTGTGGTTTCCGCAGGAAGGAATGGGCCAGGCAGGGGAACAGGTTTAGGGTTGGCCAGTGTACATGATTTCATCAGGGTCTGGTGCTTAGGGCTGTTGTCAGGGGCCTGGCCCCAGGTGATCAGGGCAGGGCAATTCTGACTCCGGCAGTGAGAGCCTGATAAAGGAGGCTTTAGGGTATGTGGACTCTGGATAGGTTGGTTTCCATCTGGGCAAATGCATAGAGGTACTGTATTTGCCGGCGTATAAGACGATTTTTTGGCCCTGAAAAATATGCCTCCAGCCGAAACCGGTTTGGCTCAGTGGTAGAGCGTCGGTCTGCGGACTGAAAGGTCCCGGGTTCGATTCCGGTCAAGGGCATGTGCATTGGTTGTGGGCACATCCCCAGTGGGGGGAGTGCAAGAGGCAGCTGGTCGATGTTTCTCTCTCATTGACGTTTCTGGCTCTCTATCTCTCTCCCTTCCTCTCTGGAAAATATCAATAAAATATATTTTAAAAAAATATGCCTCCAAGTGGGGGTAGTCTTATACGGCGAGTGTATAACAAACTCTGTATTTTGAGTGGGAAATGTTAGGGGGTCGTCTTATACTCCCAGTCTCTTATACGCCGGCAAATACGGTATTTTTCAGGGCCAAAAAATCGTCTTATACACCGGCAAATACGGTAGGCTGTAAGTCGTGGATTACCTAGGGCACTCTTACAGGTGAGTCATTTCCTGGCTCTGGAAATGGGTGAACCCTGGGAGGGCAGTCCCTTCAGGGTCAGCGAGGTCCCAAGATGTCAACACATTATTACCCAGCCGGTGTTGGCTGAGCATCAACCTATAAACCTGGAGGTCCTGGTTTGATTTCCAGTCAGGACACATGCCCGGGTTGTGGGCCCTATGTCCAGTCGGGGGCGTGCGGGCAGCAGTCAGTCAGTGATTCTCTCTCATCATTGATGCTTCTCTCTCTTTTTCCTCTCTGAAATCAATGAAAATATTTTTTTTAAAAAAACAAAGATGTTAAAGCATCAAAAATATAGATTAAAGAGACATGCATAATAACACTCTTCTGCGCAAAATGCCTGGGAGTCAGTGTCTTCCCATTTTCATTACCAGGCCTTTAGGTACTTTTTTCTTTTCTTTCACATTAGTGTTAGAGTTTCTGCAGTTAAGTTTTTAACCAATTGCCTTAGTTTAATTTTCACATTTGAGGATTGTTCTGGAAATAGTTTTAGGTTGCATACCTTGGTGCAAAGCCCAAGTAAGCAGCTATTTGGAGGGCAGGTGGCAAAGAGCCTTGGGGGGGGGGGAGTTGGGGGTAAAGCAGTAACTTTGAGACAAGGGCCCTCCTGTTTTAGTGCATGCTCTCATGATGCATTTGTCTCCAGGGAGAATAAAATGAGACAACAGAGATTTTAGAAAAGCCCTTATGAAGACCATCTTAGAAGCATTTCCTATAGTGTTTGCTTCTTCTAATCCTCTCCCTCTAATACCGTACTGGTCACAGAATCTCTCCTCTGGGCCAGCACACTTTTATTTCCATAGAGCATTCTTGGTTTTTTTCATATGTAGAAACTCCTGACATACCATTTTTATTTTTCTTTCTAGAAAGAAAAGGAGGCCAGTTTCTGTTTTCTTACTCTG